>JBBBDQ010000441.1:4940000-5555000 GCA_037127315.1 Ascarosepion bandense
GAGCAAAAAGAAATAGTAGTAGTACTACGACTAATATATATATATATAAACTTATTTATAAATGAAACTATCTGCACGTGTGTGTATCCATTACCTATAGACTCCGAAACGGCTGAACTGATTTTCTTGAAAATTTACACAGTTGTACTATAAGCGTCTGCGAGTGTTCTTAGCTAGGTTTTGTGTTTCGAAGTACTCCCGATAAATATTGAAAATCGATAATCGAAAAAATTGGGTTATAGAAGGAGTGGTCCGATTTTAATCAAATTTGATATCTTCCAATGCAACGGCTGAGTGTTATCAAAGAAAAAAATGCCTTGAAAACAAATCAATGTCATGTGAGCCTCAAGGAGCAGCCTGTTCTTTTGTTGAAAAAGAAAAGTATTCATCAAAATATAAAGCAAAACAATTAAGTTTGTTATGTTGAACTTAAACCTTTCCAAAACATTTTGTGTATATATGTACAATAAAAAACTTTTAATTTTCAAATGCAAATTGTGGGTTATCTTTGTACAGCTTTGCTAGTTTTGTAAAGAAGTCACTAGGTGGCACTGTCAAGCACCTATAAAAATGAGTCACTTCCTGTCATCACCTTTGTCACTCAGACATGATGATATTTTTCCTTTTAGTGACTGAACTTTATATATATATATATATATATATATATATATATATATGCACACACATTGTTTCACCCAGAAAATTCTCTACTTGTACTGTTTTCTTTCTTTCAGATGCATACTAGTGATTTTTTTTTCTCTTTTTACTTTTTCTTCATGTGCCATATCCCTTCAGAATGTAGGTGATCATGGATTTCCACTTGGCTGTCTCTTGTTGCTATCAATAATTTATCTCTTGCTATCTCTTCAAAGCCCCACTTTGTCATATTTGAGTACTAAGTTCTCTAGGCCCTCCTTCCTCAATACATGTCCCAGGAAACTCATTTGTTTCTTCCTGATATTTGGTATCAGTTTTCTTTTCATCTGCATCCTTTCCAGTACTTTATTGTTGCACACATGTTCTGTCTCTGGTATCCTCAGCATCCTTCTGCCAAACCACATTTCTGCTGCCTCAAAACTCTTTGATGAGATTGTCCAGCATTCACTTCCATACAAAAGAACATATTATATAGTAATTCAGCACTCTTGTTTCTAAAGAGATTTTCCTGTCTTTCAGTACTCTGATTAGATTCTGAAAGGCATCTTTGGCCATGCCAATTCATCTTTGGATATCCATGTCTCACTTTCCATCCTGTCAAAACACTTCCCAGGTATTTGAATTTTTTTTACTCATTTTATTTTAGATTCTTTGACCAGCAATTTGTATATTGGTCTCCTCTTTTTGCTGATGACTATACATTCAGTTATATAAAAATAAAAATGCCACCTCTCATTTCATTACACTTGTCATTTCTTCTTCTATGAGCAGTGTCCCTTCATGACATAATCGATCATGGCCCTCCACATCTCTCTATCCCTTGTAGCTCTTAACACCATTTCTCTTGTTACTTCTCCCAAACCCTTCTCTGTCATCCATTTGCTCCAGCCTGTTAAGTACGACATGCATTAATTGACCATCTCTTCCCCGTCATCTGAGTATTAGATTCTCCAAGTCCTCCTTCCTCATTACATACCCCAGAAACTTCAATTGTTTTTTCCTAATGTTATCTACAAGTTTCCATTACCTTTCCATCCTCTCCAAAACCTTGTCATTGCCACTATGTTCAGACAATTGTCTCCTCCTGTAGAATCACATTTAGGTTGCTTCAAGTTTTCTTTATCTTTGATGAGATTGTCCAGCATTCACTACCATACTGAAGGACAGATATCACATAACAATGCAGTACTCTCTTTGTTTCCAATGAAATTTTTCTGTCTGTTAATACTCTACTCAGCTTTTGGAATGCATCCTTGGCTGTGGCAAGTCGCCTTCAGATCTCAGGGTTGTACTTACCATCCTGTTAGAACACTTCCCAGGTATTTAAATTTCTGTCCATGTTTGATTTCAGTATCCCCAACTTGTACTTAACATTTTTCATTCCTCTTTTTAATGATGACAATGCATTCAGTTTTCTTGTAGCTTATGTTTAGTCCTTTCTTTTTGCTTTCTTTAGCTACATTCTAAGGTAGGTCTTTTAGTTTCCTTTTCGTATCTGCTACCAGCACTGTATCATCTTCATATCTTATATTGTTCAGATTGTGGCCACAATGACAAATCCTAGCAGGACATTCTTTCGGAATTTCCTCGCTGTATCGGTTGAAAAGATCTGGTAAGAAGACACATCTTTGTCTTACACTCCTTTCGATTTTTGTAAATCAGCTAAGCTCGTTTTCTCTTTATATGTGGGTGGCCTGCTGCCAGTACGAGTTCTTGATTTTTCTCATGTCTTTCTCAAATGTATCTAGGTTGCCAAGCATCTGTATCAAGTCTTTGTGATGTACTTTTTTGAACACCTTTGCATAGTCTGTGAAACAAGTACACATCCTTCTGCATTTGTATTGCCCTTTTCAGTAACATTTTCAGTTGAAATACTGCAATCCTTTTCCATATAACGGTCATGTCCCGTTGAATACACCGGTTCCCGCTCGATCACCAAAGTTAAGCAACGTTGAGCCTGGTCAGTACTTACGTGGGTGACCACTTGGGAATACCAGGTGCTGTTAGCGTTCACGGATGTGCGTTGTGGTGCGGTGGATGTCGGCTTGGAGGGGGAAATCGGTGAGCCGAGTTCCAATTTCAGTCGAGCACACTGCACTCACTTGCGCACTAGTACCCTTGGGAAAGGTATTAATCCGTCCGTTCCCTCCAGTTATGGGTTAAATAACGGGGTAGGACTTGGGACCCTGCCCTTAAACAAATCCCAATGAGACTTGCTCCGTCAGGGAGGAAGCCCGCTCAACCCGACTAGGGTGAATGCGGCATACATACATACATACAATCCTTTTCCAGGGTACCTGATGAAACTGCATTATTCTTGTCCTATCTCTGGCCGGATTCGACTGCATGCTCTATACATAATTCAGATAATAAATTTTGTTATGTGACTCATTAAGCTGATTGTTTGGTGGAGTTTACATTCTTTTGTGTCTAGATTATTAGTCAGTGCTATGAAAATCCATCTGGTTAGATCTTCAGGTATATTGCCGCTGTTATTGATTGCATTTATCATTTCTGTGATTTTTTCTACACCAAATTTGCCTAAGGCTGTCAGTACCTCTTTTACAATATCTGGTTCTGCTGCTTCATTTCTGTTCACTTCGGTCAGTGCAGCTTCCACTTCAATTTTTAATATTTCCAGCCTGTCAGTATTTCTGTGTATTGAAGAGATCTCAAACATATTCTTACCATCTCTGAAATATTATATCTTTCTCTAATATGAGTGTTCCATCCTGTTGATGAGCATTTCTTTGTTCTTATGTTTCATGCATGTCTCCTTTGTTCATCGTGCTCAATATTTCTATTTCTGCACATTTGTCATCAAACTATTTTTTTTAGACTGTCTGCATTTGCTCACTATTTCCTTGTGTATTTTCCTGTATTCTATTCCCTGTCTTGGCATTGTTTTCTGTCTCTTTTGTTTCATGTTGAGAATCTCATCTGTGATCCACTCATTTTTCCTTCTATGTTTGTTTTCCTTTGGGATGATATGATTTGCTGATGTCACTAATTTGAAGTTTCAACTTCTAATTTATCCCTTATATTACTTTTTTCACACTGTCCTTAAGTTTTCCTTCAGGTTGAGGTTGTTCACAAGTCTAATGCAGTTGTTTTCATATAGCAGCAGAACCAGTCTGAGTGCTGCACTATTCTTCCCCAATCATTGAAGTTTCATCCTTATCTAATCTAAACTTATTTATAAATGGAACTTTGTGTGTGTGTATATCCGTTACCTATAGACACCAAAACAGCTGAACCGATTTTCTTGAAAATTTACACAGTTGTACTATAAGCATCTGCGAGTGTTCTTAGCTAGGTTTTGTTCCAGGTACCCCCGATAAAAATCAAAAGTCAATTATCGAAAAAAATCGGGTTATAGAAGGAGCGGTCCAATTTTAATCAAATTTGATACACTCACAGACAAAGACATAAGAAACAATATTCAGAAGTTTCAAGGTTGCAGTTCTTACAATAGTGCAGAAAATCGATAATATATATATATATATATATATATATATATATATATATAAAATCGATACCAGGAAATCAAAATTTGACTTACATTCATTCATTTTTCTTTCAGTCTATGGTTTCGCTTTAACTGAAAACTTTTTAGTCTTTCATGCCAACGTCCAAAGAGTCTGAGCTCCAGAACCATAGATTAGTTTTACAGCTTTTATTACACCCGGGCAATGCCAGGCTATATTGCTAGTTTTACATATAGCTGGGAAATGGTCACTTCTACAGTCAGCACTTGGATAAGTTTTGCAGTGAACAACTACATTCCTGAAGTTTCTGTTTATAGTTATGTTGTCAGTTTGGTATTTCATATCACCTTCTGGGCTTCACCATGTCCATAAACTTCTTGAATGTTCTTGAAACTAGCTGTTTGTTATTACCTGGTTATTTGTTGTGCACCATTGGACCTATTTTTTGCCAATTGTTATTGTTTCCTAGTTCAAAGTTGCTAATTGTTATACCTTCTCTCTCCTTGTCTTCTTTAGCATTCAGGTCTCCCATGATAATATTCTTTTTTTGTTTCAATTACACAGAGCTTTGGGGTTGTTCAGATGGAGTAGAAAGATTATATTTCCTCCTCAGTACTTTAAGTTGTCAGTGCATACACTTCTGTAACAGTTATGTTGAAGAGCTTTTCTTTCAGTTTAACCACAAAAACTTTCAGATAACTGGCAGTCATCTGAAAATAATGCATTTTTTTATGTTTTGGTCTAGTATCAAGCCAACTCCTTTTTTATTATTTTTACTCCCTGTGTATATGATCCTGTGGTTGTTCACTGACAAAATCTCTATTGTTTGGCCATCCAGTTTTGCATATGCCTAAAATGTTGATATTCAATCTGCTCATCTCCTGCTTGATATTTTCCAGCTGATCACAGTTGTTCAATGTTCTGACATTCCATGTCCCAAGAGTTATTTTGTGTTTGGTGCAAACAGTCGCAAAATAATGATCCGGTGACACCTGTTGCTTATGCCATTTCTTTCTGGAAATGGTGTCAGTTCCAAGGAATTGTATCCCCTTTACACTGTTGATGTTAACAGTCAATGGATGATTGTCAGGTGACACCTGTTGCCCATGTCCTTACCAGATGAAAAGTCAACTCCTTTAGACTGAACCTCATTCACACTATTAGGGTTCATAATTTGATTGTTGATGGCCATGATTATTTTTGGAATTAATAGTAGAGTGGTTTTCTGTTTCCTTCTCCACAGTGGTTTGAGATACTGCCTCTAGGTAGCTGGTCGTTGACTCTTAGAGAGTCCTTCCACTCTTTGTAGGTTTTTTTTGTCCTACCGAGTTGCTAATTTCCTGACTCACTCACAAAATTGTAGAACCAGTTTGGTTACTAACAATCTAACAGTGAATTTGTTGGAGCAGCACATATACACAATGTCAAAAATTAGTTAAAAGAATATTTTATACCTACCTGTATTGTTCAGGAGGGGGTTTAGGTTAGTCTTTCTCTAGCTGTAGTAAATAGTAGGGTGGAAAAACTAAGAATGGGATTATTAAGTTGGAACTATCAGTCCTAATAACCTCTCTTCTAAATGTTTTAAAAATTTCTTCCTTCTTTGCTAATAGGGAATATCTTATAGACAAGTGAATGTCTGCAAAGTCTCAATCAGTTTAAAAAAAAAAAAGAGACATGAATGGGTGCTGTGATGATCAAAATATTTAAGCATATCTCAATTCCTCTTTTCTCACTCTTCAAAAGAGGAAAAAAACAAAAAGATTAATAGTCATATTCAAAGTAGAAGATGCATGCAAAAATCGGCACACACTTCATTCTTTCGTGAAATGAACTAAAAAGATACTTCTGGCCTTTTTAACAAATGCTAACAAATGAGTGAGGGGAAAGTTTTCCATCTTCAGTTTAATAATTCAGAGTTATCAAGTTTTAAATTATCAAGAAACTAAAGTTGGATATCCTATTGACTGAAGAAATAAAAACTTCACTGAAAAAAAAAAAAATCATCTTATATACATTAGTAACTTCAGTTCTGTTTGAAACAATGACGGTTGGTTGATTTTTGGATTATTTTGTTTATCAGCATATTAATCTCTATGAGAAAATGACTTAAGAAGAATATTTTCAATATGATTTTATGAAATATATATTGTAAATAGGTGTTATCTGGAATTTTTCTATAAAAATATATTTTTATATTATAGTATTTTATTAATGGGTTCAGTATTTGCCCATAGCTTGGACCCTAACTGACACTACCATCCTGGGTTAGAGTGGAGGTGGGAACAACAGCAAGTAAGAGGTTGTTTCACACTTCTCAAAACCTTCAATCTCCTACTCAGAGGTTTTTGAAACATTGAAATAGTTATATTTCATCAAAGGAATAATGAATTTGTGATCAAATGTTTATAGCATAAAATATGAATCAATTATTTGGCTTTTTGAGTCAAAGCCAAACTTTCAGCCTTCTTAACCCAAACCTCCAGCACCTGCTTCCAGGGAGTCACGCCAAAAGAAAACCGTTGCCTCCTTTACGCTGCTGAAGCCACTTGATCTCAGCTCCTACTCCAACCTAGTAATGCATGTCTGCAACGCCACCATACTGCTATGACACCTTGAACCCGTGCTGCTAAGTGCGAACGCTACAACCCAATACCATTTTCTCGCTTTGCACTGGCATGACCGAACCAATTTTCTGTCCTCAGAATTTGTAACCCTTAAATTTTTTTTTTTTTTACCTGGAGCAACATCTTGGATGCTATCATTTCTTTACTACGTACTCAATAAGTTGATTGTAGTCAGTATTTTATACCATGCATGTAGTATGGTGGTTATTAGTGCAGAAAGTTGAATTGGTATGCTAAGTTCAGATTCCTGCTCAGGCTATTATGCTCATCATCATCAACATGTTTCATGATGGGGTAGGGCTCATGAACAGCTGAGTACCAAACCTAAGGCATGAAAAAGAAAAGCTTCTCGGATTTCTTTCTTTCCTTAAATCTTTTTCCTCTCCAACGTTTCTTGTATGAAATTGACAAAAAAAAAACGTTTGCTGAATCCGAGTTTCACTTGAGCTTTATAGCTTTTCTTCCTTCCCATAATTCTTCTCTTTTTGCAATTTCTTTCTATAGCATCACCGAGTACATATATCAGGCACTCGACAGGAATGGTGAAGCCTGAACCATTGCCTTGGATATCTCTAAAGCGTTCAACAGAGTTTGGCATGCTGGCCTTCTATGCAAACTGCGGAACTATGGTATAACTGGACATTTGTTTGAACTAATCCAGTCATTCCTCTCTAACCGCACAATGAAGGTGGTATTTAATGGACATGCCTCTCAGAACTACCATACGAATGCAGGTGTCCCTCAAGGCTCTATCCTAAGTCCTACGCTCTTTCTGATATACATTAATGATCTCCCTGATTCCATAAGATCCCAAGTAGGTATGTATGCCGATGACACTACAGTTTACTCTCGCCTCGACCAAAAATCTGGTGTAGGCGACAAAGCTAACCTTGCAGCCGAACTTGAAAAGGACCTCCAATTCGTAGTGGACTGGGGTAAGAAATGGCTCACAAGCTTTAATGCTTCTAAAACAAAGCTACTATCAATTAACCATCATAGACAATCGCACCTACCTCCCATTAGCATGGACCAGGCTTGCCTCCCAGAGAGTAAAACACTACCCCTCCCTGGTCTCACACTTACAGCAGACCTCTAATAGAATGACTATATTGAATCCATTGCTAAATCTGCTGCTATGAAAGTCAGTTCTCTGTGCAGAGCCTGGAAGGTTTTTACTGTCTGAATCTATCTTGCACATTTATAAATCTACCATCTGCCCGTGCATTGAATACTACTGCCATATCTGGTCGGGTGCTCCTGCTATTCTCCTCGGGCTTCTCGACAAGGTACAGCAGAGGGTCTGTAATGTGATCGATACCAACTTAGCAGACCGCCTGCAGTCTCTCTCTCTCTCTCACCGGCGCGACATGGCTTCTCTGGGTCTCTTCTATAAATACTTTCACGGCCTTCTGCTCCAATGAACTTGGATCACTGCAGCCCCCTAGATACAATTTGCATGAGAAACTAGATTAGCAACTAGATCCCACCCATTTACAGTGAAACCAATAATATGCAACCACAACTTCTACTCCAACAGTTTCTTTTCTCACACTTCCCGACTGTGGAATTCCCTTCCACATGATTGCTTCCCCAAAGGCTATAATCTCCAGGAGTTTAAATGTAAAGGTCAATAGACACCTAACACACTAACCTGCTCCCATTCTTTCAAACACTCTTCCTATCTGCTCATCCCTCATCCTCGGTATCCTTACCCATTTATCACCTTCCTTCTGATATTTCCTACACCTAACCTCTCCTCCTCTTTACCTTCCCCTATGTAGCCCCATGCACAATAGTGGCAATGGAATGCCTTGCTTTTCAGCTGAAAGCCAGAAAAGTATTTATCATGCATAGGATGTTTTGGGTCAATAAACCTGTTAGAACCTAGACCCCTCCAGTTCAAATGAGAGCCAATGTCCTTCAACTTGAAGGCTCAACTCAGTCATGAAATCAGAACTGTTGGTTCCATGAGAGGAACCCACAAAGCTCTCTGCCTAGTGATGCTCTGTCATCACTGGACAGGCATCAAATATAGAGCCCAGTTTAGCCCCCTTGTGCTCGATAACCACTGAATGAGAAAATCTCACTGCCTTTTAAGAGGTCTTTTTAACTTTGCTGATTGCTTAACCACCTTCTTCACTAGAGTTGCCTATGTCCCAACCATACTGTCATACTAGACTGCATAGTAGCAGTAGAACTGATAAATTTCATATTAATATATTTAGAAATATATGAATCTAATCTGCACCCACCACCACCACCACACATACACAATCAAGGCAAATTGAGCTCTCTAGCATTCTCGACCAATCTAGGTAAAGATTAACTCTGAACTGAAAATTGGTAGGACTAGCAGCTCCACTACATAAAAACCTATTTGCTACAACATCAGGCATGGTGAGGTAGAAGCCTAATACCCCACAGAGAAATGTATGAGACTTATATACTTACATACATTTATATCTTGTATTTTTTTTTTTTACTTTTTCTTTTTGAACATAAATAAAAGAAAAAGATATTTTAATTAAATTAGCCCTTGTTGTCAGAAACAAGTAGATTAACTCAATATTATAAAGCAAACAACAAAAAAACTGAATATGTTTAGAGATGCAGGTGGCAAATGTTGATTGGTGAATTCTTTCTGATTAGTGATTGATAGTCAGGGCATAGGTTGATTGATGTTATTTGGTTGGATATTGTTTGGCAGCTGGTTTTCTGATTGGCGGTCATCTAATTCATGCCATTGAACAAGTGAATGGGCTTCCTGTTTGTGTTTCCTCTGATTTTATCGCCAAGCTATGGAATGATGTTGGTGCTGGACTTTATCCAAAGCATTACTACAATTTAGTGAAAACACTTGCAAGGAATCAGCTTTGCTTTTGGCCACATCTTTGCACTGACTACCTTTCATCCTTTCTTGATTGCAACTTGAAACACTGAGGGTTTCCAATTAATTGTCTCTGGTTGATTTCACTTGCAGCTTGAGTGTTGCATGCAATCGTTCTGGTAGAAGAAGAGAGGCTCTGCTTGCAGTTGATAATGAAATTGTTGATACTGTGTCTGTTAAGTGTCATACCTGATATTTTTATTGATGGAGCTAATTATGTTGGTACTTCCTCTTCTGTGTGGCATGCCATCTCAGGATGTGTGCAACCATGGCTCTCCATAACTACCTATCCTTTGTGGCTCTCAGTATGATTTCTCCTAATCCCTGTTTTGCCAACCAATTACACAAGCTTATTAGGTAGGTTGCCATAATCCCTCTTGCCTTCAATATTGATTAAGTATAAAATTCTCCATAACTTCTTTTTTACTCACTGTGCCCTATAAATTTCAACTGTCTCTGAGCATAAATGTCCTCTTTGTTTCCATTTTCTTTAAAACTTCCTCATTAATCACATGTCTAGCCCATGGAACTATTTTCATTATTTCTCACAAAATTTTCTTTTTCTTAATACTTTGTTTAGCTTTTGAAAGGTATCATTCAATATTCTGATATACCTTCATATTTCAGTGTCACATTCTCTATCCTTTGTTAAAATACTTCGTAGATATTTAAGCTTTAGCACTTACTTGATTTTGGTGCCTCATATTTTTAATTTGCATGTTGGACTTCTTTTGGCTGACAAGCAAGCATATATTGTCTTCTTACAATTAATGTTTAGTCCTTTCTTCTTGCTTTCCTTTATTACCTTCTTTAAGAGTTTCTGTTGCTTCCTTTGTCTGCTATCAACTCAGTGCCATCTGTATATATGCTAAGATTGCATTCACCAATAATGAAACCTGGTTGGACAATTCTTTCAGAATTAAAATTCACTGTAAAGGTGGAATTAATCTCATAAGACATCCTTGTCATGTAAGACAAGGATGTCTTCTATTTTACAGAATTAATTTTCTATCCAGATGCAGATAGTTTGCTCCCAATATCATTCCTGGATTGTTCCTGTATCTTTCCCAAATAAATAAATCAAGTTAACCTTGCTAAAAGTAATGTTCTCTTGGGTCTAATTAAGTGTTATAGTGTTGGTGTTTATCATTGTTTTGTAACTATTTTTCTGGTTGTTTTTATTCTTCTTGGAAACTATTGTTTCAATACTAATAGTGATCACTTTCAAATTAGGCTTATCTATTCAATCTTGCACTTATATCCTTAGGAAAACATCAATCCTTCTCTTCCCAACTACAACTATTGATAAGATAGCTGGGGAGACTGGGCTTTCTAACCTTGGGTGGCAACTTATCTAAGAGAAAAAAAAAACTGAATTCCAGACTATAGAGAAAGCAATAGAAAGTATGACAGTGAACCAATTCTTCCAGCATGTTATGCTATGAATTCAATGTAGAAAGAAAAAAAAATTCTCATCTAATAAGCCAAGGAATCTGTGAGAAGACATTATCACTTATGTCCTGAAGGAACATAGCCTTTTTAAAAAGTGTTAAGGCTGTCACCCTCTTTAAGGACAGAAACAAAGTTGCCCACATATTTTAGCCTTCCAAACCATATTGCCAACTCTTTCCCTTCCAAGCACTGTTATATCTTCATACGAATTATGATTAAATTCATATTACTATATTGAATGATATTAAAGTGATGATGTTGCAACCTATCTTACTGTATTAACTATATAAAATCATTATGATCACTAATATTAGCTACAAAATTGCAATTACATTCTTGTTTGTTTTTTTTGTGCAGGGGAGAGGGAAAGGCAAATACGTATTTCCTTGTTTTTCATTTAAGTAATCTGTGAAACAGAAGTCCATAGTTTTTTATACAGGTTTATTTTGTTAAATTACTAATGATTTATTGAATGTCGCAACCTAATAGCGTTACTATACTGAATGTCGCAACCTAATAGCGTTACTATACTGAATGTCGCAACCTAATAGCGTTACTATACTGAATGTCGCAACCTAATAGCGTTACTATACTGAATGTCGCAACCTAATAGCGTTACTATACTGAATGTCGCAACCTAATAGCGTTACTATACTGAATGTCGCAACCTAATAGCGTTACTATACTGAATGTCGCAACCTAATAGCGTTACTATACTGAATGTCGCAACCTAATAGCGTTACTATACTGAATGTCGCAACCTAATAGCGTTACTATACTGAATGTCGCAACCTAATAGCGTTACTATACTGAATGTCGCAACCTAATAGCGTTACTATACTGAATGTCGCAACCTAATAGCGTTACTATACTGAATGTCGCAACCTAATAGCGTTACTATACTGAATGTCGCAACCTAATAGCGTTACTATACTGAATGTCGCAACCTAATAGCGTTACTATACTGAATGTCGCAACCTAATAGCGTTACTATACTGAATGTCGCAACCTAATAGCGTTACTATACTGAATGTCGCAACCTAATAGCGTTACTATACTGAATGTCGCAACCTAATAGCGTTACTATACTGAATGTCGCAACCTAATAGCGTTACTATACTGAATGTCGCAACCTAATAGCGTTACTATACTGAATGTCGCTATCTAAGAATTTGCTATACTTAATGTCGCTAACTTACTCAATTTATTAGCAAATTAAAATTATTAAAAACATTATGAAGGAAAATGATGTAGCCCTTTTAGATTTATTTTGATAACCTAATCCAATATTCATTTTAAGCAATCCAACTGTGAGGTTAGTGTGAGAGAAATTGAGAAGTTAATACAAATTGCTAACAATTTAAAGCCCACATTTTTTTTTTTTTTTGAACTGATTCATTTTCTACACCTCCATCATTTGCAAGTTATTTAAAAGCAGAAAATATTTTTTAAATTATAAGATTTTTTTGGTTGGGAAGATAATGATTCCATGATATTAATTTACTAATTAACCCAGTAGCTGGAGAGAGAGAGAGAAGTGTACTCATAGCTTTCCCAAGGGTATTTGTGTGTAAGTGAATATAACAAACCAAACTGAACCGTTATCCATTAAAACGCCCACACTTCCAAACTTACATCACTTGGATTTCTCAAGCTATCACTCATCTGATCAAGTTCTATATTGCTTAACTTTAGTTATCATACAGGAACCTGTATTTTGATGGAATGTGGTCACAAGTCCTTTTTGGCAGTGAAGCCTAAAAGAAAAACATTTGATAACAAATACAATCAATTATTTCACCACTAAGAATATATTTCTCTGAAAGAAATTGAAAGTTCTAAACAATATTAGTTAGTTAAGTGTCATACGTGATACACACTTTGGGCAATCATGTTTCTTTTGAGACATGATCGACTGGGCAGAAAATTATCCCACAGTAGGTTACCATTACTTTCAGCAGTAGACTGGTTGTCAGCCAAGGCTATAGAACCCAGTCTGTTCTGTTATTTAACCCATAACTGGAGGGAAGAGATGGATTAATACTTTTCTCAAAGGCATTTGTGCATAAGTGAATGCAACTGGAATTCAAAACTCAGCTCCTCGATTTCTCATTCCGAGCCAATATCTGCTGCACCACAATGCACATCCCTAAGCAATATACTTTTTCTAAATTTTTAAATATTTTAAAAGAAATTTCTCCTATAACTTAGAAAAACTGACAAAAACACTTTCTTTTAACAGAGCTTTGTATCAAAACATTAGTAATTAATATATTGGAAAATGAAGTTTAAGTTTTGTTTAATCACATGGTCAGGTGCCCCTGCCGTTCTCCTCAGTGTTCTTGACAAGCTCCAAAGGAGAGTCTGTAATGTGATAGGTACTGATCTGGCGACTCGACTGCAGCCACTTTCCCATCGTCGAAATGTGGCCTCCCTCTGTCTCTTCTATAAATACTTTCATGGCTTCTGCTCGGATGAGCTTAAGTCACTGATGCCTCCTCAACAGGTGTTTACCCGTGCAACCAGACTGGCAACTGGGTCCCACCCATTCACAGTCAGGTTAGCCAAATGCAGACAACAATTCTACTCCTGCAGCTTCTTCTCTCGCACTTCCCGCCTGTGGAACTCGCTCCCGTATTCTTGCTTTCCTGAGGGCTACGACCTCCAGAAATTTAAATGCAAAGTTAATACTCACCTACTAACCACTGGACTCTAGCTCTCTCCCCTCCCCTGTATAATCTTCACTTTCTCTCCGCCCATGTATCTGTCATTGCACCTGCTTTCTCAGCTTTCTATTGTTCCTTTCTAACTAGCTTGTACTCCTCACTCTTTTCTAATTAATCTTTCTACATTTATGTAACCCCCTGCACATCAGTGGCGCTTCTGCCTTGCTCGGGGTGAAATGATTAAAAAAAAAAAAAAAAAATATCAACCTCGGTAGGTTATTTAATTCCAAAAAGGTAGGGTTTTAAGGTATTTTTTTTAAATATTTGGTTCTAATGAAAAGGTTGATTTAGTCAAATTTTGATGAAAAACTTTATTTTAGAAAACTGAAGTTGTCTTCTAATTTTATATTCAAAAATGTATTATGGCAATAATTTTTTTCCTTCAGGAAAGTATTGTTTGGTAATATTTTTGTTTCAAAAATGTATATTTTTCTATAAAAGTCTATTTTTATGTATATATTTCTCTAAAAGTCTTTTTATACTTTCATAGTGATTTGATCCCAGTTTGGGGGTTAACTATTTACCCATAGTTGCGACCCTAACAGGTGCTACCACTCCAGGTCAGGGTGAACCTGGAAACAACAGCAATTAAGAGGCGGTTCTATGCTCCTCACAACCTCTCAACCAGAGGCCTTGTTTCCGGATGCAGTTTACCATCATACCTATGGTCAGAAATTTAAGTAACTACAACATTCTAAGATAATAGATTACAATCCAAACATTATTTGTTTTGCAAATTTTCATAAGGAGGGCTTGCTTAAAATCTGGCAGAAGCTTAAAGAACAACAAGACTCTCAGCAGAGCAGAAAATCTAAGAAGAAACAAGTGAAACGAAAAAAAAATCCAAGAGCATTTCTTTCAGGAACAGCAATTAAAAGGTGGTTCCACACTCCTGAAACTCTTCCAATCAAAGGCCTTGCTGCCAGATGTAGTTTATTATCATACTCAGGACTAACCTCAAGAAAAAAATCATATATATGATGCATTGCTGAAGAGGCTGGAAATTTTTCAGCCATGAGTTCTATTTACAAGAATCAGAATAGACCCAAAATATCTCAATTGGATCTGCTCAATCCTCTTTTCAGGCATGACAGAGTTCAAAAGCATTTATGTTGCCATATGGGTAATGAAATATTTTCCACTTTGCTGTCCCTTTTCTATAAAGGAAACACTAAGTTCCTTACCATTTTATTGTAGTTTCCATGACAAATGTTCTGAGAAGTTACATTCCTTCTCTATGCCATGTTATATATGGCTAAA
Organism: Ascarosepion bandense; assembly: GCA_037127315.1. NCBI lineage: Eukaryota > Metazoa > Mollusca > Cephalopoda > Sepiida > Sepiidae > Ascarosepion > Ascarosepion bandense. The sequence goes on from JBBBDQ010000441.1 coordinate 4,955,098, forward strand.
TCATTTTCATTCTCTTCATTTTGTATTATTTTGCAGTCTGTTCCATAAAGTCACTACTTTATGAAAAACTCCTAGAGGATGCTTCCCCAATCACTAAGTTAACTACTTCAAGTCTCAGAGCAGCTGTTATCTACTCCCAACAACTCATTCAACAACTTTTCCTTTTTCAATACAAATCACATGTCTTTGTATGTATTAGAAGAGTGCTTGATTTGTTGTTGGTGAAGTTTGTAAACATTTTGATAATTTTAATCTCCCTGCTAAAATGTATTTGCAAATTATGCTTCCAAAAAATTTATTATCCTAAAAACTGAAAAATTCAATCATCTTGTCATTTTATTTTTATTTAAAATTCAATTTCAAATGGCAGTCACCAAAATATTTACTTTAAATATTTTTCAAAAGGTACGGGTTTGGTATTCCTCAATGGTGCAAGACTTGACGATTTTGAAAATCAAAAGTAGTTGCTGAACTGACTGAAGGCTTAACAATTTATTGTAACATTGATCAATACAGAATCTAGAAAAACATTTCTAGAAAATAAAGCATAAAATTATCACCCAATTTATTTTTAATATTTTTTACTTATGTGTTTAATTACTTTTGGCAGGCTGATAAGTAAAAATTATTTCTATTCAGAAATAAGTTAATTTCTGATTGAAATAAAATGAATGAGTTTAAATATTTTTTTGATATTTCAAATTAGTGAAGTTTATCAGTATTTCTTAAATATAAATGGATAAAAAGAAAAAGAAAGGGAGAAACCCAGAGAGTGAGAGTAAAACGGGGAAGAGTGAGAATAGAGTAGACCAGAGACAGTGAGAATAGAGTAGACCAGAGACAGTGAGAATAGAGTAGACCAGAGACAGTGAGAATAGAGTAGACCAGAGACAGTGAGAATAGAGTAGACCAGAGACAGTGAGAATAGAGTAGACCAGAGACAGTGAGAATAGAGTAGACCAGAGACAGTGAGAATAGAGTAGACCAGAGACAGTGAGAATAGAGTAGACCAGAGACAGTGAGAATAGAGCAGACCAGAGACAGTGAGAATAGAGCAGACCAGAGACAGTGAGAATAGAGCAGACCAGAGACAGTGAGAATAGAGCAGACCAGAGACAGTGAGAATAGACAGACCAGAGACAGTGAGAATAGAGCAGACCAGAGACAGTGAGAATAGAGCAGACCAGAGACAGTGAGAATAGAGCAGACCAGAGACAGTGAGAATAGAGCAGACCAGAGACAGTGAGAATAGAGCAGACCAGAGACAGTGAGAATAGAGCAGACCAGAGACAGTGAGAATAGAGCAGACCAGAGACAGTGAGAATAGAGCAGACCAGAGACAGTGAGAATAGAGCAGACCAGAGACAGTGGGAATAGAGCAGACCAGAGACAGTGGGAATAGAGCAGACCAGAGACAGTGGGAATAGAGCAGACCAGAGACAGTGGGAATAGAGCAGACCAGAGACAGTGGGAATAGAGCAGACCAGAGACAGGAATAGAGCAGACCAGAGACAGTGGGAATAGAGCAGACCAGAGACAGTGGGAATAGAGCAGACCAGAGACAGTGGGAATAGAGCAGACCAGAGACAGTGGGAATAGAGCAGACCAGAGGACACGGGAATAGAGCAGACCAGAGACAGTGGGAATAGAGCAGACCAGAGACAGTGGGAATAGAGCAGACCAGAGACAGTGGGAATAGAGCAGACCAGAGACAGTGGGAATAGAGCAGACCAGAGACAGTGGGAATAGAGCAGACCAGAGACAGTGGGAATAGAGCAGACCAGAGACAGTGGGAATAGAGCAGACCAGAGACAGTGGGAATAGAGCAGACCAGAGACAGTGGGAATAGAGCAGACCAGAGACAGGGAATAGAGCAGACCAGAGACAGTGGGAATAGAGCAGACCAGAGACAGTGGGAAAGAGACAATGGAGACAGTGGGAATAGAGCAGACCAGAGACAGTGGGAATAGAGCAGACCAGAGACAGTGGGAATAGAGCAGACCAGAGACAGTGGGAATAGAGCAGACCAGAGACAGTGGGAATAGAGCAGACCAGAGACAGGGAATAGAGCAGACCAGAGACAGTGAGAATAGAGCAGACCAGAGACAGTGAGAATAGAGCAGACCAGAGACAGTGAGAATAGAGCAGACCAGACAGTGAGAATAGAGTAGAACAGAGACAGTGAGAATAGAGCAGAACAGAGACAGTGAGAATAGAGCAGAACAGAGACAGTGAGAATAGAGCAGAACAGAGACAGTGAGAATAGAGCAGAACAGAGACAATGAGAATAGAGCAGAGCAGAGCAGAGAAACAGACAGAGATAAAGGGACTAAAGTAGAGACAGTGGAAATAAAGGAAATGCAGACACACATGGATGAGGAAAAATCAGCCAGATGCAACCTGCATGCTTTTAGACATTTACTTTGTGTAACTTTTTTAAGGTACCGTGTAAAAACTACACACTAATAAAATTGTCAAGAACATAAACAATGGAGAACGCCACATAAAATGTTCAGTTACTTTTGCAACAAGAGTTTAACAATGGACTCTAAATGTCCTTTTTCCAATAGAACACGTACATAACTAAAGCGATCAATAATTATCCAATACCATTGAAAAGGCTATCATAATAGTGATAATGGCCATGACTCATTAACGTCAATATTATTTATTCAGTCATGTTCAGACAATAGCAAGAATGACTTTCTGAAGGACATTTTTTCTTTTTTATCAAAGATTTTCTGTGAGTGATAAAAAAATACTTGTGTGAAATGTAAACTAACTTTTATTAATTCAAGCAGAAGTTATTAAGTTAATCTCCTCTCAAAAATTGTGCGTTTTAAGTATTATCTACAAAGTTGAGATTGTCAGTATGAATTTGCATTAGTGAAATATTTATGTAATTAGCCAATCATATTTTACCACTTTATTATTAAATCTTACCTCAGACGTAGAGTGGGTGGGACACTTAACTGTTCAAATCTTCAGAAATATTGCTTCCTACTCTCCTAAATGACACATAAAAAAGCTTATATAACAAAGTGGCAAAATATGATTGGCTCATTGAATTAAACATTACAACCCACATGCTCTTCTTTTTTGGAGAGGACATTAACTTAATATTAACTATTATTTTTGAATTTTCCATATTTCTGCAAATTTTCTTCCATGCTTTTTTTTCATTTATTAAAACTGAGAGAACATTCATTCATTGCAATAGGCAAAAATTCAAAATTTGAAATCATGTTTATCACAAGCAAGCCAGTAAAGTCACTGAGACAACGGGTTTCTGGGTGTAGGAGAATTAGAAACAGCATCATTACTCAGTTAGTCAAGTGTCATGTGTGATACACACTTAGGCAAAAGAGACAACTAACTGGGCAAAAGATTTTCTCACAGTAGGTTGCTATTACTTACTTCAGTAGACTGCTTACTAATCAAGGCTATTAACTGTCCTGCTTTTTAACCTATAGCTGGAGAGAAAACAGACAGATTATTATCTTTCCCAAGGGTATTTACACATAAGTGAATACAACATATTTAACTGGAAATCAAACTCAGCTCTCCAATTTCTCATTTTGAGATCATATCCACTGCACTGTTTTGCACATTTACTAAAGAGCAAGAACTAAAGAGAAATCAGAGGACAGTAGATAGCAAATGACATTGTATTGAAATTTTTTTTTTTTAGCTGAAAAGCATGAAGTTAGAAGGGAGATTCACAATTGGGAAATGTGAGAAAAAAACTATTAGCATAGCAGCTCAACTGTAACTTGGCAAGACCTTGTTGCCAATTTGGTATTGTGCTTAAATCTTAAGTAACTCTTATAAGCTAAGAGCTCATCTGAACAATTACCATGAAAGTATTTATAGAAAAGACACAGGAAGACAACCCCATGGCAGTGAAAAAGTGATTGAAGCCAAGATTTCAGAACAGAATCAATAATATTTCTGATTTGTCTTTGGATTTAATCAAGGAGCTCCAGATAAATAGTAGGAGCATTAGACCATATGTGGCAGCAATATTCTAAGAATTGGCAAATGGTAAACATAGATATGTAATATAGATCTGGAGAAAAAAAATTGTCTAGCATAACAGTGAACCAAGTTTTGTAGCAGTTTATCTAGCAATGGATTCAATCTAGTCTTCTTCATGTCAGCCAAGAACATCAGCTGCAGAAGACACTAGTCATTTTTCTGGAGGTTAGCATCAGACATGCTGATAAAAGGCAGAGAGATTAATAGAGGATTAATAGAGGGGAGTTTAGTTTTAGAGGCATTAAAATTAACAAGCGATCCTTTGCCCCAGTTAACTCTCGACTGAAGATGATTAACCTTATCAAACTGATCAGACTTACTATCAAGACAGAAGTAAATAGTTGTGTCATCAGCATAGATACCAAGTTTTGAGTTAATGGTATTGGGGAAGACATTAATGAAAATTTAAAACACTATAAGACAAGGAATGAAGCCCAGAATGAACCTGCATTAGTATGAAAGGAATGGGGAAAGTGGCTGTTCAAGATTACTTTCATTTCATGATTCAATTGGAAAGATTGGATCAGTTCAAAAATCTATTCAGAGACACCATAAATTTTCAGCTTGTGGAGAATACCTGCATATCAAATCTAGTTAAAAAAATTTCGAAATATCCAAAGCTACAGCCATTCTTAGGACGTGCGTTGTAGTGCAGTGGATATCGGCTCGAAATGAGAAATCGGGGAACCGAGTTCGAATTCCAGTTGAATTCCTTGCATATACGCGCAAATACCCTTGGGAAAGGTATTAATTCATCTCTTCCCTCCAGTTATGGGTTAAATAATAGGACAAATTGGGTTCTATAGCCTTGGTCGGCAACCAGTCTACCGCAGAAAGCAATGGCAACCTACTGCGGGATAATCTTCTGCCCAGTCAGTCATGTCTCTTTCGAAACATGATTGCCCGAAGTGTGTATCGCGCATGGCACTGAACTGACTGACTGACAGCCATTCTTATGTAGAGTATGACTTTCTATAATTATTTTCAGTACATTAGCAGTTGACCTGGAAAAATGAAAGTTATACCTTAAAAACAATGCTAGATCCATTTCACTACTCCCAAGCAGACACTAAATTTGTGGATGTACTCTCAATAGTTTGAGTTTTGTTTAATGGCATATCAACCTTTGTGGGGTATTTAATGCCAAAAAGGTAGTGTTTTAAGGCTTTTTTTATTGTTCAGTTATAATGAGAAGGTTGATTTAGTCAGATTTTGATTAAATGTTTTTTTTATTTTAGAAACTGAAAATGTATTCTAATTTTGTATTCAAAAATGTATTGCTGGCAATGTTTTTTTCTTCAAATATATGTTATGGTAATATTTTTTTCTTCAAAAATGTATTATTGGTAATATTTTTCATTCAAAAATGTATATTTTCCATAAAAGTCTATTTTTATACTTTCATAGTGTTTTGACCCCAGTTTGGGGTGGTTAACTATTTTCCCATAGCTGGGACCCCAACAAGTGCTACCACTCTGGGTCAGGATGGACCTGGGAACAACAGCAATGAAGAGGTGGTCCCATGCTTTTCACAACCTCCCAATGAGAGACCTTGCTATTGGATGCAGTTTATGATCATACCCAGGACATACTCTCAATAAGGCTCATTGTCTCAAATGACAATTGGGACTAAAGCTTAATCCAGACCTTGAATGGAACTTATATACACCCTTGCACAAATCAGTGGAAACAAAATGAATTATGTCTTCCTAGGATCTTTCATACTTTCCTTGATCATGTATACATTGTCTCCTGGCATTGTTTTTCCCTTCCAATTCCATTTTCCTTCACATTTTCTACTGATGGCTACAGTTTGTTTCTTCACCTTGATGACATGACTGACAGTTGGAGGGCTGACACTATCAATATCTAATCTCTCTGTAAGGCTTGCCAGAGAGTTCATGAGATGTAACAATTTTTGTACACTTCCTTGCAGTAACATCCATTGCAGACAATGGCCATAGGACAACTAATTGACAGTTGAGACTGGGCGTGATAAAAATCTGATTCAATCATGGATGACAATATTTTTCAAGGCCAAACAAATTTCATCATACATCCTGAAAATAGATTCATATTACTGCACATCACAACAAATGACCTAATCTGAGGAAAAAATAGATATCAATTACACTCTGCCACTCCAGTGGGTCTAAAACTGACTGTATAGTAAAAAAAAAAAGAAAAGGAAACTAAAGCAGTTGTTTGAATTATTTTGCACAAGGGCATATACATACCATTGTTGAAGATGCTAGAAAATGGTCAGTTTCTTCTTTTTTACATACCATTGTTGAAGATGCTAGAAAATGGTCAGTTTCTTTTTTTTACATACCATTGTTGAAGATGCTAGAAAATGGTCAGTTTCTTTTTTTACATACCATTGTTGAAGATGCTAGAAAATGGTCAGTTTCTTTTTTTTACATACCATTGTTGAAGATGCTAGAAAATGGTCAGTTTCTTTTATCAGCCCAGAAAATTCCTAACTCCTTTCATACTCAATCTTTACAAGATTTAGATCAGACCAAGTATAGAACATTGTTTCCATTTCTAAGTTAGTATGATCCACTCTTCACTGTCCTATCGTGACATACTTCAAAAGTTACTACACAGCTTTGTGAGTGATTATTTTCCATCCAGCAATCTTTTTCCCATAAATGAAATGTAGCTCCCTCTCATGGTGGTAATGTTCAAACCATTGTAGGTAGATGAGTGCACCTCTCAAAATATGGATGGCTAGACCCTGGTGGATGATCTCTCTCCTGACAGAGCAACAAGAGTGAATAAACTGGCTTATATTTTTCAATTTTTCTTTTTAAGGAAATGGGAATCATTTTGTTAGTAATAAAGAAAAGAGTGCTAGACTGATAGATGTTATTCACCTTATTTGCCAGTAAACATTGGACAATCTCCCCATGGATGCACAAACTAGAGGCAGCAGAATTGTTGTTTAACAGAAGGATACTGAAAATGCCATGGATAGAGTGAAAGCCTCATAATAAAATTAAAAAAAAGAAAGAAAAAGAATAACAGAAAATGACAACTCAACAAAGGAATAGGAAGTTGTAGAGACCCATGACTTCTATGTTCTGAGGCAATGAGATACATAGAAGAAATTTAAATAAAAACATTCACTATCTGGTATCTTTGTACTAAAAAAACAAAAACAAAAGAAAAACACCTTTCTTTGTGCTCTGTTCATTTTTCTTTAATTCCTACTTTTAAGCAGATCCAATAGGCAAAGTCAGTAGTGTAGTCATCTGCATATATGTTCTAAAGATAATCCTTACAGCAGTCTAATTTCTTTTTCAAAAACTTACTGTAGAAATACATAGTAAAATAAGATTCAATAAAAGTTTTCTAATTATTTACTACAGACTAAAATTAAAAAATATTTTCCAGATAAATTTACTACATCATCAAAGATGAAAGAAAAACTTAAAGCAACTGAAATGTGGTTATACTGAAAGATGCTGCGAATATCATGGATCGAGCATGTGAGCAATGATGAGGTTTTGGAAAGGATGGAAACGAAAAGGAAATTAATACTGAGCATCAGGAAGAGACAACTAAAGTTCCTGGGACATGCAATGAGGAAGGAAGGCTTGGAGAATCTGATACTAAAAGGCCAGATAGAGGGAAAACAAAGACAGAGGACAGCAAGAGATAACATATTTGAAGGATCTTGATCAGATGGATGACTTAACAATGGTTGCGTTGTATAACAAGAGAAAGCATGCTAAGAGACACCAGGGATAGGGAGATGTGGAAAGCAATGATCGCCTATGTCCTAAAAGAATAGGGCACATAGCAGAAGAAGAAATACAAAAGTCTATGCATCTATGTTTTATAGTCTATTGATTGATCTGTTGTAGGTTATTTAAAGACAGAAAATATTTTTACATTGTACAAATTTCTTTTGGAGATAATGATTTTGTGACAAGTCTTACTAATTAACCCATAACTGGGGGGAGGAAGGATTCAAACCTTTCACAAGAGTATTTGCTTCTAAGTGATTACAATGAATCTAACTGAAAATGAAACTAGACTCTCCAATTAATAATTTTAAGCCATTATTTATTCATTACACCAGTCACGCATTAAGGTTTACATCTGGTATTCTCAAATAGTTACCAATCTAGGTACTGACCAGGCTTGATGTAGCTTAACTTCAATGATTATGCAGAAACCAGCATTTCTACAAGATATGGTTATAAGTCTTTTATATGTAAAAATATTTCTTAAGTGTGATAATCTACTTGAAGTGCAAGGAAAACTTTGAGAAAAATTTTAGAGCAACCCAGAACATTTACTGAATGCAAACCACCTATATATATATATATATATATATATATATATATATATATATATACATACAGAAAAGTAATTGTTTAAGAACATAAAAATAGAAAAGCTTGTAAGAAAACAATGCATCTTTTTACTGGAATATTTAACCTTTTCAATAGGAATCTCCTCAGAGCACTAGAAGTTCTAGGATTTATTAATAGTGGGTAGAATCTTAACATAAGATACACAGATGACAAGAAACTGCAGGTAGTAAAGAAAATCGAGAAAAAGGACTAAATATTATAGATTGAGTTGGAGTTTTGTTTAACAGCGTATCAACCTCTGTGAGTTATTTAATGCCAATTAAGTAGGATTTTAAGGTATATTTTTTTAAACATTCGGTTATAGTAAGAAAGTTGATTTAGTCACATTTTGATGAAAAATTTTTCTTTACATTATTTTAGAAAACTGAAGATATCTTCTAGTTTTGTATTCAAAAATGTATTAGTGGTAATAATTTTTCCATTAAAAATGTGTTATGGTAATAATTTTTTTCTTCAAAAATGTATGTTTTTCTATAAAACTATTTTTATATCTATATATTTTTCTATAAATGTCTATTTTTGTATTTTCATAGTGTTTTGACCCCAGTTTGGGGATAAACTATTTACCCATAACTGGGACCCTAACAGGTGTTACCACACTGAGTCAGAGTGGACCTGGGAACAACAGCAATTAAAAGGTGGTTCCATGCTCCTCACAACCTCCCATTCAGAAGCCTTGCTGCTGTATGCAGTCTACCGTCATGCCTAGGACCAACTAAATATCATCAGACTGAATGTATGATTTTCAGCAAAAGGAACAGCTCAAGATTCAAGCTTCAAATTGGAGATATCAAAAGCAAGCAAGTGAAAGTTTAAATATCTGAGAAGAATTTCAACAGACGATAGAAAACATGACATAAATTGGAAGGTATATTGCAATAGTAAAATGTTCTTGTTTGTTCCAATCCTGGGTGGGAAATGGCTACAAAACACTTTCTAATTTATAGACAAGCACAAAAATGCATGCCGAGATTTCTTTCTAGCAAATAAAAAAAGGCCAGTTCGTGGTTTCATGTCTCAGTTCTTAGCTGTTTTGAAGTCAGAATGTTATGTTCACTTATCCAGATTTGCTTATGTCAACGCCAAATCTTAGTTTTGAACTATGCCATATTACCGCTGATTTATCTTGCACATATTGTTTGCTTACTTTGTATTATTTTTAACCCAGTTCTTTTTTTTCTTGCCTATTGCAAACTGTCACTTTGTTAGGCCATTACATTTAACCATAGCTACCCACGCTTCACTTCCAAATGTGAAACTAAGTTTGAAAAAAAAAAATTTCTTTAGAAAAAAAATACTGAACTGCGATCTAATATTGGCCCTTATACATGACAATATTTGAGTTTTGTTTAACAGCATATTAACCTCCGTGAGTTATTTAATGCCTAAAAGGTAGGATTTTAAGGTATTTCTTTTTTTTAATGTTCAGTTATAGTGAGGAAGTTTATTTAGTTTTGTATTCAAAAAGGTATTGCTGGTAATAATTTTTTTCCTTAAATGTATTATGGCAATAATTTTTTTTTCCTTCAAAATTGTGTTATGGTAATAATTTTTTCTTCAAAAATGTATTGCTGGTAATGTTCGTGCAAAAATGTAGAATTTCTTACAAAAGAATATTTTATGTATATATTTTTTTAAAAGCCTATTTTTATACTTTCATAATGTTTTGACTCCAGTTTGGGGGTTAACTATTTACCAATAGCTGGGACCCTAATAGGTGCTACCACTCCGGGTCAGGGCGAGCCTGAGAACAACAGCAATTAAGAGGTGACTTCATGCTTCTCACAACCTCCCAATCAGAGGCCTTGCTGCTGGATGCAGTGTATCGCCCAAAATATTTGAGAATTTTCTCACAGTTGAAGAGATTTGAAGCAACCAATCTGTAATTCTATACAAGGATGCTGATAATACTATGGAGAGAGCATATAATCAACAAAAAAAAAAAAAAAAAAAAAGAAAAAAATGGATGGAAAATGGAAACAAAAAGGACACTTAAAGAGAGAGTTGAAATTTATGCAACACATGAGGAAAGCAGGCTTGTAGAATTTGACACTCATAGAAAATATAAAAAGGAGAAAGAGAGAATAACAGTGAGCTTGCGTAAATGAATGGCAGAACTTGGACTAACAGGAATAAAGAAAAGGAACATTGTGGAGAGCCGCAGAGGATGGGAACTCGTGGAGAGGTATAACCAGCCTTTGAGATGTCACTCGCCTGATTGACTCAGTTGATTAAAAACTTAATTGAGCAATTAAAGTCTATTGCTTTACTCACCCGCAGTCGATTAAAAATCTCACAATGAAATATGTTCCTTCAAATATAGAAATAGGAAATCTGATTCCTTTTACAGCCCAGAAGTATGCCATTGAAGATTCACAATTTTGTTAGAATGACCTACAATAACATTATTGAACTCTTGGCTTTTATCGTCCTGGTGAGTGTAAACATTCGTTTAATTAATGCTTCCCAAGTGGAGCCAAGATCTGTCTGTCCCCCAGATTAAAGACGCTTACAGATTTTTAGAAACTCATTTAGAAAAATATTCTATATTTACTCTTTGCTTACGAAAAGTAAAAACAAACATTTGAAAGAAAGAAAAAATATGCATACTTTTTTCAACCACGCACAGAAAAACAAATTATACATGTCTTTTTTTTATAGATAATATGAGAAAATCAAATTTTTTTATTTTTTTATCATCTCTGAGATAAAGGTTGTTGTCAAAGAGAAGAAAGAAACTACTAATTTAGGTCCCTCCACTCAATTGCCAAAAAAGGAAAAAAGAAAGGAAAGAAAAAGAAAAAAGGAGAACAGCATATCATGATGCTAAAACTTAATAGTAAAGTTTTATCATCAAAATGTTTATGCATTGATAAATACATTTTTGGTGCTTAAAGGAGCTCCTCAGTGATGTCCTGCCTTCATTGCTGATTTCAGATTTTGAAACATCATATCAGCTCCAGCAGTAACCCTGACTTTCGGTTCAAAAGTACCAAGCCGGCTCCTTCCTTTTTTTGCTATTCATCTGGATTTAATTTATTTTTTTTCTTTTCAGCTGAATTCATACTGTTTACTGTTAACTCTGACCAATGGGAAGAGTTCATTTTCCCCACTCTCACCTATATAATAAATTTGAGTTGCATCTATTTTTTTAGATCTTTAATTGCGGCTACTCTTTCTGGTATGTTCATCCATTTTTTTTTTTTTTTTTTATTAAATTTACTCCTATACTTTGAATTGCTAATACTAATTATATTTTCTTACCTCTATTTATTAATATAGCTTTTAAACAAAATTTTACTATTTAGCTGGTCTATAATTAGCTATCCCTTTCCCCGAAAATTTATCGAAAATACCTGTACTCGTCATTGATTAGCTAATCCTATTTCTGAAAATTAAAACTAAACTTATGCTATTTTTTTAAAACCCTCTAACTATGTAGATTTCTACTGAAATAGCTATTTTCTTCTGGGAAGGGGGTAGAATTAAATTTTACTACCCTTGCTAATTTTCTTCTTGCTCTTAATGGTTTTATTTAATTAATTTTTATGTAATTAACATTCTCAGATTACTTTTTTTCAAGAGTAAAGATCAAATTATGTGATTTTTAAAAATTTAAATCTTTGCTAACACATACGAAATTTTAAATAAAATTTCCTTTTTTTGTTTTCCATCAGCAATTTATGCTATATTTATGTAAGGTGACTATTGAGAAAATGGAGTCGGTCGAGTAAAATGATTTTGGTGGGGGAGTAAATTTTGCCTCACTCTCAACCGCCAATCAAGTGATTTCTTTTTCAAATCTCCAAGGCTGGCCATGACTACTTATGAAGACACAGCACAGTAGGATGACTTTAAATTGTAACCAAAGACTGAACATTATTTTAATAGAAAATTCTTTGACAAGAAATAAATGTATAATAATATAGTTACTCACAATCAATGTTTATTTTTCTGTTTCGGTCTCTTTTTAATCATATTTCTTCACTCATTTATCTCTAATTATTGGAGTCATTCTTTTCCATTTTATGTGTTTAAAACATTTGCAAATTCAACTTTTGCTGAAAGTATTTTTTTAATTGAAAGTAAATTTTAACAGTTATATTATAATCAGAAGCTTTTTCATGCAAACATTAGAAAAGAATTTCAGAATCTCCCCAACAGAGATTCAGCTAAAATGATTTGCTAAAGAAATACATTGCAAATGATTAAACAGAGAAATGCATTGTAAATGGCCTATGGAAATTAGAGAAATTCATTGCAAATTAATTATTCCATTAATTCATACTTGTTCTGTACAAAGTCAATGCAAAGATTAGAATTCAAGCAATGGCTATAGAAGTTGTGTATTAATGACTATTCCCTGTGGGCCATAAAAATAAATAAATATATATATATATATATATATATGTATTAAAATCTGGTAAATAACAGAAATGCCTTATCAATCTATATTTTTCTGCCACTGTCTTCTTACTCTTTTTCTATATATCTTTACCTTTTCTTTTCCCTTCTCCCCATCTTTTTTTTCTGCAGAACCTTCCAGCCTCATCTTTTATATTCATATAGTCAAACTCACTTGGGCATGTGCATAAAGTTGCTTTAACTGGAAATACAATGATCAATGTTCAAACATAATCACAGTGGGGGGAAAAAAAAAAAGCTAATATTTTTTCTTATTTAAAGTCTTTATCACTTATTAAAGAAATTCACTGGAATGATTCAGTGCAAAAATATTAAGAAAACTTATTTACTTAAAAAAAAAAAAAAGAAAAAAAGAAAGGAAACTGATTCACAAGAGAAATCATTCAAAATTATTTTATGATGAAAATATCATGGAAAAATTTTCTTTAGAATTTATGAATGATTTTCTATAGAAATCTGTAGATAATTTATTACAGAAACACATTCCAAGTGATCTTAGAAAATGGTTTACCAAAAATCATATTCCTAATGTATTTTAGTTTCGTTTTTTTTTTATATGAATATATAATAGATTGACAGCTGCCATAGTAACCAAAAAGCTGTTCATACTGATTATTACTACCGAAGAGCTAGTTTAATCTTCACTGGATGTCTCATGAGAAAAGAAAATAACATTTTTTAAAATGTCTTTCTTTCAAAATTATGCATGTAAGCTTTGCTTGTGTACTTTCCAAAGTAAAACCCACAAATTAAAACTACCACTTAAACTAAAACTGTCCAGGCTACATTTTGTACCCACCGAGATGATCGTTTGCTGAAGATCACAAAAGTGTATCATACGTCAGTGTTGTCTTAAGAATTAATATGGCTTCAAAAAACAAGCTCAGTCAGATTTTGTGCCAAAGAAAATGTATTCACGGGGAATTTTACTTCACTAATTTACTCAAAAGAAATATGTAGCTGAAGCACACAGAATTCTTGTTGAAACTTATGGTGATGAAGTTCAGTCAGAAACATGCAGAGATTGGTTTAGATGCTTCAAAAATAATGATTTTTATGTTGAAGATAAAGAACACACTGACGCACCGAAAAAAATCGAAGATGAAAAATTGGAGCCATTACTTCATGAAGACTCATGTCAAGCACAACCTGAACTTGCAGAATCATTAAGAGTTGATCACCATAATTTCAAAACATTTGAAAACATTAGGAATGATTCAAAAGCAAGGACATTGGATGGAATACAAGTTGAAGCCAAGAGACGTCAAACACTGTCTTGTCACATGAGAACAGCTGCTTCAGTGACAGAAAAGGGAAGATTTTTGCATTGTATCCTGACAAGCAATGAAAAATGGATACACTATAGTAACCTCATGAGGTAAGCCTAGCCATGCATCAACATGGGCAGCAAAGCTAAAAATCAATTGGAATTGGGATGGGGGACCAGCTGGGTATAGTTTATTATGAGCTGCTCAAACTGACTGAAACCCTCACAGGTAGATTGCTATTGATTATAATTAATGCATTTGAGCTGAGCATTGAAAAAATGGCTGCTTTATGATCACAGACAGGCAAAAGTGATTTTGCAATGTGACAACACTAGACCACATGTTGTGAAATGGGTAAAAACCTACTTAGAAATGCTTAAATGGGAAGTCCTACCCCACCAGTTGTAGTCACAAGACATTGCCCCTTCCATTTCTCACTTGTTTTGATTGATGGCACATGGCCTATCTGAGCAACACTTTCATTCTTAAAGATGCAAAAAAAATGTGTTAAACTCTGATTAGCCTCAAAAGACGTGTCATTTTTCTGTCATGGAATTCAAATGCTGCCAGAAAAATGGGAAAAATAGTGCCTAGCAATTGACAATACTTTCAGTGATATGTTTTTTACTAATTTTTTTAAAATAAGACATTACTTTTCATGTAAACAATCAAAACTTATTCAAGGTCCTAATATTACTCTGTACACAATTCTATATATATTCAAATAGTTTATTAAAGCTTGATTTCTTATATAAAAAAATATAAGTTATGCCTCTAGTCCAATTCCTTCCACAACCAAAATGAGTGTAGCATTCTAAAAATTCTAAAAATTAAATTTACTTCCAAGTACAAATAAAACTCAAGGAATACTTCTGACAAACTCGTGAATGTCAAATTGAGACTATTGGATCAGATAAATTAATGACTGTAGCTGATGAGATGCCAGATAAGATGCAATATAGTTTCATGTGTATTTATATTAAACAGATTTAATTACTTATAAAAAAAGATGGTTTTCATTTTATCTCTCAATCAGAGCAGCTGCCATTATTATTCATATATAAGTCACTGAGTATTCTAAGCCTGCTTTGTGGGAATTTCCAATGCATCTTGGGTAAAAAGGAAATTTTTCTATTTTATTTTCAATGAATTTCTCTTCATTATGTAAATACTAAGGAATACAAATTCTAAGAGCTTTTAAATAAAAGACAATAATTGTTTTGGATCTTATTTTTCCGTCATGGTGTGAATAACTTTTTTTCATTTTCTTGTGTCTTACAGCAGATGACAAAGAAATCACATGTATACATTAGAAAAATATGACAATTACCAAGAAACTTTGAGAACAACAAAGATGAGGACAATAGTCCAATTGTAAATAATTTAAATACATAGAAGTGATGAACAATTAAACTTTTTCAAAAAACAATGCAATTGTATTATATCTATAAATATAAAATAATGAATATGTAATTTATACTATATTTTTTTATTTTTATATATGTCTTACGCCCCTTTTTATCTTTGTATATCTGCTGAATTCATTTACTGTCTGTATGTAGGTGATTTGCTGCAAGTAGAGGTTCTTGATTACTCTGATGTTTTGCCAAATATGTTGAGGTTGCTGAGCATTCTATCAATTCCTTGTGGTGTACTTTGTCAAACACTTTGGCATAGTCTACAAAACACAGGTAAACATCCTTTTCATTTGTATCGCCCTCTCTGATAGCATCCCAAGCATAAACATCACATTCCTTGTTCCAGTGTTCTTGACAAAATCACAGTTTTTGTCTCATTTCCGGTTTGATCCTGCTTTGCACTCTATTCATCAGGATTTGTACAATGAGTTTCCTTATGTGGCTCATCAAACTTGATGGAGTTTGCATTCGATGGTGCCTGGTTTCTTAGGCAGATCTATGAAAATTGATTTGCTTAGGTCATCTGGTATTACAACACTTGTAGATTTCATTTATTATTTCCATAATTTTCTCAAAATCTAAGGCTGTCAACATTTCTATTACAATGCCATCTGGTCCAGCTGCTTTGTTCTTATTCAGTTTGGCCATTGTAGCTTTCACTTCAGATTTTAGTATTTCTGGTCCGTCAGCATCTTCATCTATTATTAGTTGCTCTCTTGTCATGGATGAGATCTTTTATATATTCTTCCCATTACTGGAGTATTTCCTTTTTCTCCAATATGATCATTCCATTCTTGGATGTTATACATCTTGTTGAGGAGCATGTTCTTTGCCCTGTCAGTTCACTTATTTCTTTATGCATTCCTTCTTTATTAGTCTTGCTCAATCTCTCTGCTTTAGCACATTTGTTGTTGAATCATTCCTTTTTAGCCTGTCTTATTGGTCTTTATTTCCTTTTGTAGTTTCTTGTATTCAGTTCCTTTGTAACATGCACATTGCCAGCCCGTGTCTAACCCGTAGATTAACCAGTCAATACGGCACCAGATATGACGATGCTCTTGGGTTGCTAGTTGTGAGTTGTCTATTACAACAGTGTTCCTCCTTGGACACACTGTGAATTTTGATCTCAAGGAAGGCACATTGAAATCTCGTTAGCCATATCTTTACCACATCAAACCAGACCAGACGCACATGCACACTTGTGTTAAAAAATTAAAAAATAAAAATAAATAATTCGATGATGCCTGCCTAAGTTGCGGAAAAGTCTTTATATACAAGAAAAAAAACAGCAAACAGAAATAGAATATAACAGTCATCGAATTCTTATAACGAAGCAAAAGTTTTTGTTTGAGAGTAATGTTTGTTCACTCCAATTGGAAATTTCAAGTTTTGACAGTTCAAAAAGTCTTATCAGAGTTTTTCACTGTAGCCTTACAGAAACAGCCAAAGAGGGATCTTTGTGAGTTTGTGTGATGGCGGCAATAAATGCGTCTTGTCTTCCTTAGCTCAGCACAGTAATCACAACTCCTTGATTTTAACTCTTTTTCAGTTCGTTCTGTTTCTTTACATCTTCAGCCAGGACTCTATCAGAGGCAACCATCACTGTCTCTATGGTTGGCACCCAACTCCGTGGCAATTATTTCCATCTCTGTACATCTTTAGTCAGGAACTCTATAGGAAGCAACCACTATTTGACTTTACGGTTAGTACCCAATGACATGGCTCCCGGTTGGAAACACTCCTTCCCCTTTGTTGTTACATCTCAACTGGTCCCAAATCTCAGCTTCAACTGATTTTTGCCTTCTGGGCTCTAGTTTTTATGTCTGTCCCAAATTTTCCTGGGGGTGCATAACAGACACGGGGTGTCCATGCAAATCAAATCTTTAACCAATGAAATCACTCCCAGCTCACATTATGAGGCGAGTGATTTTGTGCCCTTGTTTTAACAATAGCAATATTTTTGTTGACGTCATTTCTTTTCATCTTCTGATTCAAGTAATCACATCATTTATTTCCCAAGTTAAATCCTTTCCCAGCAAATTCAGGATATGACCTCCCTTAGCCCTATCGAAAATTTTTGACAATTATCGAAACCATGTTTTGACTACCGTTATTTTTCACTTCCCCCAGCCGTAAAGCTCAAGGCTTACAATGGTATTTTTCTTCGTAATTTGTTTCTGCTTTGTCACAATGGCTGCCAATGATGACCTCATCTGACCTATTGCTTTACATCTGCAAAGCATATTTTTCCTTTTTATTTTCTTCTATTCTCAGCTAGTTTTTCAGATTTTACAAATTTTGTAATAAATATCCTTTTTCACTCCACTCATATTGCGATGATAATCTGTACAATTAATAATGCCAGTAGTAATAATTTCTTTCACTCTGCCGTACTAAAATGGTATCCTATTTTTCCACATGCAATGCAATTACATGTTACACCATGTCTTGGCATAGATTTTTTTCTCCTTTGCATCATGTCAAGAATCTCTTTAGTCATCCACTCATATTTTCTTCTGTGTCTGATTTCCCCTGGGATCATGTTTGCTAATGTCACTGGTGCTTCTTCAAGTCTGTCCCATTTCAAATTTCCTTTTCCCATTTATTCTTTGTATATTTTTGGCACACTGTCAGTGTACTTTTTAAGCAGGTTGAGGTTATTCAGGAGCATGTTTTGCTGTCTGGGTGCTGCCCTAAGCTCCTTTAATCTCTAGTTTCCCCCTTAAACTTTCCCTGTCACCTCAACCAATCTACTGCTATACTTAAATTCATGAAGTCTTGGTTTGATAGAGGAAAGTCCACCTGAACAATTACTATGAAAGCATTGAAAGAAAAGTCACAGGGAAGCTAAGTTATGATGGTGAGAAAGTGACTGTAGCCAAAATGTCAGGTCAGAACCAATTAAATTGTAGATTCTTAAATATATATAGAATTTTATTAGTGTGATGCTAGTGTTTGATCATTTTTCCTATGATATATCCATGTTTGTTCATAGTTTTATTATTTGTTTAGGTAACTTGTGTATGCTGTCATAAAACATCATTTCTGTTTAAATGTATTGTTCAAAGGATTTTGTTATAAAGTATAATACCTCTAAATATTTGACAGGTCGGGATATTACTCCGTATGTGTAAGAACCTCTCATCTTAAATGTATGGCAATTTGTAGGTGTGGCTTTTATTTCCTTGATTCCCATCCTTCTCTTATCCTTTCTTCAACATCCCCTGTACCTCATCTTTTCTTTCACTGTAACCCCCTGTATATCAGTGGTGGTCTTGCCATGTTTGGGGGTGAAATGATTTTTTAAAAATTACTTACAATATCAGAGAAACTACTGGTAAGGAGAGAGAAAATTATTAATAATAATAATAAAGTATTAATAAGACAGAAGATAATAATTTACATTGCATTTAAATTTTTGAAGATAAATCTTGACTGGGAAGCAAGAAACCAGAAGAGAGTTCTACAAATGAGAAGCATGATATAAATAAACTGTTAGCATAGAACTTACTGATATTTAGCCATTTTAAATGTAAAATGATGAAACCTTGCCACCAATGTTCTAGTATGCCACAGCGAACCGAATTAACTACAGACTTATCAGTTGATTAAATAGACTCTTTCCACTTCATATCAGCTGAAAACATTTGTCTGAGAAATTTAAAATGAAGTTCAAGACTTTCTGATTCACACATGTTTAAATATGGCCATTTAACTTCTAAATATCCTCTTTGTAGCAGTTATTAAAAGAGACAATATATCTTTACTTCTATTTTTGTCATATTTCTTAATGTATAACTTGGAGACGATTTAAATGAGATTTCAAAAGAAATGCAGACAAAGATATGTTGGTGAATACCCAAAAGTGTATGAGTGAAAGTTATAGAATCAAACAAAGATGGAAGGGAACACTGAGGAATATTTTCTGATAAAAATAAGTAATATTTCTTGAAAAATAATCTATAATATTAAACACAATCAGAATTTATGTATTTATTAGTCATATATCATACTTTACTCTAACTCATTAGTAGTTATTAATGAGTTAAAAGCAGAAACCTATAATTTTATTGGATTTTTAAAAACTAATACCAGATTTTTATCTTTTAATTTCTATATTATTGTGCACTAATGAGTTAAGATAATGAAATACTCCATTGTTAGATGCTAATAATTTAAAGTTTATGTTGGCAGCATAATAGACTATCTTATTAGTAAGTAGAGGAAATCAGGCTGTGGATCTTTGTAATTTGTACATGGAAAAGAAATTAAAAAAAAAAAACAGTCATCAGCACAAAAGAAGCCTAAGATGCAAGTTACAAATTAGAGATGTCAACATCAAGTTAATTCAGAAGCTTAATTATCTGGGAAATGTTTTAGCAGAGGATAAAAGATGTAACAAATATGCATTAGAATAGCAAAAGAGGCATTCCAAAAACAAAGCAAAGTTTTCTGGAGTGGAAAGACATAAGAAACAAAGAAAAAGAGCTGGATTGATATGTGGTATACATCTAGCTGGACAACAGTGAATGCTAGGCAATCTCTCCCTGAATGAAGAGAAAACTAGAGGCAACAGCATGGATGGCAGGTGTAAGCAAAAAGAAAGTTTTAAAAAATAGTAACAAAAAAAAAATACAAAGATACTAAGAATCAGGAAGCGACAGCTGAAATTCTTTGGATGCATTATTGAAGACAAGTTTGGAAAACTTAACCTTCACAGCACATAGTTAGGTTTGCAAAGTGTAGATTTTCTACAGTGTTCATTTTCTATATTTCAAAAGATGAACAAAGGGCTGTATTGTCTGCTGCACATTTTACCCAGCATTCATCAGCCAAATTCACAATTAGAATCACACTTCAAGTTGGCTTAATTTAAAGTAAATATGACACGTCCATAATAAAAATGTCTTCTTTTTTTCTTTGTTTCTCATAAAACGTTCCTATTTCTTTTTTTCACTTTTGGAAGGCATCTTTCACTATGCCAATACACCTTCAGATTTTGGTGTCATACTTTTGTTGAAACACTTTCCAGGTATTTAAATTTTTGTACTTGGTTTTGGTATCTCCCTTCTTTATCAGCATCTTTATTTAATGTAAAATATTTTGTTAATACTTCTTTTATCAATGGCACTAATTGTGACTGCATATTGTTATATATGAATATGTTTATTCACTTGCATATTTATAAGAAAACTAGCAGTATAGCCCGGCTTTGCTCGGGTGTAATGAAAGCTTTAAAATTAATCCATGGTCCTGGAGTTCAGGCTCTTTGAACGTTGACACAAAAGACTAAAAAGCAATAGTTGTTTCCAGTTAAAGCAAAACCGTAGCCTGAAAGAAAAAATGGAATGGATGTAAGTGAAATTTTGAAGTTTGGTGAGAATCGGATAAAAATTATGGATTTGTATAAAGGACATACAGACAGATAAATAGACACACACAAACATCTTGCCTTTTATATATATATATATATATAAAAATTGATTTTCTGCACTATTATAAGAACTGCAACCTTGAAACTTCTGAATATCATTTATGTCTTTGTCTATGAGTGTATCAAATTTGATTAAAATCAGACCACACCTTCTATAACCCGATTTTTTCAATTATCGATTTTCGATATTTATTGGGGGTACTGCAACACAAAACCTAGCGAAGAGTACTTGCAGACGCTTATAGTACAACTGTGTAAATTTTCAAGAAATCTGTTCAGCCGTTTCGTAGTCTATAGGTAACGGACACACACACACAAAGATCCATTTATAAAATAAGTTTAGATAAAATATTAAAAACCACGTATTTTTCAGGTTATTTAAAACCAGAAAATACTTTTAGATTTTAAGAATTTTTAAAGATAATGATTTACTGATACTAGTTCTATTAATTGCACTATAGTTGGGGAAAGATTCATGCTTCACCTTGGGAAATGTAAGCAAATATAATGTGGCAGAACAAAGCAACAGAGATTGAAAAAAATAATTGTATTATCAAGAAAATACAACAAATGGCAAATTGGTGTAAATTTGTCTCATTGAAAGAAAGAAATAAGTCGAGTCATAGGAGTCGTTTGCAGAGGTGTATGATAGGAAAGGGAGTTGTGACTTACTGCAGTGATGGTCTTTGGCGGGTATCATTGCAGATTAGAGGTTGTGTCCTGACATACATTTTGAATTGTGGCTGGTGTACCAGCCGACTACTGAAGAAGTCCCTTTGATGGATTTTTATATCCTTTTCCTAGACTCAGATTGGCTTCAATTTTATTTTGTTTCTTTAGGTGCTTTTGGTGAAATGCCTTGATTATATTCTTTGAGTGTGTAAGTGAAATGGAAGCTATGTGGGTAGCCAATGCACAGTTGATGAAGTTTTTAGTTACATTTTGTGTTTCAGTGTGTTCACATTCGGCCAGTGATGGAAATCTGTGTAACATGAACCAAAAGATGATCTGGTTTTATGAAGATTATAACAACAGGAATTGGAATTTCTTATTTTCAATTCAAAGCCATTATCCATCACTGGCACATCCAAGCTTACAGTTCTTGGTATTTACAAATGGTCACACATCAAAGTAGTGAGCAGACTTGACATTGCTTAACATCAGTGATTGTACAAGAACTAGTGTTTCAACATGATATGGCCATAAACCATTATCCTTTTTTCATTCCTATAAAACATGATTTCCATTCCATCTACATTGGCAAAACTGCAGCTGACAAGCTGATTTAATGCTGTCTTTGTTTACTTGACTTTGAGGGTGAAATTTAATTCAAAAGGAAACTCAAGTCAGTTTACTATTAGGAAATCAATAAGCTTATGACACAAACATAATGCTAACAAGGAAAATAAAATGCAATAATAAATCAATGGTTTTAAGCAGTTGAGTATGGATTTTTGAATTTCTATGGTTTGTTTATTTCATTTAACTCTTACAACCCAAACATGTTTACTACCCAAATGCTTCCCAGAACAAGGTTTACATCTTGGCTAAGATATGTAAATAATATTAGTATACAACAGCATTTTAGAAAGATACATAAAGTAAATTATTATATATCTAAAATTATTTATAAATGGAACATTGTGTTTGTGTGTCCATTACCTATAGACTCCGAAACGGCTGAACAGATTTTCTTGAAAATTTACAGTTGTACTATTAGCGTCTGCGAGTGTTCTTAGCTAGATTTTGTGTTGAAGTACCCCTGATAAATATCGAAAAAAATCGGGTTATAGAAGGAGTGGTCTGATTCTAATCAAATTTGATACACGTATAGACAAAGACATAAGAAATGATATTCAGAAGTTTCAAGGTTGCAGTTCTTACAATAGTGCAGAAAATTTGATATCAATACCAAAAAAATCAAAATTTGACTTACATCCATTTATTTTTCTTTCAGTCTACGGTTTCGCTTTAACTGGAAACAACTCTTGCGTTTTAGTCTTTTGTGCCAATGTCTAAAGAGTCTGAGCTCCAGAACCATGGATTAGTTTTAAAGCTTTCATTACACCCGAGCAATGCCGGGCTATACTGCTTGTCACAATTATTTGTGTTTCTCAGTCTCTCTACTTAAACACATTTGTTGAGCCATATTTTTTTTAGCCCATCTGTATTTTCTTCTTGTTTTCAGCCTTGGCATTATTTTCTGTCTCTTTTGCATCATGTTAAGAATCTCTACAGTGATTCACTAATTTTTCATCTGCAATATTTTTGTTTTTGGGATGTTCGCTGATGTTACTCGAGATACTCTTAGTGCATCCTATTTTGAGTTTCTGTTTCCAATTTGTCCTTCATATTTTGAGTTTTGTTTTACGGCATATCAGCCCCTAAGGGTTATTTAATGCCAAAAAGCTAAAGTTTAGAGATATTTTTTTAATAGTAAGAAAGTTGATTTAGTCAGATTTTGATGAAAAAATTTTTGTTTTTATTTTATTTGAGAAAAATGA
Organism: Ascarosepion bandense; assembly: GCA_037127315.1. Taxonomy (NCBI): domain Eukaryota; kingdom Metazoa; phylum Mollusca; class Cephalopoda; order Sepiida; family Sepiidae; genus Ascarosepion; species Ascarosepion bandense. Next base: position 4,978,573 of record JBBBDQ010000441.1, read on the forward strand.
AGATGTCTTCTAGTTTTGTATTAAAAAATGTAGTGCATCCTATTTCAAGTTTGTTTCCAATTTGTCCTTCATATTTTGATACTTGTTTAATGGCATATCAACATCTGTGGGTTATTTAATTCTGAAAAGGTAGACGTTAAAGATTTTTTTTTTAATAGTAAGAAGGTTGATTTAGTTAGATTTTGATGAAAAAAATTATTTTTATTTTAGAAAATTGAAGATGTCTTGTTTTGTATTCAAAAATATATTGCTGATAATTTTTTCCTTCAAAAATCTATGACGGCAATCATTTTTACCTTCAAAAAATGTAGTGTTGTTAATATTTCTCATTAAAAAAATGTATATATTTCTATAAAAGTTTATTTTCATATGTATATATATTTCTATAAAAGTTTATTTTTATACTTTCATAGTGTTTTGACCCTAATTTGGGGGTTAACTATTTACCCATAGCTGGAACCCTAACAGGTGCTACCAGTCCAATTCAGGCTGGACCTGGGAACAAGAGCAATTAAGAGGTGGTTCCATGCCCCTCACAACCTCCCAATTAGAGGCCTTACTGCCAGATGCAGTTTACCATCATACCCAGGACATTAATATTTTGTTTTCATGCTCTCTGTATACATTTCCTGCAGGTTCAGATTGTTTATGAGTCTTTTGTTCTGCAGTCTTAGGGCTGTGTTAGGTTTTTTTAACCTCTTTAGTTTTCTCTTTAGTTTGTATACAATTGGTAGGTGATCACTTCTGCAGTCAGCACTTGGGTAGGCTTTGCAGTGAAGGACCGCATTTCTGAATCTCATGATAGATAATCAATTCGGTTCTTAATTTCTCCTCCTTGATTTATCCATGTCCATAGTCTTCTTGGTTGCTCTTGGGACTAAGTGTTGGCTATTATCTGGTCATTCGCTTTGCACCACCAGACTCATTTCTCACCATGGCCATTGTGGTGATTTGTCCGAAATTGCTGACTGTTTCACATTCTCTCCTTACACCAACTTTGGCATTCAGATCTCCCATGGTAATTCTGATTTCTTGTGATTTGAACTGTGCCTTGGCATAATTTAGCATGGAGTAGAAGGGTTCTATTTCTTCTTCTCTACTTTGTGTTGTCAGTGTATATACCAATATTACTAATATATTGAGAAGTCTCTTTATTAAGCCTATGTCCTAAAGGGACATGGCACATGAAGAAGATCCAAAACACAAGCTTGCATGTAAGCTGTTTGTAAATCTAAGGTCTTATTTTCTAATAATCACTATGATATGAAATGTGAACTAAAGCTGAAAATGAAGGCGTTGCTCATAGCGGTTATTATCGCATTCCTCAGCAGTATTATATATGAAATTAGTTTTTTCAGTTTTTCTAATCTAAAGAATTCAACTACTAGAATTCTTTTAGATATCTGGCAGTATGCAGTATGCCATAAGGATTTCCTTATGTCTTTATCCTGTATAATGCCAACTTTTTCATTATTTTCACCTCCTGTGTATATAATTGTGTGATTGTCACTGATGAAGTCTTCCATTATCTGGCCATCGCATTTCACATATGTCTAAAATGTCTGTTTAATCTACCTATCTGCTACTTCATGTTTAGCACAACAAAATAACTTGTATACTACTTCATAAGTTCATATTGTAGCATTAGTCAAACAAAGAACCAGCAGTAGCCGTGACTTACCAAGCCAGACGTAAATGCTTTTTGTGTGGGTTTCCTTATCATTCACAGGATTGTTGTCACACTTATGAGTCTATTTGTAAGGAATGCTCAAAGTAACTAAGTATTTACTTCTGTTATGCACAACACATATTTAAATGGCAAATACTTGTGGTTTCCATTGTCTTTCCATATTTAAACATGCACACTAACACAGTAATCAAGTTCTTAGATCATTTGTCCAGTTTAACTGGGAAGACCTGCTAAATACACTCTGATAGAGGTGCGTCTTTCATGTTCTAAAGAATTCAGAGGTTACCTCATCCAAAAGGGGTAGCAACAAGTAATACCACACCATATCACCCAACTGGCAATACACAGGATGAATGATTTAATGGCACCATATGGATGATGATTCAGTTAGCCATTACGTTAGATCATGGAACTTAACTAAAAACTACTGGGGACTGGTGCTTCTAGGTGTACTACACTTTGTAAGATCATTACTATGCACTTCTACAAATACCACCCCGGACAAACTTTTTTTTTTCATCTTGCACTGTTTATCACACATTAGTTCTCTCCCATCTTGGCTGATGTTGTTATCAGGTCCTGTATTATTGATAAGGTTCATAAAAATAACAAAACCGATCCTTATGTGGACCAAGTTTGAACTTCTAACTAGTAATCCAAACTTATGCCATCAAAGTATCCAAATGGAAGAGATTCTACTGTATCTGTTCATGATTTAGCTCCCTGTCCTGAAACAGAGTTAAAATCAGTCTTCCACAGTGGAAGTACCCTGATTGCCTGATACTAGAGGAGGGCACAACACCTAATGAAGATGTCACTGAAGTTCAACAGTTAAGGAAATCTGAATGGATGAAGAAAAAAAAAAAAATTGTTACAGATGGCAATTCTGCATTTTCCAAGGAGTGAAGGATGTAGTTGCACCCACTATACGAATAAACTCTGCCAAACTTATTTAACTTGGCTAATTTATCTAACTTATTTGGTTAAAGAATTACCAGAAAATACTTGGGACAATGTAGAAACAATTTTCCTACAAACTTGACCTTCAAAACAGAAAAATTGAATGGACACTAATAAAACTGAATAAAAAAGTTACAAAATATTCTTTGTCATATTCAGATAAGCATATACACAAACACACTATTTCAAACATTTTTTGTAGTGATATCAGTATTTGAGTAGATGCTCTTTGTATTGTTTATTTTCTACCAGCCTGCACACTCAAGAATATATATATATATATATATATATATATATATATGCACATGTACATTAACAATTTAACTACATTCATGCATACAGCTACCAATATATTTTCTGAAGAGTATAAATTATGCTTGAGAATGTATGACAGAAAAAACAAAAAGTTTGATACATAATTTTCCATTAAAAGTTAATCATACATCTTGAGATTTTCAGGTGAGAAAGAAATAATAGTTTCTTGTGTGCAAACAAAAATATTTTCCTATAGATTATAATAAAGCCATAATATCCAAGAAAATAGACATCCAGCTAATAAAACAAGAAACCAATTCCATAATCAAACAACCAAGAATTTAATATACATAGAAACTGTCAATTATGCAACGAGATGTAAGCTAATCATCGTTTAAAAAGAATATCTCAAATTGTAAATGCAGCTGCATCAGCAAATAAATGAAACCAGGGGTGGAGGTTAAAATCAAAATAGAAATATAAAAATCTTGCAAAAAAAAAAAAAAAAAAAAAGATCTGAAAATTTCACAGTGTAAAAAGAAAAAATACTGGATGTAATTAGCTGAAACTATGAAGTTTCCCAAACAGAGACAAATAGGAATTATCAGCTGAATGTAAGCTATAAAAAAAAAAAAAAAAAAAAAAAGAGAGAGAGAGGACAGCTAAGTATAATAAAAACACTAAGAAAAAAAAAGCTACAAAAGAGATCTGATGCTAACAGAGTTGGTGGGGTAGGGATGCCCCACACACAAAAAAAAAAAAATCATTTGCTCCCCCCACAACTGTGAAAATATGATAAACTAATTTTAGTCTGCCATTAGTTACTCATGCCCTCCTGGTTTTAAGACAAGCCACCTCACACTAGAAATATCAGCACAGTGATACCATTTTGGTTATAGAATTCTAAGGGTAGGTTAAGTGTACGTCTTAAATGATTAAATGTGTTATTGTTATGGGGAAGCACAACTATTCCTCAGATAATGGACTCTCCCTTCTATATTAATAAGTGTTAACAGGAAGTTCACAGAAGTTCTTGAGAAGTACTTGGCAAGTTCATGGGAGTTCTTTAGACTTCTATTGGAGTTCAGTAGAACTACTAGGCAGTTGATATTAGTCGGCAGTTGGCCAAATACTAAGGAGTCAGCTTTCAGTGGAAGATTACCAAGTTCCTAACATTTTGGGTACCTTAAGTCGAATTAGCAACTGACATAGCATGATTATAACCTTCAGTGCAGAAAACTACTCCACAGTTATATAAAAGATTTTTAGGATAGTATAAGAGTAAAGATATACATTGTGGTGTAATGCATGTTGACTCAGAATGAGGGAAATTAGAGAGACTATTTACACTGTTTAGACTATTGTCCTTATCTTTATTGTCATATCCACCATGTTTTGGCTATTGTACACTCCAGCCTTCTTAAGATTTGTATATACACTGGAATTTCAAACCGAACACTTTATTTTGTCCACCGGGGGTAGATTATTCAGTAAATTTTTTATTTGTTCCCCAAAGGCCTTTACCTCGTCAAATCTTTCCAAAACATCCTTATTTCCATGCAAATATATATACCGAACTCAAATCGATAATTGTTTACTATAGAAATCTACCTTTTTTCATGTTATCAACCAGAAAAGAAAAAAAAAAAGAAAAAAAAAAAAAAAAAAAATCGCACTGTATCTCATCCCTTATCACCGTTCTCATATCTGATTCACCGCTGAATGACTTGAGGCGTAGGATACTTATTTCGGTCTATTTACTTCCTTTGAGCAATTATTACACGATATTTTTGGTTTCGGAACTCAATTTCCACATACTAATTACAAAAAGGAAGTAAAAAAGGCTGAAAAATTGGCAAACTACGCGTGAAGTCATTCTGCAGTGAATAACATTTTTGAAGCATGGTTACAGGGTGAGATAAACAGCAACAAGAAGTTCAATATTTTTCTGGCCGTTAACTTGAAAAAGGTAGGTTTCGTCAATAAATAATTATCGATTTGAGTTCGGCATTTACATTTGCACGGAAATAAGGATGTATTGGAAAGATTTGAAGGGGGTAAAGGCATTCGGGGAACAAAACAAAAATTTATCAATTTATTTTAGGTCCACATACCACACCTTTTCCGAATATCTATTTCAGTTATTTACCTTTAGTAACACAACTCTCCAAATTTTTGTTCACCTCTGCTGTGGCCAAGTATTGAACTTACAACTTTTTGGGTCAAGTCACTGAATTACTACAATCAACACTTTTATGATAAAAAGCATTGGTTGAATTAATCCAGTGACTTGATAAATAAAAAGGGTTTGGTTTCAAAATTCTAAAACCTGAAGAAGGGATGAGGACAACAGTCTGAATTATGCAAATATCCATTGTATATTAAGGTGTAAGCAAAAGAAACGAGCAATCTCACTAATATCAATTTTAATTAAGAACTGATAAGTATTTGTCAAGATTCTTTCAGGGAGTAGTATTTGTGGTCATTCAATAATCTGATTCAAATTGTATTAACACAAAACATTACAATAGGAGCTACTTTGATCTTTAAAAATTTAAATACTGAAGATGTTTGTTTATTATTCTCTCTCTCGTTCTGTAATAATGTTTCCTTTTTCTCATTAACTCAGTAACCCCTTGCATCTTAGTGGTTTTATTGCTTTGCTTAAGGTGAAGGTTTTCTTTTTTGAATATATATTCTAATTGATTTCATTTAGTTTCTATTTATTTTATATGTTTGAGTAAACTAGTCATCCATGTTGAAGCTGTAAAAGTTTGTCTATTTTCTATTCTACTTGTTCTTTCAGCATTCAGAAAACACGGTCTTTTTTTTTTTTTTAAATCAAGAAATAGGCAGAATAATGTATCTTATAAAAAGCCTGTTAACCATCATAGCTAAGAATTAAATTCTTATTCATTTTGTTAACTTCTATTATGCCAGTTTATTCTTATTTCTTAATATATAAATGATTTATATCATTTATTTTTTTTAAATCTTAAAACTTTACTCAAATATTTTTATTTAGTAGTATTTTATGTGTTACAGTAAATGGTAATAAAATTCTAGTTTTTCTTTTTTTGTTTTCTTTTTAAATGCTATGTGTCTTCAAGATTTGGAGAAAAGAGAAAGTTACAGACCTGAACACATAATACTGAAAATAAAGTATGCAAAAGTTATGAACCACTTGGCAGGTATCAAGATTAACATAGTATCAAACTCAAATACACTTGAAAAGTACTCCTGGTAAATGATCAAACATATATATATATATATATATATATATATAAAATTTTACTGCAACTGTTATGCAAGGGGGTTACATCGGAATGTAATGAAAAAGAGTGACAGGTGGTGTCGGGAAGAGAGTATGAGAAGGAAGAGAATACTGGAGAAAAGAATATGAGAGAGATAATTTAAGTTAGTGAGATAGGAGATGACTGACTTTACATTTAAATTCTTGAAGATTGTAGTTGTCAGGAAAAGCAAGTAAGCAGAAGGGAATTCCACAGGTGGGAAATGCAAGTTGGAATTGATCACATTACAGATTCTTCATTGGATTTTGTCAAGGGCACCTAGGTGGATAGCAGGAGCACCCAACCAGATGTGGCAGCCATATTCAATACATGGGCAGATGGTAGATTTGTATATGTGCAGGATAATTTCAGACGGGAAAAATTTCCTGGCCCTGCACAGAGAACCAACCTTCTTAGCAGTGGATTTAGCTATGGAATTCTATATAGTTATTCCACTTGAGGTCTGATGCAAGAGTTAATCCAAGGAGGTGAAGTTTCAAAATAGGGAAGAGCAAGATTTTGGAAAGCATGAAATTGCAAAAGGACTTGGAATATCAAGACTTGTTATCAAAGTCACTCAAAAAAAGCAAGCTGATGTTGGGAGCATTTTGATATGAACAATCATGGTAGAAATTTTAAATTAGACAAAAAATGATTAAAGAAAGCTAGTGAGATTATCATTATTGAACTAAAAATCAACAGCTCATCAAATAATGGATGAAAGCAGATTAAATACTGGAGTGTCAATTCATACAGTAAGATGGATATTGGGTAATTGTAATTTAAATGGATGCATTGCAGAAAGAAAGCCATCATTAAACAGAAGATAGTGAATAAGATAAAAACACTGGGCAAAAGAACACCTGCTTCAAGATAATGAAAAATTATACCAGCCACATCTGGTCTGGTGTTTCTACCACATATATATATATATATATATATATATATATATATATTAGAGAGAGAGAGAGAGAAAAAAAAGATTCTTGACAAAATTCAAAGAATTTGCAATGTTATCAGTTCTGAGCTGGTCCACCAAAACAACTTTCCTGTACATTTTCTAAAATATATTTTTATTACATTTATTTTTATAGAACATAGACTTCATAACAATACTAGATTGGCAGCTAGGTCCCATTCTTTTACAGTTGAAATGACCAGATGTAACTAAGTTATATGCTAACAGTTTCTTCTCTCATACTTCTCACTTGTTGGATTTTCTTCTAATTTCTTACTTTCCAGTCAACTTTGATCTTCAAACATTTAACTGCAATCAGTGAATTATAGGGCCTGTGGCCAAGTGGTTAGAATTTCTGCTTTCTGACCATGAAGTCTGGGTTCAAATCTCACCATGATTGATTTGTCAGAAAGGTAACTTCTTGTTTATCAGTATGAAGGAGTCAATCCAAGTGTGCAGCATCTTTGGAAAGTGCCTGAAAACTATACCATGGGTTAACCTAAGGTATGTGAGTGAAATTGGGTAAACATGACCCTTTAATATTGATGGTTATGCTAGCATAAAGTCACAGGTCATCATGAGCAATGATTTGAAAATCCTGGCCATGTTCAGACTGTTGTTCATGCCAGATAATACTCTCCCAAAAATTCTCACTAAAGTTCTCTCAACATTTTTGCAGTATACAACACAGGTAGGCTCTGTGGGTGTTGAACAAACCCAAAAGTGCATGAGCAAGTATCTGCACTGATAGACAGGTATCCTTGGATATGAGTGGCCAGCCATATATTAGTGGACTTATTGCCTTTCTTGGGATTAAATGATTAAAGAAATATGTTCAAAAACCAAGAAAAAAACAAAAAATATGCAACAAAGACAGTGAGATTCAATTATGAAGTTTAATCATTTGAAGGGACATCAAAACAATGGTCATTATTGTTGTTTAATGTTCATTTCCATGCTAGCATGGGTTGGACGTGGTCTTCTTGATGGCTAACCATCATGGAGTATTGGAGCAAGTTTTACAGCTGTATACTCTTATTAACACCAACCAGTTTGGGATGCTAGAGTGTCTTTATCAAGGCACTATATCAAGGAAGATTACCAACTTCAGTTCTAACCTTAGTTCAGCATACTCTTTTCTACACAAAATAAGGTGTAGAGGCTTTTATTATTAAAGATTTCCTTCTCTTAGCAAGTTGTTGTCCGAAGCTAAAGACTCTTACCCAACCTAAGCATTTTTACATCTTACTTAGGACTAAAGTGAAATTTAAGTGATGCTATAATGGTTTAAGATAAAAATGATGTAAGCTAAACAGAAAAAAAATATTATTGAAAAAGCACCACCTATTACCAGAAATAGCTGAAGTTTCCAACATGATGGATATTTATATCATGTGTAGACTAAACTATTGCCCAGTTCACACTCCACCCACGTCTATTCAACAGGTTAAGAGGCTCATCTCTTGTTCCCTGTTTAGGACGTGGTTTCCGGCTTTCTCTTTTCCAATCTTCTCACATTGTTTTTGTTTTGTTTTTTTCAATTGGAGTAGATAGATCTATCTATTGCCTGGTTCACACTCCACCCACATCTATTGAACAGGTTAAGAGGCTCATCCCTTGTCCCTGTTTAGGATGTGGTTTCCGGTTTTCTCTTTTCCAATCTTTTCACTATTACGTAGCCCCCTGCACATCAGTGGTATTACCGCCTTGCTCGGAGTGATACGATTAAAAAAAAAATAAAATAAAATATTTATATCATGTGTAACAACAAAGTTTCTCACTGAAGAAAATATTGTCATGTTATAAAACTGGCCTGCCCAAATCTCTTACCATAACATCTCTATTATAATAAAGATTCTTGTATATTTTTATATATATATATATATATATATTTCCCTCCTATCACACTCATGGAGTGAATGACAATAATGAGGCAGTGTTAACTCAGATTAATTTCTTTACTACCAGTTATGAAAGCTCTTGCCACATCTTTACTTTTTAACAGTGACTTATTTTTTTGCATTATGTTGTTGAGTAGTGAAGAATAGTTTTTTTTTTTTTGTTTTTTTTTTCCATCATTTCAAACCCAAGCAAGACAGTCCTGCCATTGGTGTGCAAGGGGATACATAAGAGGTGAGTGAAGAAAAAGAGAAAATAAAAAAGAACCGGTTACAGGGGGTGTCAGATAATGGGCAAGAAAAGGATGGGAATGCTGGTGGGAAGAGAGTTGCATAAGAGTAGAGTAAAAAAAGGGGAGAACAAGAATTAAGAGAAGTATTTAAGTCAGAGGGATAAGAGATGGCAATTGACATTGCATTTAAACTCTTGGAGATTGGAACTCCCTTCCATCTACTCATTTCCCTGATAGCTACACAGGTGGGAAGTGCGAGAAAAGAAGCCTGGCCTAACACAGTGGCCCAAACTTCCTAGCAGTAGATTTAGCTATTGATTCAATGTAATCGTTCCACTTGAGGTTGGCTGAGGGAGTGAGGCCGAGAAGGTGCAGTTTATTGCTTTTGGAGAGGACTAGCTAAGTCCATGTTAATGGGGGGTAAAAGGGACTGTCTATGGTAAACAACACATAGCAGCATCGTTTTGAAAGCATTGAAGGAAATATAACCTCTCTATTATAATAAATACCATTGCATGTGTGTGTGTGTCTCACACCCAGGGGCTTAGATTATTTTGATTTTTTTTTCTCATGTCTTAATATAATATACTCAATAGTAGATACACCAACACACATTAGCATTTGTTTATATTTCTAGAAAGATGTAGTATTTACACTATTCGGACTATTATCTTCATCTTTGTTGCCATTTGTACAACATTTCAGCCATTGTATGCTCCGGCCTTCTTCAGGTGCTAGGAATTTCAAACCAAACCCTTTATTACAATCACTGAGATATATCATCCTCATTCCTTGCATAAAGCCTCGATTGAAAATCATGTCATGCGTTATCTCCCTTTAACCCTGCAAGATACTTGTTCACCACTGCTGTAGCCTGGTATTAAGGACACATGGCCCAGTGGATATAAACATTGGTTAGTTCCTGACTTGACTCAGAGCCATCTCTAAATTCATCAATTCATTTACCTTATTATTGTTGTTACTTTCCCCTCCTCTCTCACTTGCTTCTCATCTGTCTCATGAGCTGTCCGCAAATGTCATTTCAATGCAAGAAAACATCAAAACTGGCCCTGCCCTTCCCAATTCAAACTTTTTATGCTGCTGCCTTACTCATGATTTGTAATACCTCCTTATATTAGTGGCAACTTGCCATTGTTTAATTAATATTTCTGCCATTACATATGAAGATAAAGTAAATGTTGGACTGAGAAAAAGAGTAAGAAAGCAGTCTATATTCTATCACTTTATTGCAAAATTCTTCTTGGTGCAGTGAGTGTGTAAAGAAAAAAAAATGGCCCCTTTGGAAACATAAGTACTCTTGGTATGATTTTGTTTCTTTATACTAGACAAATTATCACCCAAGTTCAAATAGCCCAGTCTGCTCTACAATTTAGCCTATATCTAGTGGGTAAGAGATAATTCATACCTTTTCCTAAGGGTTTTTGCATGAAAGGAAATGTAACAAATTCAACTGGAATTTGAACTTTACTCCTTGATTTCTAATTTTGGGATGCTATCCATTACACCACCTGTACATCCAAAATTACTCAAAGGATTTCTGATCTAAAAGAGAGAAAATAATTCAGATAGATTATATATAAAAATGAATATGGAATTTGTTTAAATTATCTGTATCTTGATAATCATATTTTTCTATTTTCCACAAGTTTTATTTAAAATTGAAACTGTTTTTCAGAGATTTCACAAATCGTTTGAAAAACAGCCATGATATAATCAAATATACATTGAGCAAAATTTCTTGAATAAGTGGCACACAAGTTAACAATTGCCAATAAGGGTTTACTGAGGCATGGTTATTGCCTCCCGGGCTCTAAATTTGAGCTGTGTTTCTTTTCATTTTAGATGGGAGGAGTTGCTCAGCCGCAGGGTTTCCAAATCTGCAGGAACCACCTTTCTCATTGCACAAAAGAGGTTGGGTCAGTTATATACCAATGCCAATGTGACAATGGTTATGGAAGCTGGGCAAAACCCAATTTTTGTCCTTGGCCTATATGCATAAGTATGCATATGGTGCTCCCCATGTTAAAACAATCTCATGTCATATTTAGTCTTGCTGGAAAAGCCAGGTAAATATACCTGATTTAAAACTATTCCAATCCAAAATTCTGTTTGAATAATATTACCAGTAATTATATTTTGAGATGAAAGCAACACTGAAAAGATAATCATGCTGGCCAATTTGGTATATATATATATATATATATATATTCAGTCAATTATGCTATCTTGGTTTCAGTGTTTTGGTATCTTCAGGCATTTTATATTAACTTATTTTCCAACATTTTTTTCAAATTCATAATAGCAATTTTCAGAACACATAACTGGAAGTTTAAAATAAGGGAGAAGCTGGTCAAGAACTCTAAACATTTTCATCCGGACTTGTATGCTCCTTGAACACCTCCTCAATTATTTTAAACTTCCAGTTATGCATTCTGAAAGTTCCTGTTATGCATTAAAAAGTTTGAAAATTAGTTTAAAAAATTTAATATAAAATGCCAGAAGATATCAAAAGGTTGAAAACAAGGTTGCATGATCAGCTGAATTTTAAAATGATGAAAATATTCAAAGCTGTACACTATGCATTGAGCACTTTTTAATACAACTGTGTACTGGTCTAATTCTGACCAATAACTGGTTAATTATGTATAAGCTATGAAGTCAGATTGACTGGCCCTTGTTGACCACAATGATTGGACAATTGACAGACTTGTCATCAGAATGGCCTCCAATTATGATTCCTTTGATTAGTTTTTCCCAACCAGAGATAAGCTCCTTCATCCATGATGCCCTTTCAGCACTCAGGCAAGAAAATAGGATCTGATGACACATTTGATCTTTTCAGGAAAAGAACAGCTTATATCTGCTGAAGAAGTCCATTATTGATCTTGTCAGTTCAAATAAATATTCAAGTGATGGTGACACTGCTTTCAAACCTCTTCTACTACTAACTTTTCTGTAACCATGACAACAGTCACTTCCTTTTGGAGTAGAAAGATGGAGAAAAGCTTTAGTGACTGTAACACTATTGACCTTCATCAGAACAATTTTATTTAAAGCTGAGAAAATATTGCAGCCCATGGCAAGATATTCACTGTTGTGTGCATGTAATATAAATCTAGTATGGAATGCAGAACAATTATCTCTCAGATGTAAAGATTAAAAGCACCAGAAATATGGTTCTACAGAAAGATTCTAGTAATACCATGAGCAGAGCAAGTTAGCAATAGTCTTAAAAGAAAAAAACAAAAAAAAGAAAAGATCCAGCTGAAATTTCTTTAACATATAAGGTTGGAGAATTTGACATTCATAAGTGTTGTGTCATCAAGGTGAATATGATACATGGAGAAAGTGTGCTGTGGTATTATTCAGCACAATATCTGATGCTAAATGAATATACACAGAACAGTACAATAGCTACAATAACAGACAAGACAGAATTACAACACAGAGATATAGATTTAAATAGTTGCTGAAATAGTAAGTCTGAATATTACACCTCAAATGCTACTATTCATTACTTAAACAGACCCTGGGCCATTCCACTATTGAGAGTGCTACAAGGGTGCCAGCCTCTCTACAACAAAACCATATCAATGGTAAAAGAAACAGGGTGTGACACTGAGCTATTTATCTGACCAGCTTGTGTGAATGGATGGTAGAACTATCTCTACCACACAAACATTACTACAAAAAAGACAAATGTTGCTAATGAGTTACAAGAGAGAACGTTGTGAAGAACTATAACTACATTCTGGACAAACATGGCATATAGAAGAGGTGTGATTAGGAAGTAATCCCATATCAATAAGTAAACTGCTCTTTATTATTCATCTGAAAAACAACTTTCTGCCTCTCATCAGTATGGCTGATGCTAACCTCTAATGGAGTAACCCATTGTGTTTTCTCAGGTTAACATTGTTGACTGACAAAGTGAAGAGACTATATTGAATTCATTGTTAGATCAGTTATAAATTTCATTCACTGTGTCACACTAAACAGTTTCTCTCTCCATAATCCTATCTCACATATCTATAATCTATCACTCATCTCTGCTTAGAATATGGTGCCACTTATGGCTTGGTGCACTTGTTTGGAAAATTTGAATGCTTGAGGGTCTGATGTGTTTATTGCTAATATGTATGATCTTCCCTTGGTCAGCAATAACTCCAGCTCTACGTCAATCATAAGTCTGACTGCCTGTGAATCTAGATCATTACTGACAGCTTCTTACTGTGATCCTTCTGACTACTATTACTAGCCTTTTTTTTTACCACCCTTTGTCTATCTCTAAAACATTATATATCACCCACTAAGAGACAGCTTCTCTTCCGATCTACTCCAAACATGACTGGAACTCTTACCTTCCAACTGAGTGGCACTTGACCCCAAAAGTTTTTATTTACTTATTTCTCCCTTACTCTTGAACACCAGGTGGTTGATTCAAATCTTCATATCTAGACTTTACTGGTGGTTGTTATAAAACCAAGCTTAGGCGAAATACTTTTTTATAATCATTTCACTGCAAGCAAGGCAGGACCACCACTATTGTGCAGGGGGTTACAATAAGAGAAAAAACAAGGTACAGAGGATGTCAAAGAAAGAGTAATGAAAGGAGTCAAGGAGATAGAAGATGGCAATTGATGTTGCATTTAAACTTTTGAAGATTGTAGCTATCAGGAAAGCAGACGACAGTTCCACAAATGGGAAGTGCAAGAAAAGAAACTGTTAGAGTAGAAGAGATGGTTATATTTGACTATTTCAATAGTAAAAGGGTGGGAGCTTGATGCCAATCTAGTAACCCGCATAAATATATGTGGTCAAGGCATCAGGGAAAGAAGTTCGTCAGAGCAGTATCCATGAAAATACTTAAATATTTGTAATAAATTGACAGATGAAAGCCACATCCTGTCAGTACGTGACTGAAAGTAGGCTACCAAGTCAGGATCAATTAAATTGCAGATATTTTTTTAAATTTTGCCAAGAACCTTAAGATGAATAGCAGGAACACCTTCCCAGATATGGCAACAGTTTTCAAAACATGGATGAACGGTAGATTTGTAAATATGCAAAATGGATTCTAATGAGAAAAACTTCCTGGCCTGACACAGTGACCCAACATTTCTAGCAGTAGATGCAACTATAGATTCAATGTAGTCATTTTGTTTGAGGTTGTTTGAGTGAGTGAGGTTAAGGAGGGGCAGTGTGTTGCTCTATAGGAAACTAGGGTCATCCATACTGATGGTAGGCAGGAAAGTTTCTCTATGGTGATTAAAAAAGAGCAACTTTGTTTTGGGGGAATTTAGGGCTCTCTTGACACCATATCATCACCAATTTAGCAGAGATCCATCAAGTCACACTATTTGAATTATTTTCCTTTGCTAGGTTCCTTATTTATACAAGAACGATGGTTGATAACTTTCAAAATAGAAAGCATCACTTTCACCTCAGTTGAATTCTGGGATTAAAACCACTCAATCATTTTCTTATTCTGATTAAAAAAAAATGTTTCTTTGTTAGTCAGTATTTTGTAAATTATCTAGACACTTTGGGAAAGTAATCAAAAAATTATGTTCAGATAATTCAAAATTACAGACAATTGAATACTTAAATTATCAAAATAGAATAAGAAAAATGTCATTTCTTAAAATGAATTAACATTTAAATAAAATATTTTCAAATGCTTTGTTCAGGGTTTTGTCCAGTTTATTATTATTATTTTTTTTTAAATACATTAATTATTGTCCATTTCCAGCTAACCATACATTTTATTTTTGTTACTGCTAATCCCCAAAGTTGGATTCAAGTAGATATATTTGAAAGAGTACTGGACTGTTATGTGATATCTGTCATATAACAGCAGTGAATGCTGGACAATCTCAAGAATGAAGGAGATACTCAAAGTGACAGAAATGTGTTTCTACATAAGAATGCTGAGGATATCATGAAGCAAACATGTGAGCAATGACAGGGTTTTGAAGAGGATGCAAATGAAATGGAAACTTATACTTAGCATCAGGAAGAGACAGCTGATATTTCTGAGATGTATTGAGGAAGGAGGGCTTGAAGAATCTAACACTTACAGGACAGATAGATGGAAAGAAAGACAGGGGAAGGGCAATATGAGACATACTTGATGGGCTTGAGTAAAGTGGATAGCAGTGCAAGGTTTGGGAGAGATAACATAAGGAAAATGGTTAAGAGCAACAAAGGATAGGGGTAAGGGGAGATCCATGATCGACTACCCACATGATGAAAGAACACTGTATAAGATTTTAAGGGTAGCTTCAGGATAAAAACCATACCTTAAATATCTGTCAAACATAAACATTGTTTTGAAATTCTTACCTGAGGTTAAATATTAGAATGAGTTTATTTCATTATTTCTCCATTTCATCTCTGATAATTGAGGAAGTGCGTTGTGGTACAGTGGATATCGGCTCGGAACGAGAAACCGGGGAGCCGAGTTCTTATTCCAGTTGAATCCATTGTATTCACTTACACACAAATACCCTTGGGAAAGGTATTAATCTGTCTCTTCCTTCCAGTTATGGGTTAAATAGCGGGACAGATTGGGTTCTATAGCCTTGGTCGGCAAACAGTCTACCGCAGAAAGCAATGGCAACCTACTGTGAGATAATCTTCTGCCCAGTCAGTCATGTCTCAAGACATGATCATCCAAGCATGTTTCACGTATGGCACTTAACTGACTGAATGTAAATGCATCATTTGTATATAATTTCACCTTAGTTATAGCATTGAACAACTTAATGAATCATTTTGCTATTCTAATGAATTGTAATTATGTTTTAAGATTTAGGGTGTTTCATTAAGACGGATTGAAATTAGCAGTAAATTAAACAGTGTTATTGGTAAAATTTTATTGATGTCACTATTTAATCATGTTATTTAAGCCATGGCAATTATGGCCTAAATTAAATACTATGGATGTCACAGATTTGGGGTTCTAACAGGACAGTGCCACATGCCACACAGCCAATGCAACAATGGATTTTTTGAATGAGAAGTTCCCAGGTTGCACCATCTCTTGAAGCAGTGATGTCCAATTGGCCACCATGATTGTGCAACTTGACACTTTGAGATTTCTTTATTTGGGGTCATATCAAAAGTAAGGCCTATGCGAACAAGCCAACAACAATTCAACAGCTGAAGGATGAGATAAGGCATATTTTTGAGATCAAGGAGCAACTATGAAGAGATGTCATAAAAAGAAATTGACCATCGAGTAAAGGTCTACCACCAAAACTTTGGCAAACATTTGAGTGATTTTATTTTTTTTTTTTTCACAGAATTCCCATGACTTTAATAACATGATCCAATAGTGAAATGAATAAAATTTTATCAATAACACTATTTTACTTACTGCTAACTTTGATTCATCTTCATGGAACACCCTATAGTTACTTTAGAGAAAACATGAATGCACCATTAGTATTTTGACTATTCCTCAGACTTTCAGACAGACTTATGTATGCCTTTCATTATTCTTTTAGCATGAAGAGGCACAGGTTAGCAAATAGTCGATTTTGAGTGCATTCCACTTGAATACAAACACTCAAAAGCTCTAGAGAACCAGTTGTTGGTTTGCATAGGTCAAACATCAGGTGATGTGCAAATATTTGTGATTTGCTACCTGATGTTGCTCTTGGGTAAGAACGCAACATTGTTTAGAAAAATGTGCTGGGGAGAAATCAAATAATAGGTATTTTATTAATGACTCATCATAATGCATAAAAAATATAATGGAAGAGAAAAAAGAAAAAAACAACAATTAATTTCTATCATATCAACACCTACATGGAGATAAATGATACTGAGACATATGGAAAAGGCATGGCTTGTAGAACTAGAACAATCTACCCCAATGAACTAAAAGGGTCCAGTTCAAAATTTCAATTATCAGAAGAAGGTTGGCACATACAACAGTATGAATATGGCAACAAAAATGAGGACAACAGTCTGAAGTAGAGTTATTGGAACTATTAACATTCAGCCTATTTTCTTCATTTTGCTTTTGTTATCATGAAATTTCAGTCATTGTACCCTGAAATCATCATTTAATGTATATCAATCTGAGTAACCTAGGAAATTTGGAAATGAACCCTCTATTTAATCTAGCAGGGTAGACTGTTCTCGTTTTGCTATCTAGGAATATCTCATTTTTTATTTTTATTTGTTTCACCCAAAGCAAAACTGTACTGACACAGGTGTGCAGAGGGCTAGATGAGAGGTGAGCAAAAAGAGGAACACGTTACAAGGGGCGTCAGAGAATGGATAGAAGAAGAATGGGAATACTGGTGTTGAGGAGGATTATGTAAGAGTAGAGCAAAAAGGAACAAAGACAAGATACATGGGTGTTGAGGAAAGGATAAGAGAAAGATGTGAGTCCAGGAAATTAGAAACAGCAATTGACATTGCACTTAAGCTCTTAGAGATTGTAGCTATTAGAGAAGCAAATAAATGGAAGGGAGTTCCACAAACAGGAAGTGTAAGAAAAGAAGCTGTAGAGTAGAAGTTGCAATTGCATTTGACTGTTTTGACTGTAAAATGGTGGAACATAATTGCAAGTTTAGTAGCTCAAGTAAATTCATGTAGAGGGGGCACCAGGGAGCTAAGCTCATTAGAGCAGAAACTGTGAAAATATTTGTAGAAAAGACAGAGGGAAGCTACATTCTGTTGGTGAGAAAGTGACTGGACTCGAGATACTTTGAATTTTGTCAATAACCCAAAAATAAATAGCAGGAACACTCAACCAAATATGACAACAGTATTTAATGCACAGACAGATGGTAGATTGGTATATGTGAAAAATGGATTCTGACAAGAAAATTTGGCTGGCCCAGCACACTGACCTGACCTTCCTAGCAGTAGATTTAGCTATTGATTCAATGTAGTTGTTCCTCTTGAGGTCAGCTGAGATACTGACACTGAGGAGGTGCAGTGTATTACTTTTGGGGAGACTAGCATGATCCATGCTGATGTGAGGTAGGCAAGATTGTTTATAGTGGGTAAGGGATAGCAGTTTTGTTTTGGAAGCATTAAAATTCACAAGCTATTTCTTAATTCAGTCCCCCACAGATTGGAGGTCCTTTTCAAGATCAGCAGTAAGATTTCCTTTGTTCCGCCTTAACAGATTTCTTATTGAGGCAGGAGTAAATTGTGTTATCAGCATAGATGCCTACTTGTGATCTGCTTACATCAGGGAGATTATTGATAAAAGACCAAAGATAGAGCCTTGAGGGACACCTCTATTTGTATGATAGGATCTGGAAGCTTGCCCATTCAATACGACCTTCATTATGTAATTTGATAGGAACTATTGAATTAAATTGAACAAGAATCCAATTTTACCATAGCCCTGTAGCTGTCAAATGTTTTGGAGATATCCAGAGTAACAGCTCATTGATATCAAGAGCCTGGTATATGTGTTTGGTGGTGATTGTTAGCATATCAGCAGTAGAGCTGGTGAAGCAAAAGCCACACTTTATCAGAGCTGTTGACTGTGAGATGTTGAACAACTTTAGCATTAATAATATCCTTGAAAACTTTGCCAAAAGTCATCAGAAGCCTGATAGGATAAGTAGAAGGGTCTGAAGGTTCTCCAGAATTCTTAAAGACAGGAACCACAGAGACGGACTTCAAGCAGGAAGGAAAGAAAAAAGCAGAGAGGCAATAATTGTAGAACTTGGAGAGGACAAGAACGAGTTCAAGGGAACATTTCTTCAGGATAATGACTGGGAATTTGTCACCTTAGCTCACCTTATAAGAGTCAAGCTTAAAAATTATGCTAGAGACTAGTGAAGGGGTTATGTATACATCACTCAGTTGACCCTCAGTTCTAGGCGGTAAGTTGGGTGTGGGTTCTCCAGTTTGATGAGAATCTGAGAGTAAAGTACTTGACCTTGTTTGCTCTAGCTGTGAGAACCTCAAATTCATTGATTAAAGGAGGGATAAAGAAGTTGCTGTTCTTTAACACACTTTTGCAGAGCCACCAGTAGTGTTTGGAGCCAAGCTTGTGGGCTGCTATACACTGCTTCATTCTATCAGCAAACAACAGGTTAACATCATTTAGAATTCTCCTGCAATCATTACAAGCAGAGGCAAAAAAGGACACCTATTATAATTAAATGTGTCACTCTGATAAAACCAGAAAAAGTGATTCCAATGAGCAATAGCAGCTAAGCAAGCAGGAGAGAACCAGGGGAAGGAAGTTTAAGTTGGAACTTTCTGGCTGGGATGAAAGCATTGATGACAATTTCCACCCAGGAGACCTTAGAGGTGCAGTCTCCAATGAGAAGACTAAACACTTTTTTTCCAACAGACATCATATAGGAAATTGCAGAATGACTCCCAATTTGCTCTTTGGTAGCAGTAAGAAATTCTGCTGATAGAATATTCCTGGGGGAGTGGAGAGTGAAGAGAGGTATTAACAGAAACTACACTATGATCCAAGTTACCAAGAAAGCAAAGCTGCATGGCATGGTAGTAGTGAGGGAAAGAAGTGAAGCAGAGATCTATCAGAGAGGCTTGTCTTTCAGACATACTAGGGAAGCTCGTGGGAAAATCCTGAGACTGAATGATTGCAAAATTCAGGGTATGAATGCCAGCAAGATCAGTGACAAAGTTTTTTTCAGCCACTTGGGATGGTGAGCCATTAATGTCACCAAACACAAATATGTTAGCAAACAAGTGAGAGGAAATGGCCTTATCTATATTATCAGAGATATTGTCTAGCAAGCAACAGTGAAGAGTGGAAGGAGAGTAGTAGAGAAAGAAAAGATAGCTAACCAAATTTGTCTATACTTCTGAGTTACAGTATTTAAACTATTTATATTGTTTGGACTATTGTCCTCATTTTTTATTGCCATGTTTTTGACATTTTGGCTGCTGTGCTAAACCACAAAAATCTAAGCCAGCTAAGTATAGAAATGAATACAATATGAAAACCAGTAATACAAAGTGCGAGAGAAATTTGTTAGCTTCAAAAGATTGCAATATGAGCTCTATGAAAAAAAATGCTTCAGAAAAATTATTACCATCATAGATTGTAAGTTATTTGTTCACCACTACAAAGTTAAAGGGATATAATTACATGACTACCCAAAGTGGAATTGCACATGGAATGAGAAAGATATATCCCAGTGATTATATTGAAGGACTCAGTTTCCTAGCACCTGAAGAAGAAGGCGAGAACATACAGCAGCCAAATCCTCGTAAACATGGCAATAAAGATGAGGTCAACAGTCCGAACAAAGTGAATAGTATAGCTGAGTTTAGAAGAGCAAGATGAAGATACATGTATGAATGATCTGGAGATTCAAGAGACCACCCTAGCTAGAGTGAGGTGTTTATTTTTTTTTTTTTTAGTACAGCTCAGTTATTGTCTACCCTGATTATACTGAGACCAAATACATGCAGCTCAACATAATGAATGAACACAATTACTATGACACTAGATTTATGAACCAGCACTTTGATCCACTCAGCTATTCAGTGAGTGCAGTCAAGCAACAGCAGCACTCATCAGCAGGCAGGTTAGGTTTAAGACTCCAAGTTCTCCCAGTGTAAATGAGGTGAGCAATAACTGAGCAGTACTAAAAGTAAGATCTAGACAAGATATCTCTAGACATGGGCAGTATAATGAGAACAGTCTACCCCTGTTCAAAATTCCCTGTAGATTGTCCAGATTTATATGCACCTGATGAAGGTTGTGATGAGAAAGATGAGGACAATGATTTGCATATAAATAGTATAACTGGATGTATACTATAGTAGCATAGAAATAATGACAAGCAAATAATGACAAGACTTCAAGAGCAGTCATCTGTAACTTTCAGTGAGTGTGGTCAAGCATGACAATCAAAAGCAGCATATATCAGCAGGCAGTTTAAGGATCCAAGTTCTCCAGAGACAATAGCCTTTTCTTTTCCTCAGGTGTCAATTGTCAATTTCATGATGAAAGTTTCTGTTAATTCATACAGTATAAAAAATATATGCATGGAATTTACATTGTATTAAGCAATCAATTAGTGTTCTGTTTTTTTTTTTAATCATTTAACCCCAAGCAAGGAAAGACTGCCACTGAGGCGCAGGAGGTTACAATAAGAGAAACAAAACAAGGTGCATGAGTTCTATGCAAATGTAATACTATTTTATATAAGAGACCATAGCATTGAAGACTAGTTTTTGTAGGTTTTATACATTCCAAATGATATATTATGCATTCATTAATAACCAATTAGATATAAAATACCCAACAGTAAAGTAATAGGTCTTTGAAATTCTTTATTAATGACACTTGATTATTTTACTCTCTCGTTATAAGAATATCACCTACGAAATCACCATTAAAAAATGTTTACATTTTTTGCCAGTTCATTTATATCACATACAAATACTTCAAGAGGTCATGCTAACATTTAAACTATCACATTGTAATAAATAGTTTGCTTTTAAATAGTTTACTTTTGACCTTTCCTCTAGGTTTTTTTCTTTTGAGAATGCATTTCTGAGAGATACCCATGAATTTATCCTCTGCTAATACTTGGACACCATCAATAAAAATTGATCTATTGACCCTGTATCTTACAGCTCAATATTTGAACCGGTGCACAGTACTGGCATTGAATCACAAATCTTGTCAGTTTCAGTTTAATGCTATTAAAAAAAAAAATGATTGTTGAATGAAAGACCTTCATGTTTCCTGTCAATTGTTCTTATTCAACAGAAACCAATAAAACCTAATTCATTTAAGAACTTTGAGCACAAAAACAAGTTTGGTCTTGAAAATTTGATTTGGTATTGTTAATATTACGATTAAAACTTTCTTGAAAACATTGCCTTTTCATTTTTTTTTCTTATTGTTAGCACTATCTTTCCATATATAAATAATATTAAAAAAAATCTATTTAATGTTTAAAGTTTTTAGACTAGTACCTTCATTTAATTTGTTGTTTTCTATCACCATTTTAAAGTTAATATTCTTTAAGGCTTCAGATTTCAATTGTATGAAGTTCAAACAAAAAAAGCAAGTTTCGAACAAGATTTGAACTTTTATCAAACATAAGTTTTACTTAGTTTGATCCTGGGTGTCCCATACTTTCATCCCTGTATCACATCTACATTAGTATATCCATATGGGAATACCCCATCATGTTTGGGGACCTTGAGGTGGTGTAATGGTTAGCAAGCTTGTCTCGCTAGAATCATTACAACTGAGTAGTGAGTTTGATCATCTCTGGGTACCCCATACTTTCAGCCTTGTGCCGCATCTAAGCTGCACTTTGAAAATTGCTTTGGGTATCTCAGTGTGGTGTAATGGTTAGCAAGCTTGTCTCGCTAGAATCATTACAACTGAGTAGTGAGTTTGATCTTCTCTGGGTACCCCATACTTTCAGCCTTGTGCCGCATCTAAGCTGCACTTTGAAAATTGCTTTGGGTATCTCAGCATGGTGTAATGGTTAGCAAGCTTGTCTCGCTAGAATCATTACAACTGAGTAGTGAGTTCAATCTTCTCTGGGTACCCCCATACTTTCAGCCTTGTGCCGCATCTAAGCTGCACTTTGAAAATTGCTTTGGGTATCTCAGCGTGGTGTAATGGTTAGCAAGCTTGTCTCGCTAGAATCATTACAACTGAGTAGTGAGTTTGATCCTCATTGTGTGTCTCATACTTTGCCAAAGCATCATACAAATGTCTACAAAGATGAGGGCCAATAGTCCGAATAATGTAAATACTGTAAATCTTCTTGATATTTAAATAGAAAAAGAACACTTTTTCAGATCTTATACATTGATTGAGTCTTTTTTTTTTTTTTTTTTTTTGGCTTATCAACCCTTTTCAACCCTTTGAAGGTTATTTAAAACCATAAAATATATTTTAGATTTTAAGAATTTTGCTTTTTGGGGGAGGTAATTGCTTAGTGATACAAGTCTTATGCTTTAACTCATAGTTAAGAGAAAAGATAGATTCATACTTCTCCTAAAGATGTTTACATGTTGAGTGACTAACAAACCTAGTGAGAATTAGCTCTATAATTAAAAATTCTGAGCCATTATACATTACAACACCTGCACAGTCAATGGTATTACTAAGTGTTCACTCAACTAGATACTGACCAAGGTAAACATTGCTTAACTTCAATAATTATATGGGAGCTGGTATTTGAACAGATTTGGTGCTATAGAATCAGAGATGTGTGTTGTAGTGCAGTGGATATCAGTATCGAACGATAAAACGACCGAGTTCAAATTTTAGTTGAATTCATTGCATTCACTTTCCTGCAAATACCTTTGGGAAAAATATTAATCCATCTCTTCTTCCTCTAGCTATGGGTTAAATAGAACAGATTTGGTTCTTTAACTTTGGTTGGCAACCAACTTACTACAGAAAGTAATAGCAACTTACTACAGGAGAATATTATTTCAAGACATGATTGCCCAAGCGTGTATCATGTATGATACATAACTGACTGGCTATAGAATTACAAACAAGAAACTATACCCAATAGCGTAAACCATGATCTTTCCACACTGAAACAAAAGGTTAGCAAGGAAACTCCCATCAGTAACTTGAAGAATCATAACAGTGGACTATTTTCCCGAGAAAACAATTCTAAGAGAAAGATTCAAGAAATTTAGACTAAGAATAATGCAGTTAGGTCAATTAATGTTGAAAGTTTTTTGTATGGAAGCAGCTATTCTCACCATTAGCATCACCTTTACTATTTGATGTATGAAATCATTCAGTACAACATTCTACTCACAAAACCAGCAAGAGGGCATTACTGGTAATATTGGTACTGAATGTAGGTTAAGTGTGTCAGCCCAAAAACATTTCCCCGACTTATTTTGGCATTAATTTATTTCAGCATCTAATTTAGATTTAATCGAGTCATCTAATCTCAAGACATCTCACCTTTCCAAACAGCTCAGAGCACTTAGAATAATCATCAGAAAAGAAAAATACTAAAAACTTTTTTGTTAATCATTTCTGGCCAAATTCTGGAAATAAGTGAAGGATATTTTTTTAATATGCATATTTTGATTAAATATCATTGTTTACCTAACTATATATATATACACACATACATACATACATACACGCACACACGTTTTACATATATTTACTTACCCTTTTAAATTAATATGTGTGTGAATATATGTACACACAGACACACACATTTATAAGGTTTAAGAATTCATACATGCATGTGTGTATATGCTTTTATTCAGTGCATATTTATGGATAGAGTATATTTCTAATACTCTTGGGAAAGGTATTAATCCATCTCTTCCCTCCAGTTATGGGTTAAATAATAGGACAGATTGGGTTCGATAGCCTTGGTCAGCAACCAGTCTACTGCAGAAAGCAATGGCAACCTACTGCGGGATAATCATCTGCCCAGTCAGTCATGTCTCTTTTGAGACATGATCGCTCAAGCGTTTATCACACATGGCACTTAACTGACTGATATTTCTATATGGCCATGTGGCTAAGTGGTTAGAATGTTCGCTTTCTAAACATTAAGCCAGAGTTCTTAATCTGGAGGAGGCATCCAAGCATGCAGCACCTTTGGAGAGTGCTTGAAAACCATACAATAAGTTTACCCAAACCTTGTGAGTGAAATTTTGGAGACAGCTTTTTTTGAGGTGCCATCAGCAGTTGTGCTAGCTCAAAGCCACAAGTCATCATGACCAAGGTTTTGAGCATCTTTGCCTTGTTCAGATTGTTGTTTATGCTGACAATGTGCTCCCACCCAGAAACTAAGGTCCACTCAGCATAGTTGAAGCATAAACCACAGGTGGGCTCTGTGGTTGTTGAACAAACAAGTGTGTATGAGCAAGTGTCTACAATAGGGATTAACCTTTGTAGGCAAGCATCTTTGGATACAAGTGGCCAGCCATGCATATATATATTGCAGATAGGATATTAAAGAAATTTAGATATTAGGTGTGGAATTCTTTATATTTTTCAATAATTTCCTATTGATTTTTTCCCCCCCAGTTAATTATGAGTTGCAATTTAATCAATGCCCAAGAAAAGTGACTAATCAAAACAATCCTGGAAGACAGGCTGTCACATGCTTTTGCACTCTCCTATATCTCACAAATTTATACATAATTTTATATGGCTACATTAACATATGAATGGATTAGAATTGATTTTAAGTCCAAATGCATACTTATATGTGAAATCTGAATAAATGTTGGACATAGATATATATAAATTACATTATTTATAGCATAAGAGTAAGTCCACAATACCCCCACTAATAAACAAATTTGAGGTCCTCACCTCCCCAGCGGACAAGGTTGAATGCTTTGCCTGCAGATTCTCGAATAATTCGGGACTGGACTCATCTGGAGTTTCTACACCCGACTTCCCACCGAGAACTGAGGCTCAACTGAATGACGTCCATATTACACCCTCGCTTGTCTCTAAGATAATCTCAAAACTTGACCCTCACAAAGCGAACGGAGGGGACGGAATCCTAATCATAGTCTTAAAGAAATGTGCCCCCGAACTTTCCTCTGTCCTTTCTAAGCTCTACAACTTCTGCCTATCTGCTTCCTGCTTTCCTGCCTGTTGGAAATCCTCCTCTGCAGTTCCTATATTTAAGAACACTGGAGAACCCTTGGACCCCGCAAATTACCAACCTATCAGCCTTCTTCCAATCTTTGGCAAAGTGTTCGAAGCCATTATCAACGCCGAGGTGGTTCAGCATCTCACAGCACACAGGCTCCTCTCGGACAAGCAGTATGGTTTCCGCTTCACCAGGTTTATTGCCGATATGCTAACACCCATCAACGAGTACATATATCAGGCACTCAACAGGAATGGTGAAGCCCGAAACGTTGCCTTGGATATCTCTAAAGCGTTCGACAGAGTTTGGCATGCTGGCCGTCTATGTAAACTGCGAAGCTATGGTATAACTGGACATTTGTTTGAACTAATCCAGTCATTCCTCTCTAACCACACAATGAAAGTGGTATTAAACGGACATGCCTCCCAGAACTACCATACGAACGCAGGTGTCCATCAAGGCACTATCCTAGGTCCTACGCTCTTTCTGATATACATTAATGATCTCTCTGATTCCATAAGATCCCAAGTAGGTATGTACACCGATGACACCACAGTTTACTTTCACCTCGACCAAAAATCTGGTGTAGGCAACAAAGCTAATCTTGCAACTGAGCCTGAAAAGGACCTCCAATCTGTAGTGAACTGGGGTAAGAAATGGCTCATAAATTTTAATGCTTCTAAAACTAAGCTACTATCAATTAACCACCATAGACAACCGCACCTACCTCCCATTAGCATGGACCAGGCTTGCCTCCCAGAGAGTAAAACACTACGCCTCCTTGGTCTCACACTTACAGCGGACCTCAAATGGAATGATTATATCGAATCCATTGCTAAATCCACTGCTATGAAAGTCGGTTCTCTGTGCAGGACCCGGAAGATTTTTTCCATCTGAATCTATCCTGCACATATATAAATCTACCATCTGCCCGTGCATTGAATACTGCTGCCATATCTGGTCAGGTGCCCCTGCTATTCTCCTCAGGGCTTCTCAACAAGGTACAGCAGAGGGTCCGTAATGTGATCGATACCGACTTGGCAGACTGCCTGCAGTCTCTCTCTCACCGGCATGACATGGCTTCCCTGTGTCTCTTCTATAAATACTTTTACTGCTTCTGCTTCGATGAACTTAGATCATTGCTGCCCCCTAGATACGGATTTGCACGAGAAACTAGGTTAGCAACTAGATCCCACCCTTTTAGAGTGAAACCGTTAAAATGCAACCACAACAGTTTCTTTCCTCGCACTTCCCGACTGTGGAATTCCCTTCCACATGATTGCTTCCCCGAAGGCTACAATCTCCAGGAGTTTAAATGTAAGATCAATAGACACCTAACACACTAACTAGCTCCCATTCTTTCAAACACTCTTCCCATCTGCTCAACCCTCATCCTCGGTATTCTTACCCATCTATCACCTTCCTTCTGACATTTCCTACATCTAACCACTCCTCCACTTTACCTTCCCCAATGTAGCCCCATGCGCAATAGTGGCAGTGGAATGCCTTGCTTGGGGTGAAATGATTAAAAAAAATAAAAAATTAAAAAAAAAGTACAGACATCTTAAGATCAGTTATTTCTTTTTTGTTTTCATAATTGTTTCACCCCAAGGAAGGCAATACTGCCACTGATGTGCATGAAGTTACAGTGAGAGAAAAGAAAAAAGAGCAAGTTACTGGAGATGTTGAAAGATTGGAATCAAGAAGATAGAAGATGGCAATTGATGCTGTACTTAGACTTCTGGAGATTGTAGCTATCAGGAAAGCAAGTATATGAAACAGTTTCACAAGCGGGAAAGGCAAGAAAAAAACTGATAGAGTAGAAGTGGTGGTCACATTTGAACTATTTTGATGGTAAAGGGGTGAGACCTAGTTGCCAATCTAGGTAGCATGAGTAAATTCATGTGGTCAGGGCACCAGACAAATAAGCTCATCAGAGTAGAATTAGAAGCTATTAATTAGTATTAGATTCAGGAGTGCACTATTTCAGAGTAGAAAACAATCTAAAGCTAAACTTATTTTAAAATGGAACTTAGGTGTGTGTGTCTGTGTGTGTGTGTGTGTTAGCTATAGACTCCGAAACGGCTGGACTGATTTTCTTGAAAATTTACAAAATTTAGCTAGGTTTTGTGTCGACGTACCACTGATAAATATCAAAAATCGATAATTGAAAAAAATCAGGTTATAGAAGGCATGGTCCAATTTTAATGAAATTTGATATACTCATAGACAAAGACATAAATGATATTCAGAAGTTTCAAGGTTGCAGTTCTTACAATAGCGCAGAAAATCAATTATATTTATATATAAAAGGCAAGATGATTGTGTGTATGTGTGTGTCTGTTTATCTGCCTGTATGTCTGTATTTTTTTCAGCCCTTTGATTTCAGTTTTTGCTTTGGGTTTGGCTCTAAGTAGGCATAATTGTAGTTCTTAGTCTCAGCCATGATACCATTTACTCAGAGGATTTATTTAGCCTTCAAAATTCAATTTACGACGAAAAAAGATTATTTGATATCAATACCAGGAAATCAAAATATTACTTACATCCATTCATTTTTATTTCAGTCTATGGTTTTGCTTTAACTGGAAACAACTATTTCTTTTTAGTCTTTATGCCAACATCCAAAGAGTCTAAGCTCCAGGGCCATGGATTAGTTTTAAAGCTTTCATTACACCTGAGCAATGCCGGTTTTATACTGCTAGTTATACATCAAAACACAAACTAAGAAAGTTCACGATTACAAAATCCTTGAAAAGATTGAAAGAAATCAGTTGCTTTATTGGGCTACTTTTGAATGAAGAGCATTAAAAAAATTGAATTTCCCGACATGCAAATTTAGGGGTTAATTTTAAAATAAACAAGACTAACTTCAGTTATCAATGAGAAAAAATTTAGTTCAAAATTCAGTAATACTTTCAAATGTAACTTCATTTATTACTTGCAGTTTAATCTGCACAAAACATCCAAAAATGTATAACAAAATTATCAGGGTTCTGTACAAAGATCTGACAAATAAATGCAGTAGTAAAATGAAATCAAAAGTAAACAAGATGATGTTAGTTCAAAGAAATGATTGCATAACTAAATGTATATATATGTGTGTGTGTGTGTGTGTCAAGTTGTGATGATGCTTAGTGCCAAGATTTTTTTTTTTTTTTAAGTGGTTTACTGAAAAAAGTTTTAGTAAGCAGGTTTTTTGGTGTAAAGTGCTCAATGTTGAGGTAGACATAGCATTAATTAGGCATTAAAAGAAATTTTAAAAAAGCCCTAAGACGTGCAGAGAAACCATCATAATGGTCTCTTAAAAAAGTTGGCAGTTAAGTGACAAATTTCTCCACATTAATCCTCTGTGTGTGTGTGTGTGTGTGTGTGTGTATATATATATATATATATATATATCGATAGATATGTACACACACACACACACACAAAACTTAAATCAGTTTTCGGTCATAAATTAGACCCATGTCCAGTTGTATTAAAAAATGCACAATACAGATATAATGTAGAGCTGTGAATATTTTTCATTTGGAAACAAGTTATTTACGCAACCTTAGGTTCAAACTTTTGGTATCTTCAGGCAATTTATAACAACTCATTTTCGAACATTTAAAAAATACAACAGGGATTTTTATGAACGCACTTAAAAATCCCTGTTGATATCAAAAGGTTGAACCCAAAGTTGCATAAATAACTTGTTTTCAAATTAAATTATATATATATATCTGCAGAGAGAGAGAATGTTTGAGAGAGGGTGTAACAGACATACCTTCTTTTAAACTGTCACTTGTATAGTGTCAGTGAGCATAACCAAGTGGTAATAGTGTCTTTGTGTAGCTAATATCTTACCATTACTTTCCAAATACCAGTAGTTACCATCATGACTTGAACTTAGGCACAAAGTGCATTTCCAGTGGAAATAATTTATAAATCTAGTGAATCTAATTGCAAAACAGAGCTTTTCGTGCTTATTTACTGCGAAGGATTGAAAATTTCAGAGCCATATGTTCAGCACTTATATTGAAAACCACCTGGAAGACCTTGAACTTCCAGATAATCTACAACAGTCTATGGCAAATAGTGGCCATCAATTAGAGGGTGTCATTTTTAAATTGTGCTGAATAAAAACTATCACCTTTTGTTTAAAAGACAGTGAAACAATTTTTTAATCGTCATTTTGGTCTTTTTATCAACTTTTAAAATGTGGTACATATTTCAGCCACAGTGTGTGTGTGTGTGTGTGTGTGTGTGTGTATAAAATAACTTTCTCAGACGTCATGTCTGGGATGATAATAGGATTTTTTGATGCATTACCCTATTAATGCCTACCACAAAATTCAGTGTAGTGAAGATGAAAATTTTGTAATATTTATATGCTTCTGGCTATCATCCATTACTGTCCACCATCCCAAAAATTTGAAGGATGGACATTAATGGGTTTACAATTCTGACAGTATTTAAAAGAAATTGTTAGCTAATTGTCCACTCTCTCCACAATGTGCTAGGACTGCTACTAGAAAAGTTAATTCACTGTGCATGTAGGGTAATTTCTCTCACCAGTATCTGTCCTACACATTTATATATCTACCATTTCTACCATTGTATATCTGGTATTTCTGATATGTATTTAGAGATTCTTGATAGAATACAATGTTATTGGTCCTGACCTGGCATCTCAGCTTCAGTGACCTTCCCCATGCCTTTCCTATAATTATTTATGGTAAATGTTCTAATGAACTTTCCTCTTTTATGAATACAAGTGCAATACAAAATTGGTGTCAAGGGCTCATCATTTTACAGTTGGTTAGATATAATTGTAAATTCTATGTTCACAGTTTCTTTTCTCACACTTCTCGCTAATTAAACTTTCAGCGCCTTACTTTTCCAGTCAACTTGGATCTTCAAAAATTTAAATACAATGCCAATCATTATCTTCTGTCTTAATTCATCTTTTGGCAAACCTGAAGGAGACGACCACCATCTTTAAATTTGTTGTTTTTCTTTTTTACTTTTTCAGTGCAATCTTATCAATTACACCCTAAACTCTAATTGACAAAAAAAATTTGGAAACATTTTAATATTTCAAAGTTTTAGTGGGAGCTCAGTTTGTCATACAACATTATAGTGAATCAATCCTCTATTTTGAAACCACTTGCCGTTACAACATTACCACCACCTGTAAATTGGTTGATTATCAATTTTTTTGTACTTTTTCAATACAATCTTATCCTAAACTTTCTGATTGATAAAAAAAATTGTCAAAATTTCAACATTTAAACAATTTTTTTTTTGGGGGGGGGGCTCAGTTATAACCTTGTAGTAAATTGATCCTGTGCAATTTTGCTTGTGCACATTCAACTACTAAATCCTTTGTGAAATTTTTGAATAAAGCCAGGAAGATGTCATCGTAAGAACTAAAGAAAACTTGAAAAGGACAAAAACAAGAGCAATAACTTGTCCAAAAAAAAACAAACAAAAAAACAAAGCAACCCCAACACGAGTGGTTCCAAAATGGAGGATCAGTTTACTATAACATTGTATGAAAAAGTGAGCCCCACCTAAAAATTGTTTAAATACTGAAATTTTTTCAAATTTTTTTTTTGATAATCAGAAACTATGTAATAACTGATAAGACTGTGCTGAAAAAAACAAAAACAAAATTGAAACAACAAATTTATAGGTGGTGGTAGTCTCCTCCAGGTCCATCCATCTTTTTGTTGTTCTTTTTTTCTTAATGCTTGTTCTTCTTATATTCTCTATCAGTAACTTTGCATTTTGTTTGATTGCTGTGAAATGACTAAAAAAAATCATAACCCTCTACCAAAATTTTTTTTTATTTTTTATGTCAATTCTCAACAATAGGAAAGTCTGATTTCCATACAGCTAAGGGCTAGTAATATAAAACCAGCATAAAAACAGTTCCCACTAATAAGAAAAAAAATATTATCATACATTGTCTAATCAGTCAGTTAAGTGTCATACATGATACATGCTTGGGAAACCATGTCCCTTTGAAGACATGACTGACTGGGCAGAAGATTTTTCTACAGTGGGTCACCATTACGTTCTGCAGTAGACTGCATGCCAACCAAGACTGCATGCCAACCAAGACTGCATGCCAACCAAGACTGCATGCCAATCCAATCTATCCTGCTATTTAACCAATAGCTGGAAGGAGAACAACAGATTAGTACTTTTCCCCAATGGTATTTGCATGTCAGTGATGCAACGAATTCAACTGAAATTCAAACTCAGCTCTCCAATTTCTCATTTGGAGCTGATATCCACAGATAGATTATAACCACTTTAGATGATGTGTTGTATTTTCCTTTATGTATGATAGTGATATGGAATTGCTTTGGATAATATCCATTGAGTTCTCAATATAGGTCTATCATTTAATATTTTATGTTGAATAGATGTTTTCTGATTACCCTCTATGTTCATGACTTATCATATATATATATATATATATATTTTTTTTTTAATCATATCACCCCGAGCAAGGTGGTAATGCCACTGTTGTGCAGGGGGCTACGCAAGAGTGAAAAGATTTGGAAAAGAGAAAGCCGGAAACCACATCCTAAACAGGGAACAAGGGATGAGCCTCTACACCTGTACAATGGACATGGGTGGAGTGTTATATAATAAAAGTTGTTTAAACATTATCTTTAATGGCTACTGGTATTTGAGTAGATACTGTTTTTTGTATAATTAAATGGTATATTTATTCATATCTACTGGCCTCAAGAAATCTTGTTAGGAAAATATACATCCCCTGCATATCTAAACTTATTTATAAATGGAACTTTGTGTGTGTGTGTGTGTGTGTGTGTCCATTACCTACAGACTCCAAAACAGCTGAACTGATTTTCTTGAAAATTTACACAGTTGTACTATAAGTGTCTGTAAGTGTTCTTAGCTAGGTTTTGTGTTGAGGTACCTCTGATAAATATTGAAAATCAAATCGGGTTATAGAAGGAGTGGTCCAATTTTAATCAAATTTGATATACTTATAGACAAAGACATAAGAAACGATATTCAAAAGTTTCAAGTTTGCAGTTCTTACAATAGTGCAGAATTTAAATGTAAAGTTAATAATTATCTCTTATATCACTAACTAGCATCCTCTCTCTCATGATCCTTTCTCCATTCACTTCACTCTCATCTGTATTCTCATCCAAATATCTTACCCACTTCTTGACACCCCCTATAACCTGTCCCTCTTTCTCATCACTTTCCTCCTATGTAATCCCTTGAGTCCTCTTGGCAGTAAATTGCTTTGCTTGGTGGGATATGATTATAAAAAAAAAAACATTAGGATTTGCTGACAAAGAAATTCAGTTATTGTCTAATTCCAGTCAATGATTTAAATTAACATCATTGATCAAATCTTTCTAGGCTGAAAACTTTCAAATAATTGAGAGAAATAAGATATCTTGATATAGCAAAATTACAAAATGGTACTTTCATTTGATTGCAAGTCGTATGCAATATTTATATATGCTGCCATATTTTATTATGCATCTAAATTCTTATATAATAAACTAGCAGGATAGCCTGGCGTTGCTTGGGTGTAATGAAAGCTTTAAAACTAATCCATGCTCCTGGAGCTCAGACTCTTTGGACGTTGGCACAAAAGACTAAAAAGCAATAGTTGTTTCCAGTTAAAGTGAAACCGTAGACTGAAAGAAAAATGAATGGATGTAAGTAAAATTTTGATCTCCTGGTATCGTTATCAAATAAGTTTTTTTGTCGTAAACTCAATTTTGAAGGCTAAATAAGTCCTCTGAGTAAATGGTATCATGGCTGAGACTAAGAACTACAATTATACCTACTTAGAGCTAAACCTGAAGCAAAAACTAAAATAAAAGGCCTGAAGAAAATACAGACATACAGGCAGATAAACAGACACACAAACATCTTGCCTTATATATATTATAGATTTTCTGATTGGTGAGAAATTGACCCAAAGTTGAGATGCCAAGTCAGAACAGATGACATTGCAGATCCTGTTTTGGATTTTGTTGAGAACCTCAAGATGAATAACAGGAGCACCCAGCCAGATATAGCAACAGTATTCAATGCATGGATAAATGATAGATTTATGAATGTCTAAAATGGATTTTGATGATTCTATTAACACTCCCACATGTTTTTAAATTAGTCAGAAGGTAAAGCTTAACTGGCATCATTGTAAGAGTGATTCTGGATGTAGAAAGGCCTCAAAACAATGAGGAAAAAAAAAAACATACACACACACACACATTTCACAGCTCTTGCCATCAACCAGTGCTCCAGCTATCTCTAATAAGCCTTCAGTTCCTGCCACACCAGTCATCCCCAGCTTCAACCAACCTCATCAGCAGCAACTTCTATGTGCCCTGTCCCTTCAGTACGTAGGCGATCATGGTTCTCCACGTCTCCCTATCCCTTGTGGCTCTTAGTATGTTTGCTCCTGTCTCTCCTGGCAACCCCCGTTCCATCATCCACCTGAAGAACTGACATCACATAGCAATCCTTCACTCTTTTCTTTGTTTCTAGTGAAATTTTCCTGTGTGTTAGTACTTTACTCAGCTTTGGGAATGCGTCCTTTTCCATGCCAATTTGCCTTCGGATCTCTGTGTCACACTTTCCATCGCCTGTTAGAACACTTCCTAGGTATTTAAATTTTTGTACTTGCTTGATTCTGGTATCCCCCACCTGTATTTGGCATTTTGGGTTGCACCTTTTGCTGAACAACAATATGCCATAAACTGTCATTCTCAGGATAATGCTCTTCTCATGCATGCAGAGATATTTTTTGTCTAGTGCACTGTAATATTTTTGTTGATGTATTTTCTTGAATGAAAAATAAACTTGACAAAATATTTTTTCTCAAGTCTGTTTTGTTTGCTCGTCTTCCATTATTCAATATCCATTTTCAGGCCAATACACCACCCACAACATATATTCCATATTTAAGGGTCCACTAATCTCACAATTCTTGATAAACCTAAAACCAGGAGTATGCATAATATCTATTTGCAAATATAATAGTGGCACAATGTGGTATACAAGCAAATAGAGAGGGGAAAAAGATCTACTCGGCATATGCCAATTCAAAATCCAACAAATAATATATTTTAAAAAAATGAAAAATTACTTTTTTTTTTAATCTGATAAGGTAATGCCTTTAAAAAATAGTTTTATTTATATAGTTATGTCTTTCATTCCACCCCAAAGACATCAAAGTTAACATATTTGCCAAACATGTTGGCACTTAAAAACAAATTTTTCCACCTCACATTACACCTTAAAAGAACTACTGTAGCTTTGATTTTAAGATTCTGGTAGAAAAAAGAAAATACAAAGAAGATCTGCAATGTTATTGGTCCTGACAAGGCATCTCAGCTTCAGCCATTTTCCCTGTGGCTTTTTTATAAGTATTTTCTGTTTTAATCTACTTTCTTCTATAGTACAAAGACTTTACATATTTAAGCACAGTACTAGACGAGAGGTAAGGTCTCATTGTTTTACAGCTGAAATGGCTAGATGTAATGATAAATTCCATGCTAATATTTTCTTTGATTGCACTTCTTGTTCATGGAACTCTTACAGCTTCTTACTTCCCAGTCAACTTTGACCTTCAAAAATGTAATTGCAATATCAATCATTACCTGTCTTCTTAATCCTTTTTTTTGTTTTGTTCTCTCTCAATGTTTTTCTTTTACATTCATTAACCCCTTCTTTCTTAACAGATTTATTGCTTTGCTTAGGATTAAAAAGAAAATGGAAAATGCTAGAAAGCGTGAACATTTATTATCACATTTTTAATATGTTAATGAGCATTCTCATACACTAAAATCACTGTGTCATCTGTTAGGATACCCATTTTAGAAATTGTACATATATATTCCAGTTGAATTCCTTGCATTCACTTACGCGCAAATACCCTTGGGAAAGGTATTAATCCGTCTATTCCTTCCAGTTATGGGTTAAATAACAGGACAGATTGGGTCCTATAGCCTTGGCCGGCAACCAGTCTACCGCAGAAAGCAATGGCAACCTACAGCGGGATAATCTTCTTCCCAGTCAGTCATGTCTGTTTCGAGACATGATTGTCCAAGTGTGTATCACATATGGCACTTAACTGACTGACATATATTAGGAGATACAAGACCTACTCTCTTCCTGCAGTTTCCATCTAATTTAAACTCATCTGTTATCCATTATGAAGAATCACTTTGCATGAAAGCATGAGGTTCCATGCCAAATATCCAGTCTGTTAGATTTCACCATAATCCTGATAGGGGTGACTTCTGATTTGGTCTCCTCAGGTTTTGAATTCAATATTATTCTTCTAGACTGGTTGCCAACGAAGGCTAGAGTTTCATCTGCTCCATCTGGATGGATTCTTTTTTTTTTTCTAGGGTATTTACATATAAGTGAATGTAATGAACTTGATTTTAATTTAAACTCATTCCAAGCCATTATTCACGACACCACCCACACATCCTAAAATTACTGACTGACTTAAAAGCCAATTTGCATTTTAATGTATCTTTTAAAGAAGCACATTGTAGTATTGTGCAGTAAGAAACTGGTCCAGGTTGCAGTGATTTATAATTAACAAAGATTATCTTTATATCACTTCAAATTTGTTTAGCAAATACATGTTCTGGCAGGATTTAATTATTTCTTTCTATTACAAAGTATTGGTATTTATTTGATGTGGCATGTTATTTTTTTCAAATAATCTTTTCTATGCCGCAATTATTTTGCTTCAAGAATAAAAATATTTCCATGCTTATTTTAGAAGCTGAAATAAATTCCTCACTGGCATGACTATTACAGATGTCACTTTTATTTGATACGAAAGAGTGGTAACGTACCTCACTAGCCAGGAATTTGCAGCAAAATAAACAAATATGAAACTTACATAAAAATTCCAAGTGGAACATTTATTTGATCAGTATGTTTATTTTAAGGATTGAAAATTCCAACTGTTATGATTATTACAGATGAGACTTCTATTTGGTATGAAAAAGAACAGGCAAAATTTTCCTCAACCACAATATCTTCCCTCTAGACTGAGATATTCAAGGATCTGACCACAACTTTTTCATTGTAAATTCTCATAAATCTATTTTTCATTCCAGATAACTTATTCAAAAGTGATTATTTTTCTATATTAAGAAGAAGTCATATTTAAACATGAATTAATGGTACTTTCCATAAATTCATGGAAAACCCATTTTCCTACTTGCAGAATTTGTTCATGCAAGGTTACATGTTGCACTTTACTTCAAAAATTTCACCAATACATCAGTTTCTATATTTTTAGTCTAATCTCTGACAATAAAATTATTTTTAAATGTTGCCTTAACAGATAGAAATTGAATTCCGTAAATGTACTAAAAAAGAAAGATGTGCAAGACAAGAATGTCCCTTCTTACCAAACTTAAACTATACAATGAGGAAACTCAGAGATTTAGAAGTCCTACTAAGATTTTGTATTGGCATACGCAATCTTAAGATATGCAAATGACAGAGTTGATAGCTGAAATAGAGAAAGAACTTCAAGGGCTCCAACAAAAAATAGTGAAGGAAAAAAAGAAGATGGAATGCATAATTGTTAGCAAAAGAAACAGCCGAATATGCAAATTATAAATTGGAAATACCGATTTCAATATCTAGGAAGTTTTTAACAGAAGACAGAAAGTGTGACACAGAAATCACATTGGAATAACAAATGAGGTCTTTTAAAAGCTATATAGATGCATTTACAAAGAACTACAAAGGACAAAAAATTGTGGAGATCTTTGATTGCCAATGTTATGAAGGGACATGGCACATACAAGAGCAATAAAATTGAGTCACTTAATATTTTAGACTTTATTTCAATTTGCCTAATAAAAAATTTTAAAAAATGGTCTGTTATTCATGCCATGAAAATATCAGATTGTATGAACATGTGAATTGTCTACAACTGAAAACAGACAGGTTCTGTTCAGCCATTTTTCTAAAAGTTTCTTGAAAATTAAAAAAAAAAATCCGGCTAACAAGGCAAACATTCAATTCTAATTACTAGCAGGCCATACATAACGTTTTAAAAAAAACATAATTGCAGCAATATTTTAAAAAACAGTTTGCTGACAGGTTTGCATATTTTTTGTTTTGTTGTATCTATTTAAATTTCATCTCAATGACTATTTCAAATATCCAAATGTTATAGTTTGTGACTAACATTATATTTTTTGAAACTCTTTAATGGCCTTCAAAATTTCAACTTTTTTATCACATTTCTAAATTTATTTACAAGCTGTAACACCAAAAAACTTCACACTAGTAATAATAATATAAGCCCTGATGATGGTCATAACAACCGAAACAATGTTGGCTACCCTACAATAAATCCATATTTTGTTGTTTCGCAAGTATTTTTTTTATCTCAGATTGTCAGAATTTATTTTCCATTTCCCTTAATATATATATATATATATATATATATATATATACACACACACACAGGCATGAGAGAATGGACAATACACAGATATTAAGGGAAATTGCACCAATACAGGTAGAGGGAGGAAGTAACATTGTGCAGATACAGGTAGGGGTGGGGAAATAAACATTAATATGGGCAGAGCGGTAGGAGCGAGCCCAAGCTGAACATTGAGTAGATATGGGCACAATGGCAGATGGGGTGTTAGGTTAACCTTACACAGATACTAATGTGGGGAGGCATGGACATAACGCAGGTGCTAAGAGATGAACATTACACAGATCCAGGCACAGGAGGAAACAATTGACGGACATTACAGATGTAATGGGGAGATTACTTTATATGTTATAGAAGAATAGGAGGCCAGATCTTATACAGATACTAACAAAAATAGACCAATATTCCAGGTACTAATTTAGAAAAGATTCATATAAACATAGTCAAATTGATACAAATAGATATATATATATATATATTAGTAAGAACATCACACAGGCATTGACCAAAATCAAGATAATGGAAAAAAAGCTATGTTACTCTATTGCCTTGCACAAGACAGACAGAACAGTGAATGGTCAGTTAGACAAGGTGGCTAACCAACCAAGCAGTTTCAGTTGATCCAACACCATTACTACATAACAAATGAGGACTAAAATTCAGTGATTTATACCAAAAGAATCTGACAGTTTTATTGTGGAGGTGGATAACATTTTTGGCACCAAGCTCTTTCTATTTGTCTGATTTGTATCTCTGCAGTGACCAATCACAGAATGTTTCTTCTCCATTTTTTTTTATTATTTGATATTATCTTATTCTCTTTCTTTTTGTGGACATCTTGCAAATTGAGAACAGATTGCCACCACCACTGGGTCTGACCTTTTCTCCCGTGGTTACTGAACAGACATTCTCTTGTAACCTTCAAACAAGATTCATTTAATTCTAATTTAATGTAATCATTCTACAGAAAAAGAAAATAAACACCATTTTTCACATCAGGAGTAAATATTTCTTTCTATGTATCTCATAATTCACAATAAGACCAAAATTAATTTGTTTCTGTTTCAGAAATTATTGCTCCTTATTCTTTGGTTGAACATACTTTAATTCCAAATTAGTCTTAGCACTTGGGAAAGCTCCTTTAAATAAAAAGTATATGAATCAGTATATATTCTCTTTTAATACTAACAGTTTGCTTCAAGGTATATATTTTATTGCTTTTTCATAACCTTTTGCCAGACTAGACAAATTATTTTACTAATATTTTTTATCATCTTGAATGATTTATAAAGTAAAAGGAAATTTAACTTATAGGTTTAGTTAGAAAAATATATGACTGATTTAGACAGACGCATACACAAATATAGTTTTATGTTATGTTATACTTAAGAGTTAAAGTACTTAATATCAGAGCATATGTAAATATAAGAGTGGACACTGAGATCAACACCAAGCGGCAACAGTCCATTTCATTTAATGAAATCTTCAGGCCTGTTAAAGTTTCTTGTGTGAAAACAACAAACATTTAACTTCAAGACAAGGAAATTCCCACCAATATGTAAAAAAATAAAATTCAAAGATGACATGACAAATATAGTAAGAAATTTAAAGTTCAAAAGACAGAATTTCCAGAAGAAAATTATAAAGGACAAGAAAAATAATGAACTCCAATAAAGTATTTATATTGGCTGACAAAACTACAAAAGTGTTTTAGTCACTAAAACAGATTATTGTAAAAATAAATAGACATGTCGATATTATTTAATAAAATTATGTTTTTTTAATGTAATTTTTCATTTGATTTTATGATTTCTTTCTTTTGAATACATAAATTACATTAAAAAATTGTCCAAATGTTTTGTTTATGTGAGTGCTTTCAGCTATACCTTAAGCCATTTTTGAGGATGAATGCTATTTTATATGTAACAGAATGTATGAGGTTTTATGTAGAATGTGGAGTAGGGGTATGTGTTATGTAATGAAAACAATAAGCATGTTGTTAACATGTTCATAGTTGATGTCATGGACTGTTTGTTTTTTTTTCAAATTGTCCAAAACATTTGGAAAATTTTTATACAATTTATGTCCTCAAAAGAAAAATCATAAGATCACATGAAAAATTACATAAAAAAACTTAACCATCACACTTTGTCATTTTTAGTGAAGCCTGCATATAAGAGAGATTGTTGCCCAAATATACAGTGTGTGTGTGTGTATATATATATATATATATATATAGAGTGAGAGAGAGAGATAAGAAATTTACTTTTGATGTGTTTCATCCATTGGGACTTTGTCAGACTGTGTTTGATGACATTAACTCTACATGTGCATCAATAAGAGGCACTAGCAGTTTCAAATTTTTTGAAAGAATGCAACTCCACAAAAAGTATGTTCTAACAAAACCAGAAATGACAACTACACCAAACTATCAAACAAATGAGTGACAATCAAAACAACAAACTGTGACAAAACCACAACCTATGCAGCAATAGAAAGTGGAAATATATTGGAAAGACTAATATGATTGTAAATCTACTGGATGTAAAGCTTTCCAATACAGAACAAGAAGCCATGGTTTCGTTTTTAAAATTTTCCACCGAATCTGCAGAGGAGACATAGGCACCACAGTAAAAAAAAAAAATCACATGCAAAACAACTCTGAAGTGACAAAAGGTCTCATTCAAGGTTTAATTACTCTTACTATAGAAACCAAGAAAGAAAATAAATTACTATCAAGATATGTAAATGCACTAAAGAACCTAGCAAGAAATAGTGAAATCCATATCGCTCCTTCTGACAAGGGAGGGGGGCACTTCAATGTGGTGTAATGGTCAGCAAGCTTGCCTTTAGTTTCATAACTGCCTTGCTTGTGAACATTTTGTTTGGTCCTGATTAAAATGTCTCTTTTGTGTTCCTCACAAATAAAATGCTTCACAAATAAACTTTTTTTTCTATTTTGTCTTGCAATTTCCTCAGTAGAGTTCTTGGGATATATAAAAACATATGCTATCTCACATCATACCATCAACATTGAAAAATACAAAATTATTAAAGAATACAAAAAAAACTTAACACTGGCCAACTCATTTAGAATCCGCAATGGTTTCTTGCTGAAACTCATTTATGAAAAAGTTATCTCACGTTAAATGCAAAAAATACTTCGACCATCATAACACATTTTTCAGTGATACAAATGCGATTTTCTAAAAGCTTCTGCCAAAAAACTAAACGAGTTAGAACTAACCACTAAAAAAGCCAGAAATGTTGGAATGAAACTCCCCAGAAAGTAAGTTGTAATAAAGCCTAGAAAAGTTTGACGATTACAACAATCTAACAAATGAATTACAATCCAAACAATAAACTGAGACAACAACTCAACAACCTATGCAACAACAAAGTGGAAATGTGTTGGAAAGTCTAATATAATAGCAAATCTATTGGATGTAAAGCTTTTCAATACAGAACAAGAAGCCCACGGTTTCATTTTTAAAATTTTCCACTGGAAAGAAGACATTGTAGGTACTATCATAAAAATTATAAGCAAAATGACTCCCAATTCATGAAAGGTTTCATTTAAGGCATAATTACTGTTACTACAGAAACCAACAAAGAAAATACATTACTCTTGAGACATCTAAATGCACTAAAAAAACCTAGCAAGAAATAAGGAAATCCATTTTACTCCCTCTGAAGAAAGGAGGTGGTCATTGTAATCATAAACAAGTGAAAATATATATATATATATATATATATATATATATACACACACACACATACTGAAAAAAAAATTAAATCACTTGTCAGTGATGCCAACATATATGAAAAAATAAAAGAACAAAAATAACTACAGAAACACAAAAATTCAACAAGGAAATCAGGAAAATAATTAAAAATGAAAAATTGTGGTATAGGCACACAATATCAAGCTAGAACACCCAAACTTTACAGTCTCCTTAAAACCCACAAAACCGATATCCCTCTGTGTTTCA
The DNA here is from genome assembly GCA_037127315.1 of Ascarosepion bandense. Classification (NCBI taxonomy): domain Eukaryota; kingdom Metazoa; phylum Mollusca; class Cephalopoda; order Sepiida; family Sepiidae; genus Ascarosepion; species Ascarosepion bandense. Next base: position 5,020,964 of record JBBBDQ010000441.1, read on the forward strand.
TCATTTCATGAATAAGCAGCACTTCTCACAAACTAGCTAGAGCCATAGCAAATATTGAAACCCCTCTTCTTGGAACAATAAGAACATAAAAAATGCAAGGAAAACATATGACAGATTAACTTATGGCAAGTCTATATATAAAATTACTTCATACTAATATCCCAGGTAAAAATACTTAAATCTCTTAAAAAGTATCTAACAAAGATAAACCTCTTCCAACCAGTAGCTAAAATAATAAAAATCTGCCATATGATCACTGCTACTTCACATTTAAAACTTTTACTAACAAATTTGGATTACCAATGGGATCACCTCTCAGTTAAGTAATGGCATGTATGTATATATGTAATTTCTGTAATCTGGTTCTTTCCGAAATATTTCACCTAGATAATTGACTTCTAGTATATTGATGATGCTCTATTAAAATATAACCCATGACTTACTGGATTTTATAGATAAACTAAAAATCCTATGTACAATGGAATTTACATACAGAATAGAAGAAAATACTTTTTCTTTCTTAAACATAATGCTGAGTTGACAGCAGCCTGAAACTTAGTTTCCACCAAAACACAACTAATAAAGACAATCTAATAAATTTCTATTCTCATCAAAACAAGAAAATAAAATCTGGAATGATTGTTGGATCTTAAGAACACTTAAACTTTAAAGCCCCCAATGTTTACACAAAGAGGAGATATATATTGAAAGTACTTCAGTACCCTAACTACTTCATATTTAATGTGAAACCAAAGGCTCATAAAATATTCCAAATTAGATAAGCTGTCCTTTCTGACAAACCTCATGAATGAAAAAAAATATACCCACTAAATCTATCACAACTACAACCAAAAAATTTAAACTCAACATAAAATTTGTCACAACTACATTTAAACAATAAGATTTAAATCAATACAAAACAAAACAGCAAACCACAAATTAAAAGAGGAATTCGCTATCATTTGCAAGGATTGCCAGAAAGAATATATTGGAAAATCTTCAAAATGTTTAAACAAAAGACTATATGAAGACAAGAGAAATTTAAAAATTAACTCAAAATGCATTTGTTTTTTGTTGTAACAAAACCAACCACAACTTTGTCATAAAAAAGCTACTCTAAGTGAAAAAAAAATTGACTAACATTAAAATGTCTAAAAAGTGTTTTAATCACTAATTTGAATATATATATATATATATATATATATATAATGTATATTGGTAACAATCTCTCTTTTATACAGTTTTCATTAAAAATGAGAGGCAAGGTTTTTTATATAATTTTCATGTGTTTGTATAGTTTTTTCTTTTCAGATCTCAAAATATATAAGAAATGTCTAAAGATTTTGTACTTTTGAGTGCTTTTGGCTGTATTTAACCATTATCAAGAATTAATTTTGTTAAATTAATTCTCGATAATGGCTGAAAGTATAGTTTGTTTTTATTTTTGTTCTTCCCTCAATCTTCCCTGTTCTAACTTCTAGTTCTCTTTCACTCCCCTGCATACGAGTGCCATTATTTCCTTTCTCTAGGAAGAATAATAAAAAATTATATATATTCTAAAGAAATACTGTTAGACAATGAATATCTTATGTTTAATCATGATCTGTTCTAAACATTGTGTTTTGGCTTTAATTTCAGGTGAAAATAAAGACAAAAATTCTCCAACATTTGGATATTCTTTTATTATGCTAGTTAATGAGGTTCTATTGAAATTTCTTGGTGTTGGGATCATTTCATGCTGCTGCATAATCTAACTTAAATTTAGTCTATCAATGCAGCAGATATATTTAACAATATATATTTAGAAAATTAACAGACAAGCGCTATTCTAAACATTGTATTTTGGCTTTAATTTCAGGTGAAAATAAGGACAAAATTAAATGATCTCAACACCAAGAAATTTCAATGGAGCCTCATTAACCAGCATAATGAAAAAAATATTAAATTGTTGGTCAATTTATGTCTTTATTTTCATTTGAAATTAAAGCCAAAATACAATATTTAGAACAGCTCATTATTAAACATAATAGGCATTCATTGTTTGTTATATTTAACAATATATTTTTATAAAATTATCTGCTGCCTCGATACACTAAATATACATACATATCTAATTTAAACTTATTTATAAATGCAACTGTGTGTGTGTCCATTACCTATAGACTCCAAAATGGCTGAACCAATTTTCTTGAAAATTTACACAGTTGTACTATAAGCGTCTGCAAGTGTTCTTAGCTAGGTTTTGTGTCAAGGTACCATCTATAAATATTGATAATCGAAAAAAATCAGGTTATAGAAGGAGTGGTCCGATTTTAATCAAATTTGATACACTCATAGACAAAGACATAAGAAATGATATTCAGAAGTTTCAATGTTGCAGTTCTTACAATAATGCAGAAAATCGATTATATATATATATATATATATATATATATATATATATATAAATAAAAGGCAAGATGTTTGTGTGAGTGTGTCTGTTTATCTGCCTGTATGTCTGTATTTTTTCAGCCCTTTTATTTTAGTTTTTGCTTCAGGTTTAGCTCTAAGTAGGTATAATTGTAGTTCTTAGCCTCAGCCATGATACCATTTACTCAGCACTTATTTAGCCTTCAAAATTCAGTTTACAACGAAAAAACTCATTTGATATTGATACCAGGAAATCAAAATTTGACTTACATCCATTCATTTTTCTTTCAGTCTCTGGTTTCGCTTTAACTGGAAACAACTAATACTTTTTAGTCTTTTGTGCCAACGTCCAAAGAGTCTGAGCTCCAGGACCATGTATTACTTTGAAAGCTTTCATTACACTCGAGCAACGCTGGGCTATACTGCTAGTTGTTAAATGTAACAGACAATGAATATCTCCTGTTTAATCATGCACCATTCTAAACATTGTATTTTGGCTTTAATTTCAGGTGAAAATAAGGACAAAAATTAAATGATCTCAACACCAAGAAATTTCAATGGAGCCTCATTAACCAGTGTAATGAAAAAAAAAAAAAATTAAATTGTCAATTTATGTCTTTATTTTCATTTGAAATTAAAGCCAAAATACGATGTTTAGAACAGCTCATGATTAAACAAACATTCATTGTCTGTTACATTTAACAATATATGTTTAGACAATTATCTGCTGCATCGATACACTAAACATATATATATATATATATATATATAGATAGATATCTGATTGGGTACAGAACGAAGAAAGACTTTTTCCGTCCAAAACATTAATTTAAAACAGTGCTCGATATATGATGTATAGAGCTTTGAATATTTACTATAAATTATGTTTTAGAACATGTACATTATTTTTTAATATAGGTCCTCGACAATCATATGTTTGTTTCAACTTTGGGTGCCCAACATTTTTTCAGGAGATAAAAGCAAAACTGAATTCGTCTGCTCCCTATATTTGGTTCATTGTTGTTGTGGGAGGTTGGTTGGGGTTATTGATAATGAAGGGAATGTGTCTTCCAGAGTTTTGAAGAGCCTGGTATGTAAGCGGATATGCGTTGTGGTGCAGTGGATATCGGCTCGGAATGAGAAATCGAGGAACCAAGTTTGAATTCTCGTTGAATTCATTGCATTCACTTACACACAAATACCTTTGGGAAAGGTATTAATCTGTCTCTTCCTTCCAGTTATGGGTTAAATAATAGGACAGATTGGGTTCTATAGCCTTGGTCGGCAACCAGTCTACCGCAGAAAGCAATGGCAACCTACTGCAGGATAATCTTCTGCCCAGTCAGTCATGTCTCTTTCGAGACATGATCGCCCAAGTGTGTATCGCGCATGGCACTTAACTGACTGGTGTATAAGTGCCAAATTGTTGATTAATGGTATTATCTTTTGGAGTGTACGTTTTTATCTGTCGGGTATATCTTTTGGTTAGAATTTCGCAGAGATTGGTGTGTGTGGGGTTTTTTATTACTTAGTCAGTTTTGTGCGTCTGCGTGGGGTTTTCTTGTGTGTGTGATTGGGAACTTGTCTTGTTTGTTTGTTGACCTTAAGAATTTTTAGGAATCTTGCTTAGCTAGCGCTTGATTTTTTTGTGTCTGTTGTTACCAGACAAATTTTATTTATTCTCTTTCATTTAGTGGCAAGGCTGTTTTTCTTAGGGTTCCTTATATAGACGTGATAGGGGTGGGGTGTTTTTTTCTTTTTAATTTTGATTTTTTTCAGTACGGCATATTTTTTGCATTTTATTTTTGTTTTTTATATTTTTTTATTTTAGTGGGATCGGGGTGTCTATTCATGTATTATTGTATTTAGGCAAAGTTGTTTCTAAAATGTCTAAACTTGCATTCTTTCGGAAGTAAATGCAAATTTCTATTTTGTCAGCTTTTATAATGTTTCTAAATTTGTATGTTTAATCTTAATATTGAATTTAGAGGATCAATTTTTTCCTTTTAAGTTTTTTGATTCTTTTTTAATTTGGGAGCTATTCCCACCCTCCTTTGGAATATTAAACTTTGTTGTAGACTTTTGTAATTTGATCTATTTAAGTGTGGATTGTTTTTTTTTTATTTAGGTGAGGTTATTTATAAAAGATCAAAAATTGTATTTTTTTAGAGGGCACATGTAAATTTGTATTTTATCAGTTTTTTTATAATTTATCTAAATTTGTATATTTTAATCTTGATTTTGAATTTAGGGGATTGATTTGTTTTCCTTTAATTTTTAATTATTCCTAGATTATAGTTTGGGAGCCTGTTTATTCCTTTTAATTTTACATTTTATTTATTTAGAAGTTGTTGTGGGTATTAGACCTTACTTTAAGGGTTTATTAGATCGATTTTTCTGTAGCATTTTTAGTTTCTTATAATAAGAATATCTAGTCAAACTCCTAGTATTTCCTAGCATGATTGTAGGGTTAGGTCCCTAATGTGTTTACAGTTCACTGTGGTTTCGTGCCTCTGGTTTAAAAGCTTGTTACTATTTATATATTTAAGGATCTCTATTTTTTCTTGAAGGCAAAGAAAACATGGTTCTTTTATAGATTTTGCTGTTCTTGCTTGTTTGAGGATTTTCCATTTAACCTTAGGTGTTTTATTTTCGTTTTTTAATTTCCAGAAGTATTTGGAGAGAGACGTCATGTTTTGTTTTTCTTTGTTATTGAAGGATGAGAGGTGTTTGTAAAAGGGCTTTTTAAATATGTTCATGGTATTCTGAATATATATTTTGTTCTCTTTAGGATTTTCTATGGATGATATTGAACACATATATATCAGAGATTTTGTCAGACATTTATTGGTCATGGGGCACTGATTGGGGTTTCTACAGTTACAGAGGTTGTTGTCACGGGATGGACTTGTATTAGTGTTGGATTTAATTTTGCTGTGTAGTTTTAATATTTAGGTGTTATGCATTTTTATTATTTTTTTCTAGATTATTGGAACAGCTATAGTATATAATTTTATGGTATTTTTATTGAAAATTTTGCTCAGGGGTTATTTTTGGGAAAGTGCTTTTCTTTTAATTTAAGGAATTTATGCCCCAGCTTGAAGTTAACTGATTGATTGAAGGGAGGGTTATACCATATTATTTTTCTGTTTCTATTCTTGCTTTTTGGACTTTTGAATTTTTCTACAAAGATGATTTTTGATGATTTATACCCACTTTCCTTAAGGATTTTATTATAAATTACCTTGTGCTTATCAAATATTTCTTTACTGGATGAGTGTGTGTTAATGCGACATTCTACCGATGATGGGTGATTAGAGTTGGGGTTTATATATATATATATATATATATATATATATATATATATATATATAAAACACACATTGTTTGTGATTTTGTCAACTGTACAATATAAGAAGCTCAGTTGGCCAACATCTTTGAGAAAAAGAACACCATGATGCATTTCATTCCACCAGAAATTTAGTAAAAGGCATACTGTACTGCTTGGCATTCATGCCAGAAGCTTCTATACGGACATGTCAGAGTGTTTGGTTGTCAATCTGAAGACAGTGCAGATGATTTGTATAGAGTTTGATCATTCTAATGGTGTGGTGATTATGAAGGTGTTTAGAGTGATAACTAGTGATGGTGATATACCTCCCTTCATCTTCCATGGGGCCTCAGACTCAATACAGAGGCCTACATAAAGTTCCTTGAGAAGGCAGTGCTGCAATAGTTCAAGAGGGTGGATGCTGGAAGACCTTATGTCTGGCAAGAGAACTTTTCATGCCACACAAGCAAGAGAACCCAGTCATGGCAGTCAAACAATTTTGCAACCACATCACCTCTTACATCTGGCAACCTAACTCCCCAGACTTTAACCTCCTTGATTATTATGTATGGGTTAAGCAACAAACCAACTAAACTATTTATAGCACTAAACTGAAGGATTATGACAGCACAAACTTAAACAAGGAGACCATCCAGAAGAGATGCAGAAGATTTCAAAGTTGTCTGGAGGGCATGGTTGAAGTCAATGGCAATTTTATAGAATGAATATATTCTTTAGCATTGCAAATTGGCTATATTATATTCTTTATAATATATTATATTATTGCATAATTTTAATAAATATCTATCAAAATGTGATGTCAGTGTGTTTTTTAAATTTTTGTATAATTTAGATGACAATTTAGTCATTGCACCCTGTGTGTCTTTTCACACAAAAAGATTATTAAATGTAATCTTAACATTATTATTGTTCATGCTTATCTCAACTACACATTTTCAGGTCAATGTACAGGTCACAGTGAATCATTGTGTTGGCCCCAACACTCCCCTGATTTGATGCCCTGTGATTTCTGAAAGAGAACATCTACAGCAAGATATTGTGATATCAATGACTTCAGGGGCATAATACAGATCCATGATATCATCTATTTTCCATGAAATGAGTTTTAAATTCTACTGTTACTATCTAATTTTTGTATGTTGAACACAACAGCAAACAGGTTAAGACTGTCCTGTAAATCATCTTGCCCATATGATGTATACTTTGTAAATAAAAATGTACCTTTTAAATGTTAGCATAATTGTGACTAACCATACATATATGGTAGATATAATATATCAATCTAAATATCTTTTTTTTTTTTAAATCATATCACCCCAAGCAAGGCGGTAATGCCACTGATGTGCAGGGGGCTACATAGGAGTGAAAATATTGGAAAAGAGAAAGCTGGAAACCATATCCTAAAGAGGGAACAAGGGATGAGCCTCTTCACCTGTTCAATAGACGTGGGTGGAGTGTGAACTGGGTGATAGTTTAGTCTACCTACTCCAATTGAAAAAAAAAAAGTGACCGTGAAATATCATATTGTTCAGTTCATTATATATATAGTCATCTGTGTAGTGTAGGGAGCTAGTTAATGTTTATTTGATTCGACCTTGTGTCATACTTAACCAAACTCCCTGCAGCTTACAAGTTTTATCCAAAATTATCACCATCAAAATCATCAGAAGGTTGGTTGTCGGCAGGATGGAATGTGTGAAATAGTGTAAGAATAAAATATACATTTTGCATTTTAAAATGGAAATTTATTAAAAGAAATTAATAACAAGTGTTCATAGAAATTAATATTCAGTTAAAAAGTTTAGGGTATGAAGTGTTGTAGAAAGTGTTCTTAATAATAATGTAGGTATTTAAAATGCCCACAGAAGTTTAGAGTTCATGGCTGTGTAGTATCAGAATGTAAAGTCTTTGTTCCTTCCTCTTTTTAGGTCATGACAGGTTGAGAGAAAGATAAGGCAAAACAAATTAAGGAGTGGTACTTAACACATGTCCATTTTGTCCTTGTGTTGTTCTCTTTAGTGGCATGGTGTGAAAATGAAGAAAAGGACAATGGAAAGAAGAGGGTGAATGAAATTGTGGCTTGCCCTGCATACAGGTCAAGTCAGCTTCTTGAATTTTCTTTTGTTACATTGCCACAAGCTCCCAGCTAACAGCTCCCATGTTGACTGACTTTGACAGGTTAGCTAGTGGTTTTTATAGTCAAGCTTCTCATGATGCTGGCTCCAGTGAAGCCTTTTTACATCTAGGCATGAAAATGCATTAATGAATTTTCTGTTTTTAATCCAATCAGGATTCAGGATTTGCTTTTTGCACTGACTTGTGAATAGTCATTTTAATCCACTTTTTAGGGTGTGCAATTTTACTTTGGGTTTTTCCCAAAATGTTTTTAGTTCTTCATTTCTTAACTCCACATGTTATTTAATGCCAACAAAATATTTAAGAAAGGTTTTTATGAATAGACTATGTAAGTATTGTAAGAAATCAGTTTGAAGATCAAGCTTCATTGACATTTTTGTGAAGAGGTTTTTGTCAAGAGTCAACTGTATAGCTGGTAATTTAAAAAAAAAAATCTATTGCTGGTATTTTTTACTATAAATATCTATTTTTATAATTTCATAGAGTTTTAAAAGTGGTTAACTATTTTCTTATGGATGGGACCCTAAAAGGTGCTACTATCCAGGGTCATGGTAGACCTGGGAACAACAGCAATTAAGAAGTGGTTGTATACTCTTTAAAAGCTCCCAATCAGAGGCCTTGCAGCCAAGCATAAATTATATTCATATACAAGATGAATATAAACAATGAAGATGTTTTAAGGAAAATAGTAACAAAAAGTACAGTTATACTTCAGTTTCTAATACACATCATTATGAAAGAGATTAGAAAATTTGGTACTGATAGAACATTGAAGGCAGAAGTTAAACATCAAATTTCTAATCTAACAAGCTTATAAATAAAAAAAGGAAACTTATCTTAGTTGACGTGTTACATTATCTGAGGGACTTTACCAAGATAAAGGCAAGGATATTATTTTTACAAGTATTTATATCCAAGAGCAGAAATGTCATTGTTTTTTGAAAATTTTAAATTTCATAACACTCAAATATTTTTTAACAAGCTTATATAAATGGATGGCAGAATAGAGAATGGAAGAGATGGTTTTGAGTTTTGTTTAATGGCATATCAACCTCTGTGGGTTATTTAATGCCAAAAAGGTAGGGTTTAAGGCATTTTTTAATGTTCTGTTATAGTAAGAATGTTGATTTAGTCAGATGTTGATGAATTTTTTTTTTTTTTTTTCAAAATTGAAAATGTCTTCTAGTTTTCTCTTCAAAAATGTTTTGCCGAAAATAACTATTTTTTTTTCCTTCGAAAAATGTATTATGGCAATAATCTTTTTTTCCTTCAAAACTGTATTGTTGGTAATATTTTTCATTCAAAAATGTAAATTTTTCTATAAAAGTCTATTTTTATACTTTCGTAATGTTTTGACCCCAGTTTGGAGGTTAACTACTTGCCAATAGCTGGGACCCTAACAGGTGCTACCACTCCGGGTCAGGGTGGACCTGGGAATAACTGCAATTAAGAGATAGTTCCATGCTCCTCATAACTTCCCAATCAGAGGCCTTGCTGCCAGATGCAGTTTATGGTCATGACCAGGAAGAGATGGTAAGAGGATGCACTATGCCAAGATTTACAAAAATAAAAAAAATAGTTGGGAAAAGCTACAATTACTCACATTCTAAAGGGTCTTCTATGTGCCATGTCCCTTCAGGACATAGGCAATCATAGCCTTTCATGTCTCCCTATCCCTGGTAGGTCTTAGCACGCTTTCTCCTGTAACCCGAACCCTACCCTGCCCTGCCCTGCCATCCACCTGCTCAGGCCCGTCAAATATGTTATCCATTCTCCTGTCTCTCTTTCCTTCTGACCTGTGAGTATCAAATTCTCCACGCCTTCCTTCCTCATCAGATGTTCTAGGAATTTCAGCTGTCTTTTCCTGAATCTCAGTATTAATTTCCTTTTCATTTCCATTCTTTCTAAAACCTCATCATGGCTCACATGCTCGATCGATGATATCCAGAGCGTTCTTCTGTAGAAACGTTTCAGTTACGTCTAGTTTTCCTTCATCTTTGATGATGTTGTCCAGTATTGAAGAACAGGCTTTACATAGCAATCCAGTACTCTCTTTGTTTCTAACAAAATTTTACTGTTTCTTAATCTGCTTAGCTTCTGGAATGCATCCTTGGCCATGCCAATTCACCTTCAAAATTTGTCAAACCCCCACATACATGAGATCAGATACTAAGCCTGTCTATTCTTTTCAGCAGAGTCTGTCCATAGACAAAGCCTAAACTGAGTCAAATTCTACTAAAGACGGAGGTTTTCTGCCTTTCTTGGCTGTCCCATTTCACAGACCAAGCCCTGGATGTGTCGTCCTCTACCCCAAGAAAGAGAGCTTAACTGACACTTTCAAGTGGAATGCTGAGTATTTACCTGAGCCCTCACCACAAAAAAAGGGAAGGGACACAAAATCATTTTTCTTCTCTAAGGAATTCCAAGCCCATACACTTGGGCAACATAGAACCCATATAAGTAGGATTGAGTTTTGTCTACTTTTTCCAGATGAGTTTTCCCTTTGGCATAGCTTCATCTGGGTTCCTTTGCCCAAAGGCAGAGAGTTTGCCAAGGTTGAGTTAGAGTAGAATCTGGGTATTCACTCAAAATCTCCCCACAAAGGCAGGATGTGGCACAAAGCCAAATTTTACATGAGGCATTCTGAGCTAACAGTTGTACTGTCATCACTATGTAGAATTACTGTGCCTATACCATAGTCCCTAGTATCTGAAGCCAGTACAATTTCTGATTTCAAATCATAGTGTATTAGTGATAAGCCTGATGATAGTTTTTTTTTCTTTATTTCTTCAAATGCCTTTTGAGACTTTATGCTTATTTAAGGCAATTGTTCAGTGGGCTCTCAAATTCAGCATATTAGGTATAATAATTTGATAATCTTAGAAATGCTTGTAGTCTAGTAATGTTTGATAAGACATATTCTTAATTGCACATGCCCGCAACTGATTGGGTTGATAAACATGTTTATCAATAATCTGTCCTAGTCGCTTGATTTTAAGCAAAAACAATTTGCACTTTTCCTTGCTGAGTTTGAATCAATACTCACATATTTGTTCAAAAATTTGTTTCATGTGTTTTACATGTTGTTCCTTAGATACACATTTTTAAATCAATATGTCATCCAGATAAGCAACTGCAAAATCACAATCTGCAAGCATAGCTGGTTGAAATATAACGGGAGCCATTTTTATTCCAAAAGAAGGTTGGTTGAATTTATACAATCCCTCATGCATACTTATTAAATATAAACATTTTCTTCAACTCATATTGGCAAAAATGCCTAAAAAAAACCCAGTATTGAAAAAAAAAAAAAACGAACTTCAATGTTTGATTTTGGAAAAATTTCATCTTGACTTGGGAATTGAGTAGTTATGTGATTCTAAACGTTTGTTAAACCCAGTCAAAAAATCAAATTATTTTTCTTCTTTACATACACTGCTAGTGCTGTCTATTTTGAATGCTTAATCTTTTCAACTACATCCATTTTTTTTTAAGTTTGTCTAATTCTTTGTTGATTTGATCCAAGGCCACGAATGATACACTACATTTTGGTTTAAATACTGACAGCAATCCTTTTTACATGTAAAATTTTGCTTTGCCTTTGGAATATAAACCCAACTCATCCAGCAGAGCAGCTGGAAAACATTTTTTCAATTCTTCCTTCAAATTTTTACTTTGTTTTTTTTAAAACCAAGTTCTTTTTCTACTTATATTTTTGCAATTTATATTTATAAGCAAATCTCATAACTTGAATAATTCCATGCAGTCAGGACTGAATAAGTTTATAGTATTTTTAACACATAATTCTTAGCTTTTACACACTTGTGATGAAATGAAATGGTGTTATTTCACTTATAACAATTTCTCATCTGACATCCCACAAGTAGTTTTCGAAGTTCTTTTTAATATAGGATTTTGATTTGTTTTCCATGTCACTTTGTTGATTATTGTTATATCGCTACCAGTGTCGAGTTGCATTTTCACATCAATATCATTCATTTTCACATAAAAATTTTTTTGTAAAAAAAATAATAATTTCTGTAATTATTTTTTCCATCTCAACACTGTATAGATGGTTTTCTGTGAGAAATTTTCCTTATTTTATTTTTACGACTTGTACCACTTTAAATTCTTAAAGAAATAGTAATTTCTAAGATTGAACTTTTAACATTTTTCTTTGGCTTGTATATATGTGCATTCTTTTTCTTCAATTTCCTCCTTATTGCATCTCAGATCTATGATTCTCTGACATTTATCGTAATAGTTTTTGACTGTGTTCCACTTTTATTATAATTATAGCACATAATTTTGCATCTGTTTTTGCTGTTAACCCTTAAACAAAATTTATCCTTTAAACATATGTAGAATCAGCTCATTTAATTTGAAGCTTTCACACTGTTTGTTCTCAATTCCAGCATATATGGCACAATCTTTTTTTCATCAGATTTATACATTTCCAAGTACTAAAGCTTTTCTTGATTAAAATGTTAGAATGTTTACCGTTTCTTCAAAGCAAATTTCTCCTGGTTTTCTCAATAGTACAAAGTGCAGTATTTTTCATGTTATATGGAAGCAAACTTTCTTAACATAAGGCCTGTTTTTTTTTCTCATCTTCTTCTTGTTGCATTCTTCTTTGTAAAAGTAAGCAGAAAAAGTAATGCCATCATCTGAATTGTATGTGAACTCAGCTATAACATTTGCCACTGCATCTGGAATTAAATTATTACAGTTAATTTTTCTTGTTTATGGAATTCCAACTAGTGCTGGTGCTGTATTTCTATCACTTGGACTAATAATTCTTCCAGATTTAAAAAGATCTGTATTTTTTTCTTTACACATAGCAAAGAAAAAATGCACAAAAATAGTTCTAATTTCTTGTTATCACTTATTCGTACTACAGCAGAACAGGTATTTTTCCCTACTTTGTATAAGTTTCAATTCCTTGTCACCACATACAACTAACAGTTATATTATGTCTTTATCACATATCCAAGAATTTGCTTTCTTCTTTATGGGTCACTTCTTGATGATGGCATTGATGCTTAAGTAGACCAATTCTTGCATGGAAGAGCCAATGGTATTGACTGCATAGTAAGATTTGGGGAGAACAAGGTTTATTTTGTCTAACCTTTTTGTTTTGTTGTTTGATGTCTTCCTTTTCTCTTCTGGCAGTTTTGAAGTTTTTGGTTTTTGCTGATAGAAATCCCCAATTGGAACAAGTCTTGTGCATGCATTTCAATTGATTTTGTCTCAAGTCTAGTGGCTTTCCTTTATGTTTTGAGACAGTCCTTGTATCTTCAATGAAAGCAACCCTGTGGTCTTTTCGCCCCAAGTAAGCTCACTGAATTAAATCTTGACATTCAAACCTTGACTCTTCTATTCTTGCTTGATCATTTGACACTAACTGTTGGCTTTTTACAGGACTTTGGCATTGGTCACATAGTAATTCTATTTGATGTTCGAGATTGAATGAAGCTTTTGTTGGTAAAAGCAATCTGATTTTTTGAGTATTGCAATGATATAGAGAATCCATAGCAAAGTTAATATAATAGAATTATGGACTATCATTTTTTGTTATTAAAATCAAATCTTTGTTGCTAAAAATGTGTTTGATTAGCTTTCCAAATGCAGTTCCAATTCTGCTTTTCACATCCTTTTCTGAGATGCATTTGCTTGATAAAAGACTGCCTAGATATATAAAATGTTCTACTTGAGAGTATCCAAGATGGTAATATCATAATCTGCTAAGATGATATTTGGGGCCTGCTGATAAAAGCACAAGCTTATTTTCATTTGATCAAAGTTCTTTGAGCCCAGAACAAGATCTCAGTTTATGATTCCATAGTTTTTAAAAATTCAGTTCAGTTTTAAGTGAATACAGCCTTCAAATTCTATTTTTACATGTAATATATTCTTTCTACTTATATAATTTTTTTCATCAATATTTTTAAACAATCTTGTATCTGTTTTACACATATGAAAATGAAGTCCTCAAACTTAATTGACTATAGATTATGTTCTCCCACAAAAAATATAAATGATAGTAAAATAAATATTCACATTAAAAAGCAAATCTTAATTTTTATCACTAAAATGATTTAAATCTAAATTTAGGGTCTTTATACTCCTGTTAGAAGAACCCCACTCTGATTGACCATAACTTCAGTGTTCAAACTCCTGCTATATTTATCTTTTTGATTCTGTTCATCTTCGCTCCAAGATGGCTTCCATCTTTTCTGAGTGGCTGTGTACACACACAAACATACAGCTAGCTCAATGATTGGCCAATAATAATCTTATAACTATTTCCATGCAAATAATGTAGTAGTGCCACCTGCTTAGATCTACCTTTTCTAAACTGTCATTTTGCCAAAGGGAATTAACTCCACATTCAGTAGCATAGCCATACTTACCACACTTGGCCAACTATGTGTTGGTGAGTCTAAATGACTTAATCCATCCTTCTATTTACCCATAGCTGAGAAGAAAAAGGATGGATTCATACTTTTGCCTAAGATATTTGCGTGTAAGTAAATGTAATAAACTCAAGTGGAATTTAAATTGATCTATAATTTTTAAAGCCACTAACCACCATGCATCTAAAAGATGATTTTGAATTGAACTCTTTATTTAAAAGAAATTATGGCAAAAGCTTCATGAACAGCCACAGTAGAAAAGTGAAGCCTCAGTGAGTGCAGTCAAGCATGACAAGCAGCAGCAAATCATCAGATAGATTATGTTTAAGGCTCCAGGTTTCCCACTAAGGATTGTCCCACTGGACACTAACCTAGTAGATTAAAGCATTGAATCATGAATTTATTGACAGTAACCATGAGTTTAATCACTGGGCTATGTGCCCTTGAACTCTTTGAAAACAGGAGAAGCAATAACTGAGCACTACTAAAAGTAACTAGACAGGATATCCCTAGACATAGGTGGAATGAGAACAATGTACCCTCTGTAAATTGAAGAATTCAATTAAAAATTCTGTGGTGTGCACAGATCAACAATTGCTAAAACAGTGATAATAACAAAGATGACTATAAAACTTTATAAAATACCTTTTTTTTTTAAAAATCATATCACCCCGAGCAAGGCGCTAACGCCACTGATGTGCCATGTCTATTGAACAGGTGTAGAGGCTCATCCCTTGTTTCCTGTTTAGGATGCAGTTTCCAGTTTTCTCTTTTCCAATATTCTCTCTTTTTAAATTTTTTTTTCAATTGGAGTAGATAGACTAAACTATTGTCCGGTTCACACTCCACCCATGTCTATTGAACAGATGAAGAGGCTCATCCCTTGTTCCCTGTTTAGGATGTGGTTTCCAGCTTTCTTTTTCCAATCTTTTCACTTTTATGTAGCATCTGTATAATCGAACGAATTATACAAATTATTTGAATATAGACATCTATAGATATGTGTTGTGGTGCATTGACTATCAGCTTGGAACAAGAAATCAAAGAGCAGAGTTCAAATTCCAGTTGAATTCCTTGCATTCACTTACACACAAATACCCTTGGAAAAAGTATTAATCTGTCTCTTCCCTCCAGCTCTGAGTTAAATAACAGAACAGATTGGGTTCTACATCTCTGGTTGGCAAGCAGTTTACCGCAGAAAAACCTACTGCGAGGAAATCTTCTGCCAGGTCAGTCATGTCTCTTTCAAGACATGATCAGCCAAGCATATATCACACATGGCAAATAACTGGCTGACAGTAGTTGTGTATTTTCATTGTTCAGATTTTCTTTGCAGTCTATCAGACATCTTGCCCACAAAGATACTATATGGTGAAGCCTTGTTGACAGCTAGAGGCATTATATGTAGAAGTAACTAACTTTTTTACATCTTTAAATTTATTTCACTCTCATCTTAACTGTTTTCCTTTATGTTATTCCCTATTGTAACTGTGAAAATGTGTAAATATCACAAGTATAAAATTTTGAGTAAAGAATTAGTAAATTATAAAAACAAAAACAGAAATTAAATCAAAAGAAATGAAGTTCTTCAGTTACTTTTAAAGCATAAAAGAAAATATGTTCACTAAACCAGAGGTGTGAATGATTTTGTTCATATTTCAATGTGTTTACATCATCATCTTCAGAATTTTCATAGAACTGTTTTCCTACAGTATTAGTTTTCATTCTCTTTTCAATGATTTTCTCATTTCATTCTTTAGATCAGTAATTATCAACTATTTTATCCTTCTGTATTTGTCTATATTTCTGAAATGAGACATTTGTATCATTTACATTGTTTGAACTGTTCTCATCTCTGTTGACATATTTATTACTAGCAGTATAGCCCAGCGTTGCTCAGGTGTAATGAAAGCTTTAAAACTAATCCATGGTCCTGGAGCTCAGACTCATCCTCAAGAATATTTGTGTGGAGTTTGGTGAGAATCGGATAAAAATTGTGGATTTGTATATAGGACATACACACATCTTGCCTTTTATATATACATATATAATCGATTTTCTGCACTATTCTAAGAACTGCAACCTTGAAACTTCTGAATATTGTTTTGTCTTTGTCTATGAGTGTATCAAATTTGATTAAAATCTAACCACTACTTCTTTAACCTGTTTTTTTCGATTGTCGATTCAATATTTATCAGGGGTACCTCGACACACAACCTAGCTAAGAACACTCGCAGATGCTTATAGTACAACTGTGTAAATTTTCAAGAAAATCGGTTTAGCTGTTTTGGAGTCTATAGGTAACAGACACACACAAACACACGAAGTTCCATTTATAAATAAGTTTAGATTTAGATGTTTTGGCTGTTGTACACTAACGTTCTTCGGGTGATTGGAATTTTGAACTCAACCCTTTATATTGTTATACTAGTGTAGGTTATTCTGGTTCCATGAGTCATGCCACTTCCAAATGTTTTACTTATCTTCATTTAACTCAAATCTAAGTTTTTGGTTGACCAGTGCTGTAGCCAGGTACTGAACTCGTAACTCTTTGGATCATGTCACTCAAGCCATGTGTCTTTGAAATGTCCTGAAGAAAACAGTTTGAGCAATATAAATTATGACAATACCTCATATCAGAAATATAGACAAATAGTTGTCCATTTGAGTAGCAATCCCTCTGTAATAAATGGCTCATTAAAAATAACTGACATGGTGTGTGTTAAGCTTTTTACTAACATGTTTCTTGTGTATTAACAAAAATAAGTTTCTTAAATGTGGTAAGAAGATAAGCACATCCCATCTCACCTCTCATTTGTAAACATCCATCAAAATAAATGATTTACATCCTTAAAGTTAAAATATTCAAAGCATCATAAGTTTCTACTTAGAGCTGTTACTGTATTCAAGTAATAAAACCTGAAATGCTATTAAAATGTTAATTAAAGACCTGCATCCCCCCCCCAACTCCACAAAATAAAATTACAAAATTCAACCAATCCTTTGAAGCCAAACATTTAACAACTGGTGTATTCTCCAATAGTCATAAAATGCTTTAATTCATAATTACTTCAAAACAACCAAGATCCAGTAAGCTTAGAAATTCAATTCTAAGCAAAATTTATTGATGATCTGAGAACTTTAAACAAAGTTATTAAGATTTTTTTTTTTCAAAGCCAAAAGAGAGTTGAGAAACTTAGGAGGCAGCTACAGTAATCCCCTTTATCTTCAAGTTTTTACTTCCTACTTAATTTTTATTAATATCTCTCAACTCATTCATCACAACCATTTTAACAGTAACCCTCTACCAGATTTAGTTCTCCAGCCTTGCTTTAGGTAAACTTTAATATTAAAAAAAAAAAAAAAAAAAAAAGACAGGGAGGTAGCTATTCATCATTATTATTTAGGACATAAAAATGTTCTTGACAGCAGCTTTTGTGGATACCAGGTATCACTGCTTGTTTTGAATTACAATAAAATTAATTTGGGCACAAGAGATTAAGTCTCCTGTCAATACCTCCCAATTGCACTTAAGTGAGAATTCAGGCATTTCCTTATGTTTAAAAACGAAATGGCATGGGCATTTTTTGAATGTATTTACATTAAATAAGATTTGTTTCACATGGGAATATTGATAAAAACTTACCTACACAGGCATATTTATTTACATCTAATTTTTTTTCTGTATATAATATTTTCAAGAGAGGATACTATCCATGAAAGTTATTTAAAATCATTCCTCTACTTCTATGTGTGAATTGATATTGTTTTATCTGCTTAAAAATTTTTGTTAGGTTTCTATAAGGAGGTGCTGAAAAGTTCCTAGTTCTTGTTACACATTCTATTCAAACTATATATTATTCATATATATATATATATATATATATATATATTTGGGTAGCAACATTTCTTTTAAGCATCTTTTGTTGAAACAAGCATTTCCAGTATTCTTACATATTTCCTTTTTGCTAAAGATGAGGAATGTAAAAATGGTCTGTAATTATTATTTTTCTAAATTGTTTCATTCCGGGCAAGGCAATACTGCTACTGATGCACAGGGGGCTACATAAGAGTAAAAGTATAGATAGGAGGAGAGTAGAGAGAAAGACAAACCAGTTACAGGGGGTGTCAGAGAAAGGGCAAGAGAAGGATGGGAACACAGGTGTGAAGACAGTTGTGAAGGGAAAGGAAATGAAGAAGATATACAGGGTGATGTAGAAAAAGTCAAGTGGATAAGAGATGGGTATTGACATTGCATTTAAATTCCTGGCGGTTGTAGCCATCAGAGAAGCAAGCATATGGAAGGGAGTTTCACAGGTGGAAAGCACTTTCAGTAACTTCACTGGCCATTCCCAAGGTTATGATGTTGCCATATTTTCCTAGTGTCTTGACTAATGCATAATTACAGAACGTGTATTTTTCCAGTATTCATGTAAGAATACAGAAACAATTAAATCAAAATTTAAAATCTTCATTGTTGGCCATTTTCAATATATATGATGTAAATTAATAAACATTCATATGAGGAAGGTGTACATACATATAGTATTAATATTCAGGTATTAATAAAACAGTGCTCAATGTATAAACAGAACTGCATTATATATATAAATTTTTACAAAATTTTTACAATAGATTTGTGTGAATAAATACGTATTTGTCAGGAATCAGTTTGTAGATCAGCATTTGACATTTTTGAAAAGTTTTATCAATGGTCAGATATATTGCTGGCAATATTTTCTTCACACAAAAAAGAAGAAAAAAAGAAAGGATTCCTGTAATTTTCGCTGTAAAAATCTATTCTTATACTTTCATATTGTTTTGGCCCCAGTTTAGGGGTTAACTATTTGCCCATAGCTAGGACCTGGTAACAGCAGCAATTAACAGGCGGCTCCTCACTCCTTAAAACCTCCCAAACAAAGGTTTTACTGCCTGTTGCAGTTTTTTGTCATATTGAGGACCAGAATTAATCATGAGTTTGGGATCAAACGTAGATTAAATATGGATTGAAATCCAGAAGAATGAGAAGATAAAAAAGAAGTAAAGTGCATACAGTTTTTCTCATGAGTTTTTTATATAGATGCGTCTAATAAATGTCCAGGTAATTCAGTCAGAAAATACAATTAAGAGTCTGCTATTTTCTTACTTCAAATTTGTTGAGGAATGCTAAGAGATAAATGTTACCATTATGGCCTGAAAAGGGAAAACCAGCCGAAAGTTTCATTGACACACATTGATGACCTGTTCATGGTAACTGCTTGTCCAAAACTAAGCACATCTCATTTTTGTCTGAGTGTGTGTGTGTGTGTGTGTATATATATATATAGAGAGAGAGAGAAGAAAGTTCTCATTGGTCTAGAAAGTGAATTAATGATATTTATAATTATTTTTGACCCTATAATTAATTTTCAGATTTTTTTATGGACAACACCGTGAAAGTATATTTTTTTATGTATTTCTTTATGGACATAGTTCATTAAAAATGACTGATAAGGTCATTCTGTTAATTTTTTTATTGTTGTTTTTCTTGTGTTTGAACAAGAGATTTCTTTTTTAGAATCTAATGTACAAAAATCTAAATGTTTGTTCTGATTGTTTTCAGTTAATCTGTTAATTATTTCCAAGATTTTGGGCTGTGTAATTGCAAATGGTGCATAAGCTCTTGAGTGGTAAACATTTCTAACTTCTTTGCTAAGTTTTCCAAGATAAATGCCTGTGTTCATAGTTAATGTTTGTTCTTTATGATGAGGAGGGTTTCTAATATTTTTTTAGATGTTTTTTTTATAGTCAGATGACTGGATTATATATGATGGATTTGACAATTTTGACACATAAGGGTTCAACAAACTCAGCATGCAACAGTGAGGATCTCAACAGAGTCACAGGAATATTTACTGATTATTTTCACCATTGTCTTTCATCTCTTAGCAAGTGAATATGAGTGATTTTAAAATTTTTGATACCACTCTGGTACAAATATCTCAATATGCCTACAAAACTCTGGAGTAAGGTGAAAACCTTTTATTCATTAATTATATATGAGTGTGTGTATGTATGTACAAAAAAAGATTACAAAATAAAATAAAGTCAGTAGCTCTATAAAAATCAGGGATCAATTTGACACCTGATTTTATAAACAGGACACCCCCTCTTAAATCAATAAAAAAAGAAAAAAATATTTTTCAATTTTGACAATTGCTGCAGTATATATATATATATATATATATATATAAAGAATGCTAATCTACAATCATTATTTACACCAAAAATTTATTTCCCCCCACAAGTATTTTTTTATGAGCAAGACAATCTATTTGAGTAGTGACAAGATTTTTTCTTAGACTTAAGGCAATGTTTCTCAACCTTTTTTTTTTAAGCAACAGCATGCCTAGGAACAAATGAAAGTATCAGGGGACACTTTGGAAAGTTTTTAAATGGTATACATTTAAATGTTATAAAATAAAACAATAGATTTAAAAAAAAAAAAGCATTCACAAATGTGAACTTACTTTATTTCAGTATTTCTATTCAACTATTAGTGCAACTTATTTAGTGTGAAACATGTGCCTGGTGTATTTTTTTTCTTTTTGTGATTTCTTCAATGTTTGATCGAATGTATGATAAGCTGACTCATTTCTTCAGTTGAGAAAAATTTTCTTGCTTCCTATTTTTGATAGCATTCATGATTGAGAAGCCGAAATAATTAAAAAATTGCAATTAAATTGATAAAGCCTTTTGAGCTAATGTGTGATTTGATACATTTTAGATTTCAATAAAAAGGTGATGTGTGCCATCAAATGTTTTATTTTGAGCCCTCAATCACGAGAATATACAATATGACATGGCATACTTAAGAGAATCACACAGCACACGAGTAGGTCACAGCACACTGGTTGATGATCACTGACTTAAAGAATGTACAAACTGTCCCAATCATTGTTTGTTATGAGTTCTTTCAGCCAGTCTGTGAGTGATTTTCAAGGATTTTAGCTTAGCAAATGGTTTCTAAATTCGTAAGTAGCAGTGATATTTTTAATTTTTGAATATAGCCAGTACCTTACGGCTATGTCCCTAGATAATGTTAGTTGTCTTTATCAGAAGGGCTTCTATTTAAAAAAAATATATATAGCCAGTACCTTATGGCTATGTCCCTAGATAATGTTAGTTGTCTTTATCAGAAGGGCTTCTATTTAAAAAATATATATAGCCAGTACCTTATGGCTATGTCCCTAGATAATGTTAGTTGTCTTTATCAGAAGGGCTTCTATTTAAAAAAATATATATAGCCAGTACCTTATGGCTATGTCCCTAGATAATGTTAGTTGTCTTTATCAGAAGGGCTTCTATTTAAAAAAATATATATAGCCAGTACCTTATGGCTATGTCCCTAGATAATGTTAGTTGTCTTTATCAGAAGGGCTTCTATTTAAAAAAATATATATAGCCAGTACCTTATGGCTATGTCCCTAGATAATGTTAGTTGTCTTTATCAGAAGGGCTTCTTTATTTAAAAAAATATATATAGCCAGTACCTTATGGCTATGTCCCTAGATAATGTTAGTTGTCTTTATCAGAAGGGCTTCTATTTAAAAAAATATATATAGCCAGTACCTTATGGCTATGTCCCTAGATAATGTTAGTTGTCTTTATCAGAAGGGCTTCTATTTAAAAAAATATATATAGCCAGTACCTTATGGCTATGTCCCTAGATAATGTTAGTTGTCTTTATCAGAAGGGCTTCTATTTAAAAAAATATATATAGCCAGTACCTTATGGCTATGTCCCTAGATAATGTTAGTTGTCTTTATCAGAAGGGCTTCTATTTAAAAAAAAAAAAAAAAATTGGTTAGATTTTGAGAGTTAGATAGGGACTTAACATTTCTCAGCACCCACTTGTTTCTATTTCAGGAAAGAGCTTAGATAGATTACCAAACACTTCATGAAAGTTAGGAAATATTCATGGTATTAAAGAAATGAATGAGAATACCAGTCTGAATAATTTATTGAACCCTTAAGAATATACGAGTTGTACAATAAAAGACGGGTTAACAATGATGGTGAGTGATGAGGCATCTTCAGGATATTATCATACTTCATGTGTTAATAGAGAGTCAAATAATATATTTACTGGAGGTGGCGAAAAGCCGTGTTTTCAGGAGACTATATACATCTAATCTCTCTGGGGCAGGAATGTCATCCATAAAATTTATATTCAAACTTGGCTATTACCTGCTTATAAATATTTACCATTTCTGCTAGAAGCAAACTTAGAATTAACCTGCTCTCAGAAAATATTCCTGAGTATTTATTTGGTTCAGTCAACTCAAATTCAGTCATGTCTTAGAAGGTTGTTTTGCACTTGCTTCCTAGGACAACAAGTTATGAAATTAAGCATGCAAAATGCAATCTTCGCATGGTTTAACCTTTCCTAAGTTTTTCAAGATAAAATCAATACCAATGTACCAACCAAAGGAAGCTATAATTAAATAGAAAGTCTTTCCTTTCAAAAATTTAATTAGATTTATGACTGCTGCCTTCTATCTGATGTTTCACTTCAAGAAGTAGACAATCATGGCTGTCCACAACTCTCTATTTTTGTATCACTAAAATTTATCTCCTCACTATTGCTTCCACTGTTCTCCCATTTATTTACATAAGGTCATTATGTTACTCAGTTTCCTGCTACTCCTCTTGCTTTCAATATATTCTTTGAGTATTAGATTCTCCAAGCCCTCTTTCTAATCTTTCTTATTCTATATGTAAGTGTGTTCATTTCCATTTTCCTTCTTCACTAGTTACATGTTCCATCAATGGCATTTTCGGCACCCCTCTATACAATCCCATCTGTTCGGCACCCCTCTATACAATCCCATCTGTTCGGCACCCCTCTATACAATCCCATCTGCTGCCTAAAGATTGATATTACATAGCAGTTTTATGAACTTTTCTTTGTTTCTAATTAAATTTTACATTTTTTTTTAATTTCATTCCAAGCAAGACAATAACTCAACTACAATACAAGGGGTAGCAGAGAGCAAAAGAAAAGGAAAAGAATTTAGTGATGAGAAGTGAGAAACAGGGTTTAAAAGTTGCTATCTATTAACTATCACAGACAATCACTCCTTCCCCCCATTATCATGGCTCAGGCCAGTTTGAAAGCAAAACACTGCACCTCCTCAAGTTAACTCTCACAATAGACCTCAAGTGGAATGACCATATAGAATCCATAGCTAAATTCACTACTAAGAAAGTCAATTATCTGTGTAGGGCCAGGAAGATTTTCCCGTCCAAAACAATCCTGCATATATATAAATCTACCATCCACCCATTCATTGAATACTGCTGCCATATCTGGTTGGGTGCTAGTGCTATCCACCTAGGGGTCCTTGACAAAATCCAACAGAGAATCTGTAATGTGATCAATCACAACTTGGCAGCTCATATACAGTCACTTTCTTACCAGTGCAATGTGGCTTCCCCGCGTCTCATCTACAAATCCTTTCATGGCTTCTGCTCCGATGAACTTAGCTCACCGGTGCCCCCTATATATGAATTTACTTGTGCCACAAGATTAGCAACTAGGTCTCACTCTTTTACTGTGAAACCAATGAAATATAAATGCAAATTCTACTCCAGCAGCTTCTTTTCTCGCACTTCTCATCTGTGGAATTCAATTCCATTTACTTGCTTCCCCGACAGCTATAATCTTCAAGAATTTAAATGTAAAGTCAATAGTCACCTATCTCACTAACCTGCATCCTCTCTCTCATGTGCCTTTCTCCATCTACTCCACTTGTCAGTATTCTCATTTTTATCTTACCCACTTCCTGACACCCCCTATAACCTGTCACTCTTTTCTCAATTTTCCTCCAATGTAACCCCCTATAAAAAAGTGGCAGTAAAATGCCTTGCTTGAGGAGATATGATTAGAAAACAAAAAAAAAGACAAGATGGCAATTGTTGTTGCATTTAAATTTTTGAAGATTTTATGTGGCAGAGAAACAAGAAATTGTAACTGAGTTTGACAGACAAGAAATGCAAGAAAACCTGTCAGAACAGAAGTTGCGGTTGTATCTAGCTAATTCAACACTAAGATGGTGAGACCTAGTTGCTTATTTAGTCAGTCAGTTAAGTGCCATACGTGAAACATGCTTGGGCAATCATGTCTCAAAAGAGACATGACTGACTGGGCAGAAGATTATCCCGCAGTAGGTTGCCATTGCTTTCTGTGGTAGACTGGTTGCCAGCCAAGGCTATAGAACCCAATCTGTCCTGTTATTTAACCCATAAGTGGAAGGAAGAGACAGATTAATACCTTTCTCAAGGCTATTTGCGTGTAAGTGAATGCAAGAAATTCAAACTCGGCTCCCCGATTTCTCATCCCGAGCCGATATCCACTGCACCACAACACACTTATTTAGTAGTATTCTTAAATTCATGTAGTCAAGGCACTTGAAGAAGAAAAAAAAAGATCCGAACAGTTGCTATGAAAATGTTTGTAGAAAAAAATAGGGAAGCCACATCACATCGGTGAGAAACTGAATGACAAAGATGCAATATCAGGATGGATTACATTCCAGACTAAATTTTTTCAAGAATCTTGAAATATGCAGCAGGATCTCCAGACCTGGTAGGACATCAGTATTTGATGCATTGATGAATAGTAGACTTAAATGTAGAGGATGGATTCAGACAAGAAAAGTTTTCTGGAATACTGTAGTAAACCAACTTTCCTAGCAGTAGATATAGCAATTAATGCAACATAGTTGCTCTATTTCCTGCCAATGAGAAATGAGAGTCCAAGAAGCATCAATGTTGCAAATGACAGCCAGATAATGTTCTCTGTGGCGATTAAATGAAAAAGTTCTGTTTTAGAGGCATTAAAATTTACAAGTCATTTTTTGCCCAAATTAACCAATGATTGGTGGTCCTTTTTGAGAGCAGTTGCCAGGTTAACTTTTGTCATTGTGATCTTGTGGCTTTGGCTGAGATAGAATTCACTACACCCTTCCAGTATTCCCTGTGCATTTGGAACCCTGGCACAGTTTATAGCAAAATTCGTAATCTTTTCAAATAGCTGAATACTTGATGCTTTTCCAGGGCTATCTAGGGTGTTTTTATTGTGACACCAACACTGGATGGGTTGCCTCCAGGCCCCATCCCATTATTTAACCCAAAACTGGAGGGAAGAGACAGATTAATACCTTTCCCAAGGGTACCAGTGCTTAAGTGAATGCAGGGTACTCAACGGAAATTCAAACTCGGCTCACCGATTTCTCTTTCCAAGCCGACATCCACTGCACCACAACGCACATCCATCACTGAACGCTTACAGTGCCTGGACTTCCCCAAATGGTCACCCATCTAAGTACAGACCAGGCTCACATTGCTTAACTTTGGTGATCAGATGAGAACTGGTGTATTCAATGCGATATGCCATAAGCCAGGTTAACTTTATCAAATCTCTTAGATTTGCTACTAAGACAGGAATAAATACAAAGGTAAGTCAAAAATTAACTACACTTACACTATAGCCTATC
Source organism: Ascarosepion bandense (assembly GCA_037127315.1). Classification (NCBI taxonomy): domain Eukaryota; kingdom Metazoa; phylum Mollusca; class Cephalopoda; order Sepiida; family Sepiidae; genus Ascarosepion; species Ascarosepion bandense. Next base: position 5,046,817 of record JBBBDQ010000441.1, read on the forward strand.
TTTACTTTTGTCACACTGCCTTCTGCTCACGCACACTTCTAGTTGGTACTATTGTGGTTATGTAATAGCAGTTTGAGTTTCATCATGCTAGTTTTGATTGCTGTTACAATGTAAACATGGCCATCCTGAAGTGTCATGTGACAAACTTAAAGATATGTTATGGTGAAAGTGCAGATAATTTTGGACTTACCCTTATAGTTGTGTCATCTGAATAAATAGCTATTTGAGATGACATGAAGACATCATTGAGGAAGATCAGAAAGAACATAGATCTAAGGATAGAGCCCTAGGAGAACCCTGCATTAGTATGAAAGGATATGAATGTAGACCTGTTCAACATGCTTTTCATTACAGAATTTATTAAAAATGATTGAATTAAGCAAAATATTAATCCTATGATATAACCCTTGAGCTTGTGCAAAAGGCCAGCATACCAAACCTTGTTGAAAACCTTTAAAATATGTAGAGCCAGAGCTTTGCCATTCTTATCTAAATTTTGATAAATTCGATGATGACCATAGAGGTACTCCTAGCATAAAAAAGCCATATATTTGTTTAAAAGAAGGCTGTGTAAAATAAGATGCTTAACTGCTTCAGTATTGATTAGAATCCACCAAACCAGGATGAAAGGTTTGGAGAGAGAGAGAGACAGACAGAGGCAGTCACAACGCTCAGCTAATTTCCCTTATGAGAGAGGAGGAGCGTGGCTGGATTACGCACCACAGAGCTGAGACCCTCTTCATGCGGATCTCTCGAGATTCAGAAAGAGTGACCAAAAAACAAATTAAATGACCCACTGTACATTAGAAGGAAGAATGGCAACAGTTCAGCCAGGATATGAGTGACATTTTAAGAACAATATTGAAAGGGAGCACATATTTAATTGGAGTAGATAGACAATTAAAGTAGATAGACTAAACTATCACCCGGTTCACACTCCACCCATGTCTATTGAACAGGTGAAGAGGCTCATCTCTTGTTCCCTGGTTAGGATGTGGTTTTCGGCTTTCTCTTTTCCAATCTTTTCACTCTTACCTAGCCCCTTGCACATCAGTGGTGTTCCCGCCTTGCTCGGAGTGATATGATTAAAAAAAAAAATAACAGATTATATACAATGATGACTATCATTATTAGTTATGCGTCAGAGAAATTTGGTTACGTTCAAATGAAACATATAAAGAACACAGAAATAAATGTCAGGAAATCAAATTCACCAGTTGAGACACGAGCTAAAACATCTAAAGAGAAAAATCTTAGAACTCTTCAGAGAGCAGAAAGTCACAGAAAATGTGCAAAGGCAAGAGCTAGGAAAAGATCTGCCTTTATTTCAAACCATTTTGATTTAATAAAGAGGTTACTCGGAGATAAGAGATATTAGAATCTTGAGTGTACGGTGGAAGAAATCAATTCTTTTCTATGTGAAACACTCAGCGACCAAGAAAGAGGGAATAATCTAGGTGAAAATGATACAGTAGTGTACCCTGAACCACCAAAAACAGGCTTTGACTTGAGGGTACTGACCTTGAAAGAATTCAAGGAGGTCATATTGACAGCTAGATCGGCTTCAGCCCTAGGACCCAGTGGTGTTATCTACACTGTCTATAAGAGATGTTTGAACATTCAGTTTCATTTCTGGAAGATATTAAAAATAATCTGAAGACAAAGTTGCAAAACAGTGGAGGTTGGCTAATGAAGTATAGAAACCTAAAAAAGAAAATTCAAAAGGAATTAAACAGTTTAGAATGATCTCTGCTAGACACTGAGAACGAAATCTTCAATATCTTTTCCTAATGACTTTGGCATTATCTAAGGGAAAACAATTACATAGACACGTCTGTACTGAAAGAAGGGATTGCTGGTATTCCAGGTTATCTAGAGCATATTGACATGATAACACAGCTCCCAAGAGAAGCGAAAGAAGAAAAAGGCAATCTTGTACTGTGGCTAGACCTAGCTAATGACTATGGATCCGTTCCACACAAATTGGTCGAGGAAGGTTTAAGATGTCCATATTTTTGTATGGAAACTCATAGAAGTTATTATAATGATTTTAACATAACAACCACTGATTTGGCATCAACTAGAAAAGGAAATTATAACTGGATGCACTATCTCAGAGATATTATTTACCTTAACAATGAACATGTTAGTAAAATCAGCAGAGGTTGAGTGTCAAGGTTAAGTGATGAGAAACAGAGCATGACAACCTCCAATTCATGCATATATAAACTGACAGTTACCACATCCAGAGTCATTGGAAAAGATAATGAGAAGATAATAAGGAGAAGAATGGGTTTTAAACAGACAAAAATCGAGGTCATTAGTATTGAAGAGAGGGATTAATATGAAAGTTCCATTTTAAAATTGCAGGAACTATCATCCTGTCATTAAAAGAAAAACCAGTCAAGTGTCTAGGGAAAATTTTCAATGCTAATTTAAAAGATACTGATGCTTCCTGGAAATGTTTTTCAGGCCTCAAAGCAATGTTGAGTTAAGTGGAAAAATCAGGTCTACCATGTTGTTTTAAGTCATGGATATACCAACATTCAATTTTGCCTAAGAATCTGTGACCACTGATGTTATATGAAGTGGCATTGACAACAGTTAAGATGAAGAAAAAGTGAGGAGATATTTGAGAAGTTGGATTGGCTTACCGAGAAGTTTAAGCAGTGCAGCTATGTATGGAGTTTCTAACACATTGTAACTTCCCTTCAGAGGATTAGTGGAAGAGTTTAAAGTGGTGAAGACGAGGGTAGCAACCTAATGTAGAGTTTTAAAAGATCCTAAAGTTGCAGAAGCCAGTATTGAAGTTCGAACTGGAAGAAAGTGGAAGCTCAGTACACAAGCTCAGTACAGCAGAGCAAATGTTGAGACAGAAAAGGCTACTAGGAACAGTAGCAGTGGGCAGATCAGGCCTGGGTTACTGTTTTAATCCAAGAGGAAGGAAAAAAAAAAAAAAAGAAAGATCATAAATATTGTCTTCCATCTGAAGTGAGAGCAGGTGTGGAGGAAATTAGATTAAGTAAAATAGTGACTTTAAGTCAACAGGGGCCTCGACGTGATGAACTAACCTGAAAAAAAAGGAAAAATTCATGGACAGATCTCTGGTACACTAATCCCAGTAACACAAGGTTCCTTGTGGAAACAGTGTATGATATACTGCCTACCCCAGCAAATTGCCACACTTTGTCCATTGTGCTAGAAGAGAGGATCCCTCCAACACATTGAGCGGTCACCTCAACACGCTTAGTTAAAGGAAATATTGGTGGCGCCATGATAAGGTTTGGTACTTCTGAGTTATCTCCCCGCCAATTTTGTACAACAAATTTCAAGTATCAAAAATTAAAATCACTTTGTGAAAATTAAATATAAAACAATAAAATATGGGTAAATTTTCGTTTTAGGTCCCCGAAGGCTTTTCCTAGGCTTCCTTTTGTGTGTTTTGTCCATATTTTATTCCCAAGGGACTGTTAATTCTAACATAATGACCTACTTTGTCTGTTCAGATTAAATAACCATATTTCAGATCAATTAGTTATTGAAAAAACCTACCTTTATTGATCTGAACGTCCAGAAAAAAAAAAAAAAAAAAAAAAAAAAATCGAACTACATCTCGCTCATTTTGTCTCCCGTAACTAATGCAGTCATAAATAAATGCCGAATGACTTTCGGCGTAGGCAACAAATTTCAACCTATTTACTTCCTGTAATGAAAGTAATACTTGATTTTTTTTTCTACATGTATTACTTTCATTACAGGAAGTAAATAGCATTATTTCTGTGCAAATGTATATGCTGAACTCAAATCAACAATTAGTTATTGAAGAAATTTACCTTTATTGATCTTAAGGACCAGAAAATATCGAACTTCATCTAGTACTTTTTGTCTCCCGTAACTCTAACGCAGTCATGTTATTAACTGCAGAATGACTTTCTGCCTAGGCAACAAATTTCTGCCATATTTACTTCCTTCACTGAAATTTCTGCCATATTTACTTCCTTCACTGAAATTTCTGCCATATTTACTTCCTGTAATGAAAGTAATACTTGATTTTTTTTCTACGTGTATTACTTTCATTACAGGAAGTAAATTGGCAGAAATTTCAGTAAAGGAAGTAAATAGGCCGAAATTTGTTGCCTAGGCAGAAAGTCATTCTGCAGTTAATAACATGACTGCGTTAGAGTTACGAGAGACAAAAAGTACTAGATGAAGTTCGATATTTTCTGGTCCTTAAGTTCAATAAAGGTAAATTTCTTCAACAACTAATTGTTGATTTGAGTTCAGTATATACATTTGCACAGAAATAATGCTATTTTGGATAAATTTGAAGGGGGAAAAGCCTTCAGGACCTGAAACAAATATTTGCCAAAACATGAACCAAACCAAAAAATTTGGGCATTTGGTAGAATGTGTCGTGAGAATAAAGAAGGTTTCTTGCTTATATGCAATACCAGACCGGAGTGCAGTAACAATGGCGCTTATAATCAAGCAGTCGGTTCGACCTGGTTCCACACTAATCACAGACGAGTGGAGGGGATACACTCAAGTGAGGAATGATTTTGCCCATCTCACAATGAATCACAACTTGAATTTTATTGATCCATAAACTGGCACCCACACACAACACATCAAATGAATGTGGAGGGCCGCCAGGTTCAGAAATAAGCAACAGAATGGCACTCCTACCTCTGAGTTTATGTGGTGGCAGAGGCTGCAAGGTGCTGATCCCTTTTTATCAAATTCTTTCCGACATCGCTCAGTTTTGGTCTCACAACTGACTGTTTTCACTCAATGGACAATTGTACAAAATTAGTGGAGAGATAACCCAAAAGTGCCTAAATATGACTCCTATCCTTGTAACAATAGTATCAAGGAGTCTAAAACAAAGCATATAAAAAGTAAATAAGACAATTTTGTCAGAGCCGGGGAGAAAAAGTAAAGTTAACACAGAAGAAAAAAACCATCCCTTTTTCAGCTCTTTCTCGGACTGGAGAGTAGATATAGGCAAGCAGCTTAAATTTCCAGTGGAAATAATACAAACTAAGCATTGTCAAGATATGGTTATTTAATCTGAAAAGACAAAGCAGGTCATTATGTTAGAATTAACAGTCACCCTTGGGAAGAAAACATGAACAAAGTACACAAAAGAAGCCTGGGAAATATTTACTGATGATAGAGGAATATAAACAATGCAGTTGGCAAGCTCAGTACGAACCGATTGAAATCGGTTGTGGAGGCTTTGCTGGGTGGTCTCTATGTAAGATGTTGCCAAAATTAGGTTTAACAGGTATGTCAAAAAATAAAGCTATTTACTCAATAACATTGGCAGTTGAAGAGGCTTTAAGATGGCATTGGTTGAAAAGATCAAGTCAGAGCCAGTCAGTAGGGAAATGGAAGGAAGTTGCGTTTTATATATACATCTATTTTTTGTGCAGGGAAGGTCCTCGGGTATGACAAAACTACATCCGACAATGGAGTCTCGACTAGGGGACAGAATTTGGGCACCCTGAACCATTGTTACTTACAAGCAATCCCTGCCTAAGATCTAGCACCTGTTTTCCCCCTACCAGGGTTATGGTATTGGTTTTTGTGTGTGTGTGTGTGTATGCATATTTCTTGGAAGTGGGGAGATTCAAATCTGTACTTACAACTTCAAGCCTAGCACATTGCCATGTTTCTGATCAGATAGAAAATTGTGGCTGTGTTTTCCTTTTTTATGGAAAAGCATACACGGCAAGTGAACTGGAAGTCATCTGTAACTGGACAATAAATAGCCAAAGTAGTTATATGGTGTGCATTTTGGGAGATGGAAAAATTTGTAGCTGATGGGTATTGGCTGGGTCATCATGGAGAGAGGGTATGATGTTGAAAAACCGAAAACTCCTAATGAACCTCAGCTAAAAACATCCGTGATGATGTGTACTGAAGCATCCAATAGATGTATTTTACAAAAAAGTACCTCAACTGAAATATTGGTATCCACTAAGAATGTATGGCCAAGAAGTCATAGCATGCTGCTCTCCCAGAGTTTGACTTCAGCTATGGTGGTTAAATGAAAACTGATTTGTTTTAGAGGCATTCAAATTCACAATCCATTTCTTACCCCAATTAAACACTGACTGAAGGTCCTTTTCAAGAGCAATTTCCAAGTTTATTTTGTCAGATTGGTTGCTGAGACAGAAATAAATGGTAGTGTCATCTGCATAAATAGCTATTTGGGAACTGAGGACATTGAGGAGATTATTGATGAAGATCAGAAACAGCATTGATTTCAAGGTAGAACTGTGCTCCCCGCTGAATATGACCTTCAGTACAGGACTGTTTAAAAATGATTGGATTAAGTATAATATTAATCCTGTGATACCATAGCCTTTGAGCTTGCAGAGAAGGCCAGTATACCCAACTCTGTTGAAAACTTCTGAGATATCCTGCACCACAGACTAAGGTTTGCCATTCTTATCTGAAAGCTTGACAGATCTAGCATAACAAAAATCATGTTTTTCCATAGGGAGGCTGTGCAAAGTAAAGTACTTTACTAATTCAGCATTGATTAGAGCCTTGACTACTTTGTTAAAAAGAGACTAATAGGGTAATAATTTAAAAAGCCAGTGTTCCCTGGATTTTTTGTAAACAAAAACTGCACATCAGGAGGACTTTCAACAATGGAAAGGCAAGAGTTTGAGTTTTGTTTAACAACATATCAATCTCTGTTGGTTATTTCATGCCAAAAAGGTAAGGTTTTAAAGTCATTTTTTTTTAATGTTCAGTTATAGTGAGAAGGCTGATTTAGTCAGATTTTAATGAAAATGTTTTGTTTTTATTCTTTTTTATTTAGGAAAACTGAAAATGTCTTCTAGCTTTATATTCAAAAATGTTTTGCTGGGAATAAGTTTTTTCCTTCAAAAGTGTGTTATGGTTATATTTTATTTTCTTAAATGTATACTTTTCTCTAAAAATCTATTTTTATGTATATATATTTCTATAAAAGTGTATTTTTATACTTTCATAGTGTTTTGACCCCAGTTTGGGAGTTAACTATTTGCCCATAGCTGGGACCCTAACAGGTGCTACCACTTCGAGTCAGTGTGGACCTGGGAACAGCAGCAATTAAGAGGTGGTTCCATGCTCCTCACAATCTCCCAATCAGAGGCCTTGCTGCCAGATGCAGTTTACCGTCATGTCCCAGACCGGAAAAGCAAGAAGCAGTTAGGCATTTGTAAAGTTTGGAGAGAACAGAAGCCAGTTCAGGAGCACATTTTTTTTAGAATGACAGCAGGGATACCATCAAATCCAGTTGAGGGGGTGTCTAATTTTAAAATAACAAAAACCCATGACCGAGTTATGCATGTATCATTCGTTGTCTGTCTGTGTGTGTGTGTCTGTGGTGACATTCACTATGGGCAGGTTGATCCGGTTTCTTCCCTAGAAGCATGGTACTTCTTTGGTTTGGCTAACGATCTTCAACTGCATATGGTGCAGAAATTTTCCTATAGTAGGTTGCTAATTCTTACAGCTAGAAACTAGTTGCCAACCAAGGCTATAGAACCCAGTCTGCCCCGCTCGATGCCCTTTCTGCATAATGCTAATGATCCCTTTTTTTGACTAAATAGCTACTTGTGAGAAGAAATGCCTTGATCATGATGAGTCCCCAAAACGTTTCCAAAAGGCTATAGAACCCAGTTTGCCCTGCTATGGGGTGTGTGGGGGAAGAGATTGATTCATACCTTAAGTAAGTAAATGTAATGAATTTGAGCTCAGCTCTCCAATTTCTCAGTCCAAGCTGTGCCTCTGTAAGTGTTTGCACTCATTACATGTGATGCCAAAGACATCTGCTATTGTCAGATCTATTGCTTTGGTATATCTGTCAGTAGTGATTTCTGTGGAACTCTAGCAATTGAACAAACAGAGGAAAACCAAATAGAAACTCTTTTCTTTCTTCATGTTTGTAAAGGCATCATTCACTACTCTAATGAAACTTTAAAATATAAATAACCAAGAAAGTGATTGTAATGAAGAAAATGTGAGGAGGTAGTCATGGATGTGTCTGGAAAAGACTATACATATATATATATATATATATATATATATACATACACACACACACACAGAGAGATTAGGTTGTTACAAAAATAATGATTTCAGAAACGTAATTTTATTCTTGAAAAATTAATTGTAGAAATGTTGAAATTAGTCAAAATACAAATTTTGAACATCTCTGCACTTCTGCCATCAATCAATGAAATTATTTATTCCTCATTGCTAGTACCAAAAATAAAAATTCAAATATAGAACTGGTCAGTTCATGATATGCACCTAATGATTGCATAGTGCATGAAACTGAGTCATGCTTTAGATGTAAGATAATATGTGCATTTATTAATGTATATTTAATAGCTTTGTGATATTACATTGAGCACAGTTCTATTAACCTGAGAAATATTTGTGTATATATATATATATATATGTGTGTGTGTGTGTGTATCTTTGTATGTACACATATCTCAGTCACGTAAGTGCCATACATGATACACGCTTGGGTTAGGTCTTGAAAGTTACATGACTGACTGAGCAGAAGATTATCCTGCAGTAGGTTGCCATTAATTTCCGCGGTAGACTGGTTACCAAGCCAAGGCTGTAGAACCTAATCTGTCTTGTTATTTAACCTATAGCTGGAGGGAAGAGACAAATTAATACCTTTCCTAAGGGTATTTGTGCATAAGTGAATGCAATAAATTCAACTGGAATTCAAACTCAGCTCCCCGATTTCTCATTCAAGCCAATACCCACTGCATCACAATGCACATTATATATATATATATATATATATAGTGTTGAATTGTGATGATACTTAATGCTAAGACTTTATTTGAATAAGGATCTCAAAATATATTGCAAAAATAAATCATTAATTAAAATTAGACATTTTTCTTCATAAGAGCAACGCTAAATAAATCATCGCATTTATTTCATTGAGTGAATTAAGTAAGGAATGTGTAAGGTATGTGCTTTCTGCCTCAATATAAAAAGATCCATCCAAGTTACAGCAAATCCATAAATAGAAGATTCAATGTAATAAATCAAAAACAATGAGTATGGAAAAGAAATTTCAATAATCCAGTAAGCCATTTGGGAAAAAAAAAATTGAAATAACCAATTTCCAAAGAGATGGAACCAAAATTAGCATACTCTTGTCATATCAGAGCTGATATTCTCTTCATTTAGCATTATCAATTTGGGCAATATGACATGACTTGGATGTTAACTGCCTCTGTCCCCAGGAAATCTTTTTGCTTTTCATGCAAAAAGTTTTCATTAACAATTTCCAGCTCACGAACTCTTGCCATTGTGATCTCTTTGTTGCTCACATAGTTTTATTATAATTATTTATATTCACCAACTTCAGTCTATTAACTGTCATTTTTGTCATCTGTTGCAAATTATTTTCGGTTGTTACGGCTCTAAAAATTCTGCTGTGATCATTATCATAACACGATATTCCACACCCAAATTAGTTTTCTTATTGTTACTCATCTTATACTTGTAAACTTTTCACATTGATATAATCAGCGATATAAAACAGTCTTCAGTATTAATATTTTTCATGTGCCATTTTTAATGCCGATATCATTAACCATGTCCAAAACTGCTAACAGACATCACTACTGAAGACAAAACACCTTCAAACTTTTTATTCATCATCTAAGTGAGTTCTTTCTGCTTTGCAACAGCATGGCTGATGCTAATCTTCTCCTGGAGCATGATTTGTCTCACCCTCTCAGGTTAACATTCTTGGCCAACATAAAAAACATTATATTGAAAAAACTGCTTAGTTTATGGCTAAGAAAATTGGTTCCTTGTTCTGTGATAAACAATTTTTCTGTCCAGAATCTATCTTACATATTTATAAATCTACCATTTAGCCATGCTTTGAATATTGCTGCAACAGATAGTCCAGAGCTACTGCTATATATTTAGAGTTTCTTGATAAAATCTATAGAAGACTCAGCAATGTTACTGATCCTTACTTGGCATCTTGGCTTCAATCATTTTCCATTTCCGTAATGTAGCTTTTCTGTGGCTTTTCTGACTAAAATAGCAACTATTTCAATCAATCCACCTGAACTTAATGATTTTAAGCACATTACCTTGAATATTCAAGGTATTGAATGAAAATATATATATAGAGAAAGAAAAGAGATCTTATCAAGTCACTATACCACACTCATCCAGTGTTGCACACACACACACTAGAAGATATGTCATAACTTATGATTGCCTGCATTGGAAGTTGAGATCAACATCAGGAAAATATCCCTATTTCTGATGGTTGGTTCTACTGTAATCAACAGCTGTTTGTAGGTGATTTAGGCAGGACCAGAAGGGCCAAGTATCAATGGAGCCAGTGAAAAGGGATTTTATAGGGCTGAGAGAGATGAGGAAAGATGATGAAACACAGGGATACTGGCATGACATCATGATATTATGGCTGAAAAGCTAAGTAGGAATGCAAAGGAACTAAAACTGGCAACATCAAAATTCTTCATGGATAGATGGAGCAAAAATCAGGTAAACAGAATGTACAATAAAAGAATGGGCACATTAATTCACCACTTTCAAAGTTGAATATGATGATGCAATTGGTGCTCTTGTCATACATATTGATGATTTCATGCATGTAGGAAGTTCAATAAGACTGATCCTGTTGTTTATGCCTGGTTTATTTCTGTCAGTTCCTGTTAGTAATACAATGACTAGGGTTCTCATCTCATCTATTGCTAACCAGCAGTATAGCTCACCATTGCTCGGGTGTAATGAAAGCTTTAAAACTAATCCATGGTCCTGAGCTCAGACTAAAGAATATTTGTGAAGTTTAGTGAGAATCGGATAAAAATTGTGGATTTGTATAAAGGACATACAGACAGATAAACAGATACACACAAACATCTTGCCTTTTATATATATTATCAATTTTCTGCAATATTGTAAGAACTGCAACATTGAAACTTCTGAATATCGTTTCTTATGTCTTTGACTATGAGTGTATGAAATTTGATTAAAATCGGACCACTCCTATAACTCGATTTTTTCGATTATCGATTTTCATTATTTATTGGGGGGGGGGGGTACCTCGACACAAAACCTAGCAAAGAATACTCGCAGACACTTATAGTACAACTGTAAATTTTCAAGAAAATCGGTTCAGCCGTTTCGGAGTCTATAGGTAATGGATACACACACACAGACACACAAAGTTCCATTTATAAATAAGTTTAGATTATGTGACTTCTGTCTATACCTCTATCTCCACCTTTCAAATGTTTTTTTTTCTGTGCTGTCAAAAACTTAGAAGTTCAATTAAAGCCATGATGCAAGCATGCATTGCTACAACTGTTGAACTACTACTGGATTTATCTCTTTTACTTTAGTCCCCTTTGCACTTCTCTTTGGGTGGCCTATATGAGGGTAGCTCAATGATTAGCCAGTGATAATCTTATAACTATTCCCATGAAAATTACTTAGCAGTTTCACCTGTGTATTCACTTCTCCAAACTGCTGTTTTGACAAGTGGAATTCTCTCAACATTCATGTGTGAAATGATATTAAGATTTATAACAAAAAGCAAAGTCATAATATTTAGATAAACATATAAAACAACAAAAACGTTTTAATTGTTGTATTTTGCAACATATCAACCCTTATTGGGTTGATTTATGTAGAAATCTGCTTTTTTATAACAGGGTTTACAGGTAAATGCCAGCCATTTCTGCTTTGGTCTGCAGGTAAACAGGCCATTTATACTCATGCTTGCCAGTAGACACTGATTATTTATACTTGAGCCTGTGGGTAGGTAGTCATCATTTATCTATATTTGAATCTATTGATAAATTGATCCACTAAATTGAAATTGTTCTGGCAGAAATCAGTATCAGATTACTGGTTGAACCAGACTGATGATCTACCTGCACATGTATAAACACAAATTTCTGTTTTTTTTATGATGATGGGGACAACAATTATCTAGTCAGCTGAGTTGACAGCACCAGGTGAAAGCCATCCAAAGGGACCAAAGATACAAACATCAGCAGGCAAGGTTTTGGCCTCTGTATTTTGGTGTGCACAAGGTATTTTGTTCATCAATTACCTTGAGAAAGGAAGAACCATCAATAGCGAATATTATATCACATTATTAGCATGTTTGAAGGAAGGAATTGTCAAAAAATGGACATAAATGAAGAAAACTGATCTTTCATCAAGAAAATGCACCATGTCACAAGTCAATCACAACCATGGCAAAACAACATGAACTGCAGTTTAAATTGCTTCCACATCCAATAAACTCTCCAGATCTGGCCCCCGGTGACTAATGGCTGTTTGCAGACCTCAGAAGAATGCTCTGGGGAAAGAGATTTGGCTCCATTGAAAAAACCAAAGAGTATTTTGAGGCCAAAGATAAATCGTTCTAAAAAAAAAAAAAAAAAAAAAAAAAAAAAAAGAGAGAGGCATCAAATTGTTAGTGAAGTGTTAGAATCAGTGTATCACCCTAGGAGGAGACTATGTTGATGAATAAAGTTGAATTTTGCCTAAAAGTTGTTGTTTAATCAGGCCTAAGATTTGAATGATGACATACAAGAATTGCAACTGACATACAAGAGCAAATTAAGATAATTGAATATAGCGCTCTGATTTCAAGACAAATTTGGACGGAGTCAGATGAAAACGTGAACCAGCCTATTTTATTGGCTAGGGAGAATGCATTTCTGTGCTTTTGTCTATAAACTGGGGAGGGAAAGGTGTTTTGCAGTTATTCCCTAGCAGATTAAAATCAACAGTTCTCGGTAGTAGTGGTAGTATGATATCCTTCAATGACAAATGTTGTCAAGATATTGAATATCTGTTCAAAATTCATCATTTTCCAAAGGAAAGGAGGATGAAACAGATTTCAATATCAAATCATGACAAAACAACTCTAAAATGAGGCTAAATAATACGCTGAAGTTTCGTCAAGAATTTGGCTCCTGAAAATTCCTGAATTTGCTACAAGTACAACCAGATAATAGTTTTGCTCTTTTAGATTTCTATATACAACTTTTATCAGCAAGTTTGATTATATTGCCAAAATCAGTCCTAGAAAAATATAGCTTTGAAGATAGGCTATAATCATTAATCTTGTGCAAATAAGATCTATGGTTATTCAGTGGTCATACATATTATTTGCGGGGAAAAAGCGTAGATAAACATCTGAATTATTTCAAACAACTAATAAAGCAAACAACCCCCAATGCTCAGATTCACACCCAAAAACTTTTGCAATGTCATTATTAGAATTACTGTTATTTTTTTTTTATTATGGTCCAAATGAAAAATTCAGCATCAAAATTTTTTTAAGTCAATCATTTCTTAAGAAAAGTTTTCAAAACAAACTTAAAAGGTGCTAAAAAATGGTTACAGAAAGAGAATATAATGAATAACTAAGTGGTTATATTTAACTTACAGTTAATTTTAAATGAGGTCAATTAGAAATATTTGCATGCAAGAATTCAAACTGGGAGGAAAAAATAAAAGAGAAAAGATGCAAATATAGTGTAGCAAAATGGTTGTTTGTTTGGGTAAATATTAGTCACAATTATGTTATAGGAATGAACACTTTGTAGAGTAAATATTTGACATCAGAAAAATTTATTCTACAGACAATGTTGGCAGACTCAATATAAGCCCAAGTAAAAAAACGAGTAACACAAAGCAATATAAAATGACAATGCACCTATAAACAAAAAAGAATTACATGTGATGAAAGGAAAAAATATGAAATTAGTTATATAAGAATATGCATGTGTGTGCATGTAACAAGCATATGTGAGTGAGTATAAAAGTCAAGAAAGAAAACCATGAAAATGAACATGTCCAGTTGAGGACACCATAACCACATAATGATCACATTAAAAGCCAGAGCTAAAAGCTGAAAAAAAAAAAAAAAAAAAAAAAAAAAAAAAAAAAAATAGAGAAATGCACACCATTTTATGGGCTTAAGGAGTGCCTTTCAGTGGAGTTTTTATTTTTTGGCAGAGTGAAGTGGGATAAGGATGTGCATTGTAGTGCAGTGAATATCCACACAGTACACTAAATCAGGGAGTCGAGTTCAAATTCCAGTTGAATTCCTCACATTCACTTATGCACAAATACCCTTGGAAAAAGTATTAATTCAGCTCTTCCTTCCAGTTATGGGTTAAATAATAAGACAGACTGGGTTCTATAGTCTTGGCTGGCAACAATTCTATCGCAGAAAGCAATGGCAACCTACTATGGGATAATCTGCCCAGTCAGTCATGTTTATTTCGAGACATGATCGCCCAGAGTGTGTATCACATCTGGCACTTTAACTGACTGACTGAAGTGGGATAACCCACAAAAGATTGAAACAGATAAATTTATTTATATGTTGAAAAATAAAATAATTAAAAATTACCGTTTCAAGTAATTTCCCCGAATTATTTTACTCACAAGCCAACAATAAAAGATTAAATATATATAAAGATTACTAAATATTAATGAAGTAAATGCTATTGATTTTTCTGACATTCTGATATGAAATTTAAACGGAAATATTCATCATGCTTAAAAAAGGAAATATTTGAAAGTTAACGTGTATATTGTAGATTATTAATGAAATATTGACTATATATTACAAGGGAGCACTTATTTTAACTTTGCCAGGTTTCTTTCATTTTTGGCTATCTTTTTTAGTGAAATTGTATTTTTAATGATATTTTCGGAGTCTTATTTCCTTCTGACCAGTAAATACATTTGTACTTTTCAATCTTTGCTTCAGATATCTAGGTTGTTCTGAACTGATATTTCCATGTTTTAGGCACTAATGATATCAGTTCTTGCCAATATGTTAAATAAAAAATACATAAAAAAGGATTTTCTTATTATATTCATTGCCAAAATCAGCTCTAGAAAAATACAGCTATGAACACAGGCTATAATCATTAATCTTGTGCAAATAAAATCTATGGTCATAAGTGGTTATACATATTAAAGTATGGAAAAAAGTGTACGTCAGCATCTAAATTATTTCAAGCAACTGATAAAGCAAGCAACCCTGATACTCAGATTCACTCCCCCACACTTTCATGATGCCATTATTAGAATTATTCTTAGTTGTTGTATCATGGTCTGAATGAAAAAAAAATTATGGTGCCGAATTTAAGTCAAACATTTCTATAAAAAAAATAAATAAAAAGGAAAAGGAAAAAAAGAAAAAAAAAAACAAAGAAGCCACAGTTTTTGATACAAACTTAAAAAGGTGCTAAAAAAAGTGTTTCTTCGAGTTACATGAACCAGTTTGTGGCAAACAAAAGGAGATATTTGGCAGAAAATGGAATGAAAAGAATTGACAGTGAATGCAAATCCAAAATAGCCAGAGAAAACTAGAAGCTAGGAAAAAAATTCAAGAATCAGCAGATTGAATAATATTGTGTTGCCATTTTTTTTTTTTTTTAACCTGAAAATTTAACAGCAGTGTAAAAGGAAAGAGTCTAATAAGCCACAATCAAGTATGGAGATGAAGATAAGGTAAATAGTATAACAAGTTATAATAATAATAATAATAATAAAAAGATTACAAGAAGACAGAAGATAGGAGAGAGAGAGAGAAGAAAGAGAGGAGGAAGAAAAAATACAAATAGGTGTACGTGGGGAAGAAAAGAAATGGATGAAAAGGAATAGTTATGAAGATGAGACAAAAATGAACTAAAAGAATGAGGCAATGAAAAATGAGGAAAGAAGAGGAAGGAAGGAATGTAAGATTATCAAGGAAAGAAGGTAAAGATGTAAATGAGGAAAATGAAAAATAAATATCGAAATAAAGAAAGCAATACTGAAATAAGGTCAGAGATCATAAATGGGAAGAGAGGAAGAGATTTTTAAGTAAAAAATGAACATAAATTATTGACAAAGAAGGTGTACAGTGAATAAATGTGAATTGGTTGGCAATGGAGAAAGTAAAAAACAAGAATTAAAAAGTTTAAAGAGAAGTAAAAACATCTACACAAAGAAGCAAGTTGTTAAAAAAATTTTTTTTTTTAAATGACAAGGTGTAAAGAAAATCTAGTAGCTGATGAAATGGGGAAATCAAGAAACCATATAAAAGAAAAAATCTGGTAAAGTTAAAAATATTAAAAAGGAAAATATAGTAGAAAAAAATAAAAGAGAAACAAGAGAAAAAAAAGAGAAGAAAGAAAAAAAAATTAATAGAATTTGTTAATGCTGTGTTTGGATCTAACAGATTCTATTAGCAACATCTGCAGAAGGTACCAAAGGAACTTGATTTTTTTTCTTCTGTGGATTGGCTTTCCTCTTTGTTGCCAAACTAGGAATTATTTCTAAAACATATCATTGTGCAAATCCAAAGAGGAATCAATAAGGAAGGATCTATAGCAAAGATTCTTTGGAAACAAGAGCTGCTATTTTATTTACAGATCTTTGGAAAATGAATCAGATTTATAAAGATTGGGAGGTTGAAAGTGAAATAAGAACAAGATATCAAAGTGAGTTTTAGGGGCATCAGTGAAATGTTCCTTTTTTTTTATTTTAAGGGGCAGTTTGTAAAAGAAAAAGTAAAGAAGGAAACAAAATGTTTTTTCTAAGACTATATACTTTCCCAGAGACATGAAAGGGCAGATGTGGTTCTACAAATGAATACTAAAAGTACTGTTGACAATGCATGCAAGCAATAAGAAAGTTTTAAGGATAATAGGTTTGGTTTATGGCATATCAACTTCAATGGGTTATTTAATACTAACAAGACTTTTACAATAGATTTGTATGAATAGAATATACATTTTTTTCTAAGAAATGTTTGTAGATCAGCTTTCTTTGACATATTTTTGTAAAAGTGTTTTTTGTTTAAAATTAAATGTATTGCTGGTATGTATTTTTTTTCTTCAAAAACGTATTGCAGGCAATATTTTATTTTACTTCAAAATTGTATTACTGGCAATCCTTTTTTTTTCCTTCAAAAATGTATTCCTGGGATTTTTACTATAAAAGTTATTTTCATACTTTCATAATGTTTTGACCCCAGTTTGGGGGATAAATTATATGTCCATAGTTAAGATCCTAACAAATGCTACCACCCATGGTCAAGGTGAACCTGGGAACAACAACAATTAAATGGTGGTTCTATGCTCCTCAAAACCTCCTAATCGGATGCCTTGCTGCCAGATGTCATTTATTGTTATACCAAAGGAACTACAAAGAACACTAACTGCAATCATAAAAAAAAGTTGAAATTTCTACAACATGTAACAAAGAAAGAAGGCTTGAAAAACTTAACACTCACAGGAAATTGAAAGCAAGAGAAGTAATTCAAACAGGGGTTAAACTGATAAACAATTTTGTATGGATAGACAGCAAAGTAAGGATGAAGCAGGCATAGTAAAGGATTAAACATTATTTCAAATGAAAGGAAGGAGGCTGTGGAGAGCCATGATTGCTCAGGTCTTAAAGGGACTATATAATATAGATTCTGAAGACCAATTTTTATAAAATCGAAATGCTTTTTTTAAAAAATTTTTTAGTGTCATCAGCTCAGACCCTTCTTTCTGCACTATCAGTTAAGTGTCATACATGATACACGCTTTGGGCTATCATGTTTCTTTCAAGACACGACTGACTGAGCAGGAGATTATTTCACAGTAGGTAGCCATTGCTTTCTGCGGTAGACTGGTTGACAGTCAAGGCTATAAAACCCAATCTGTTCTATTATTTAACCCATAACTGGAGGGAAGAAAGTAATACCTTCTCCATGGATATTTGTACGTAAGTGAATGCAAGGAATTTAACTGAAGTTCAAACTCAGCACCTTGATTTCTCATTTCGAGTCTATATCCACTGTACCAAAATGCACATCATAAACATTGAATAACTCATTCCCTAGATATTTCTTCTTGTTTGTACATAACATTTTGAAAGTATCTAAATCTGTAATAAATTGTTTTATTCAATTTTCAATTAATTTAATTTTGTAACTAAGATTGTTTAATTTGCTTTTATTAAAAACAACAAAGAGAAACTAATCATTAACACCAAGTAAATTTTAAACCTGTTATAATTATAACAAGTTTGAAATATATATGTCATAAATCCGAAGAAAAAAAAATGATGTGGTGGTAAATACCAAAATGTTACTATTGATATTAAATATTAACACTGATTTAGTCAGAAGGCTCAATGTAATTAAATTTATTTGCAGAGCCAATATTTATTACAAATAAACATTTAAATTTTCTGATATTTAATCACCCATCTACATGAGAAAATAAATTTGTTTGTGTGTGAGTGGGCAGATTATCCCACAGTAGGTTGCCATTGCTTTCTGCGGTAGACTTGTTTCCAGCCAAGATATAGAACCCAGTCTGTCTTATTATTTAACCCATAACTTGAAGGAAGAGCTGGATTAATACTTTTCCCAAGGGTATTTGTGTGTAAGTGAATGTGAGGAATTCAACTGGATTTGTTTGTGTGTGTATAAAAAAAAAATGGAAGTAAAGATAGGGAAGAAGAAAGAGAGATCAACATGTTCCAGTAGCAATAATCTACTTTTCTTTTTTCTTCCCTACTCTTACTTCCATTCCCCCCCCCACCACCACCACTTTGCAGGGCTTTAGACTCAACACAAATGCCTATATCAAGTGCTTTGAGGAGGTAGTGTGACTCTGGATCAAGAGTGGCTGTTGGAAGACCCTATATCTGGCAACATGACTCTGCACCATCCCACACTATCAGGAGAACCCAGTTATGTCGGTCATCAATTTGTTAACCCTTCACATCATTTGTTGCATATTTTCATATTTTATGTAATCCTAACATTAATGAATAAAATGACACTTTTTCAAATTATTTCATTATGTCGGTTAAGTGCCATACGTGATACACGCTTGGGCGATCATGTCTCCAAAGAGACATGACTGACTGGGAAGCAGATTATCTCGCAGTAGGTTGCCATTGCTTTCTACAGTAGGCTGGTTGCCACCCAAGGCTATAGAACCCAGTCTATTCTATTATTTAACTCATAACTGGAGGGAAGAGTCAGATTAATACCTTTCCCAAGGGTATTTGTGCATAAGTGAATGCAAGGAGTTCAACTGGAATTTGAACTCAGCTCTCCGATTTGTCATCCACTGCATCACAATGCACATCCTACATTATGTTACTTTTTCATATAAAAAAAAATCTAATTGTTGTATAATAAAAATGTAAATGCAACCAAGAATGTTTATTTTCCATTGAATTGGTCAACATTTAATCACAAATAACACAAATTCTATTGATTTTATGACCATAGTTCTTATACAAATAAGAATTGACATCCAAAGAGCTTTCTAAAGACATACAACTTGACCATATCAAAAAGTATGAATATATTACCACATAGTTGTAAATAGCAAAATCTACTATTTTGAATTTCACATAATTCAGTAAAAGCCTTGTAACTTGGGCCACAATCCTCCACAAAATTTTGTACATATCTTGCCATAAGGCAGAGAAATTTATTGTTGGAATTACAAAAATTAAATATACATTTTGAAGGTCAAATTATCTTATTTGACATTTAAGCAATAAATAAAAACTTTCAGATCTGAATAATTTAAAATGGTATATATTTTAGCTTTGTGGGTGAAAAAGCAACTGAGATATTGATACTTAAAATTTGTCAATATTTTCCAAAATTCAACTTTTTGGTGAAAGTCAAAAGGAGACCTTTGACCTGCAGATGTAAATTAGGTACCATTCAATTTCTGTTATGAAGCTCTATAAGTGTACCAAATTTGAAAAAAAAAAAATTGTATCAGTGATGGTCAGACCTACGTTCATTTGACACAGAATGACTCTTGCAGAAATCTTACTTTGTAGTTTAAAAACTTATTTTATAGGACTTTATTTTTTTTTAAATTATTTTTTCTTTTTAACAGCAAAGAATAAATTCTTAGAATTTCTTACTCTTGAGCATACAAAATACAACTGGCCATGCATAAATATTTCTTTTGGGAGCCAAATTCCAGCTTTTGGAAACATTTGGATTTGTGGTTTGTTTATAGTTCTTACAAACAAAAATTTGATATAATTTTTAAAGGAAATTAAAAACAAAATTATACCCTTAAATATTTATTCAACTAAATATGAATCATTTTGTTGCACAACCTTTCTCCAACTCAAAAATTCTGTGTTCCCAGAATTTCAATGGTTTTTCAACAAAGAACTCATTAGGTTTTTTTTTTTATGTCAGCCTAAAAATTGTAATTTTTATTATTGTGATTATTTTGTAAGGACCTGAATAAATGAAAATCTGATGGAGCAATTTCTGGTGAATATGGCACGTGAGATAACACATTCTAGCCAATCTGGGACAATTTTTGTCTGATCATTACAGAGACATAAGATCTGGCATTATCCTGATTGAAAACAACACCTTTTCTGTTCATTAATTCTGGGTGTTTTTCTTGAAGTGCTCATTTTAATTCATTCAGTTGTAAGCAATACTTTTCAGAATCAATTGACTGGTTACTTGACAGAAGCTCATAGTACAGGATTGCTTTCCAATCCTACCAGAAGCACAGCATGAAGACCTGCTTTTGGGATGGCTAAAGTTGTCTCTTGTTTCTTACTTTAAGATCTTTTTCATTGAACATTTGTAAATGATTCATTTCTCATCACCCATCACAATCTGTATATAAAATTTTTTTGTTGCATTTATACAGCAAACCATAGATAGAAATGTGATCCAAGAGATTATTTTCACTTAGATCATGTGGTACCCAAACATCATAGCAATTTCAGTACCCAATTGCTAATTGCTCATGGATGGTGGCTTTTAATAAATTTGATATTTCTCTCAATTCCAACATTGTGTAATGCAGGTTATTTTCAATCAATGTCTTGATTTGGTCATCATCTGTAGTAGAGAGTCTGTTTGAGCATAATTCATTAATAAGGCTACAATCACCAGCTCTAAACTTAGCAAACCACTTCCATACAGTTGTCAGCTGAAGTACCTTCACCCTACACAGCACTTACCTTTTTTGTTATTTGCTAGCATTTTCACCTTTACAGTAATAAAAAAAAAAATCATCATGTCTTTAAAATGAAACTTATAATCTTTCATTTTCATAGGGATACAAAATTAACAAGAATTAAGTAATTTTAAACTTTCTTTCTCAAGAGAGAGTCTGAAGTGTGCTCCAATCAGAAATAATCATATTATATCTGTCAATTAATTTAAAGTGTTCTAATGTGTTGGAACATGAATGACAAAAAATTGGCATGAACATACCGAACAACACAATAAAAATTTGAATAAATATTTGCAAAAACAATACAGTGTTTTATTGAATAATTGTCATTTTAATCATTAATTTGTTTTTCAAATAGTGGGACCATCTTGTATGTTAAATAATAAAACTTAATTAGTCAAAAAAAAAAAAAAAAAAAAAAAAAAAAAACTAATGAGAATTTATTGCACTAAACTACACACCCTAGTCAACTTTACTGTATTTTGTAGCCTCTAACCTGTTTGCACTTCTCCCCAAAATTTACCTTTGACTGGTCAATGTATGCCTGTTTTAGAGGATGTGATAAATGGGATATGCGTTGTGGTGCAGTGGATATCGGCTCGGAACAAGAAATCGAGGTGCCGAGTTCTAATTCCAGTTGAATTCATTGCATTCACTTACACACAAATGCCCTTGGGAAAGGTATTAATATGTCTCTTCCCTCCAGCTATGGGTTAAATAACAGGACAAATTGGGTTTTATAGCCTTGGGTGGAAACCAGTCTACTACAGAAAGTAATGGCAACCTACTGCAGGATAATCTTCTACCCAGTCAGTCATGTCTCTTTTGAGATATGATTGCTCAAGTGTGTATCATGTATGGCACTTGACTGATTGGATGTGCATTGTGGTGCAGTAGATATTGGCTCAGAATGAGAAATCGAGGAGCCAAGTTCAAATTCCAGTTGAATTCCTTACATTTACTTATGCGCAAATACCCTTGGGAAAGGTATTAATTCATCTCTTCCCTCCAGTTATAGGCTAAATAGAAGGACAGACTGGGTTCTATAGCCTTGGTTGGTAACCAGTCTACCACAGAAAGTAATGGTAACCTACTGTGGGATAATCTTCTGCCTGATCTAGTTGTATCAGACAGCAAATTTTGCAGAATATTCTCAGTGACTAACACTGAATTCTGAAGCAACTGGATACCAGGTTTTACAATTTTCTTTATGATTATCAGTAGTTGTAGCATTTTTTGTTCCATGTCATCGTAATGACAAAGGCAGCTGCAGCCATTAGAACCATGTCACTAAACTCTCCAGGCATTTTTCTCCTGCTTTTTATATTTAACAGCAATCCAGATTCTGCATTTGAGATTTCTTTACTATGTGATTCTTCAGTATTGGCCAACTACTTAGAAAAAAACCCACATCAAGAAAAAACACAAACAGTGTAACTACCCAGGATTCTACATCAGTTGCATTTGATTTTCATCCTGAGACTTCTAAGTTGGAGGTCTGCTGCAGAGTTGCTGCTAATGCATGCTTGCCAGTTGCACTTGGGGAATTATATAGCATGTGCTGATTAGCAAAAAGCTTTTCCCCTTCACTGATAATTTTCATCTTAAATGATATTTTTGAACACAACTCATTCATTTTCTTGAATAAGCTGCACACATAGAACTAGCTCAGAAAAATGCTGATTTAAAAAGATGTGATAAACAAGCCAAAAATGATACAACCAAGGCCATTCAGTTGAGTGACTATGAATATGCATTGTGGTGCCATGGATATCGACTCAGAATGACAAATTGGTGAGCAGAGTTTGAATTCCAGTTGAATTCCTTGCATTCACTCACGTACAAATACCCTTGGGAAAGGTATTGGTCTGTCTCTTTCCTCCAGTTATTGGTTAAATAATAGGACAGATAGGGTTCTATAGCCTTGGCTGGCAACCAGTCTACCACAGAAAGCAATAGCAACCTACTGCAGGATAATTTTCTGCCCAGTCAGTCATGTCTCGAAAGTGTATATCATGTATGGCACTTAACTGACTGACAACCAAAGTACAGGCAATAAAATAATTGAAAGGAAGTGAAAAATAAGAATAGTGAGCAAGTAATGAAGAATGGGTTAAGGTAAGGAGGGTGTGTTAAATCCTATGAGCAATGTCCCTTCAGGACGTGGGTGATTTTTGTTCTCCACAACTTCCTATCTCATGTAGCTGGTTTGTCTTTTCACTCTCCCAATATCTGTTCTGCCATCTATTTACACAAGCTCATTAGGTGCAGCTTCCCTTTGTCCCTTTTTCTTCAATCTGTCCCATGAATATCAAATTCTCCAAGCCCATGTATCTTAGAAATTTCAAATACCTTTTTCTGATTCCAAATGTAAGCATCCTTTTTGTTTCCATTTTTCTTGTAACCTCATTACATGTTCAATACATTCTTTTCTCAGCATGTTTCTGTAGAACTACATATCTGTTATCTACTAAGAAGGTCTTCATACCCTAGCATAAGCACTAATACTTTCAAATTAGTAATTCTCCAATGTTCTTCCTTGTCTAGTATTTTTTTTTTTTTTTACTTCATTACACAGGGGCTGATGACAGTAAAGTAAGAAATGGTCAAACAACACAAATGTGAATAACACTGGTGATTACTGAGTTATCTCCCCATGGATTGAATAAAGTGTCCATTTCAAAATTCCATAAAGATTATCAAGTACAAAGACAAACAATTGAAACAAGGTCAGAGTGTACAATGACCCATATAACAATGAAGTTGTGTATACTTGTCAAAATATCAAAGCATATAATAAAATTAACAATATCATGAATTTTACTATTAATTATACATATTTTAATCTATATTTGCCATAAAGGCTATTGCAGTAATTATTACTTATATTATACAATTAGACCTGCTTCTATCATTAGTATGTTGTGGCCAATTTTAGAAAAAAAATACAAAATAAAAAATAAGCCTCATACCCACCCATTTACTTGTTGACTATCGGCAAGTAAATGGGTGAGTATGAGGCTGTGCGCTGTGGTCCAGTGGATATCGGCTCGGAACGAGAAGCCGGGGAGCTGAGTTCGAATTTCAGTTGAATCCATTGTATTCACTTATGCGCAAATACCCTTGGGAAAGGTATTAATCCGTCTCTTCCTTCCAGTTATGGGTTAAATAGCAGGACAGATTGGGTTCTATAGCCTTAGTCGGCAACCAGTCTACTGTAGAAAGCAATGGCAACCTACTGCGGGATAATCTTCTGCCCAGTCAGTCATGTCTCTTTCGAGACATGATCGCCCAAGCGTGTATCGCGTATGGCACTTAACTGACTGACTGACCCACCCATTATTGCCTAATTCTGATATTAGCTTATTTTATTACAACACTTCATCATTTGCTCTATTTTCAATTGCTACTTATTTATTAGTATATGTGTGTCTCTTGAAATGTCATCAATTGTGAGAAGTTGACTAAGATGGCAAAGGAGAAAGAAGAATGTGATTGTTGGTGAGTGAGAATGTGATCATCTTGACTGACACTCAAGTGTCAAGGGACTTAACTCCAATTTCTAATTGTCTCCTCCTTACTAATGGCTTTGGACAGATGGACAGACAGTCATCTTATTACAGTAAAGAATCAGCATCTTATTTACATTAGTTAACACAAAGCGAGGAGTAAATTTTCACAATTTTATATTTTCAATTTCAGGCAAGTGCATTTTTTTTATTTTGTCAACTGCAAAGTCTAATAGGATCACTTAAGCATTGTCTGTGAGAAAAACAGCATTATGACACCATTCAGTCAGTCAGTTGAGTGATATCCATTTGGGCGATCATGTCTTGAAAGAAACATGACTGACTTGGCAGAAGACTATCTTGCAGTAGAACCCAATCTTTGTTATTTAACCCATAACTGGAGGGAAGAGACAAATTAATACCTTTCCCAAGGGTATCTGCGCATAAGTGAATGCAGTGAATTCAACTGGAATTCGAACTTGGTATGACACTATTCACTCCACCAGAAATTTGGAAACAGCATTCTGTAGCACTTGGCATTTGAACCGGAAACTCTAATATGAATATTTCAGAGTGTTTGAATGTCAACCTGAGAACAGTTCAGAGGATTTACAAAGAGTTAGCGGAGTCCAATGGTCATTATGAAAGTAAGGCAGCTCATAAAACTCACTTTCATCAATCTGAAATGAAAAGATCTCTCAAATTTGTTTGTGAATCATCTTATATAGACCATAAATTAAAGCAGATATATCATCATATTGTAAAAGGACATCCACTATCACTTTAACAAAGATGCAAAAAAGCCAAATCCTACTATCAGTCAATGCATACACATATATAAACCATAAACACACACACACAACACTTACAGGTACACACACTACAATTAATGACAGCAGTAGCAGCAAAAGATGACCATTCATTAAAAGGCATAGTCCACAAGCGGACATGAAATCAAGTTCTCCTACCATTCTGAAGATGAGATTTTTATCTTGAAATATTAATGAATAACAAATAGGTAATACCCAACACCTCCTTTACCTTTTTTTATTTTACCAAATGCATTATGATACATCTTAAAACCTACCCATACATATTTCTTACCATAACATTTTGTAGTTACTCATTAGCAAACTTGTAGAATAATTGACTATGGTTAAATGTAATTGGCAGAAATAACCAATTCCCCAATAAATAGTAACAAAAAGAAAAAAACTAGAACAAAAATATTAAAACAAGCAATATATGTACGACAAAAGTAGGCAAAAAAACAGTAATGAGGCAAATAAGTTCACAAAGTAATAATGGTATTAACAAAAATAAAAGTGATACAGACAAGTGATTGCAGTGATTCTGACTAAGCCAAAAAAGAACAAAAATATGGCAGATGAAACTGTGGTCTATCTTACTAAGTAGAAATTCCAGCATGCAACTACTGTCATTTGTCTATAAATGTGGGAAGGGGAATATTTTTATAGTCATTCTAATACCATTTAAAACTAACAACTACTAGCTCCATGTAGAAGTTAAGCACAAAGTTCTTATTTAATAATGACAAAAAATTTGCATACAAGAATAATTTCTATCTAATTCCTAAAACAGATTGAGTATCAAGACTTTTAAGAAATACTTGAAAAGCCACAAAAACAAAAATTATATTTAAGATAAAAATATACAAAAATACATTTTTTGATCTAATATAGTTTGCTGTCATGTTATCTTCAAGAATACCTATGAAAACTCTTTCAAAATTTTATTTTTGCCATTTAGATAATAATATAAATTTTTTAGGATTTAATGTTTTCTTTTTACACAAATTTTAAGTAACAAAATGTTGAAGAAATCACATAGTAAGAATTGTATTACAATGATAAATAGTAAAACAATGAAAATCAAAAATACTAAACAAACAATACATGTAAGACAAAACCAAGCAAACAGTAATGAGACAAATAAGTTAAAGTAATAATGGTATTAACAAAAATAAAAGTGATACAGACAAGTGATTGCAGTGATTCTGACTTCAAGTCAAGAAAGAACAAGTATAAACCAAGAAGTGGTCTATCTTACTGACTAAGCAGAAATTCCAGCATGTAACTACTGTCATTTGTCTATAAATGTGGGGACTGTTTTTGCAGTTATTCCAATACCAATTAAAACCAACAACTACCAGCTCCAAGAAGCATTTAAGACAAAAGATTCTATTTAATAATAGTCATGGTTAAATATAATTGACAGAAATATCCAAACAGAATTGACAAAGTTTTCAATAAGCAACAATGAAAATAAAAGAACAGAGCAAAAATAATACTAAAAAAAATATATGCAAGACAAAAGTAGGCAAAGAAATTGTAATGAGGTAAAAAAGTTCACAAAGTAAGAATGGTGTTAACATAAATTAAAGTGATACAGGCTAGTCATCTGATTCTGACTTCAAGACAAGAAAAAAAAACAATATGGCAGATGAAACCAAGAAGAGGCCTGTCTTTGTAGCTAGGAAGAAATCTCAATATTCATCTGTATGATTTGTCTATAGATTTTAGATAGAAATGTTTTCAGCAGTTGTTCCCCTTAGCCTGAGATGAACATAATTCCATTAAGTGGGACATCTTTCTATCCTTAAACCTGCCTGGCTGCTAATTAAGTTGCAATTACTGCTGGTAGTCAAGTTTTGACTGCTGCTTCTGCAGGCTTTATATAGTTTTTTTTTTCTTAATTAGCAATGCCCATATTTTATTTATTCTTATGCTAGGCCTACTAAGCACGTCCTCATAATCAAGCATAAGTGCTGATTCTTTCAGATGTCTAACTCTTCAGGGTTTTTCCTTGTCCAGTATATTTACTTCATTCCAGAGGGCCTGATGATCAACCCTTTTTCTCTATACAAGACCAGCAATGCTCACTTTTATTGTCTCATGATATTGTATTTATTTCTATACTATACATACTAAAGAGGTCTTCATAACCTAGCATATGCACTGATTCTTTCAGACATCTAACTCTCCAGCATTCTGTCTTGACCAGTAATGCTACTTCATTCCACAGGGGCTGATAACAGATAAATAAATAAAAAGAAGATATCCCTAGATATGAGCAGTGGAACAAGAACAGTCTACCCCCATAGATTAAATAAAGGGTTCAGTTCAGAATTACATAGAGGTTAATCAAATTAATATACTTGAAGTGCTAGAGTATGTTATCTGAATTATTGTGGTAACAACTACAAAGATGAGGACAATAGTCTGAATATAAATAGTGAAAATACTTATTCCATATTTTTAAATAATGGTTGGTTGTTTGAGAAATTTATTGCTAATATCAACCATGCATTAAAACTTCTTTGCCACCTAAAAATATTAATTTTAAAAATTAAAAATAATTTACTATAGATTCTTAAGACAGATTCTTAGTTACTTTTTATAGTCAAACTAAATTGTTTATATTGAAAGTATTTTGCTCAAATAACATCTATATTAAAATTTAAGAATGTTTTTGAAAAAGAAAAGATATGAAAACAAATATTTCAACACTTAACATTTTGAAATAACAAAGGTAAAGTATTACATTTGAAAGAGAAAACAATGGTCTTAACAAACATGTTTTCTGCTTAGTCAATCAAAGTAAGTTATTGAGTCAAAAATAAAGGATTATAAAATCAGGAAAAACATCCAACATGGAAAAATTTACAGTATTTTTTCTCCATCCTTGTTGATTCAATCAATGGCGATTATTTCTGTAGCCATGTTTTTTTTTTTATTGAATTAGTTGTAATTTTTGCAACACTAAGCAATATCTCCTACCCACCACAGCACAATTTCCTTCTATGTCTCACATCCATTCAGAAAAAACAATCATGGCTCTCCACCACCTATCCCTTTCGTATCTCAGTAGTCTTTCCTTTTTTTCTAAGGCTCCTATACCCTGTTCCACTGTTCATTCACACAAGCTTGTTAGGTAAGTGGTTGCTTTCCCTTATCTCTTAAAAAGCTGCATAAGGTTTAAGTTTTCTAAAATTCTCTTTCCTCATTATATGTCTAAGTAATTTCAGCTGTCTCTCCCTGATTATAAGTGCTCTTTCTGTTGCCATTTTCTTTGAGACTTCCATGTTGCTTACTCACTTTGTCCATGGAATTTACGGTTTCCCTATATAGAACCAAGTTTTCACTATTTATGTGGGGGATTTGGTTGCTGCCATATAAGAGACTAAATAAGCCATATAAATTCAAGTTCATGTCTTTTTTGTTTCTAATAATTTTTCTGTTTCTCAGCATCTAGCTTAACTTTTGGATTTCTTTTACTAGTCTAATACAATCTTGATGCTGCATTTTCCATCCTGTTAAAACTTTTTCCAGATATTTAAATGTCTGCACTTGCTTGATGATGACAACATGTCTAATTTGTAACTTGCATCATAAGCTTTATCTTTTACTCATCATCATACTTTGTCATTTCAAGTTCTTTGTATGCCATACCTCTTCAGGATGTGGATATAGATATTGTGTTAGATAGGAAATTAAGAATAAAAAGCACCTTCTTCACTTTTACAAAAATTCACAATGACGTGTGAAATCCTAGTTTTGCCAAATAGAAAAAGGATTGACCACATTCTTAAAGAAAAAGTCAAAACCAGATTTTGCAAGTAGATGTTAAATTGATTTTCTGACCAATGAAAGCGATTTGCCAAACTAAAAGAGTTAGCAATCCAGTGCAAAAAAACTAAATTACTATAAAAATGGCTTCAATCAGCATCAGTCAGTCAGATGGGAGCATGGAGACTACACACTAAAATGTAATGGGAGAAACTTCAAGTTTCAAATCGACCCAAACATAAGGTCACGT
Organism: Ascarosepion bandense; assembly: GCA_037127315.1. Lineage (NCBI taxonomy): Eukaryota > Metazoa > Mollusca > Cephalopoda > Sepiida > Sepiidae > Ascarosepion > Ascarosepion bandense. The sequence goes on from JBBBDQ010000441.1 coordinate 5,076,239, forward strand.
CATACATTCCTCCTCTTTCTCCTTTCTCGTGTGCTGATTCCTTTTACTTCTCCATTCAAAGACATTCCTACCAAACAAATACTCATACATACATACGTATGCATAAACTCTTCCCAACAAGTTACTACTACGAACATTTCTACAACTCTTGATACCCTTAACTAATTACTAGTTTGTCATTTAACATTAACTTCTACAATTCATGTTATTCTTTTCCATCAATGAATTTCTATTTTAACATAAAAAATGTATATTTTCATTCTCACACACAGCCAACATTGCAACCTACTTTAATGATGATAATTATGAAAAATCTCTTAGCTTTAGGGAATTTGGTTATGTATCACACCAGGGCCGGATAAAATAATTCAGCCCTCTCCGTATAGCTTCAATATGATTTTCTTTACCAGAAACTGAAATAAAATGAATAGACTCAAAACCATAAGGTAAATGATACAGGATGCAATATATAAATTGTTGTCTAAATTATGCAAAAATAAAAATAACACTGACATCTCATTTTCATGTTACACAAAAATATCTTCATATAAAATGAGTAAATTTATTCAATAAAAATCACTACTTTGTCTGCAGACAGCTTCTTGTAACTGTAGAGAATGTCTTCTCATTAACCATCTTTTGGTAGTGTTAGTTATCTTTCCTCTTCTGTTCTTTTTGTTTTCAATATATTATGTGAGTGTCAAATTCCTTAAGCCATCTTTACTCGTTATCTGTTTCAAAAATAAAAATTCTGATTCTAAGTATCCATTGTTTTCATTTTCCATAAAACCTACTCATTGCTCACAAGTTATATCAATGATATTTTCAACATTCTTCTGTAGAATCATATCTGTTGTCTTAAGTTCTCTTATTTGTAATGAAATGGTTGAGCATTCACTATCATGAGATAGGTTCAAATATAGATCAATCAGTATGTAACAGTATAGTAAAATAATGAACAAATTAGAAATATTTGTCAATCGAACATGTTTTGCTTTTAGTAAAGCTTCATCAAGGATCAAGATATAGAAGAAAAAAAAAGAAATAATCTGGTATTTTTACCTTTGTGTTTGATTTTCATTGGTCAGTCATGTACATTTGAGTCTTTTAAACCAATGTTTTGAGTTTTGATAATTTCTTGAAAATTTAAATGGACATGTTTTCTCTCATTGAATTTGGAATGTCATAAATTATGTTAACGCTATTTTTTTTTAATAAAAAGTTAATATTTAATAATATTTTGAATAAAAAGTTAATATTTTTTTGAATATATTAATTTAAGCATGCTACTAGATTAGCGTTAGATGTGCATTGTGGTACGGTAGATATTGACCAGCCAGTCATGACTCTTCCGAGACATTATCACCCAAAGCATGTATCCCATATGGCAATGAGTAGTAAAACTTTGTTCCTTTCTTTCTTTTCTGTAGACAGTAAGTGAAGAGGAAGAAAAAGTGATAAAGGAAAAATACTTATTTACATTAATTTTAGAAGTCAGCTGAAGTGTATTGCTGTTGTCTTTTTGTTGACAACAAGTAGAGGAAGAAGCAAAGATAAAAGAAAACAGCACACAAGAAGGTGAGGAAGTGCATATGTGTACGGCCAGGACATTTGTCCGGTTCAGCAGTTTAAAACTTCTCTTGTTATATTGTATCTGTGTCCTATCTGATTTCAGCTTTCTTTTGATTGTCAAACCAAGAAATATGGGTTAAGTAGTCAACTCGCATCATGTGGTCAGCTGATTTTAAGAAATATAGTCATAAAGTTCCATTTGTTGTTTCCTATCCAATCCAAATCCAAAATTACTAATTTTCACACTGGTTTGCAAAATTTGCCTTAGTCTTTTTTTTTTCTTCAAAATTTGTTTTCAGTGATTTTCATCTAATTTTGCATGTGTGCATTTCTACTTTTTGTGTTTCAGATATTTGCTGGAATAACATAGGATTTGTGTCTTGTAAATTCTTGATTGTACCATCTCAGAAAATGGATTTTACGAGATCGCAGAAAAATGAAACCCTAAGTGTTTACTTACTTTTGTACTAAGTAACTTTCAGACAAAGCCCTTTATTTAATCTACAGGAGTAGATTGTTGTCCAGGATATCTCATTTATTTTAGTAATGCAAACTTTCTGACCCTTATTCAAGTCGGAGTCTGTACTATCCAACCCAGGGATTGAACTCACAATAACTATGTCACCAAATTGATGAACCAACACTTTAATACACTAGGCTATTCTCAGAAAGAACATTAGGCTTAAGGTTATTGCATTAAGCCTAATGTTCTTACTGAAAGCTAGACTGCCTCCATCTTTTCTCTGTATTTTTAAAAAACTAAAAGATCCACTGTGAGATGGACAGCAAATCTTGTATGACTTGTATGTCTTTGGGTTAATTAAAAAAAAGTAATGAAAATAATTCTTGCTGAATTTCTTCATTTTAATAAGTGACAAAATGTTATAAGAGCAGCCTTATTTTTGTGTCCAAATTTGGAAGAAAATCTTAGTATTTATGGAATGTTATGGCTATTATGCTATGGATGTGCATTGTGGTGCAGTGGATATCAGCTCAGAACAAGAAATTGGGGAGCCGAGTTCAAATTCCAGTTGAATTCCTTGCATTCACTTATGCGCAAATACCCTTGGGAAAGGTATTAATCCATCTCTTCCTTCCAGTTATGAGTTAAATAACAGGACAGATTGGGTTCTATAGCCTTGGCTGGCAACCAGTCTACCGCAGATAGCAATGGCAACCTACTGTGGGATAATCTTCTGCCCAGTCAGTCATGTCTCAAAAGAGACATGATCGCCCAAGCGTGTTTCACGTATGGCACTTAACTGACTGATGGCTATTACTGCTGGGTTGGTTCTTTTGCCTAAACATCCAAAACTTGTTGAGTGGTTTTTGCCTCTGAAATAAATAGGCAAAGAGAAGAGGAAAGATACAGAGACACTAGAGGGACAGTTTGGACACTGATTTTATTTTTTTGGTTCCAACGACCTCTTGTTGGGGAAATTCCTTCCCAAACAGTTTGGCACGTCTTTACCATCCAAAGTACAACAGAGAATGAGATCAAGTTTATTTGTGGCACCAGGAGGCCTCTCTTTTTGCATATGTGTCAATTGTCTTTCCTGTCAGAGGACTACTAGGAGATTTTTATGTTTATTTTATTTCATACTTTTATTTTATTTTGTATTTTTATTTTATTTCATATTTTTTATTTTATTTCGCATTTTTATTTAATCCCTACAATTAACAGCATTGAACAAAGAATAATTTCCCCATAGATAAAGAGGAAACATCAGGTAACAGATGTGGTTCTGCACAAGGATGCTGAGAATAGCATGATTGAGTGATTTTTATTTACAGCTTATGCATTTCTGGTTATTTGAACCCAGAAAATATTTTTAGATTGATTTAATAAAGTGTTCAATTCAAAATTTCTTTAAGGATTACCTCAACAGACAAAGACCAAAAGTTTATGATAACTAAGATAAGGACATGAGTCTAAATCCCAATCTAATATGATAATATGCCAGTTAATGTAAACTTAAAGGAATAACTATGACCTTGGAGAGTTGAGTGACTAAAGGGAAATAACTGAAACTGACATATCCAGAAAAGGTATGGCACATGAAACTAGAATATGCTCCAGTGTATTAAATAAAAGATTAAGTTTGAAATTCCAATGTATATCACCTGAAGAAAGCCAAAGATGAACAGATGAAACATGGTGAACATGGCAAGATGAGGACAACACTTTGAACAATAGATGACAACTTATTTAAAAAATTCTGACAAAAGCTGACCTACACCAATGGTCTTCTTCATGCATATAAAATTCAAGAAAAACATGTGCTACAATGTTTCTATGATTTGTCCTACTTTCACTGTCTGGTCAGAATTAACCTACTGACATATGAGATATGGAAATAATGATGGCAATTTCTGACAGGCCAAATTTTTAAAGCAAGAAACAAATCTCCAAAAGAAACGGAAAGAGTAATATTAATTCATTGATGCAGTCTTTCACTGAACAAAAGCAATAGAATTTGGTTCAATGAATTTTATAAAAACAAATGTCAAGATGAATTGCTTCATGTCTACTATTTTTTAATGAGATTATAAATTCATATATGGATAATGTAATTATTAAAAACGATTTTCCATATTAAAATTATTTCCCATTCCATTTCTAGATTGAAAATTTTAATCAATTCAATATAAGTGTTTTCATTTTTAGTCAAAATGCCAGGCAACAAAAGTTTTTAGTTAATCTTGAAAAAAAAAAAAAAAAGAAATAGTATGATTCCTTACTATTTTTTTTTTTTTTTTACCAGTTTTGCCAAATATTTAGTCTGGTCTGAAAGAATTTCTGTCAAGTAAAACTTACCAATTTACTTAGAATTCTGGAATTACTTTGAATTTTAATAGACTTGTATGTCTTTGGGTCAATTAAAAAAGAAATGAAAATAATTCTTGCTGAATTTCTTAATTTTAATAAGTGACAAAATGTTATAAAAGCAGCCTTATTTTTGTGTCCAAATTTGGAATAAAATCTTCGTATTAACATCATTGAACAAAGAATAATTTCTTCACAGATGAAGAGGAAACATCAGGTAACGTGATTCTGCACAAGGATACTGAGAATAGCATGATTGAGTGATTTGTATTTACAACTTATCCATTTCAGGTTATTTAAAGCCAGAAAATATTCTTAGATTATAAGAGTTTTAGAAATTGTGAACAGCAAACATGATTAGAACTGGAATTCAGATCTTTAATTTCCACTTCTAAGCCATTATCCCTTGCACCATTCCTACATCCAAGCTTGCAACACCAAGTTTTCCTTAATTCTGGGTATAACCACAAACTGCACCAACAGCAAGGCCTCTGATTGGAAGGTTTTTAGGAGCATGGAACCACCTCTTAATTGCTGTTTTTCCCAGGTCCACCCTAAACCGGGGTGGCAGCACCTGTTAGGGTCCCAGCTATGGGCAAATAGTTAACCCTCAAACTGAGATGAAAACACCATGAACATATGAAAAGACTAATATTAAAAATAGTAAAAATACACTTTTGAAAACAAAAAATGTACATTACCAGTAATATATTTGACACTCAACAAAAACCCTCTTTACAAAAATATGTCAAGGAAAACTGATCTACAAACTAATTTCTTACAAAGAATATATATATATATATTCTGTTCATACAAACCTATTCTAAAAGTCTGTCTGGCATTAAATAACCCATTGAGGTTTTGATATGCCAAAAAACGAAATAAACCAAACTTAGTATTCCCTGCTATTCACCTCGGGGTTCTTGACAAAATCCAATGAAGAATCTGTATTGTGATCAATCTCAACTAGGCAGCTTGGATGCAGTTGCTCTCTCACCAGCATGATGTGGCTCACCCGTGTCTCTTCTACAAATACTTTCATGGCTTCTGCTCTAACTTAGCTCACTGGTGCTCCCTCTATATGAATTTACTCTAGCTACTAGATTAGCAACTAGGTCCCACTCTTTTACAGTAAAACCAATAAAATGCAACTGCAATTTCTACTCTAACAGCTTTTCTTGCACTTCCCACCTGTAGAATTTTCTTCCATATACTTGCTTCCCCAACAGCTACAATCTCCAAGAATTTAAATGTAAGGTCAATCGTCATCTATCTCACATCCTTTCTCTCAAGCTCTTTTCTCCATCCACTCCAATCTCATCAGTATTCTCATCTTTCTATTACCCTCTTTTTCATCACTTTCCTCTATGTAACCCCCTGCACAACAGTGACAGTAAAACTGTCTTGCTTGAGGTGAAATGATTGGAAAAAAAAATTATATATATATATATATATATATATATATATATATATATATGTACTAACCAGGCTCGAAAGTACTTAATTTTGATGATTGTATAAGAACCAATGTTTCAACACAGTATGGCCATAAGCCTGAGAATACCATGGACAGAGCATGTCATCAACAAGAAAAAAGTTACTTATACAAAGACAATTTTTACAATGAGGAAAGAAGACTAAAAGAATTTGACACTCATAGGACATACTGAGAGCAAAGAGAGACAGCAAGTAACCAACTTAAGAAGCTTGTGCAAACAGATGGCATAACAGTAAAATGCCGAACACTGCTTCAAGCTACATGGAATAGAAAGATGTAGACAGCCATGATTGCCAATGACCTGATGGGAAATAGTGCATGAGAAAACCAGATTAATTTTTTTTAGAACAAGTCAGCCATTTTAATTTAACTTTCATGCTTTTGTTTTTGTTTTTTTGTGTGTGTCTTTCTTTCTAGGGAAAATTCTATGCATAAGAGAAAAACTAAAAAATCCTTAATGAACTGATGTCTGTCCCACACAAAGATGTTTTTAAAATGCCCGTCTGCATGTTGTCATCAAGTCCTTGGAAACAAAATTTGTCAGACACCCACCTCCATTTTTTTTTTCTAGATATTTTAAGTGCATACACCATTTTTTTTTTTATTATGGATAAAAACTTAATACTATGGTTAGGTTTATCAGATTCAGCTTGTACATTAAGCAAACAAAAATCAATTCTTGAAAATTTTTGCCCTTTGATATTTTCTCATTATTTCAAGTATATGCTTTTTCTGAACCTCATTGCAAAAATTAATTTTTAAACCATGTTCAAGTTAAGTCATAAATCATCTAAATAAATTAAAATTCTAATGCAGAGCAAACTATTTGATGGCATATAATTTTTTGTTCTCAACTGATTGCTATGAAAAAAAAAAAAAAAGTACACCTAACACTGTTTTTCAACAACACTCACTACCATAGGCTATAATTTTATTTTAGAGAGTAACTGCTCCTATAATATTTGCTCAGGTGTAATATCATTAAATATGTAACACGCATTGTTAGCCTGGGTCTCTCTCTCAGTCAATACAGCACCAGATATGAAGATGTTCTCGGGTCACTAGTCATGATGGTCTCATCACAGTAGCTGGACTTTAAGTTGGCTATTACAACAGTGTTCCTCCTTGCCCATGCTGTGAATTCTGATCCCAAGGAAGGCACGTTGAAATCCCGCTAGCCGTATCTTTACTACGTCAAACCAGACTGGACGCGCGTACACACTTGGGTTAATAAATAATGGCACAAAAAATTCAATGACACCAGAATAAGTTGCGGAGAAGTCTTTATATACGGAAAAAAAAAAAAACAGCAAAAAGAAATAGAATATAAGTCGTCAATTTCTTATCATTGCAATAGAGCGAAAGTTTTCAATTCAAATTCTCGGTAATGTTTATCACTCCAATCGGAGATTTAAAATTTTTTCAAGTTTTTACAGTTCAAAATGTCTTAGAGCTTTTCACTAAAGCCTTATGGAAACAGCCAATGATGGGTTTTTGCATGTTTGTGTGACAGCATCGGTAAATTCCTCTTGTCTGCCTTAGCTTTGTACAGCAACCATTATTTGACTTGAACTCTTTCTCAGCTCTGTTTCTTTACATCTTCAGCCAGGACTCTATCGAAGGCAACTGTCACTGTCTCTATGGCTAGCACTTAATGTCACGGCTCCCGGTTGGGAACCCTCCTCCCTCAGTCGTTACATCTTGATTGGTCCCAAGGCTCAGCTCCAAATGAGTGCCAACTCCAACTGCAACTGCCAAAGTGCTTTTGGCCTTCTGGGCTCTAGTTTTTATGCCTGTCCCAAATTCTCTTGGGGAGAGCATGATGGATACAGGGTATCCATGCAAATCAAATCCTTAACTAATGAAATTACTCTCACCCTTGTATTATGAGGTGGAGTGATTTTATTCCCTTGGTATGACCAATGAAATAGCAATATTTCTGTTGACATTTCTTTTCGTCTTCTTCCCTTTTGATTATAACACTTATTTTTCAAGTTTTCAAATTCATAAATCCTTTCCCAGCAAATTTGGAAATTGAGGATCTAACCTTACTTGACCTCATCAAAAGTTTATGACAAGCCTAAAACACTATTCTAGCTAAGTTTACTTTTTGTTTTTGCCAGTTGTGTCATATGATAGCTTCCAATATGATGACCCTGTCTGACCCGTAGCGCACACTGCAAAAATGTATTTTTCCTTTTATTCTCAGCTAGTTTTTCAGATTTAAAAAATTTTGTAATATATATTTTTTTTCCACTACTCATATTGGGAAATAATTTACACAATTAGTAATGCAACAAATAATTTCTTTCACTCCATTGTACTAAAATAGTATATTTTTCCACATGCAATGCAATTAACATGTTACAAATATACCACTACCAAAACTCTAAAAAAAATATGGTATCAAAGTATTGATGACACTCGACAATAAAAGCTGATTCATTACATCTAAATACATTTCAACACACTTATCATTAGTCATGGCTGGTTGTTTTTCAATATGCCTGTCCACTAGGGTTGTTAGTCAATCTCTCTTCCAGACACTTTCTCAGACACATTTGTGCTTGTTCAACATCCAGAGCCTACCTCTAGTTTATACTGGAAATATGCTGTATTGGTCTTATTTACAGTTCCTGAGAGAAAGTGCATCATCTAGCATGATCAATAATTTGAACAATGCCACTAAGCACAAACCAGTGATTTGTAACTGTGCTAGCACAAACATCAATGACTAGTTCTGTCTCCCTAACTTTACTCTCAAGCTTTGAATCAACCTGTGGTATAGTTTTTCAGGCATTTTCCAAAGTTACAAAGCACTGAGATTGCCTCCCCAGGTTGATAGCAAAGAAGTTACCTTTGAAATAAATCAAACAGGTCTCAAGGGTCAGAAAATCAATATTGTAAATACCTACCAATGCATCTTTCTCTGATTAACCCATTTGAAACTACATAAGAAAAGGAAATAACTGAAAGAAAATAATTGTTGCTAAAACTGAGTTTCAGTTTATGTTCAAATTTCATGCTTGCTTGCTTTTTATTAAATGTTTTCTGAAGCAATTTTATATAACTGATTTCATACAGAATACAGAAACCAGGTTTTCAGTGTGATGTAGCCATAACCCTTTTAAGCAAAATGGTTACAATGAGGACATGGATGTACATTGTGGTGCAGTGGATATTGGCTTGGAATAAGAAATCAGAGCTGAGTTCAAATTCCAGTTGAATTTGTTGCATTCACTTATGTACAAATACCTTTGGGATAGGTATTAGTATGTCTTCTTTCCAGCTATGGGTCAAACAACAGGACAGATTGGGTTCTATAGCCTTGATTGACAACCTGTCCACCATAGAAAGTAATGGCAGTCTCCTGCAGGAAAATCTTCTGCCTAGTCAGTCATGTCTCTTGAGATATGATCACCCAAGCATGTATCACATATAGCACTTAATTGACTGTGTTATTTCTCATCAACCCATCAATCTCCTAATTCAGGTAACAGAATCTAAAAATAACTATGTTGAGTTATCAGTTGAGAAAAAATTTTTTTAAAGAATGCTGGAGAATCAAATATATAGCAGGAAATGAGTGGGTGAATTTTATGCTTCAATATGAAAGACTCTCCAAGAATCACTTGGATGTTTTTGGTATGATGATCACCTACATCTATAATTAAAGCTAATATGCCTGAACATGCATCTGAAACAGAGACTGGCTAACCACCCTAATGGACAGGCATATTTAGAAACAACCAATCAGACAGCCACTACTAATAATAAGAGTGTGTTGAAATGTGTTTAGGTATAATCAATCAGCTTGTATTGTCAAATGTCATCAATACTTTGTTACCATGATATTTTTTACAGTTTTGGTGGTGGTATATTTAATGCTATTACCTGAGTAAATATTATTGTGTCAGGTTAAGCAGAAGTTACTCTCTAAGATAAGATTATAGCCTATGGTAGTGAGTGAAGGCCTCAATTTCACATAAGATGTAAGGTATTTTGGGCAGGAGGAGGATCATTTGAGAGGGAAAAAAGTTAAGGTTTCATGATAAAATACTTCTGTAATGATTTATAATATTTGTAAACTGATAGTGATCATTAATGGGTTAAGCTATCAAAAAAAATGTATTAAAAAGTAGAAATCAAATACTTTATACATAACTTTATGATTTCAGAGTAAAGGTATTTTTTTAGAAATATATTTGTACATCATAAAATGTATTGTTGGTAATTTTCCATAAAATTTTTATATTTTTTAATGTTGCATTGTCATTTTGCTATAAAAATAACCTGTTGATTTATTTTTTTTTAATCATTTCACCCCAAGCAAGGTGTTAATGCCAGTGATATGCAGGATGTTACATAAGAGAGTTGAAGTATTAGGCAGGAGGAGAGTGAAGACAATGATGAACCAGCTACAGGGGGTGAAAGTGAAAGAGCAAGAGAAGTATATGAACACAGGAGTGAAGACAATTGCAAAGGTAGAGAGAAAGTAAAAGAACAAGATATACGGGCTGATGTAGAAAGGGCTGGAGTTAAGTGGATAAGAGATGGGAATTCCTGGAGGTAATAGCCAGCAGGAAAGCAAGTATATGGAAGGGAGTTCCACAGGCAGGAAGCATGAGAAAAGAAGCTGCTAGAAAAGAATTGTCACCTGCATTTGGTTGAACTGCAAAAGGATGAAATCTTGTTTCAAGTCTGGTTGCCAGAGTAAATTCTTGTGGAGGGAGCACCAGTGACTTAAGTTCGTCAGAGCAAATCCCATGAAAATATTTATAGAAGAGACAGAGGGAAGCCACATCCCGATGATGAGAAAGTGGCTAGAGTTGAGCTGCCAGGTCGGGACCAATCACATCACAGATTCACCTCTGGAGCCTGTCGATAACACTGAGATGAATAGCAGGGGCACCTGCTGTTCACCTCAATGTTTTGCTCAAGGATTCACTGTTTGCCTATAACTGGGACCCTACCAGGTGCTACCACTCCGGGTCAGGATGCACCTGGGAAAAACAACAATTAAGAAGTGGTTCTATGCTCCTTGATAAACCTCTAATCTCCCAGTCAGAGGCCTTGCTGCTAGGCGTAGTTTATTATTATACACAGGAGAGACAAATGATTCTTGCAGAGTCTAATTTAGTACTGAAGCATAAAATTCATCCACTTATTTCCTGTTATATATTTGATTCTACAGCATTTTTTATTTATTCATAATAATAACATGGTTATTTCTAGATTCTGTTACCTGAAATATAAGATCTTGTTATTTCTCATCAGCCTATATCCTTATATATCATAACCACTTTGCTTGACGAGCTTATGGTCACTTCACACTGGTTCCTGTACAATCACTGAAATTAAACAATGTTGAGCCTGATCAGTACCTAGACAGGGGATCACTCAGGAATATAAGGTGCTCTAAGTTTGAATGTCTGGGTACTGTGATTGATCATTTCTAGGAATTGTTAATTGGGGATACAAGTCCCAATTCCTGCTTGGTTCATTTTATTCACTTACGAGCAAATATCTTTGAGAAAGGTATGAATCTACTTCTCTTCCCAGCTATGGGTTAATTAGTAATACTTGTATCACTAAAACTTATCTACAATTTTTTTTTGTTTTACAATCTAAAACTATTTTATGGATTTAAATAACCTGTAAAAGGTTGATAAACTGTCAAGTGCAAAATCACTAGAAAACAGGATTGTTGAGAAATGTCTCAATTCTGTATATTGAATAAACTAAGGCATTTATAATATAACTGTCAATGAAGAACTGAGATTTTATTTCAGGATCTGAATTGGGGGAAATTATTAAAGTTTACTAAGCAGAAGACAAAATTCTGATAGTAAACTTACTTGCACTCCAATTACAGATGATGAATAACCCTAAAGATAACAATGAAACTAACAAGTGTGTCAACAATAAGAAACAACCCCTATCTCTAACATACATGAAAACAGTAAACAGCATAGCAAAGTAATAAAAATAGGTAAGTCTATAGAAGTAAACATTTGTAGAAGGACACAAAACAGCAGCTGCATATGTCAGGCACAGCAATAAGAAAACTGAAAATCAGGAATATAGAATTTTTTTTTTCTTGGATACAGAAACAGCAATGTTGTGATTTCATTTGGAAAAGAAACAGCAGCAGTTTTTCGTTATCCTTTGAAAGAGGAATGGAAATTGAAAGAGATTACTCCAAGAGAGCTTTGTCTTGTTCAATTTAGAAGACAATGATGTGGAGTATAAGAATATGGTCAAATAGTACATGGAACCATGAAAATTTGGGTACACCAAGACCTAAAATTATATCTTTAGTCAGAAGATATAAAAATTCACTGTATTTCTCTAAATCACTTATATTTTAGTGGCTAAAGAATATAATCTCAAAAGAATTATACAGCTAGAAAATGTATTTGAATGTTTTGTTAAACTTACTAGGTTATTTCTGGTTTTGAGAGCTCAATCCTCATTAGGCCTCCACTATCGCAGTCCACTGCTGAAATCAAAATGCCTTCCAAAAGCTAATCAAATTATTAAACAGGAAAGTTTCAATAATATCAAGCCTCAACATTTCTTTATTTCTGAGATGAGGTATTTTAAGTATTTACCTTTTTCAGACTGTTGTCCACGCTTTTGTCATATTAGCAATGTTTCAGCCATAGTATGCTCCGGCCTTCTTCAGGCGATATGTTGGAATTTCAAACCAAACCCTTTATTTAGTTCACTGGAGTAAATTGTTGTAGTTCAACATAACATGCCTTTTATGGATATTTCAGTTTTTTATCTTCAAGGTCCAGTGGATAAGCATTGGTTGAAGTAATCCAGTGACTTGACCCAAACATTTATGAGTTCAATACCTGACCAACAGTTCGAACAATGTGAACACTGTAGATATAGCAAGTGAACACTGAACAATTTGCTCATTGATGAAAAGGAAACATTAGGTGACAGGTGAGATTTTCTTCAAAAGAATGCTGAGAATACCCTGCATTGCATGGAGAATGTGAGCAATGAGGGAATTATTAGAAAAATGATCACAGAAAGCTTGATTATACTTAGAATCAGGAAGAGTTTAAAATTTTTTAATTTTAAGACACACAATTTGCAGTTCACAAATTTGTAATGCGGTTCTATGATGTGACACCGCGTGAGAGCTCGAAATGATAACAAAACCATATATTTAGATGCAATGCAATGTGTTATGACCAGATTTAAACGTGATTTTATTAAGTATGGGTTGTTTGGATTTAATGAGTGTTTGCTATTAAAATGTGTTCTTGCAAGCAGGTTTTTATCATCAAGTGCTCAATATCAGGGAAGAGATAGAGCATTGATAAGTACAAAGAGTTTGTTCAGCCAAGCAGGTTCATGCTGACTTTGAAGTTTCGTGAGGACATTGTTATGATGTTTTCGCCCATCAAAGCTGTTCATCGTAATGAGTGCAAGCATCATAAAAATGCCCTAAAAAGGGATAAACTTTTTGTAATTGTATATATCTCCAATCCCTGCTTAGGTCTTTCATTTAAAAACTAAGTACTTTTTATGGTGGCAATATATAATGACTTAACTTATATGAAAATATTACCAAAAAACAAAATCCATCCAATGTCAAACTTTCTCAAAGAACTTATTCCACATTTCTGTCTGCTGGCGAAAAGTCACTCTTTGGTAAATCATTCTGAATTGTATTGGTTTGTTTTTGGGATATTTAATGTTGAAATCTGTCTTTATTATATTTAAGTCTATAAGTATCAACTTGATTTAGAGAAGGACTAATATTGGTTGTATATATTTGAGTATGTAAGTACATATATTATACATGGCCATTTAGATTTGTGGGCGTCAGTGTATTTCAGACCCTGCTGGGAGGGCACCAAGCCATTCTAGACTTACCTAAGGCTTTTTGTATACATTAATGATAAGATCTTGGGGACAAAAATATTTTTTAAAAATTTTACTTCTACATTTTCCACTATATCTAGAATTCTTTTTTCCAAACAAAGAAAGAAATATATTCAAGTATATTGGTTTCTGGCATTTTTGGTTAAGAGGTGACTGAAAATAACTGAAAACAAACTAGACTATGACTTTCATTAACATTTTTAATCAACTAAGATTTTTAAAATAGACTTTAGATTTGTAGGATTTAAGATGTTCAAATAAAAAGTTTTTCTTTCTTCATTTTTTTTTTTTTTGTTTTAGTGATTAATTAAAAGTTGTTTTGGTTGATTTTACAACATAATGTTATTTGACATCAAAATCAATATCATTATTAATACCATTCTCAAAATCTTTAAGTATTCACTGGTATGAGAAATTTTTCTTTTTTTTTACTCATTTCACCCCAAAACAAGGCAGTACTGCCACCAATGTACAGGGTGTTACAGTGAGAGAAAAGAGAAGACTGAAAAGAAAGAAAGAAAGAAAAAGAATGGTACATGATATGTTGAAGAAAGGCTAAGAGAGAGGCAGGAGTCAAGGAGATGATGGCAATTGCCACTGCACTTAAAACTTTGAAGATTGTAGCTATCAGGGAAGCAATCATGGGGAAGGGAGTTCCACAGGTGAGAAGTGTGAGAAAAGAAACTGAACGAGTAGAAGTGGTGGTTACATTTGCCAATTTTGACAGTCTGGAGTATCAGCATCAGAATTCCCTTCTAGAACTGAGGAATAACTGAGGGACATTTACATAAACCCAACTCTGGTCTTTGAGAATTTCAAAACTTGATCCCCTATAAGGCTAGTAGAGGTAATGGAATCTCCGACATTGTCTTGAAGAAATGTGCCACCAAACTATGTCCTCTCTAAACTCTATAATTACTGCCTCTCTACTTCCTATTTTCCTGCCTGCTGGAAGTCCTCTTCTGTGGTTCCTGTATTTAAGAATCAAGGAGAACCCACCAACCCCTATATTTATCACCATATTATTCTCCTACCAATATTTGGTAGGAGAATGTGCGTTGTGGTACAGTGGATATCGGCTCGGAACGAGAAATCAGGGAGCCGAGTTCAAATTCCAGTTGAATTCATTGCATTCACTTACGTGCAAATACTCTTGGGAAAGGTATTAATCCATCTCTTCCTTCCAGTTATGGGTTAAATAACAGGACAGATTAGGTTCTATAGCCTTGGTCGGCAACCTACTGCAGGATAATCTTCTGCCCAGTCAGTCATGTCTCTTTCGAGACATGATTGCCCAAGCGTGTATAATATATGGCACTTAACTGACTGATTGACCAATATTTGGCAAAGTGTTTGAGGCTATCATCATTGTTGAATAGTTTAACATCTCACCACTCATAAACTATTCTCAGACATTTGCTAGATCTACTGCAGATATACTTATGACCATAACTGAGTACATATACCAAGCTCTCGATAAGAAGAGTGAAGCTGTTGCCTTGGATATTTCCAAAACATCTGACAGGATCTGGCACACTGGCCTTCTACTTCTGGACACTTGCTTGGTTTGATCCAATCATTTCTATCAAAACACATAATGAAGATCGTCTTGAACAAGCATGGCTCCACATCCTATCACACGAACAAGAGTGTCCCCCAGGGCTCTTTCCTAATCCCAACACTCTTTCTGATCTTTATCAATGATCTCCCTGATGTGATCAAATTCCAAGTACGAATCTATACTGATGATACCACCATTTACTCCTACCTCAGTAAGAAATCTGCAAAGAAGGTCAAAGTTAACCTTGCTGCCAATCTTGAGAAGGATCTCCAGTCTGTAGTAAGGAACTTTAATGCTTTAAAAATAAAGCTGCAATTTGTCAACCCCTATAGAGAGTCCCTCCTGCCCCTCACCCCCATTAGCATGGATCAAGCTAGTCTCCTCAAAAGGAAAGCAATACACTTGTGGGGTTTGATACATTGACACACACACACACACGCGCGCACACACATACATGGTGATTCAGCGTTCACGTGATAACTTAGTTTCCCGCGTAAACGCAAGCTAATAAAAGCGGGGAACGTCACGTGGTACACTAGTTAGGATTTTGTCCCGGACAAGAGCAGACATGTCTCCCTAACTCACATGAACACACGCACACTAATTGCGGGTAGCAATTAGTGGCGCAAATTTTTATTTCTCACCAGGGAAAGAACTTTTCTTTCCTTAATTTTATGCATGCTGTCAACCCTATGTAACCTTTGTTAATATATTGTTTTTCTTGTTACTTTCGCCTACTCATCTTTCTTATTGCCTGTTTTATTTCACCAACCAGTTATGCCGAGTCGACTCGTAAACCTAAATTAGTAACGGACGCTTTGTCCTACCACACACTGCACCTCCTCGGCTTCACTCTCTTCCAACCTAAAGTCAAATGATTGCATTGAATTAATAGCTAAATCTACTGCTAGGAAGGTTCGGTCACTGTGTTGGGCCAGCAAGTTTTTTTTTTTGCCTAAGTCCATCTCGCACATGCACAAATCAGCCATCTGCTTATGCATTGAATAGTGATGTCATATCTGGTCAGGTGCCTCTGCAATTCATCTCAGGGTTCTCAACAAAATCTGTAATGTGATCAGTCCTAACCTGGTAGCTTGAATCCAGCCACTTTCTCACTGATGAGATGTGGCTTCCCTCTGTCTCTTCTACAAATATTTTCATGGCTTTTGCTCTAATGAGCTTAGCTTACTGGTGCTGCCTCTACAAGAACTTACTCAAGCAACCAAGCTGGCAACAAGGCCTCACCCCTTTTACAGTTAAAACAACCAAATGCAGCTGCCACTTCTACTTCATTGCTTCCTTTCTTGCACTTCCTGCCTGTGGAACTCCCCTTGCTTCCCTGATAGCTACAATCTCCAAGAGTTTAAATACAATGTCAATTGCCATCTCTTATTCCACTGAGTCCAGTCCTCTTGTCCTTTCCTTTCCCCAACACCCCTTGTATCTTGTTCTCCTCCCTTTTCACTACTCTCACAACTCTCCTTATACCAGTATTCCTGTCTTTCTCTTGCCCTTTCTCTGACACCTACCCTGTAACTGGTTCCTCTTTCTCTTCACTATGTAAACTTTCACTCCTTTTATGTAGCTCCTTGTGCACCAGTGGCAGTACTGCCTTGATTGGGGAGGAAACAATTTTAAAAAAAAGAAAGTGGGGAGGGGACCTAGTTGCCAGTCTAGTTGCATGAGTGAATTAATGAGGGCAGGACACCTGGGAATGAAGCTCATCAGAGCAGAAGCCATAAAATACTTGTAGAAAAGACAGAGAGAAGCCACATTCCGTTGATGAAAGTCAACATTTGATGTCTATAAGCTTGGTTCAGGTATAGGTAAATATTAGTTTATATTCGTGTGTTAGCATTTACTCATTTCAGAAATAGCTAAATTGAATGAAACTAGAAACATTAGAATTTCAAGCTCAGTATCTTTATACCTCATTGTTTCTCGATATAAATTATGTTTTTGTTCCCACACTATATGAATTTTATATGATAAAACAGTCTTTTCTATTTAACAGCATATCAACTCCTTATGTTTCATTTAATGTTGACATTCAATTTTCTTGCAAGCTTTGGAGTAAAAAATAATCTAATTTCACAACAGAATACATGGCAGATGATACTAAACATTTTTGGCATTTACATATTTGTATAGACATATTTACTAGAGCAGGGGATAGATGTTTTGTGTTGGAGCTTTTTTTTTTTTTTTAGTTATGTTTTTGACTTCAAGAAATTATAAGATATGAATCCATGTCATTAAAAAGTTCTTTCATGTTGGCTATTCATTTGATTTTATTTAATAGCATATCTTCTATGGGTTATTTAATGCTGTAATCTAAATATTTTGAATACAATTTTATAGCTTTAAGTAAATTACAGATATAATAAATTGTAATTTTATTTTATATGAAAAATGTAATGCTGGTATTTTTACTATAAAAATGTATTTTTATATCTTCATAGTATTTATTTTTGTTTAGAGGGTTTACTATTTTTCCCATAGGTGGGACCCCAGCAGGTGTTACACACAATTAAAAGATGGTTCCTCAAAACCTCCCATCTCCTGATTAGAAGCCTTGCTGCCAGATGCAGTTTGTCATACCCAGGATACTTTTGTTTTTTTACATTAACAACTCTTTTTTTTATAATCATATTGCTCCAAGCAAGGCATTTTACTGCCACTGTTTTGCAGGGGGTTACATAAGAGGAAAGTTGTGAGAAAGAGTGACAGGTTATAGGGAGTGTCAGAAAGTGGGCAAGAGAAGAATGAGAATACTGATAAGAGTGGAGTGGAGTGGATGATGAAAGGAGCATGAGAGAGGGGATGCAAGTTAGTGAGGTAGAAGATGACTATTGACTTTACATTTAAATTCTTGGAGATTGCAGCTGTCAAGGAAGCAAGTAAATGGAAGGGATTTCTACAGGCTGGAAGTGCAAGAAAAATTGCAGCTTATTTCAAGCCAGAAAATATTTTTTAGAGTAATCTTTTTCTTTTTAGATAAAAATGGTTCATTGATGCAAGTCTTACTAATTAACCCATAATTGGGACGAAAAAAGATGGATTTATATTTATGTCTTTCCCCAAAGGTATTTGCACATAAATAAATATAAACCCAAACAGAATTAGTTCTCTTGCTTCCAACTCTGAGCCAGCATCAGGTATTCTCAAAACAGTCACCCACTTAGGTACTGAACAGGCTCACCATTGCTTAACTTCGGTGATTGTACAGGTATTGATGTAAGCTTACATTTGTTTCAGAGATGAATACTTTTAGTCTATAAGCTTGGCCATTTAAATTTGGATGTGAACATTTACTCATTTGAGGGATTGAATGACACATTAAAATAAATTTGAAGCTATGGATCTCCTTATCACAGTATTTCTCAGTAAAAAAATCCTAACCAAAGTTAGTATTTCTTCCCACACTATGACTTATCAGAACATGATAAATACTAGTCTGAAGAAGTCCTTTCAAAGGATAAGAGATTTTTTTTTTTAATCATATCACCCCGAGCAAGGCAGTAACACCACTGATGTGCAGGGGGCTACATAGGAGTGAAAAGATTGGAAAAGAGAAAACCGGAAACCACATCCTAAACAGGAAACAAGGGATGAGCCTCTTCACCTGTTCAATAGATGTGGGTGGAGTGTGAACCGGGCGATAGTTTAGTCTATGTTCTTTCTCCATTTTGTTATGTAATTATGAACTGTCTGACAGACATACATACATACACCCTTGTGCAAATTAATTGAAACAACTTTAATTTTCTTTCTTTTACTATACAGTCAGTTTTAGACCCACTGGAGTGACAGAATGTAATCAATTTCCAATTTTCTCAGATTATTAGCAGTAGTGTGCAATAATATCAATCTAATTTTAAGGTGTATGATAAATTGTTTTGCCATGGAAAATATTCTGTCATCTACAATTGCATCAGATTTATCACACCCAGACACTATTGTCTCGACTGCTCATTAGTTGTCCCACAGCCATTGTCTGCAATTACTCCAAGAAAGCATACAAAAATTTTAACAATGCATAAACACACAGAATTTTTATTTGAGTCTGTAAATGGTAGAAAATGGTTTAGAAGTAATAGCTGAAAGAAAATTAAATTAAGAGCCATAAAGAACAGGAAGTTGTGAATGTCATCATTGCCTACATCCTGAAGGGACATTGAGAAAGATCGCAGATATTGTTGGTGTTAGCCTTTCTACTGTCAGTTGTGTCATCAAGACGAATAAACTGGATCCATCAGTCTAAAACTTAAAGGAAAATGTGGTTGGAAGAGAAAAACAACACCCAGAGACGATATATACGTGATCAGGGAAAGTTTGAAAGATCCTAGGAAGACATTCATTCTGTTTCAGTTAATTTGCACAGGAGTGTACATACACACTAATTTCTTTCGTTTTCAACTTATAAGGGTCAAGCGGCTCAGGTCTGAGAACCATCAGCCAGACTACTCACACATTATTTGATTAAAGTGATGAAGGTTTGTGCAGAACTAAACACTTTTGAAAGAATCTAATACAAAGAACTGGTGCACAATATGCCAAAAGGCTCCCAAACAACCATCTGCTGGTTTTGAATTCAGAATTGTCTTAGACTCATTGCCACAAAAGGCTATAGAATCTGATCTGTGTGTGGAATTTGATTATATCTTCTAGGTGCTTAAATATCGATAGTTTGAGCATGTAAGTATTTACGTATATGCAAATATTGGTTATTTTTATTTGAATATGTTAATTGTGAAACAGGGTTTAGGAGAAATAGCTGAAAGATGGAGTGAGTTTTATTTAATGGCATATCAACCTCTGTGGGATATTTAATGCCAAAAGGTGGGGTTTTAAGGTATTTTTTTTCATGTTTGTTATAGTAAGAAGGTTGATTTAGTTAGATTTTAATGAAAATTTCTTTATCATACTTTTTTTATTTTAGAAAACTGAATGTCTTCTAATTTTGTATTCAAAAATGTTTTCCTGAGAATAATTTTTTCCTTCAAAAATGTCTTTTTCTATAAAAGTCTATTTTCATGTATATATTTCTATAAAAGTGTATTTTTATACTTTCATAGTGTTTTGACCTTAGTTTGGCTGAGACCCTAACAAGTGCTACCACTCCAGTTCAGGGTGGACCTGAGCACAGCAATTATGAGGTGGTTCCATGCTCCTCACAACCTCCTAATCAGAGGCCTTGCTGCTGGATGCAGTTTACTGTCATGCCCATGATCAGAAATAGCTGAAAGATAAAATTTATTAAGAGCTACAAGAAATTGTGGAAAGCCATCATTGCTTACATCCTGAGGGGACACGTTACATAAAGAAGCATTTATTGGGTAGGCAGCCTCTTATTTTAGAGGGGTCTTGCCTCTCTGCAGTTGGTATATTCTGGACCCCACTGACAGATTAATTAAAAGCTGAATTAACTAAAATGAAATCAGTTGAACCATTAACAATGGTTCTGATTTATCCCTGATGTCATCAAATAGCCTTGCCAGTGAGTATGCAATGCTGGAGGGATATGATGTAGATACCAATCAATTAATTAGCAGACGAAAGTCTGCAAACAAAAAGCAATTTTAGGATGAGCTATGGATCTAATTTTTAGCAAAGGACAAGGTTGAAGGTCCAAAAATTGTTGCTATTTGTGTAAGAATTTAAAATCTATTCTGGAAACAAAATAAACAGAAAAGGAACAGAGAGAAAGACTGAAGAATTTTAATCTGTGGATTCATCTTACTTTTCAGTTTAAATGGTGTTGGGAAGAAGTTACTTCACAATGAATCAATAATCCCAGTATTTAGGCCATCTATTTTGTTCTCGGGTGCCAACAGGAAAGAGCACAGAGCAGTTTTATTTTTGACCTTTGATGTGCAATATTACAAGGACTAATACATATGGGCTTTTCTATGAGGGAAGAAAGAAGGAGATAGGCAACAAAAAGAGGGGAGGAGAAAAGTAAAACAATTGAAGGAAGGATACGCAGAAATAACTAAAGTATTAAATGGAACACGTTTCATTGAATTTGATGAGCTGAGAGAAGAAGATAATTGTAAAATGATAACTGATGATTAATTTCAACCATTGAAGGCATTTATAATGTAAGACAAGACTAGTGATACAAATTTACTAGAAATATAAAAAAAAAAAATGAAAAAACTTTTATCACTTAACTGATTTGTATTCTATGGCTTATTAACTTTTGCAGGTTATTTAAAGCCAGAAAGAGTTTTTGGAGATAAGTTACTGATGCAAGTCATGCTAATTAGCCCATAGCTGGGGAAAAATGTGGATTCGTGCATTTCCTAGTGGTATTTGAGCTTAAGTGAATATAATGAATCTGACAGGAACTAAACCTCAGCCTGCCAATTTCCAATTCAGAGCCATTATCTGTTATGCCACTTGCATATCCAATTTTGCACCTTCTAAGAAGCCCAAGCATTCACCCAAATAGGAACCAACCAGACTTGATGTTGCTCAATTTTAGTGATCATCTGAGAACCAGTGTTTAAATATGATATGACTGTAAGCCTTTTAATGGATGACTGCTTTCGCTAAAATATTTTTATATTAGAAATAGATAACTGTGTGTGTGTGTGTGTGTGGTGTCAGATTTACATATTGGTCAATATGAGTCAAAGCACAATGTCCCACTTGTCTTGGTACTCTGATACAATTAGAAAATAAATTCAAGATATAAGAACAGATTTAATTATCTTCAAATTTAATGTGGCTCCTTTGAACTAATTTGAAACAATTTAGAGTATTTGAAGACCCTGTAGTGTGTGTGGGGTTTTATTATATATATATATATATATATATATATATCTGGTATAATTATTTATCTTTGTAATTACTAGCTCAGACATTTGAAGCTGACAATTTTAACAAATATAATTAGATTTTATTGCGCTGTGGTGCTCCAGAATCACAAAGCAAATCAGAATTTTTTTTTTCATCTTGGTTTTTTTAGGATGCTTTGCTAGTGAATTGTGTGTAATGCAGGCCTCTTCATTATAGATTTCTTTATGATGTAAAGTTCACATAAAAGAAAATATTAAAGTTATTAATGAAATAAATTGGATGAGTTTTAAAATCATTAAAAATTTTAATTGAAGTCTCATGTTTTACCACAAAACAGCATCATCTAAAAATATATCTTTTTTCTCTATCTATAAACACCAGGGTCAAATGTGTCTTATGAAGAAGGCTCCCAATTAGCCCAAGGTCCTCTTAAGACCTAAATCCAGCCACACAAACATATTTATATATATATGTGTGTGTGTGTGTGAGAGAATGGCAACAGAAGATAATCTGAAAGATATGCAAATAAATTTTATTAAATTTATGTGCATTGTGGTACAATAGATATTGGCTCAGAACAAGAAATTGAAGAGTTGAGTTTGAATCTAATTAATATAAATTATCAGTTAGAAATAGAAATAGAAAGCTCAATGGATATTATCCAGAGCAAATATATTAAGAAAGCTTAACACATAAACCGTTATAAATCCAGAATTTATTTCAGAAATGTAAAGAAAAAAAATTTTCTTTTTTTTTTTTTTTTTTTTTACAATTGCCTCATTCAGACCATTGATGAATAATTTTTTTTTTTTTATTTTTTTTTTTTTATTTTATTCATCACAGATCCAAATGAGGTAATTGTAAAAATTTTTCTCTACATTACTGAAATAAATTCTGGATTTATAACCATTTAATTTTGTGTTGAGTTCTTCAACACACACACATATATATATATATATATATATATATATATATATATATATAAGGTCATTCAGTTAAATAGCATACATCATACATGCTTGAGTGATCATGTCTTGAAAGAGACATGATTGATGAGGAAGAAAATTTTCTTACAGTAGGTTGCCATTACGTTCTATAGTAGACTGGTTTCTAACCAAGGCTATAGATCCCAATCCATCTTGCTATTTAACCCATAGCTGGAAGGAGAAGCTATGGATTAATACCTTTCCCAAAGATATTTGGTCATAATTGAATGCAACACATTTAACTAGAATTCAAACTCTTCAATTTCTTGTTCTGAGCCAATATCTATTGTACCACAATGCACATAAATTTAATAAAATTTATTTGCATATAACCAAGAAGATGCATATCATGAATATTTTTATTTGTTATAGTTCATATTATTGCTCAAGTACTTTTGACTCTCATAGTCATTTTCAAGAACTGTTTTCAGTCACGGACTATTCCAAACTTTAATCTCTGTAAGAAATGCCAGGATGTAGCTAACAGAATCTGGTAAACTAGTGGGTTTTTTTTCTTCCATTATGAGCTTGATCAAAAGTTTTATTGATCCCATATGGTCCAGAAGTATTTGTACAGTTTCCTGGTGATACCAAAATATGAAAATGTCATCATATCTCAGCCATACTGTTGGCTTTAATAGCACCATTTCTAAAGCCATTTTTCCAGTTTCTTCCAAGTAAAATTTTAGACCCATAGCTAAGATTTCCTCCAGCTATATGTCTAACCCTAGTTAGAAGAATATTATCTGCACTCAGTCTATTAACATTTCCATCAGGTTATCTATCAGGATGCTTGTACATTCTGGATTACAGCTGTATCACATTAAAACACCAGTTCCAGTATAATCGCCAATGTTAAGCAAGATCAGGCATAGTCAGTATATAGATGGCTAAGCTGTAAGCTTGGATATGCAAGTTGTGTAACAGCATTATTAATTGGAAAGCAGAGTTCCAATTACATGCAAATACACTTGAGAAAGGCATGAATCTCCATTTATCCCCCAGATATGGGTTAATTAGTAAACTTGTATTACTAAAAACCATTATTATATAAAATCAAGAAGTCAAAGACCACAAACCTCCAAGGCAATACTAACATCTTAGTAATTAGCAAGAGATGATTATTAAACTGCCATAACTTAGCTTTTTTCCTTTTTGAATAATAAATATGAAATTTAAATTTTTGTGGAAAAAAAATAGTGCATTCAGAAAATGTAATGATGTAAAGCAATCTAAGGAAGGTAGTTCAGTATTTGGTATGTAAAATTTAAAAAAAAAAAAATTAAAAACAAAATCTCATACCTAAATGAATCCAAAATCTAATAAGTTTATGCTAGTAATGAGGCCAATCATCTCAAAGTTTTATCCAAATCCATCCAGCAAGGTCTTGAGATATCTTAACTACAGACAGCCAGACATGATCAGATAAAATACCTTTGCCTTAAGTCAGAGCTAATAAATAACTAAAATAAAAATTGCATACAAAATATTTAAGATTCTGGCATTAAATAACCCATAGAACATGATATGGCACTACAAAAAGCAACAAATTATAACATGAGGAATTAACACATAACAGATAGGTGTGACATTAAATCACAACTATAGTTGTTCAGTGTAAAGTATAATTTGTTCTTAATTAAGATCTGCACTATCTTCCTCTCAATAGGTTTGAAGCTTTCTTCATCTTGCTATAGCTATGATTCCCAATGTTTTTGAGCATTCCAACTTGTTACTCTCTACCAGGTTAGTCTATAAAGACTTCTTTAGTATGCCTAGCATAAAATTAACTATTATATGGGATCTCTTAATAAAGAAAGGAGAAATGACAGCAAAGGCTTTGACAGCAGCAGAAAAGAGAAGTCATGAAAAGAGTTTCAGCAACAGACAGATTAGGTTTAATGCTCCTGGTCTGATACTCAGGATTAATGTGCTGGTTCACAAATTTGGTGACATAATTAGGAGTTCAATTCCTGGGTTGAGCAATGCAGACTTAGACTCAATGGAAATGTGCTGAGCAATAACTTAACAGTAATAAAACAAGAAATAGACAAGATATCCTAGGAATGGTTAGTAGAACAATATCTTGGTAGAATTAATAAAGAGTTCAGTTCAAAATTCCCTGAAGGTTACCTGGATGAACAAGTATTCTATGAAGGCCAGAGAGTACAATAGTTAAAGCATTGTATGATAATAAAGATGGGGACAACTGTCTGCATGTAAATATTGATAGCTCCTTATTCCAGAAATTAAAACTCAATGATAGATCTATCTATCGCCCGGTTCACACTCCACCCATGTCTATTGAACAGGTTAAGAGGCTCATCCCTTGTTCAGGATGTGGTTTCCGGCTTTCTCTTTTCCAGTCTTCTCATTATTACGTAGCCCTCTGCACATCAGTGGCGTTACCACCTTGTTCGGGGTGATATGATTAAAAAAAAAAACAAAAAAAAACAACAACACTGCATATTTCACATGCTGTAAGTAGCAAAATCTTATTTTAAAAATTGTGTATGCAACTTCAAAAATAAGAATGTAGATGTCGAAATCCATTTTTAGGGAAGCGTTGTGCCAAAAACTACAATATTATCTCTAGTCAATACATTGGTAATAAAAAGATCTATTGATATCAGATTCTTGCCTTAAAACAAGCAAAATGAAAGATTTTTTTTTTTCAAGTGGAAAGTCAGTATTATTGTAGCCTGGAACATTAATAAAAAAAAACCCAATTTGTCATCCAACTTTAAATTCAACTTAATAAGCAAAAGTCTATGGTTTGCTCTTATAAAGAACTTCCAAGCCATGATGGATTAGGGTAGGAAATGGATCATAAATTTTAATGCTTCCAAAACGAGGCTTCTCTCCTTTCTTGGGTTTTGCACTGAGCTTTGGCATTGTCCAGTATGGTGTAGAAAAATTCTAATTCCTCTTCAGTGCTATGCGTTGTCGGTGCATAGATTACTATAATAGCTATATTGAAGGGCTTCCCTTTCAATTTGACCAAGTGGATTCTTTCAGATAGCTGGTAGCATCCCAGAATGCATTTCTTCATTCAGTATTAAACCGACTCCTTTCTTGTTATTTTTACCACATTATTCTGTTGTATTCTTCAGAATATGAACCTTATTTAACACAAGTCTAATTTTTTTATTGTTACTATTACTTCCGTCTTAATAAGAAATCTGCCAAGGGTGACAGTGTAAATATGGCTGCTGCCCTTCAAAACAACCTACAGTCTGTGAGTGAATGGAGTAGGAAATGGATTGTAAATTTTAATGCTTCCAAAACGAGGCTTCTCTCCTTTCCCTACCATAGAGAAACTTTTTTACCTTCTATCAGAATGAAGGACACTAGTCTCCTAGAAAGTAACACACTGTTCCTCCTTGGCCTCACTATCAACTAACCTCAAGTGGAACAACTACATCAATTCAATAGCTATATCTAATGCTAAGAAGGTTGGGTCACTGTGTTTAGCCAGGATGTTTTTCTTGTCAGAATCTATCTTACACATTTATAAATCTACCATTCATTTGCTCATTGACTGTTTCTCATATCTAGTTGGGTGCCCCTGCTCGTCATCCCAGTTCTCAACAAGATCCATAGAAGGATCTGCAATGTAATCAATTCTGATTTAGCAGCTCAACTTCAGTCACTTTCTTACTAATGGGATGTGGATTTCCTCTGTCTTTTGAAATATTTTCACAGCTTCCGCTCTGATGACTTTTCCCCTGTTATCTAGACAACATGAATTTACTCATGCTACAAGATTTGCATCTAGGTCCCACCCATTTACCATCAAAATAGTCAAATTTTATCACTACTTCTACTCCTTCAGTTTCTTTTCTCACACTTCTCACCTGTAGAACCCCCCTTCCATACACTTGCCACAGTCTCCACAATTTTAAATACAATGTTAATTGACATCTACCTACCTAAATCTCATCAACCTCATACCCTTTCTTAGGCATTCCCTGTATGCTGTTTTTTCCCCCACTTTCTCTCACTGTAACCCCTTGAGCACCAGTGATTATCCTGCCTTGTTTGGGGTGAAGTGATTAAAAAAAAGTAATACATTTAGAATTCAATCTGTTTTTCAATTATTTTGAAAAGTAACTCAATATCAGCCAGTTTACAATATTTGTTGAGGTCACCAATCATTTTTAAGTGTGTTTACTAGATCACCAATCATTTGTAGATGATTGAATTTGTATATTTACCTTTGTAAACGGGTTCTATGCCAGTGGTCACTAATCATTTGTAGAGGAATATGCGTGGATAAAATGAAGAAATAACAAAATCTTCAAAATGGCTGTACGCTACAGACTTTTATAACATGACAGAAATTGCATTTTATTTTTACTCTTATTCAGCATTCAAATTTGGTAGACATCCTCATAAAAAGGTAATACTGATTGTAATAAATGAATTAAATTTATTCATTGAAGTTCATCCTCTGTGATTGCTATTTTTAGATTTGCCTCAGCTCAGAAAACTCAATGACAATATAAAATTAAAAGATTGTGTAGTGGTAAAAAAAACAATGTATGGTAATCAGCCAAAAAAAAAAAGGAGACCAAAATGCCAATTACAGGTCAGGGATACTAAAATCAAGCAAGTACAGAAATTCGAATACCTGGAAAGTGTTTTAACAGAGGATGAAAAGTGCAACACTGAGATCCAAAAGCATCTTGGTCTAACGAAGGATGCATCCCAAAACCTGAATAGAGTATTAAGAGACAGGAAGATTTTGTTGAAAACAGTACTGGACTGTTATGATATTTGTCTGCCTATATGACAGCA
This sequence comes from Ascarosepion bandense, assembly GCA_037127315.1. NCBI lineage: Eukaryota > Metazoa > Mollusca > Cephalopoda > Sepiida > Sepiidae > Ascarosepion > Ascarosepion bandense. The sequence continues at coordinate 5,104,198 of JBBBDQ010000441.1, forward strand.
ACTGCTGGACAATTTCCTCAAAGATGAAGGAAAGAATTGAGACACTAGAAATGTAGTTCTACAGAAAGATGCTGAGGATACTATGGACTGAACTTGTGAGTAATGACAAGATTTCAGAGAGAATGAAACTAAGAAAAATTATATTTAACATCAGGAAGAGACAGCTGAATTTTTGGGGGACATATGAGGAAGGAGGGCTTGGAGAATCTGATGCTCACAGAGTGGATAGAGGCAAAGAATTGATTCTTTAAGTGCTGCTTAGATGTGGCATAAGGCTGAATGTATGGAGTATTCAGTGAGGATCAAACTCACTTAGTTGTAACAGGTTCCAGTGCGACAAGCTTGCTAACTACTACACCACGTCAAAGTGACCCACAGGGTTGATGGAAGAAAAGAGAAACAGGAGGAAACAGCATGTGATATACTTGATGGGCTTAAACAAATGGATGGCAGAGAAGTGTTTTGGGAAAAATAACAGGACGAAATATATTAAGAGCAAAAAGAGACAGGAAGATATGAAGAACTGTTTGCCTACATTCTGGAAGGAACACAGTGCATAAAAAAAGGTAACAATTTATAGTTATGTTACTAGACAATCACAGACTTTACACATGACATTATTTTAACATTTGACAACATTCTTATTTGCAATCACAATTTCTTTTCAGTCATAGACTCAGCTAATTGTGCCAGAAAAATTGATTCATGTAGAGATCACAAGAGTGTCAGAATTGGTTTTTATCTTTGGAAAAGAAAATAAGGGAATAGATAAAGAGGGGAAAAAAATTGGTGGAAATTTAATCTCTGAATTCATCTTCCTGTTCAGTTTAATGGAACCAAGAACAAATTTGATTGTTCAGAATTAATATAAGTGGTAACATCGTGTGGAATTAGGTTTCTCAGGATGATTTAATATAAGAATTATCAGCAATTTTTAACCTTCATCTCTACAAAAATCGGTTTGTCAAAACTAAAGGATTTTTACCTTGTCACTGCTATTATTTTAATTATCTTCACACCTTGGCAATGTTCATTTTAAAAAGCTGGATTAGAATTGTAATAAAACTTAAACATATGATGAAAGTGAATTTATACATTATGTTCTAGAGAATTTACAAAAATATTAAAACTAATTGTTTATTTAGAATTTTATATTTACAACATTCAAAAAATAAATACGCTTTTGTTAAAACTGATGCAATGTATATTATTTGCCAGCTTATAAAAGAATGATAATTTTTTAAAATAAATTTATAAACATTTAATAAATTATTAAAATATGTGAACCAATTTTAAGGAAATTGGTATTTACTTTTAAAAAAAAATTCTATATTGATAGACATTTTAATCCTTTTGAGTTGATGAAGAACTTTCTCACTTCATCCAATGTTTTATTGTACTAACTCCATCCAAAACGAATGTTGCTTTTGTCATAGTTACATTAGTAAATATCTTGAAAAAAAAAAAAAAAAATTGTCAAAATTAGTCTTATTTATTGATTCTAACATGATCACACACAAAAAAAAAAAAAAAAAGGAAAAGATATATATTTGTTGCACAATTTTTATTTTTGGGAAGAATAATACGAAAGGAAACATGTTTTGTGCAGAAGGTACAGTGAATGACAATGTATCAAAAAGTCGTTTGTAAAGTTTTGTGAGGGAGATTTACAAGGCCCTATGGTAAGGTAGACATGGATTGCAGTCAAATGGTCAATGTTATACAAAATGGAAAAAGAACCAACCTATTCCAAACATCCAAATCAGATGATAATCATTTGCACTAGCTTCATTTAGTAAGTTACTTTGACATGAGATTTGCACAAATAATTAGAGGAGTAAAATTAATGGTCCAAAGAAACGCTGCTTTTAAACATAATTATTTACACTATTTACATTATTTGGACTCTTGTCCTCATCTTTGTCCTATTTATGACATATTCAGGTGCTATGTTGAAATTTGAAACTGAACCCTTTATTTCGTTCATTGGGGTAGATTGTTCTAGTTCAATGAGCCATGCCTTTTCCAATTGTCTCAGTATCAGTTATTTCCTTTTAGTAACTTAACTGTCCAAGTATTTTGGACACCTCTGCCATGGCCAGGTATTGAACTCACAACTTCTTGAGTCAAGTCACTTTTTGGATTACTTCAGTTATCGCTTTTATGCACTGGGACACGTGTCCCGTAGAATCCTAGAGTGTACAACAGCTGAAACATTGCAAATATGACATTAAAGACAAGGACAACAGTTCAAACAACAAATAGTGTAAATAGTTACAACACCTCATCTTAGAAATATCGATAACAAATGATATCAAGTTGATACTTTACAACAATGTGAAATCTAAGAAAATATGGAACAAGCAATAAAAACTGCTAAAATAGTTTAAAGTTATTTGTAGCCATTTTTATTGCTTCCCCAATAATCTCTTAAAATCCATTAAGAAAATTACAAAATAAAATTCAAGAGACTTAGAAAGATTACAGAATATGAAAGAATTCATATTACTATGTAAATGAATAATTACTTCAGGTATATTGGATGTTGTGTTATCATCTATGATAACATGATCAGTATTTTTATTTATAAGAAGTTGATACCATATTTAGCATGTATAATAAAAATATAGTTCAGAAATAAATTTATCAATACATTTTAATATTGAGTTATTATAATCTAGAAATCTTGTAATAGGTTACATATATATTCTGAAAATTCTATCAATTTTATTGTAGAAACATTGCAGAATATGATTAGTAAAGAATGTGTAGTTTCCATAAGATTAACAGTCTAAAATGTAAGCTATAAATCAAACATGAAAATTTAATTATCCGGAAACTGTTTTAACTGATAATGAAAAATGTGACAGAAAACCAAACCTGCATTAAAATAGCAAAAGAAGCCTTCCAAAATCTAAGCAAAGTATTAAGAAACAGAAAAAAAAAATCAGTAGTAACAAAGAATAGAATACTGAAATGTTATCTAAGGCTCTATCCTGATTCCTACACTTTTTTCTGATCTTCAATGATCTTCCTGGTGTAATCAGTTTCCAAGTGGGCATCTCTAGAGATGACATTACCATTTACTCCCGTCTCAATAGTAAATCTTCCAAGTGTGACAAAGTAAACCTGGCTGCTGCTCTTGAAAAAAACCTCTAATCTGTGATGCATTGGGATAGAAAATGGCTTGGAAATGTTAATGCACCCAGAAGCTGCTCTCCTTTAACTCCCATAGAGAAACTTTCCTACCTGCTATCAGAATAGGTGGCACTAGCAACACACTGCACCTCCTTGGGCTCACTCTCTCAACCAACATTAAGTGAAACAAATACATTGAATCTATAGCTGCATCTAGTGCTAGGAAGGTTAGGTCACCATGTCAAGCCAAAAGTTTTTGGCAGCAGAATCCATCTTGCACATTTATAGATCTATCATTCATCTGTGCATTGAATACTGTTGTTATATCTGGTTGGATGCTCCTGCTATTCACCTTGAGGTTCTCAACAAAATCCAAAAAAGATCTGTAATGTAATCAGTTCTGACTTGGCATTTTGACTTCAGTCACTGTCTTACAGATGTGATGTGGCTTCCCTCTGTCTTTTCTACAAATATTTTTTTTGTAACTGCTCTGCCTCCCACCCCCAACCACATGAATTTAAGCATGTTAATAGATTGCTATGTGCTGTCCGTCCTTCAATATGTCAGTGAATGCTGGACAATACCATCAAAGATGAAGGAAAAACTTGAAACAACTAAAATGTGGTTCTATAGAAGGATGCTGCGAATATCATGGATCGAGCATGTGAGCAATGATAAGGTCTTGGAAATGGAAACAAAAAGGAAATTAATACTGAGCATCAGGAAGAGACAGCTGAAGTTCCTGGGACATGCAATGAGGAAAGAGGGCTTGAAAAATCTGATACTAACAGGCCAGATAGAGGGAAAAATAGATGGGAATGCAACAGATAACATATTTGAAGGACCTAATCAAGTGGACGACGGAACGAGAATTGCATGGTTTAACAGAAGATATGCACAGAGCCACCAGGGATAGGGAAACATGGAAGGCCGTGATTGCCTACATCCTGAAGGGATAAGGCACATAGAAGAATAGATTGGCATCTAGGTTCCACCCATTTATCATTTAAATAGATAAATATAACTGCCTCTTCTACTCTGGAAGTTTCTTTTCTTTCATTTCTCATCTGTGAAACCCTCTATCATTAACATGCTTCTCTGATAGCTGCAATATCCAAACATTTAGAAGAAACATCAATTGCCATCTTCTATCTTGAATCCAACCCATCTATCATCCTTTATTCAACAACCCCTGTACCCATTCTTTTCTTTTACTCCCCCCTACACACTAGTTGTGGTTCTATCTTGCTTGAGGTGAAATGATTTTTAAAAAATATATAAATACAATCAGTCTCCCAATATGGCAGTAAATGTAGAATAATTTTCTCACAGATGAAGAGGAGGCAATACATGTGGCTTTAGTGAAGGATGCTTAAAGTACCATGGATGGAGTATGTGAACAAGGAGAAAGCTTTAAGGAAAATGAAAACAAAAAAGATACTTAGAATTAGAAAAGAGTTGCGATTTCTGGGAAACATAATGAGGAAATTGGGCTTGGAGAATGCGATGCTCATAAGACATACTGAATAGAATAGGGAAGCAGCAAGTAACCAACTTAAAAACATGTGTCAACAAATGGCAGAACAACAGCTGGGAGAAATAATAGAAAGACAAACATTACTAAGAGCTAAAAAAAAAGGATAGAAAGTTTTGCTGAGTCATGAATGGCCATGTCCCTTTAGGATATGCCACATAGAAAAACACTGCAGGTTTCTTTGGTTTTTCTTTGGTTAGGTTTAAATTTGGTATACATGTGCTCTAGGACTCATTCTCTCACAAAATTTGTTACCCAGGTTAAAAAACAGAATGACCACCATTTTTCAAGATGGCAATCTCATAAAATACAAGAGTTTTCAGGGCTAAACTTTTTTTTTATAATCATGTGGCTCCAAGCAAAGTATTTGGCTGCCACAGTTGTGCAGGGGGTTACATAAAAGGAATGTTATGAGAAAGAGTGACAGGTTACAGAGAGTGTCAGGAAAAGACTATGATAAGGAAGAGAATACTGATGAGTGGGGTGGACGGAGAAAAAAGCATGAGAGAGAGGATGTAAGTTAGTGAGACTGGAGGTGACTACTGACTTTACATTTGAATTCTTGAAGATTGTAACTGTCAGGAAAAGCAAGTAAGTGGAAGGGAATTCCACAGGCAGGAAGTGTGAGAAAAGAAGCTGCTGGAGTAAAATTTGCATTTACAATTTATTGGTTTCACAGTAAAAAGGTGTGGGGCCTAATTGCTAATCTTGTGGCTCAAAGAAATTCATATATAGGGGTACCAGTGAGCTAAGTTTATCTGAAGCCATGAAAGTATTTGTAGAAAAAACACAGGGAAGACACACTGTGTCGGTGAGAAAGCGACTCTCCCAGGTGCCAAGTCAAGATCGATCACATTACAGATTCTTCGTTGGATTTTGTCAAGGACACCTAAGTAGATAGCAGGAGCATTCAACCAGACATGGCAGCAATATTCAGTGCATAGGCAGATGGTAGATTTGTATATGTGCAGGATTGTTTTGGATAGGAAAAACTTCCTGGCCTTACACAGAAAACCAACTTTCTTAGTGGCGGATTTAGCTATGGATTCTATATCGTTAATCCACTTAAGGTCTGATGTGAGAGTTAATCTGAGGAGGTGCAGTGTTTTACTTTCAGGGAGAGAAGCCTTATCCATGTTAATGGGCAGGAGGAACGACTGTCCGTGGTGGTTATTAGATAGCAGCATCGTTTTGGAAGCATTAAAATTTACAAGACATTTCTTGCCCCAGTCCACCACGGATTGGAGGTCCTTTTCAAGCTTGGCAGCAAGGTTTGCTTTTTCAGCCTCGGTAGATTTTTGATCGAGACAAGACTAAACAGTAGTGTCATCAGCATATATGCCCACTTGGGATCTTATTACATCAGGGAGATCATTAATATAGATAAGAAAAAGTGCAGGACTTAGAATAGAGCCTTGAGGGACACCCGCACTCATGTGATAGTATTGGGAGGCTTGTCCATTCAATACTACCTTCATTGTTCGATTTGAAAGAAATGACTGGATTAGGTCAAACAATTGTCCAAGTCATACCATAGCCCTGCAGCTTGCATAGAAGGCCAGCATGCCAGACTGTCAAATGCTTTGGAGATGTCAAGGGCAACATTTCAGGCTTTGCCGTTCTTGTCAAGGGCCTAGTGTATATACTCAGTGATGGTCGTGAGCCTATCAGAAGTAGACCTGGTGAAGCAGAAACTAGGCTATTTGTCAGAGAAGAGTCTGTGGACTGAGAAATGTTGTACCACCTCATCATTGATGATGGCTTCAAACACTTTGCCAAAGATCGGTAGGAGGCTGATAGGGCAATAATTAGCAGAGTCAGAGGGTTCTCCAGTATTTTTATATATAGGAACCACGGAGGAGGATTTCCAGCAGGCAGGAAAACAAGAAGCAGAGAGGCAGTAGTTATAGAGTTTAGGAAGAACAGAGGAGAGTTCAAGAGCACATTTTTTTAGAACAATGATTGGTATTCCGTCGTCACCGCTCGCCTTATGAGGGTCAAGCTTAGAAATTATTTTGGAGACCACCAAGGGAGTAATTAGTATGTCAGTCAGTTAGGCCTGGGTTCAGATAGTGAAGTTGGGTACAGATACTCCAGACAAGTCCAGTGTTGAGTTAGTAAATAATCTGGAAATAAAGCACTCAGCCTTTTGAAGAGGTAAGAATTTCAAATTCATTGATTAGAGTGGGGATTGAGGGCTTACTGCTGTTCAGCATGCTTTTACAGAGTCTCCAGTAGTCTTTGGAGCTGAACTTACAGGATGCTTTGCACTGCTTCATTCTAGCTGCAAACATCAGCTTAGCTCCTTTAAGTATCTTCTTGCACTCATTGCGAGCCGAGGCAAAAAGGTGCCTGTTATGGTCTTATGCTTGACTCCGGTAAAGCCGAAAGTGATTTCAGTGGGCGATAGTAGCTGAGCAGGCAGGGGAGAACCAGAAGGATGAGTGGGATTTAAGTCTTAACTTCCTGGCAGGGATGAAAGCCTTGATGCCAGACTTAACCCAAGAGGAGGAGACAGCTGCACCGTCTTCAACAGGAAGGCTAAATACCTTGTTCCAAGGGACGTCACTCAGGAAGTCGGAAAGAGTCCCAATCGGCTCTTTGATAGCAGTAAGATATTCTGCTGGTCTGAGGTTCTATAAATAAGAATCTGCTATTGATCCAAATATTAAATAGATTCTATCTTGACTGGAAAATGTATTTTGACACAAATATTTGTAATAGTTTTCAAGATGGTGGAATTTGCCAGACTTAAAATCAGTACCCTTGTAGCTGTCTTACAAAATTATCACGGATATTGCTGAGTGACATCTGTGATCTGGTATTGAGATGAGGTGGTCAGGCTCTATTATGCAAACAAGAGTGATGTTAAAGCACAACCAGGGCACACTGGTTACATCACTGCTGTGAGACAGAACATAGGGTTCAGTGTACTACTTGTACCTGGAGTTTATTAACTTTAGCTTTAGTCTGTAATATACTTGAGTGTCCCAAATGCAATCTAATAAACCACTGTATATATGTTAGCCAGAAGTATAGCTAGTTGTAGTATTACACTATTAGATAACCATACCTGAATTGACAGGATGTGCTAGCACAGGAGATCTGAGCCAAGGATAACAGAGTTTCAGTTAGCCAGATCATGACATTTAGTTCATAAAGTTCATAGAAATTTCAATTTTCAGATTGGCTGAGAAATTTATGTCAACTACCTGAAAACTATTTTTGCAAGAAAAAAAAGGTTTTTTGAGTCAAATATTTTAAAATAAAAGTACCAAATTTTTCCAATTTAGCACTAAAATCAAATTAACTGATACACTTTATCAGTATTATGTTTACATGATACTTAAGGTTCATTTTTTATATAGTCTCCTAAATAAATTTCCAGATAATTACTGTGATATGAGTGATGAGCAAAGATACCAATTCCACCAGGAGAACAAAAACAATCGAAGAGCACTACCAGGGATATTTGGGACAAACGAATCATGTCCAACTACTGCTGGTATATCAAAAGGGACTTAACACTGAATATGACAGATAATCAAGAAAGAGGAAACTTACCATCGTTCTTATGTTCACAAAGGTTTTATTTCTGGTGTTATTAAATGATTTGCTGACAATACTTGGTTTTGGTATATTCAATCATTATTTTTATATTGAACAAACAGTACTTCTTAATAAGCAGATCAATATTTGTTGGTTTAAATACTAATTGAGAGGTTTCTATAATTTCACTTTTAGAAATATTACCAATATTGTCAATATCATAGAAGCAGCTTGTAGCGGGGCTATCGACAGAAAAGGTGCCGTTAACCCCGCTGTGAGTTAAAGCAATACGATCAAATCAAGGACAACGAAATCGAGGGTTTATACGTTTCAACCAAGTTTTTATTTGCCTAAGCCGGCAAAATAATGTCTTACAGAAACTTCGTTGTGGTCGCCGGTGCTGATTGATGGGATCGCTAGGTTCCAAGACGGTAAGCCGGTAGCTGGCTGGGTAGTACTGGTGCGAAGTTGGTCGTTGCAAATTCCGCTCCGGCTGTCTTTAGACGTACGGTCGTGAGTGTAGCCGGGATTTGCCTGGTGCGCCCGCTGTGTCTACTGCTTCTGCTGCTCAGGTAGGTTAGCCCTGAAAAGGGCTATTGCATATGTAGATGAAGAGCCCTTAAAAGGACTTGTGCATATCAGTACGGAAAGCCCTTAAAAGGGCTATATCAATGTAACAGAGAGTCCTAAAAAGGACTATTGTAGAGTGTGGCTGCCGCTGCTGGAGTTGGCTGCACTTGCTGGCGGCTGCTTCTGCCTGATGCGTCTGCTTGGTGCGTCAGCTGCTTGGTGCGTCTGCTGCTTCTGCCTGGTACGTCAGCTGCTTCTGCCTGCTTGGTGCGTCTGCTGTTCTTGCCTGGTGCTTCAGCTGCTTCTGCCTGCTTGGTGCGTCTGCTGCTTGGGGGCAGGTTAGCCCTGAAAAGGGCTATCGCATATGTAATTGAAGAGCCCTTAAAAGGACTTGTGCATAACAGAAACGGGAAGCCCTTAAAAGGACTAGATCTATGTAAACAGAGAGTCCTAAAAAGGACTGTTAGAATGTGGCTGCTGCTGCTGCTGGAGTTGGCAGGTTGGGCTATGGACGGCTGCTGCTACTGCGTGACTGCTCCTGCTGGCTTCTGGCGGCTGCTGCTGGGCTGCTGGAATTTGGTTGCGGCTGCTGCTATGGCGAGTGGCAAAGTCGGCCAGGCGCTGGTGGTAGGGGGAGCACGTCGCTCAACCCCAGGTCCCTCTCCTCTGGTTTTGGTTGAGAAACATCGGCCATGTTCTGTCGGCTATGGTCTTCAACATTGCCGAGCTAGTAATCTCTTGTTTGGTTAGTAACAATTTCTCTCTCCACTTTCGAATGTACACATGGGTTTTGTTTGCACCCCATGTGTATATAGATTAGTTTCAGAGTATTGTTTTTGTGTGCGAGCGCTTGTGTGTGTTTATACTTTGCTTTGTTGTTATTTTTCAGCGTTTTGGTCCCTGGAAATGCTGAGTCACCGGAAATTGATGGCCTCGCTTTCTTTTCCGGAGTGACGCGTTTTAGACATTTGAGCAGCCGGTCGTAGCTTCCGGCCGGGTGCGATAAGCTAACAAAATAATTTTTTTTTCCAAAAATGAGGAATTTCTATACAGTAAAAATGGTAGCTAACCAAGAAAAAGGTCATTTTCAGATTCACACCCTCAAATTAGCTAAAAAAAAATTTGGTGTCTCTACACTATTATTTCTTTATTTTGTTAACCAATCTCATAAAATACAAAAAAGAGTTTTCAGTGATGAACATCTATAAATAAGAATCTGCTATTGATCCAAATATTAAATAGATTGTATCTTGACTGGAGAAATATATTTTGGCACTAATATTTGTACTAGTTTTCAAGATGGTGGAATTTGCATGACTTATAATCAGTACTCTTGTAGCTGTCTTACAAAATTATTGCGGATATTGATGGGTGACATCTGTGATCAGGTATTGAAATGATGTAGTCAAGCTATTGCATTATGCAAACAAGAGTGATGTTAAAGCACAACCAAGGCACACTGGTTACATCACTGCTGTGAGACAGAGTATAGGGTTCAGTGTCGGCTTATAGTGTATGACTTGAACTTCATTATTTCTTTTTACAAAATGTTGTGCTAAAAGAGCACCAGTTATTTAATTGTGGCCATATCATCTTAGTTTTTAATAATTATGATTTTGTGAGTACAGAAATGGATTTTTTTATCTTAAAAACATTTTGATGCATAGAATGTTAAAATAGCATTATTCTATCAAGTACAAATTCATACCACTTTAAATCATGGCCATCTTGTTTTTCAACATGGGTAACATACTTTTCTGAGGGAATAGGTCCTGCAGTACATGTACAGCAAATTTAGTGTTTGTACCACTAAGTGAAAGATTATTTCTGTAATCTGCTGCACTACATATACTTTTTACTGATAAAAAAGAAGATATGTTCAGTAAATCTTCTGTCTGTATTTCCATGATGATAGCTACTGTAACTATTTACACTATTTACATAATTTGGAGGATGGGTGTTGTGGTGCATGGGATATCGACTCAGAACCAGAAATCGAGGAGCCAAGCTGAATTCATTGTATTCACTTACATGCAAATACCCTTGGGAAAGGTATTCATCCATCTATTCCTTCCAGTTATGGGTTAAATAACAGGACAGATTGGGTTCTATAGCCTTGGTCGGCAACCAGTCTACCGCAGAAAGCAATGGCAACCTACTGCGGAATAATCTTCTGCCCAGTCAGTCATGTCTCAAAAGAGACATGATCGCCCAAGCGTGTATCACGTATGGCACTTAACTGACTGACATAATTTGAACTGTTGTCCTCTTTCTTTATTGCCATATTTACATTTCAGCCATTGTATGCTCTGAACTTTGGGCGATATAAGTTGCCTATTTTGGATTTGGCAGTTTCTGTTAATTTGCTTTACTATGTTCAATACCTGGCTGCAGCAGAAGGAACCGAAAGCTTGGAGAGTCGAGTCACTAAAGTGAATTAACTGAAATTGAGATATCCAGAAAAGGCATGGTACTTGGAACTAGAACAATCTACTCCTATAGACTAAAGAGTTTGGTTTGAAATTTCAATATGTATCACCTGAAGAAGGTTGGTGCATACAATAGCTGAAACAATATGGCAATAAAGATAACAATCCAAACAATATAAATCAGTAAATCCTGTCAAACAATAGTGGCATAACAAAATAAAAGTTAAAATAAAAATACAATAATAAAAATTAATAGTTTACGTGTAATAAAATTATGACAATATTTCCTAAAAGCTTTCTTCCGTTTATGTGTGAGCAATTCTAAAATGGCTAAATTCATTCACATATCAACAACATTTTTTTTTTTTTTAATGATAAAAACTAAATAATTATAATTGATAATAACTGCCTGATTAATCAGTTAGGTTTGGCTTGAAGGAACCAAAAACAGAAACAGCAGGCAATTTGTTTTTAATTTCTATTTTTCTCTTCCATTTTTCGAAAAGCTTCCATTTGCACTAAAGCAGACGGCTGCTCAACCATGAAAATGTCAACAAGTAAACCAAAAATTCTTTCCACTTCAACTTTTTCGGCTACTTGCCATCTTTTCATTTTTGTTGTTTTACTATTTTCTCATCTTTTTGCCTTTCTCTTTTCTTCCTCCTTCATTCTTTTTCTTTCTTTTTATTTTTCAGACCATTAATTTCTACTTTCTTCCTGTTTATTTTCTTTATTATTTTAACTTTTAAATTCCTTCTAAACTGCCAAAACGTTTATATTTTTTTTTATTCACTCAAAACTTGAAATTACTTTCATAATTTTGATGGATTAGAATAGCTGATATAATTTTCTCTTTCAAATAAAATTAAGTATGTACAAGTTTGGGACATGCAATCATTTACAAAAAGATGATTTAAAAACTCAAAAATTAGTTAAAACTAATATTTCAGTGTTGTTCCTTAACTGCAAGTATATAGGCATCTTGTATATTTAAGCACACACATACACCATGTTTAGTCATTAAATTTAATTTTACATAATACATTTTACATATTTTTTGTAATGATGTTTATGATAAATTGTTAGATGCGAGATAATTTACTCTATAAGAATGTTAAATTATACCAGTGGTTGCCAATTTTTTTTTCCTCTTGGGCACATTTTTTGAAATTAAAATTTGCTTGCACATCAAATTTTGAAAACTCTCCTCCAATTTTCAGAACCTAGTTACTATATTCTCAATACTTGATATCATCCAAAAATATCACAATGATAAAAATCAGTCAATAAATATTTATGCAGTGAATAATGCATGCAATAATATCCATAGTATTTTACGTTTTGAAATCATTTTATTTTTGGTAAACAAATTTTTTTAAACTTGTGAACAAAACAAGATCTACATTTAAAAATTCAAATGCTAAGCACTGATTCATTGATTTTCTTAGAAATAAACAAGTTTTCTTGAATTTACAAACTTTGCTTAGCACACACAAAACTCAAAATTTCACACCTCGGTGTGAAATATTTTTTTGACCAATAGAAAACATCTAAAAACAAAATAGAAAGGCCAGAATCACATCCGGCAGTGAATTCCCAAATAACCTGTTCAGAGCCCCAGAAAACAAAATAAAAAGATGGAAGACGACTCATCAGAGAGTTAAGATGAGCAATTAACATGTACCCTTGACAAACGTCAAGCGATCATTATTATTATTATTATCTGTCTCTCACCTTCCTTTTCACTGTTCACCCTGATCAATGACTTCAAAGACTAACCTACCTAACAATAAATGCTCATACATACATTCCTGTCTACTTATACATAAACCCACTCTTGCAAGGACTACTACAAACATTTCAACAAACTCTTGATACCCTTAACTTCTTAATACTATTTCTCTTGGAATGTTTAACTTCTACCAATTCATGTTATTCTTTTCTATTAATAAATTTCTAATTAAACATACAAAAGGTATACTTTTATTCTTCCACACATTCCAATCTTCAACCAAACTTCTGATGATAGCAAAAAAAATCCTAATTTGTAGGGAGATTGGTAATGTATGGTACAAGGCCAATTCAATAAACATTAACCATCTCCCTACAGATTCAAGCTGTTTCTAAATCTTTGTCTTTCAATCATTCCACCTATGAGACACACTGCGTCATTTGGGAACCACTGACTTAAACAGTAACATGCAAAATTCTTCAGCCATTTTAAATTTCTGTAAGTTCTAAAAATTGCCAGTTCATAAGATGTCGTATATTGTTTTATCTACAGATGGAATATTGGTTATTTTTTAATATCATCCATGCCTAATTAACAATTTGTAGACCACACAAAAGTTTTTGTGATTTTTTTTTTAACATTTTTCCTTCTCATTAAGGCCCCATACCTGAAAATATGATTGTTTATTAAATATGGTTATTGAACTGATTCTCATTGGGCAAGGTTTCATTCGCAGAAAGCAGAATGCAAAACATCTGCTTATTGAATTGTTTAAAGTAAGTGAAGCCTTTTTAGTAGTACTGTCATTCATTATATACGTAACTTAAATGTTAATTTTAGTGGATACTTGAGTAGATGCTCCATTTATTTATTAAACAATAAATTTATTTTCATCTACTACTCTGAATATTCAAGAAAACTTATTAGAGAAAAATATGTTCTCCAGCAGGATTTGAACCTGTGTCACCCTAAGAGAAACTGTCATTAGATCTGGTATACTTTGACCTCTCTTAGATACAGAGTTGGTCGATGATCAAGCAAAGTTGAATAGAGCATTTTGAACACCATTTTTTCTAACATATCAGTTTAGTTTTTTGTATCCTAACCTAAAATCAATTTGAAAAAAAAAAAAAAAAAAAAAAAGAAGTAGCGGACCACGTTCACATTCATTAATCTAACAGATTTTGTATTACTTAAACATTTTTAGTGGATACTCCTATTTGAATAAACCATTATTAATATAAATATTCATTTTCATCTACCAGCCTGAATTTTCAAGAAATCTTTAGAGAAAATGACCTTTTGTTTAGAACTTTGCTCAGTCACCAAGGATTTGTAGCCCAGAGGTCAAAATACATCAGATTTAGTTCTGCACATTATAAACTCTTCTGTGGAGAGATAAGATGAAGTAACCATCTTTGTGACAAACATTATGAAATTCAAATCTGATTCTCAGGGTTGAAAAGTGAATGCTCTAACAACTCACCCAAACCTATATATATATATATATATATATATATAAAAAAAACACATTTAACTTATATTAAGTTATATTATAGGTAAGAATGCACAATATCAAGGATAGAGTATATGCAGATAAAAAAGTGGACACTGAGGTCAACACTGAGTGGCACCAGTTTGTATCATGGTTAAAAACGAGAATTTCAAATGTGCTATTTATTTTTTATAACACGCCAAACTCAGAAAAAAACTACAGAAACTCAAAGACAAGATAGTAAAGTAAAGCAAAACATGAAAAAAGGATTAACCATTGATTTTAAGAAAACAAAAACTATGGTTAATAACATCCCAAAATGTAAGCAACAAATTGTAGATGCCATAATCGAGCAGGCACAAAAATATAACTAAATGCAAAAAATATCACACAGAAATCCAAAGGAAAATTGGAACAATGAAAAATAACTCCCAAAAGCTAAACAAACTTAGCAGGAAAATTAAAAGCAAAGAAATAAGTGCTACATAATAGTCTTCTAAATGGTAATGGCGATGTTCTAAGCATAGCTGAGGTGTGGTATGAAGCACCCAGTGAGAATTTCATGTCTGCATATACTCTATCCTTGATATTGTGCATTTTTACCCATAATATAGCATCAGTTAAATCTGTTTTTTATGCATCTAAACTTATATAAAAAATGGAACTGTGTGTGTCCATTACCTATGACTTCGAAATGGCTGAACTCATTTTCTTGAAAATTTACACAGTTGTACTCTAAGCATCTGCGAGTGTTCTTAGCTAGGTTTTGTGTCGAGATACCTCCGATAAATATCAAAAATCGATAATTGAAAAAAAAAAAAAAAAAAAAAAAAAAAAAAAAAAAAAAATCGGGTTATAGAAGGAGTGGTCCAATTTTAATCAAATTTGATACACTCACAGAGAAAGACGTAATAAATGATATTCAAAAGTTTCGAGGTTGCAGTTCTTACAATAGTGCAGAAAATTGATAATATATAAATATAAAAGGCAAGGTGTTTGTCTGTTTATCTGCCTGTACGTCTGTATTTTTTTCAGCCCTTTTATTTTAGGTTTTGCTTTGGGTTTGGCTCTAAGTAGGTATAATTGTAGTCCTTAGTCTCAGACATGATACCATTTACTCAGAGGACTTATTTAGCCTTCAAAATTCAGTTTACGACGAAAAGAAACTTATTTGATATCGATACCAGGAAATCAAAATTTGACTTACATCCATTCATTTTTCTTTCAGTCTATGGTTTTGCTTTAACTAGAAACAACTATTGCTTTTCAGTCTTTCGTGCCAACATCCAAAGAGTCTGAGCTCCAGGACCATGGATTAGTTTTAAAGCTTTCATTACACCCGAGCAATGCTGGGCTATACTGCTAGTATATATATATATATATATATATATATATATATATATATATGTGTGTGTGTTTTGGTGAGGAGTTAGAGCATTCACTTTTCAACCCTGAGAACCAGATTTAAATCTGACCATGTTTGATTTGTCAGAAAAATGGTTACTTCATGTTATCTCTCCAGAGAGAAGTTTATAACATGCAGAGCTAAATTTAGTAGTAATAGATCTAACAAGATAAGTTTGCTAACCATTACATCACATCAAAGTGTTGCTTCTATATATTAATGAATGCTAAACTGTTTCTGCAGAGATGAAGAGAAGATTTTAGGCAATGCTGATCTAGTTGGATGCTGCAAATACCATAGACAAAAAGTTTCAAGGAAAATAGAACAAGGACACTTCTTAGAATCAGAAAAAGACAATTGAAATATTTGCAACAAGCAGTATAGCCCGGCTTTGCTCGGGTATAATGAAAGCTTTAAAACTAATCCATAGTCCTGGAACTCAGACTAAAGAATATTTGTGTGAAGTTTGGTGAGAATCAGATAAAATTGTGGATTTGTATAAAGGACATACTAACAGATAAACACACACACAAACATCTTGCCTTTTATATATATATATATATATATATATATTATATATAATTGATTTTTCTGCACTATTGTAAGAACTGCAAACTTGAAACTTCTGAGTATCATTTCTTATGTCTTTGTGAGTGTATCAAATTTGATTAAAATTGGACTACTCCTTCTATAACCCGACTTTTTTTGATTATCGATATTTATCGGGGGTACCTCAACACAAAACCTAGCTAAGAACACTTTCAGACACTTATAGTACAACTGTGTAAATTTTCAAGAAGATTGGTTCAGCCATTTCAGAGTCTATAGTTAACAGACACACACAAAGTTCCATTTATAAATAAGTTTAGATATAAGAAAAAGAGTTACATGAATTTACAAGACATTGAAGTCAAGAAGTGCAGAGGAAAACAGTGAGGCACATATCTAACAAGCTTGTGTAAAAATGGATAGAAAGGAATTGATAGAAAGAGGACAAACTTTGCTTAGAACTTAAAAGGTTAGGAAGATGCAGAGAGTCATGATTCCTCACATCTTGAAGGGATATGCACATCAAAGATTCATTTTCATAATACCACTCACTGTAGATTGTTGTAAAGTATAGAATATCATCCTCACCTAAGCAATCCTCACTGAGAGTTTGCATTTCAACCTCTATGCAAAAAAAAAAAAATATATATATATATATATATATTTCTATAAAAGTCTATTTTTATGCTAGTCATTTGACTCCAGTTTGGTGGGGTTAACTATTTGCCCATAACTGGGACCCTAACAGGTACTACCGCTCAGGGTCAGGGTAGACCTGGGAACAACAGAAATTAAGAGGTGGTTCTTTGCTCCCAATCAAAGGCCTTGCTGCTGAATGCAGTTTACAATCATGCCCAGGACCCCTCACTGAGAGAATAGCTCGTACACTAACATCAGTAGAAGAATAACCGTTACATTATCCTTCGACAGCTGCTCTTCTGTCATAAACAGGAGAATATTTAGGTATATAACAGTGTATTTACTCATAGATTTAAAAATATTAACAAAAGCAAAAAAAATTAAAAATAACTTTATGCTTTCTCAGTCCAAGGTTTTATAAATTGAATTCTTTTCTTGTGAGGGTCAGAATATCAAGTCCTCCTCTTTCTCTGACTTATGTGCTGATTTTATGTTCCCATTTTTTAATGACTTCAAAAAGGACTTTTGCATCCATTCTAGAAACTTGAAAGCAGTAGGAATTTTTGCTTATGGCAAGTCTATTTTTTTTTTCTTCTAATTTTAACTTGCAGACTGACAGAATACTCGTCTGCTCAGTCCCCAGTCTTTTCCGTTTTTCTTTCTGATAGAACCACAGATCACTTGAAAGATTGGAATATATTGAACTGCTTTGTGCCTGACTTTGCGATTACATATCAAGTAAAAACATGGCCTGCAGTAATATAATTTTCAAAAATCATTCATTTTTGCCTACTGTTATTTTTTTATTTTTTGATTCATGTTATCGTACAGCATTGCAAGAGATAAAACTTCAGGTTTTCTCAGGAAAATGCCAAGAGGTGGCTTGCAGATTCTAAACTTCAAAGATTTCCAAAGAGATAATAACTATGTTATCAAAAGTTATGGAAAGTAGATTTTTGAAAATTTAAATAAAATAAAATAAAAAATATTGATTTGTTTGATATTGAAAATTTTAACTTCATATTTCAAGTATAAAATGTAAAATTCTTTTAAATTAAGAAAAGGAAAGAAATTTAATTCCAGTGTCCTACTCAGGAATAAGATCATCTAGTCTTGTACCTACAGTACACAAATGTAAGTCATAAGGTTTAAAATTCATGTTCCAATAGTTCCCATCTGGATATCTGGGTGCAAAGAAAAGAAAAAAAAAAAAAAAAAAAAAAAAAAACAACTTTCATATTAAATCTTTCATAAAATAAAGATAGTAAAATAGATATTTATTTTTTCTAGCATCTCGAAAATACTATGTCCCTGCAGGTTGTATTTGATCATAGTTCTACATAGCTTTTTTTTTTTTTAATATCTTTAAATTACCATGCCTTCTTGGAAAAGAGTAGAGTGGTTTACCATCACTTTGGCCACAGTTTTGAGTTTTTTCTTCTAGGCTAGTTACCCACCAAGGCTACAGCATGACCAAAATGATAGTTTCATTTAAGTTTTATCATACAAACTGAGTATTATTTTTTTTTTAATTTATAATAATTCAAAATATATAGGCCATAAAAATATACTGAATTAACCCAATATCCAATTAACATAAGCAAATGATTTTCATTTTTTCTATGCTAATATTCTGTAACTCTCATCAATCTTAACTCATTCATTTTATTCACTTTTCTACTCTTTTTGAATTTAACATGACTTGTAATTTATTGATTCCTAGAAATCTTTGCTTTAATATTTGCTTTCTGACCTTGAGACAAGGGTTCAAATCTCGAATTAACAATCATTAAATATTTTTGTAAAGTTATGAATAAAAATCTTGTTTTAATAATTATAGAATGGTAAATAATAAATATTGCATTATTATTCATTTATATATTTTGATAATTTTTTATAGATTTTTAGCAAACAAAAATTATTTCTTTATAAAGTGGTAAATAAATCTTTATAAACAATTTATGCCATTTACATTGTGTGGAATAATGCCTTCATCTTTATTTTGGATGTACACTCCAGCTTTATTCACTGAAATTTTAAACCAAACCCTTTGTTCTTGTTTCATGCCTTTTCTGGATATTAGTTTCAGTTATTTTCCTTTAGTAACTGAACTTTGAATGTTTTTTTTTTATCCACCGCTGCTGGGACTAAGTATTGAACTCAAATTACTGGATTACTTCCACTAATGCTTTTATCCACTGGGCCATATGTTAAGGACATAAATAATATCACATTGGACTTGTTTCACATTTTTAAAGAATATTGTTCTTTTCAAAAGTGTGTACAGTAATAAAGTCAAGGGAATAACCATTTAGTTAAACATTGTTATGCATGTAATATTCTTTGATAGACAGCGCTTTCTCATGTACCATATTTTTTAAATTTTCAATTAGACTTATATCAAGATTTCACTGGCATGTCATTGGTTTTATACGCCTTTCCTGAAGAAAATATTTAATTCCATTTGCTTTGTAATAGCATGCATTATTGTCCTTTAAAACAACTTCCCCACCAAACCAATTTTCTATCAATGGAATGAGAAAATTATCGAAGATTTCAATGTAGACGTGTGTATTTATTGTTTGATAATAATTGCCATCTCCCCTGGACTTTTAAATGGCATTCGGTTCCCTATCATGAGTAACTTGAAAAATTTACTTGTTTTCTTCGGACAACCATCTTTGTTTCATTTGAATAGCACCAGACAAGTTTCAGAATAATTACCCTAGCCAATGCAAAATTCTTGATAAAACCCTGTCACTTTCATCCAATTATACACATGATATTATTGTTTTTCTATTATTATTACTGCATATTAACACAATTTAATAAGATTTTCTTCTGTTTTTATATTAGCCCTGGTCTTCATTTAACCTTTATTTAATTCAGCCAGTTTCTTAGTTTTGTCACAAATATTGACTCATGATCTGACCTGCTAGTTTTTCATTTTTGTTGTACAGTTTCTTTTTTCAAGACATATTGCTTCACAATTGCTATTTCAATTCTTTGATGTCTAGTACATTTTTCAATTTTAACCATCACATTTCTTTTATACTGGCACCAATTTTAAACACAGCTGATTTGGAACAACCAACATCTATCTTTACACATCACTGTGGTTTGATATCTTGAACAAATTTTATGTTCATTTACAGAGATTCAAATGCATATTGGCATGGTCAAGGACACATTCCAAATACCGAGTAAAATATTAAAACAGGAAAATGTTATTAGAAACAAAAATAATATTGAACTGTTATGAGAAGTCTGTTCTTTTTTATGGCATCCTCTAAGTGTGCAAATTCCATGATTTTTTTTCTGGAGATTGTGATATGACTAAAAGCAGAATTGACCCAAATTTTTATTTACGCTCTCACACCCTGATTGAGCACTCTGAAAGAATGGTAGACTTTAAAAAACAGCAGCTACTCTGGCATGTACGCATTGCTCATTCAGTAAAATGAATTAGAGCACTCTGGCTGTTGGGTGCGTATAATGATAATATACGCACTAAAAAGTGCCTTCTTCCACCGAATAGCCCAGAGGTAGAACTGCCGACTGACGGCAGTTCGGTCAGGTTTCAATCCTGGGTTAAAAAAAAGCAATCGGAATCTAACCGTACTGATGAGCTGTGATACAGCAAAACAGATCTATCTGCAGATGACAATATATATATATATATATAAAATGCAATGTTTTCTAATTTCTTGGTATATATTTGTAACATTTTTCAAAGATCAGAGAGGATTCCATTTAATCCAAGGCAGGTATATTTATCCAGCCTCCCCACCAGGCCTGGATATGACACAAGGTCTTTTTAACATAGGGAGTTTCATACATTTATGTATATGGGTCAGAGACAAAAAAATGATTTTTGCCCAGCACCCCAATTAGAAATGTCACACTGGCATTAGAATTACACCAATCCGACTACTTCACTATATTGAGGAAAGTACTTCTGCAGTGATGGAATCCACGGAGCTGAGCAACTTTTCCCATTTAAAATAAAGAAAATCAGTTCCACTTACAGCACAGGGACATTAACCACACCTCAGTAAACCCTCATTGGCTAATGGTTAACTTCTGTGCCAGATAAATACCTAATTCAAGGTATGGTCACAACTTCAACAGGTACAGATTTATATAGAAAACTTAAGATATGTTGTGCTGAAGCATATATAATTTTAAATCTCTAATAATTAAGTCTCCCAAATTCTGAAAATTTCACCAGCAACTAAAAATTTATTTTGTGAAGCATGGTAATGATATAGGTATTTAACATCTCATAATTTGAGCTCAGCATAAATGCTTTCTAGAGTTCATTTTCTCTCCCTTGATTTAACCAATTTTGTTTAATTTCATGGATTTAGGCAGCCAGGAGATTGATTTTATATATAATTTATCATGGGGAAAAAAAAAAAAAAAATCAATCAGTAGTAACAAAAGCAAACATTTACAAAGTTATTCAGAGGTTTAAGTAAAAAATGCCAACCTATTAATCTCCACTCTAAACTTTTGAGGTCAGAGCCTCTAGCAAGTAAATAGAGCTCTTGTCACTTTCAAATTACAATTTTCATGCTTTAATGATTTAAAGAGAAAAGCAAGGAACTAGGAAAAAAAAAATGTTTTCTATCACATAAATATCTTAGGATTTGCATCTAATTCCAGTGCTCATGAATCCTGATTGGCATTATATTTAAACTCTTTGATATACAAAAGAAAAAGTAAAGATTGAAAATAGGTTGATGTAGAATTATATACAGTATATGATGGGTAAATTGTCACCATTTTGTATTTCTTGCATATGCATTGTTTTTTATTTTGCCAACTGCCCAGTATAGTAGGGTCAGTTGGGCACAGTGTGTGAGAAAAAGGGCACCACGACAATTCACTCTGCCAGAAATTTTACAACAGAATGCTGTACTTATTGGCATTCATACCAGAAGCTCCAATAAGCTCCATTGGAGAATATTTCGGTGTTAATCTGATGACATTGCAGAGGATTTGGAAAGAGCTAGATGATATATTCAATCATCATCATGGTGTTTGGAGTGATCACAACATTATGCTTCATCTTCCCACGGATTCAGACTCAACAAAGAGGCCTACAACAAGTGTCTTGAACAGGTAGTGCTGTCCTGAATCAAGAAGACTGTCAACAGGATTCTGCACCATTCCACACATACAGAAGAATGGTCATGGTTGTCAGACAATTTCTGCAACCACATCACCTCTTACATCTGGCCATTAATCTCCCTAGACTGCAACTGATTATTATATCTAGGGCACTGTTGAGTGAGAAAGCAACAAAACTTCCTGTAACACCAAAGATGAACTGAAGGCAAGCCTTCACCAACTTAAACAAAGAGATCATTCAGAAGAGATGCAGGAAATTTCAAAGTTGTCTTGAGGCCATGGCTGAAGCCAATAGCAAAGTTATTGAGTAAATTTACCCTTTCATATTTCAGAATATCAGGCATAATTTTGGTAAATACATCTTAAAATGATATGTCAGATATTTTCATTTTGGGGTAATTTAGATAATATGTGCATCACACCATATATATATATGCAATGGATGAATTGTTATTTGAATTATGACAAAAGGAATATAACACTTCATTTTAACAGATATGATTACCAAATTTACACCTAATATTGTGAAATACTCAAGGGTAAATTCATTCAATAAAAATTGCTGTTGGTTTTAACCATGACCTCTAGATGACTTCAAAATCTTCTGCATCCCTTCTAGACAGTCTCTTTGTGTAAGTTGGTCAATGCGGTCATAATACTTGCCTTCAGTTCATCTTTGGTGCTACAAGGAGTTTTGTTGGTCAAAGATTATTCAACAAAATTACACTCACAACCCCAAGGATGGTCTCAGTAACTGGTTCTCCATTTGCTACTGGATTGACAAATAGGTTCCACACTTTTACCCTCAAAATAGTCAAATGTAATGTCTCTACTCTATCAGTTTTTTTTCTCTTGCACTTGCCGCCTGTGGAACTCACTTCCATAAACTTGATTGCCTGATACAGACAATCTTCAAAAGTTTAAATGTCAATTGTCATCTACCTCACTAAATCTAATCCACCTCTTATTCTTTCTTAAGTATCCCCTGTACCCTGTTTATTCTCTCACTGTAACTCCCTGTGAACCAGTGGCAGTCCTGCCTTGTTTAGGGTGAAATGCTTATATATCTCAAGAAAGAAAAAAAAAGAAAAAAAAAGGGGATTGAAACTCAAGAAATAAGAACTATGATTGGAAATTAGAATAAAAGCAGTGATGTCAGATCATAAAAACACAGGATGCATAATTAGTAAATCAGTCAGTTAAGTGCCATCCATAAGTGATACACACTTAGGTGATCATGTCTTTTAATCCATCATCGTACATCCAGGATACATGTTATGGTGCAATGGATATCAGCTCAGAATGAGAAATCAGAGAGCAGAGTTTGAATTCCAGTTAAATTCATTGCATTCACTTACACAAAAAATCCTTGGAAAAGGGTATGAATCCATCCTTTCTCCCTCCAGCTATGGGCTGAATAACGGAACAGATTGGATTCTATAGGCTAGGCTGACAACTTTGCAACCCACTGTAAGGGTTATAGCTTATTTCTATCTGTGTAAACACCAGAGAGAGCAACCTACTGTAGGCATATCTTTTGCTTCATCAGTCATGGATCGAAAGGGACATGATCACTAAAGCATTATTACATTTGATCTTTAACTGATTTGAATTAGTAAATACTAAACACTTCAGATATATTGGCATATAGATCAGCTATAACAAATTAAATATAGGAGGGAAAGAAATTGAACATAGAAAAGACTGAGCCAGAAGTAGTTTTACCCAACACCACAAATTGCTACAAAACCAAAACATCAACCTGAAAACCAAAGTCATGTTTTCAAAAAAACCTTATCAGATTGAGACCTTCATATGGATGTCATTTATAGCATCAAAGCTATTCAGAAATACCTAAACTGTCAGCTGTATACAACCACTTTCTAAGATCAACTGTTAAAAAGAAATTTCAGCAAGTAAATTCTGAGAATCTTGTTAAAAATCATCCTGTGTTAAATATTATGGCCTGGTACTAAAGAATCACAGAGTACTGTACCAAATAATATGACCGTATGCCCTTCTTTTAGAGTTGTAATGTTGGGATAAAAGATTCACCATATATACGATTCAAGATAAGCCTTTCCAAAACAGTAACTATCATCGAGAATTAGGACAAAATCAGTGATGGTACCTATCCTGAATCCATCATAAAAATCAGGATGTGGCATTAATAAATACTAAACACTCCGGATATGTTGGCATAGGGATCAGCTATAACCAATTAAATATATAAGGAAAAGAAATTGAACATAGAAAAGACTGCACTAAAGGTAATTTCACCCAACACCACAAGTTGCTACAAACCCAAGACATGAACCTGACAACTCAATTCATGTACTTAAATAACCTTATCAAATCAAGACTTTCACATGAAAATTATGCAGGGCACCAAAGCTGTTTAGAAATAAACTGTCAGCAGTATATAACTGTTTCCTAAGATCATTGGTTAAATATGAGTCTTGTGAAGACCACACTTATGAGGAAGTCTGTCATATATATATATATATATATATATATATAAGCGAGAGAGATCAAAATAGGTTTACTACTAAGTAAAGAAAGATAATTCCAAGACTGTCAATTGTTGAACACCCTTAGCCATTCACACGCTTCTACTAATGACTGCTGAAAGCTTTCTTTAACACACTTTGAATTCATGAATATTCCTCAGTTGATGGTATTATAGAGGTCACTTAGACATTGAAAATGTTCGTCTACAAAAAGCATCATTCTCATTTAGCTTCTGTTAATACAAGGTGAAAATAAATGCAGTAAAGTTTTAATGATTTTTTTTTTGTATTTTTTTAATTGACCAATCAGGCAATGACATTTATTTGTAACATTAAATCTACATACACCGGGAGTTTGTCTTGATAAATCTTTCTCTGGAAATATATGCTAAAGCTTAGATGAGACTCAACTGTAGCTTGTGAAGATATGTTAATTATGAGAGTGCAGTGGAAATAGTGAGAATTTGTAAAACAAAGAACAATTTCAAACAGGATCCTTTCACGATCAACAATTACTCATCTGATAAAAAACATTTACATCCACAAAACTGCATGATATCCTTTCAAGTGAGACATTCTTTAGAAGTTAAGCACACACTTCAAGTTATAGACTGTCAGTAATTTCATCAAATATGCAACTTTGGTTGTACAAGAAAATGGAGGAACAATTGAAAAATATGTCATTTCATAAACCCTATTTCATACCCATTTATTTCAAAACATGTGTTTTTGTTCTCAGATTGCTTACTTTGCATAAAAATGGTTTTAAAACTTGACTGTGTTTATTTTCACTCTGTACATCAGATTCAAACAACAAAAATTTCTAAAACTCAAGAATTAAAGTTATTTTAGTTAAATCTGGTGCACTATATAGAATCTTTAATATTTAAGGGTTTAAAATTAGAAATCAGAAATATCACAAAGTAAAAAATTAGGCTGCAGGTCAAGGAACAAATGTTTTTCTTCATAGGGCAAATGAGCGGTTGAAAAATGGCCAATTATAAATACTGAATTGATGAAACTAATTTCAAATGCTATGAATAAAAAAAAAAATATAGAATAAATATAAATTACTTCTAGCAATAAAATACTGAAACCCTTTGTAAACATTTGCCAATTACACTGTAGATTTATAGATATGAATGTGCCAAAAAAGTTCTGAAACCACCCAAGAGGGCTTTCAAAATAAATTAAAAAAATAAATAAAAATCTGATGTATAGCCACTTGGGCTAAAAACATTTCATCAATCCTTTAGTTTTATATATACTAGAACTGCACACTTCAGTCAGTTTTGCAAACCAATCAATGAAATTTGAATAAGCCAGTTTGTTTGGAAAATACTTGACAAAAACTCTACTTCATGGTTTTGTAGCTATAGGGAGATGGTTAATGTTAATTCGGTCTTGTGTCATACATATTCAAACTCTTTACAGCTTACAAGTTTTATTCAGAATTATTCGAAGGTTGGTTGGCAGCAGAAGATTGGAATGTGTAAATTTGTGTGGAATAGTGAAAGAAAATATATTTTTCATGTTAAAATAGAATTTTATTAAAAGAAAAGAATTCATAGAAGTTAATGTTCAATTAAAAACCTAAATGTATTAAGAGTTGTAGAAATGTTCTTGTAGTAATTTGTTGGAAAGAGTTTATGCATATGTATGCATGTATAAGCATTTGTTTGGTAGGAATGTCTTTGGATGGAGAAGAAAAAGTAAAAGGAATCAGCACATGAGAAAGGACGATGTGCAATGCAACCTTACGTCCGAATCGTGGTTAAAATTTCTCCCATTACATTTTAGTAGTGTCTCTCTCTCACTGCACCCATCTGACTGAGTCAAGTGATTTCCTTTTGATTTTTCACTGGATTGCAAAGTCTTTCTTAGTCTTGCAAAGCACTCCCATTGGTCAGAAAACTCATTTAACATCTACTTGTGAAATCCAGTTTCAACTTTTTCTTTAAACACAAGGTTAATTCTTTTTTCTGTGCAGTAAAACCAGGATTTCCCATGTCATTGTGAATTTTTGTAAAAGTTAAGAAAGTTGATTTTAATTCTTAATTTCCTATACACCACAGTTTATGAAACTGTTAAACTTATTAAACAAAGATTTTTTTTTCCTTTTAACAGTGAATAATAAATTCCTAGGATTTCTTACTTTTAAGCAGGCAATATGTGAATGGCCATTTGTAAATATTTTTTTTTAGAGCCAAATTTTAACTTTCAGAATTGTTTGTCCTTGAGGTTTGTTTATAGTTTTGGGAAAAGCAGGATGAACTGGAAACTGAATTCTTATATATAAAGACTTAAAACATCACATAACAATATTGAATTTTTACTAATTAAATTTCTAAAATAGTGAAAATATTTTGTATGTTAAATAAAACTTTTTCCCAAAAAATTAAATAAAAACTGTATGCACCCTAGTAAAACCGACTGTACTTTACATCCTCACACACACTTCTCCCCAAATTTTGGTTTCAGTCAGTCAATGTATGACTATTTTAGAGGGTTTGACAAATAGACAGACTAATAGAAGTCACAGAATTGTGTGTGTTAAATATAGAAATTCTAAAGTGCGACATTGAGATCCAAAGATGAATTGGCATGGCAAAGGCCACATTCCAGAAACTGAGTAGAGTATTGGGAGACAGAAAAATTTCACTAGAAACAAAGTGAGCACTGGATGACTATGTGATGTTAATTCTTCAATATAGCAGTGAATGAAAAATGAAAGAAAAACTTGAAGCAACTGAAATGTGGTTCTACAGAAGGATGCTACGATATCATAAATCAAGCATATGAGCAATGATGAGGTTTTGGAAAGGATGGAAATGAAAAGGAAATTATTACTGAGCATCAGGAAAAGACAGCTGAAGTTCCTAGGACATGTGATGAAAGAGGGCTTCTGATACTCACATGTCAGATAGACAAAAGCAGCGTGTAACATACTTGATAGCCTTGAGGAAGTGGGTGACAGAGCAGGGTTTGGGTGGGGTAACGAAAAAGCATGCTAAAAGCTACCAAGGAAGGGCTAAGACACATAAAAGAAGCCCTCTTTGCTACTACAGTATATATGTCCCTTAAGGAACTATGTTCTTGTTCACACCAAATTCATAAATAATTATATTATATAACAACTTGCCTACCAAGAATTCTCACAGACCCTTGTTCAATTAGGTCTCATTTAAATACACATGGAGACCTACCAATCTGCACCCACGATATACTTGTTTATAATAAAAAATATAAGTCATCTACATCTTTAAAAAAAGTTTGAAAAATAAAAAAGACTAAAAATAATGGAAGCATTAATAATAATTGAAAAACAAAACACTCAAGATCTACTATGAACCCTGCCACAATTTCTACATAACTTAGAGCCAATAAACAAATAAAAATCAAGTTAATTCAGAAGGATCTAATTTCTACTGAACATATTTTCAAGGACATTTTATTAAACTAAAAAGAAAAAAAGATAAGTATTGAAAGAAAGTCTTTCTGAATATACTAGTTTTCCTGCACATTGAGCAATTTCAAAGGCAAATTAGTTGTAGTGGATTGGTATATTTAAAGAAGTTTTAAGTAGACAGGTTTTCAAACTGGAACATGGGTTTATCACCATTGGTTACTGATAGCATCCAAGTGTTGATTTTCTTCAAATTTTGTTTAACAGCATATTAACCTCTGGATTATTTAATGCCAAAATGGTGGGGTTTTAAGAAAGTCAAATTTTTATGAAAATTTTTTGTTTATATTCTTTTTTTATTTTAGAAAACTGAAAATGTTTAGTTTTGTATTCAAAAATGTGTGTTTTGCTGAAAAATAAATTTCCCTTCAAAAATGTGTGTTTTGCTGAAAAATAAATTTCCCTTCAAAAATGTGTGTTTTGCTGAAAAATAAATTTCCCTTCAAAAATGTGTGTTTTGCTGAAAAATAAATTTCCCTTCAAAAATGTGTGTTTTGCTGAAAAATAAATTTCCCTTCAAAAATGTGTGTTTTGCTGAAAAATAAATTTCCCTTCAAAAATGTGTGTTTTGCTGAAAAATAAATTTCCCTTCAAAAATGTGTGTTTTGCTGAAAAATAAATTTCCCTTCAAAAATGTGTGTTTTGCTGAAAAATAAATTTCCCTTCAAAAATGTGTGTTTTGCTGAAAAATAAATTTCCCTTCAAAAATGTGTGTTTTGCTGAAAAATAAATTTCCCTTCAAAAATGTGTGTTTTGCTGAAAAATAAATTTCCCTTCAAAAATGTGTGTTTTGCTGAAAAATAAATTTCCCTTCAAAAATGTGTGTTTTGCTGAAAAATAAATTTCCCTTCAAAAATGTGTGTTTTGCTGAAAAATAAATTTCCCTTCAAAAATGTGTTTTGCTGAAAAATAAATTTCCCTTCAAAAATGTGTGTTTTGCTGAAAAATAAATTTCCCTTCAAAAATGTGTGTTTTGCTGAAAAATAAATTTCCCTTCAAAAATGTGTGTTTTGCTGAAAAATAAATTTCCCTTCAAAAATGTGTGTTTTGCTGAAAAATAAATTTCCCTTCAAAAATGTATTGTTGGTAATAAATTTTTCTTCAAAAATGTATATTTTTCTATAAAAGTCTATTTTTATGTATATATTTCTACAAAAGTGTATTTTTATACTTTCATAGTGTTTTGGCTCCAGTTTGGGGGTTAACTATTTGCCCATAGCTAGGACCCTAACAGGCTCTACCACTCCAGGTCAGGGTGAACCTGAGAACAGCAATTAAGAGATGGTTCCATGCTACTCACAACCTTCCAATTGGAGGCCTTACTGCCAGATGCAGTTTACTGTCATGGCCTTTCTTTGAAATACCTTTAGTGATATTTCTCAGAGAATAGAGAGCTAAGAAGATGAGCATTAAAATTTAATGTTGGCCAATTTGCTAACAAATGAAGACACTCAACGTCATATATTCTACAGACAGATGCTGAGAATAACATGGATAGAACCTATGTGTAATATGAAAGTTTTAAAGAAATTGGGATCTGCAGTAATAATCAAACTCCTTATTTTATTCTTGCTATGACCATATAGAGAAAGCCAAGGGAAAGACAAAAAAAAAAAATACCTATGTAAACACAGATATGTATGCAAAACCAAAGAAAAAACACACACAAATTTAAAGAAAAATTCTAAATCGAGTAACTTCACTTAAGGAAGCTTTGAAACTCAGTTTTCTCTTAGTGCCATTATGGAGAGAGTGTTTTTTAATTAAACCACAAGCAAGGTGATAATGTCATTAACACACAAGGGGTTACTGGGAGTGAAAGAGAATGAGTATACTTTATTAAGGAAAAAAAAAAATCAAAAGAACATGGTTTAAGAAGACAAAATATGACAATTGAAGTTGCATTTAAATTTTTTTTTGAAGACTTTTAGTGGTGGGGAAGCAAGAAATTAGAAAACAATCTTTTTTACAGGTATAAAGCACAAAAAAAACAACAAAAAAAAACTATTAAAATAGGTCTTACAGTTACATGTAGTTATTTAAACTGTAGAACAATGAAAATTTTTTGCCAAATTATTAGCACACTTAAATGTCCTTGGTACCAAAGAGAAGAGCTCATTAGAACAACTGCTACAAAAATATTATAGAAAAGACAGATGGATGCCATTGTCAGAGCTGTGGGAAAGTGATTTAAGTTGAGATGACAAGTCAGGATCAATTACATTACAAAGATTTCTACAGATTTTGTTGAAAATTTCTAGCTATATATTGCACTAGGCTGGATATGGCAGTAATATTCAATATACAGAGAAATGATAGACTTATAGATGTCCAAGGTAGATATTGGTGGATTACAAATTATCTTTTCAATATCATCAATATAAACATTTGTATTTAAACATACCTTATTAAATTAAATGGACAAGGAAAGAGAAACTCACCAAAAGACTTAGACAATCTAAGTCTATTTTATTTAATATTTATATCTGATTGGAATACGTGTCTTGTATCAACATCAGTATATATGCTTATTCAAGTTAATTTCTGTCCCTCATTTTTTTTTCTACATATAGAACTGGTCTAGACAAGCTCCAAAGAAGAACCTGTATCGTGATTGGTCCCGACTTGGCAGCTTGACTCCAGCCACTTTCTCACCAGTGGGATAGGACTTCCCTCTGTCTATTCTACAAATATTGTCATGGCTTCTGCTCTAACGAACTTAGCTCACTGATGCACCCTCCACAAGAGTTTACACAAGCAATCAGACTGACAACAAAGTCCCACCCTTTTAGAGTTAAATCAACTAAATGCAGCCTCCATTTCTCCAGCAGTTTCCTTTATCACATTTCCTGCCTGTGGAACTCCCTTTCATATACTTGCTTTCCTGATGACTACAATCTCCCAGAATTTAAATATAATGTCAGTTCCCATCTCTTGCCCACTTGGCTCCAGTCCTTCTCTCATCCTTTCTCATCACCTCGTGTATCTTTTTCTTTCTCACTCTACCCTTGCAACAGTCTTCACACTGATATTCCCATCCTTCTCTTGTACTTTCTCCAACACCCTCTGTAACTGGTTCATCTTTCTCTTCACTTTCCTCCTGCTTAAACTTTCATTCTTTTTTCTTACTTAGCCCCCTGCACACCTGTGGCGATATCACCTTGCTTAGTGTGAAACAGTTTAAAAAAAAAAAAAAAAGGTTTAGAGCTTTTTAAATTGAATTAACTGCAAAGACAATATTTAGCTATTTGCATATAGGTTTATTTCTGAATTAACTGCAAAGACAATATTTAGCTATTTGCATATAGGTTTATTTCTGAATTAACTGCAAAGACAATATTTAGCTATTTGCATATAGGTTTATTTCTGAATTAACTGCAAAGACAATATTTAGCTATTTGCATATAGGTTTATTTCTGAATTAACTGCAAAGACAATATTTAGCTATTTGCATATAGGTTTATTTCTGAATTAACTGCAAAGACAATATTTAGCTATTTGCATATAGGTTTATTCAACCACACGAGCCAATTTGATCAATCTTTTGCCATCCTTGAGTCAGCTTTATAATTACATCCACCCCACAATTTTCTGAGTGAATTATTTCTTGTGATTTTTACAAGAATCCCAAGAATTGAGGATTTTTTTCCTTTAAGAGAGGCTTACGGCCATATCACGTTGAATACACCAGTTCTCGCTCGATAACCAAAGTTAAGCAACATTGAGACTGGTCAGTACTTAGATGGGTGACCGCTTTGAAATACCAGGTTCTGTAAGCGTTTAGTGATGGATGTGCGCTGTGGTGCAGTGGATATCGGCTCGGAAAGAGAAATTGGTGAGCCAAGTTCGAATTCCATTTGAATACCCTGCATTCACTTAAGTACTGGTACCCTTGGGAAAGATATTAATCCATCCCTTCCCTCCAATTATGGATTAACTAACAAAAGTAGGACTTGGGGACCCTGCCCTTAAAAACAAATCCCAATGAATCTTGATAATCAAAAAGAAAAATGTATTACTAGACACAAAACTTGTATAAAAAACAACAATAAATTGTTGAAAGAAAAAAAAGGTATTACCAGCAATAAATAAATAAAATTTAGTTGGCAATAAATGACCTGCCGAGGTTGATGTGCCACAAAAACAAGACCAACCAACCATTAAGAGAATTTTGTGGTGCAGTGAATATCATCTCAGAATGAGTAATTCGGAGAGCTGAGTGTGAATTTCAGTTGAATTTGTTGCTTTCACTTACATGCAAATTTCACTTTTCTATCCAGATATGGATTAAATATCAGGACAGATTAGGTTCTATTGCCTTGGTTGGCAACAAGTCTACCACAGAAAGTAATGGTAACTTACTGTGGGAAAATCTTCTGCCCAGTCAGTCATGTCTCAAAAGAGACATGATCACCCAAATGTGTATCCCATATGGCATTTAACTGAGTAACCGATGTAAAAGGACGTCTCAGCCAAGTTGTACCAAATTCTGCAAGGTCTGCAAAGCAACAGGAGGTTTGGCATTGTCCTGATAGAAGACAACACCCTTCCAATTGGCCAATTTCAGATGCACCATTTGCTACTCTTAATTAGTCTAAGTGGGAAATATCCAAATGTAATAAACAATGCCATTCCAATTCCTCCAGATATGTATTTTCAAATGCAGACCAATTTTTCATTAAAACTTTTTCACTCCAGATTGTTCTAAACAAGCAATTTTTCATCACCTGTCATTCTTAAAATATTAATTTTTATTGTATTTGAATAAAAAATTATGCAAGGAAATGTAGTCCATTATCTGTTAAATCATGAAGTGGCCAAATATAACAATAAAATAATTCTTAAATTCAGATGTTATGAAAATTCATATCTTTCATTTCACTTAATTCTCATTTGTTTCTTAATTGTTAAATTGTCTTTAGAGTCTTTTTATTTCTAATTAATTGATTTTTTTCTCTTTAGATATTGTATAAAACAATACAATAAATATCTAAAGAAAAAAAATCATTTTATTCAAAGCAGAATTTGATATTTTTAGAATTATAAATTTTACTAGAATTCTAAATGAATTGCTCAAGATAAAAACAAGATGAAAATAGAAATGTTTTTTTAAATTTCTGTAAAAAAAAATAAAATAAAATAAAATAAAAATATGAATAAAAATAAAATTTAAAAAATTCATGTACTTTTTCATTAAAGGAGATTTTAAAAAATTCATTTGTTGAGTTTATTATTTTCTCAGATTAATAGTCATCATGATAAGCATGCCCCAATTTCAAAGTCACCCTTTGTCCCTGATTTGCACATACATTTCATTAGTCTTTTTTCTTTTGTTTTTTTTTTTTGGCTGCAAAATCGAAGTATACTAGCTGAGGCATTTTAGTATTTAAAAACATTTGTTTACTTTAACCTGTGTACCCTCTAAATATGTTTATTATAACAAGAAAAAATGTCATTTTTTAAAATAATCCATTAATTCTTTATATACTCTGTGTGCATAAATAATCAAACATTTTTTATCCCTGCACCCTGGCCTTTTGGCTGGGTCGCAAATGACCAACTAAGACCAGTTTAAGAATGGTTTTGAATACAGGTCCCACATGAGCAGGGGCTGGGTAAAATTTTGACCAGTTTACCTGGGCATACACGCTCAGGTTCCCCCATGTTCAAAAGGTCCCTGTGTCATATCTCTCAAGTAGGGGAGAAGAGTAAATATCCTTAATTATTTTGCACAAATTTGAACCCCTCCAGAAAAAATTGCTTGTGTATTGTGAAACCCTTAATATCTTGCATTTAAAAAAAAAAAAAATGATCATAATAACTTGTATTATATTTGTGTGTGCGCATGTGATATATATATATTTCAGGAAAAATTTTGACAAAGTGGGAAAAGTTTTACTTAAGTAATATTTATATTAAGCATGTATAGTTTCATTAAAGAGAGATGATGTAGAGAATTTAAATTAACTTTTTTTAAAAATAAATACCCAAGACATTATTGTGTGGCAGATTTTTAAAAAATTAAAATGTTCAAATTAAGAATGTGTAGGCATATCCGCATAAACACTTTAGCCTGATTAAGCTCTGAAGGATGAAACATGCAAAACAAAACTATTTTTCACTATGTCAGCCTTGGTTTTCTAAAAATTTCATATCTTAAACGGCTCAACTTAAATTTTTGAATTTCTGTTGAAATAATATAAATATAGAGAGAATAAATACTAAGGACAAATATCCATTTGTGCGAGAGAGACTACCATCATAATAATGATATTAAACCTTTCATTGCTGGTATCCCTATATATTTACTTTACATACAAACACAAGGAAGCAGACTTGTCTAAAAGACATACTGGGTGGGCCATTTCTTCTGTAAATGTTTAAAGGAAAAACTGGGTGGAGAATGCCAGGTAGACTTACCAGATGTCTCACTTTGGCAGAGTCTGGCAAATGTAAAAATTGCTCCTCAATTAAATCTTCAATGATGAGGCATTTTCTTTGCATTTTTCTTAACACATTTTTCTCCCTACTTTAGCATTTGATCTTTCTTCACTTTTTCATTCTATTTCATTCTATTTGCTCTTTCGTTTTTATTATTACATCAATTTTCTTCTTCTTCTTAACTTTCAAATCATCGTCTGAGCCATGATACAATTGTAATGATTTTGCCGTATGTTTGGGAAATGTATTTTTAAATGTCTGCTAATGTTTCTTCATCTGCCAACATAACCAGACATTTTCTACAAGATTATGTTGATCCACTTAAT
Source organism: Ascarosepion bandense (assembly GCA_037127315.1). Lineage (NCBI taxonomy): Eukaryota > Metazoa > Mollusca > Cephalopoda > Sepiida > Sepiidae > Ascarosepion > Ascarosepion bandense. The sequence continues at coordinate 5,139,117 of JBBBDQ010000441.1, forward strand.
GACTGCTGAGAATGAGAAACATTAGTTCATACTTTTATGTTAGTCTTAAATGGTTATAAGTGGCTACTAAAAAAAGAAAAAAAAGTATCATTGTTATACATTAGAGAATAAAGTGAAAGAAATATTGATCTTAGAAAAAAATAAAATAATGGTTAGGTTGAGTCATATGTAATTTCCATTTAGAGGAAGCCAATTGTAATGATGAATATATCATCTTAACAATCAATCTTATGTGTGAAGTAGAGGGCTCAATAATATTTATTAAATTGGCCTTGAGCCAAATATAACCAAACTCTCAACAGTTTAATCCAGATCAGAAGGTTGAGAGAATATAGTCATAAAGAGTTTAAAGAATTAAGAGTTTGTTCATTTTAGCAAAATGTTATTTGTACAGATAAAGGTAAGTTCATGTTTTCGCTGAGTTTATCAACAAAGTAGTTGTAGTATCTTGTTCCTCTTTCTTTTGTGTTGACTGATTATGTGAAGAGGAAGAAGAGAAAATAGCATGTGAGAGGGCCAAAGGTACATTGCCAAGGGTGGGGAGAAGACCTGATTATTTTCTTGCTACATTATGCTAGGTTGAGTGCTCTCACCTTCCTTCTCTCTTTCTCAGATAAAAAACGTGAAATATGTAGGTAACTTGGATCACCTGCTCTCAATGCAAACTCATTTTTGGATGGGAAGAAACATGACCTTTATTCTTGAAGTTTTTTCATTGGTTAATTAATACTTTCACACTGGTTTGTGAATTTGCAAACAGTGAAAAAATTATTTTTATTTTGTACTTACCACATGTGCCAGTTCAGTCAGTCAGTTAAGTGCCATACATGATACATGCTTGGGTGATCATGCCTCAAAAGAGACATAACTGACTGGGCAGAAGATTATCCCACAGTAAGTTGCCATTACTTTCTGTGATGGACTGGTTGCCAACCAAGGCTATAGACCCTATCTGTTCAGTTATTTTACTCATAACTGGAGGGAAGAGATGGATTAATACCTTTCCCAAGAGTATTTGGGCCTCAGAGAATGCAAGGAATTCAACTGGAATTTGAACTCAGATTTCTCATTCCAAGCCGATATCCACTGCACCACAACACAGATCAGTTACAGCTTCCAAAAGCTAAGTTAGTTTGTTTAATGGCATAGCAACATCTTATGGATCATTTAATGACAAAATTAGATGTTCTTGGAAGCATTAGTAATATCTTTTACAAAATTGCATTGCTGGTAATGTGTGTCTTTATACTTTCATTTCTTTTTTACCTCAATTTGGGTCTTCACTATTTCCCCATAGCTGGCACCCTAGCAGGTGTTACCACCCCGGGTCAGGTTGAACATGGAAACAACCGCAATTAACAGAGATTCCACACTCCCCAAAACATCCAATCCCTTCACCACAGAATATGCTAAACAAAATAATTTCATTAAAAACAATCATAAACTTATGTAATATCAGTCCTCCTCAATGGTGATGAATGTTAAACAATCTTCTCGCAGATGAAAAGGCTAGTTCAGCCTATTATACATTAAATTTCTTTATCTCCCATACTAAATTTGTTATAACTGATCCAGACACCAAGGCTCTCAAAATGTCTCATGGCAGTTATAGTCATATATCAAGAAAAACATTGAAAGAAGCAGGGACGTTTAAATTTTTAACATCATTCAATATGCCTAAAAGAATGACCTAGCCAACCTGATTCAGCTAACACTTTTTTATCCTTTTAAATACTACCACATTATAATAGCAGTATTATTTTTTTGTTAAGGGTGATATGCTGTATGATTTGTAAATTTATACATGAAAGACTTGAAAATTAGTGTACTTTCTATACATTTTTGCATTAAATTACAATCTCTTAATTAAAACTGCTTTTTTTTAAAACTTTTTTTTGTATTTTAGTAAGATGTATAAATTTGGATAACATGAATTTTAACCCCCTTCAGAAAAAAACTTATGTGTATAGTGCAACCCCTTATTTTTTGTGCAAAGATACTGTTAACATGATCTCACACTATAGCCAAATCTCTCTCTCTTTATATATATATATATATATATATATATATAACTTATTTATAAATGCAACTGTGTGTGTGTCTGTGTATCTGTTACCCATAGACTCCGAAATGGCTGAACCAATTTTCTTGAAAATTTACACAGTTGTACTATAAGCGTCTGCAAGTGTTCTTAGCTAGGTTTTGTGTCAAGGTACCTCCAATAAATATCAAAAATCGATAAAAATCGGGTGATAGAAGGAGTGGTCCAATTTTAATCAAATTTGGTACACTCATAGACAAAGATATAAGAAACGTATTCAGAAGTTTCAAGATTTCAGTTCTTATAATAGTGCAGAAAATTTGATATCGATACCAGGAAATCAAAATTTAACTTACATCCATTTATTTTTCTTTCAGTCTACAGTTTCGCTTTAACTGGAAACAACTATTGCTTTTTAGTCTTTCGTGCCAATGTCCAAAGAGTCTGAGGTCCAGGACCATGGATTAGTTTTAAAGCTTTCATTACACCCGAGCAACGCCGGGCTATACTGCTAGTATATATATATATATATATATATATACATACACACACACACACACACACACACACAAGCAAGCAGTTTAGCCCAGTTTCACTCAGGTAGTTTAAGGAATAATAAAAATAAAAACATAATAAATTTACATAGCAAATACTTACACAACGTCCACTCTCGTCACTTTTATAGATATAAATAACAATGTAGAATATTTCTATTAGATTAGGGTGGAATGGGAAGAGTCAACATGTATAGATAATATACAGTGGGATGATCCCTGACTTTGTGGGGGTGATAGCATATATTTTTCTCCCCTAATTTCTGCTTTCTGAAAAATTTCAAGGTGTCATTAGCATTCTAAAATTTAGATCTACATCTGAGTGCAACTACCGTCGAGCTAGACCACAAAATGCAGATGCTAAGTTGAATCTATCAAACAAATACTTACACAATGTCCACCCTTGTCATATCTATATATATATATATATATATATATATATATACCTGGTAAATTTGTCAATGAATAAAAGCTATCTTTATTCAGAAAAGCTGATATTAATTGATTCACTGAACAGTATGCACAGTAATCAATGAAAACTCACTCCAATATTTTAAGTTGGAGTTGGCTTTTCATTTTGTTACACACTTTTTTTTTATAAAGCTGCGTAAAGATTAGATTGAACAGCAACACACCTGTGATGGGAGGGGGACTGACCTCCCAGATTACAGAGTTCAGAATAGAATCCATCTGCTTTGTGTCTAAATAACTTTTATAAAGCCACTTTGTGAGACAATTTTCTTACACATGTGTGTGTGTGTTATTTTTTTCTAAGTGAATACAAATGATACCAGCTGGAAGTCTTCACTTTAGTACATTGTTTGTAAAGTTCTAGTTTCACAGTTAAAAGTCAAAGGGTACCTTTTGTAAATAGGAATGTTATTCTAAATTTATCTATTGCACATCTTGCATAACTTATCTTTTATTCAACTGTTTTTTTAGGGTGGCATCAACAACTGATATGGTACCTTCTGAACCAGTACTATATTTGCCCACCAGACTATAATTAGTTTACAAAAAGTCATTGGTCAAAAGCTCTGAATATTTAGATGTTTTGAGCTCTTTCTGCAGATTCAGAAAAAATTGGCAAATACAGTCATTTAGTATCTATCAGGGTTTCAACCTTCAAAAGTGTTAAATGAAAACTTTACATGATTAAAGAGGAAGGCCTTTATATAAATAGAATTCAAACTGTAAATATTTTTGTCTTTGTAAAAAAAACATTAGTCAAGTTGAAATAAGGATTAAGAAGCAGTGAGAACATTAAAGTAGAAATAAAATTCATATAACTATAATTAATCACAATATTTAGTTGAGATTGAAAATAATATAAATGCTTTCATTTTGCCTGTTTCAGACTCCCAGAGAAATTTGTGTTTTATCTAAAAAGGAGAAGGAGGAGAGAAAAAGAGGAGGCAAAGAAGTGGAGAAAACTGAAGAGGAGAAACAGAAAAATTCAAAATCTAATTTATTACTCATTTTAACATCTTACTGTTTCTATCCTAGTAATCACATCATTTATTATTGTAATATAGACAGCATTGAACAAAAATCTACTACTCCACTAGTGATATTACATAGAGGATATTGAAATTTAGTCATACAATGAAATTTGAATGTCACTTTCCAGTAAGCATCTTCAGCCACATAAGGTGCTGTTCATTTTAGGTTGCCAAGATTCAATATCAAGATTATATTCAATGCATAGTGCTTATTTGATAGTCAGAGTGCTAAAATGACTGTTGTAAAAAAAAAATCAGATGAAAGAAAATTATTTAGAAACTAGTAAGGAAGCTTAAAAGTTTGAACAACTGAAAATGATTTATTGCTGAAAAATAATGTGTATGCGGTTGGGACTTATCTGCACACATTTTAAGTGAGAATCTGACACGTACAAGTGAGCAAGATTTTTTTCGAACTTCCTCACTGGAATGCTCCAAGAAAGTTGATGAGGAGGCTGAAAATCATTCCATCTATTGAGTAATTGTTTCTGCTTAAATGAACAAATTTTTGGTCAACACAATATATACATAATTTATTTTTACCTTGATATATTAGAGATATATCTGCCATGACTCTTTAGGACATTGACAATCATGGCTCTCCAAAATTTTCCCATTCTTTATAGAATTTTGTCTTTTTGCCATCTCTCCTAAGCCTTGTCAGTTCTTTGTACAAGTTCATTAAGGGGTACCACATGATGCACTCTAACCCTTCTTACCCTCAATAAGCCCCATGAATAGCAAGTTTTTTTTAAGCCTTTATCCATGGATGTGCATTGTGGTGCAATAGATATAAGCTCACAAGGGTGGGGGTGGTATTGGAGAGCTGAGTTTGAATTCTAGTTGAATTCCCTTACACGCATACCTTGAGAAAGGTATGAATCCATCTTCTCCCTCTAGCTATGTGTTAAATAGCAGAACAGATGGTGCTCTATAGCTTAGGTTAGCAACCTGTTTACCATAGAAAAATGGCAACCTACTGCAGAAAAATCTGCCTAGTCTTTCATGGATCAGAAGAAACATTATCACACAAGCATGTATCATGTATAGCACTTAACTGATGTGCTCTAGAAATTTCAACTGCCTCTTCCTTATTTTAACAGTAAGCATATTTTTTGTTTCCATTTTTTGTAAGAATTCATCAATACTTACATGTTCAGTCTGTGCTATTTTCAGCATTCTTCTGCAGAAACATTTCTGTCACTTCCTTAATCTGAGATTATCCAGCTTTCACTGCCATGTACAAAGACTGCTATTATCTTTGTTTCTTAATACTTTGCTTAGCTTTTGAAATGCTTCTTTTACTATCCCAATATGCCTTTGTATTTTGGTGTCCCATTTTCTGTCCTCTGTTTAAATTGTTTGTACCTTCTTAATATGGATATCAGCAATTTGCATGTTGGGCTGTTCCTTTTGCTTAAAACCATTTGACATGTTAAATAATAGCTTATTTCAGATTAATTAATCTTAAAGACTTATTAATCTTTAACAGAACAATCTTTGAGGTATCTTATTTAAGGTGGTTACCTTTATATATGGATGCAGTCGGCCTGTTCTTGACCACAACCAACAGAACAACTTCTGCTGAATGTAACAATTTCAATCAAGGAGTAGTGATAACAACTGGGAACCTTTCTTAATGCTCTATGTACTGTGTCACTTCAGAAGAGCAACAATCATAGATTTCTACAATTTCCTGTTCTTTGCAACTCTCTAACTTTTGTCATTTTGCCATCTTCACTATCCATTTGCTCAAGCTTGGTAGTAAGCTTGTGCATTGTTTTCCTCTGGCCCTTTTACCTTCAATGTCCTGTGAGTATCAAATTTTCTAAGCCCTCTTTCCTCATATATTGCAGAAATTTGTTTCTTCTTGATGACACTTTTGTTGTCATTGCATCTAGAACTTCCTCATTGCTCACATATTCAGTCCATAGGTGTTCTCAGAATACTTCTGTTGCTTCAAATATTCTCATCTGTGAGAAGATTGCCATAAAAGACTGATACTCTATAACAGTTCAGTACTCTTTCCTTGAATATACATTGCGGTGTAATAGCTATCAACTCTGAATAAAAAAATCAGAGTGTGCTGTTTGAAATTCCAGTTGCATTCATTTCATTCACTTGCACATTAATAACCCCTAGGAAAGATATGAATCCATATTTTGTCCTCTGTGGTTTGAAGAGCTTAACCTATTGAGTTCTATAAGCCTTGGTTAGTAACCAGTGTATCACAGGAAGAAACAGCAACCTACTATGGGGAAAATCTTCTACTTTGTCAATCAAGAATCAAAAGAGACCTCACTGACCAAGCATGTATTGCATTACTTTTCCCTGATTACTAATGATTTTCTTTTTTTGTTAAGATATAGGAATAGGTTAATTTTAAATCATTAAGTCATCTGTAAACAAGAAATACATTAGTATTACAACAAATTGGCGTGACGTGGCTTCCCTGTGTCTCTTCTATAAATACTTTCACAGCTTCTGCTCCGATGAACTTAGATCACTGGTGCCCCCTAGGTTCGAATTTGCATGAGATACTAGATTAGCAACTAGATCCCACCCTTTTACAGTGAAGCCGATAAAATGCAACCGCAACTTCTACTCCAACAGTTTCTTTTCTCGCACTTCCCGACTGTGGAATTCTCTTCCACATGATTGCTTCCCCAACGGCTACAATCTCCGGAGTTTAAATGTAAGGTCAATAGACACCTAACAAATTAACTTCCATTCTTTCAAACACTCTTCCCACCCACCCAACTATCTATCACCCCACTTCTGACATTTCCTATATCTAACCACTCTTCCTATTTGCCTCCCCCTCTGTAGCCCCAAGCACAATAGTGGCAGTGGAATGCATTGCTTGGAGTGAAATGATTAAAATATATATATATATATATATATATATATTTAGCAATATAGAGTAGTTGATAATACATAAAACTTTCCTCAAACAAGAAAGGTAAAATGAATATACAAGCAATTGCATGCAATTATTCTACTGCCTCAACAAAATATAGGAACTACAAAAGTAAGTATTATGTAAGTATTGTAATAACAGTCCTAAGACTCATTTAATACCTTAAAATTATTTCGAACTTTTGTTCTCATCTTGGTTGATAAAGGTGTTATAATAGATAACGTTTTAACCAAGTACTGTCCGGTCAGAGTTGTCTATCATAACACCTTTATTAGCCAAGATGAGGACAAAAGTTAGAAATAATTCCAAGATTATTGAAAATTACTCATCACAAATAAATACAAATTAAAATGATTTATCTAAACACTTATTATAAATATTGTATAAAAATAAGGTGTATAATATGCATTATAGCAGTATCATAAATGTGGTTCTAAGATTCATTTAATTCATTAAAATCATTTTTTCTTCATTTTTATGATAATACATTTCTTATAATTCTTAGTTGTCTGTACTTCTGAGATGAAGTAGTACTTAAATTATTTATACTGCTTAAACTCGTCATCTTTATTTCCATGTCTACTTTCAGCCGTTGTACACTTCAGTCTTCAGGTGCTAGAAATTTTGAATAAAGGGTCAAGTTCAAATTCCTAGCACCTGTAAAAGACCAGAGTGTACGATGTCCAAAACATTGTAAACATGGCAATAACGACAAGAACAATAGTCTGAACAGTATAAATAATATAATTCTTATTTTTTAATAAATGTTTTGTAGGCAACAAGATGTTTGTGAATAGAAGCAAACAGTCTGAACATTTAAGCACAGCCCTCTAAACAGCATTATGGGATCCTGGGCAAACCAATGTGCTGACAAAAAAGATTAAAAAAAGCCCAAGTGAAAGAAAAATGTTATCAATAGTCGAGTTTTATAACAATAAAAAATGTTTATTTATAAAGTAAAAATATGAATATAATTAAACATTTAAAACAATATTGATTCAGTCTAGAGGTAATTTAATTAAATCAAATCATTACAAAAAGCAAAAAAAAGTGAATATTTTCTCGAACAAAGTCAACAGTATTCTTGGTCACAAATATTTAACAGATAGAAATTAGTTTTACTGGTGAATCTGTACTAGGACTGTGTGGGGTCACTAACATACCAGCAAGGATAGCCTGGTGTTCACAGAAATAAAAATATACACAGAAACAACACTAAAAGTATGTTAAATTGTAAATTAAATTCATGCCATTGTGCTTATTTATGTGTACTTGTGTTTGCATTTTTGTTGTAGGTTTCTCACAGAAAAAAGAAATGCCTAAAAAGAGAACTAAAAGGGCAAAAGACATTCTCACTAAAATGATGCATAAAAATACAAAGACAAAATGAGCATATTATACTAGATAAAAAAATACTTCAATGATGGAATGTAAACATTGGAGATCTTTTCCACAAAGAAAGATAGTTGGATTTCTTAAGATTTGATTACACAGAAAATCAAAGTTACACACACCTATAACTTTTCATGAGGAGGGGAAAAAAAATTTATATATAGATATATATATATATATATATATATATATATATATATATACATATATAAATTTTCAATCCTGGGTTAAAAAGCAATTGGAGTCTAACTGTACTGATGAGCTGTGATACAGCGAAACAGATCTGTCTGCGGATGACTATAGTAATTATGCTCTCACACCCTGAAAGAATGGGAAACTTTGAAAACAGTAGCTACTTCAGCATATACGCATCGCTCATTCAATAATGAATTAGAGCACTCTGGCTATTGGGTGTGTATAATGATATATGCACTAAACAGTCTGCCCTCTTCTACCGAGCACTCGTAGCCCAGAGGTAGAATTGGTGACTGATGCCAATTCGGTCTGGTTTCAATCCTGGGTTAAAAAGCAATCAGAGTCTAATCGTACTGATGAGCTGTGATACAGCAAAATAGATCTGTCTGCGGATGACTATAGTGTGTGTATAGATAGATAGATAGATATTTTTACACTCTCGCACCCTGATTGAGCACTCTGGAATAATGGTAGACTTTGAAAAACAGTAGCTACTCTGGCATCTATGCATTGTTCATTCAGCAATGAATTAGAACACTCAGCTATTGGGCATGTATAATGATAATATACACGTAAAAAAGTCTGCCTCCTTCTACTGAGCACCCATAGCTCAGCAGTAGAATTGCCAACTGACGCCAATTCGGCCGAGTTTCAATCCTGGGTAAAAAGCAATCGGCTGTCTAACCATACTGACGAGCTGTGATACAGCAAAACAGATCTGTCTGCGGATGACTATATATATATATATATACATACATATGCACACACTGTGCAAAAGTATCAGGACAAGAACTATTTTATCCTTTATGAGGCATATTGACAGAAAATAAACAATTTAATTAAAGTAATTTTATTTGATTTACCCAACAAATACATTAAAAAAAATACTTATTACAAAATAAATTTAGTATAATAGCCTTTTGCTTTGATCACAGCCTTCATTCTGTCAGGCATTGACATCACAAGCTTCTTCAATGTATCTAATGGTATCTCCTGCCAAGCAGCTTGTATTTGTTATTAAAGTGTGTTTTGTAAAGTAACATTAGATTTATCAATTTTTTTTATCCAAAATATCCCCTAGATATTCAATAGAGTAGTTTTGAAATAACTTTTTTTAATAGAAAATAGGAAAATTTAAATATAACTTTTTCATACATTTCTTTTACACCTACTTTTAAATAATCAAAATTTATTAGCAATTTACTTGTCTTTTGACCCTGTATTTGAATTTCAGTGAGGGTTTTAGGAAAATCACCCCTGTCCTAATACTTTTGCACACTATTGGTAGTGTGCAAAAGTGTTAGAACAGGGGTGATTTTAAACTTTATTTTGATGCCTCATAAAAGATAAAATAGTTCTTGTCCTAATACTTCTGCACAGTCCTATATATATATATATATATATATATACACACACACACACTTATACATTAACAAATAGAAAACTTCTTTTCATAAGACTACATTTTACCATCTGCTGATGTCGGCAAAAACAAAATAAATACGAACTCTTATTTACTGGCTAATCAGGAGCAAGAAAAAAAAACCCTAATAGTCTATCCATTTCTGTTCTTCATAAATGTATAAATTCCCCTGATTTTTCTTTTCCCTGGTAGAGAGCCAGAGGTCATCTAACGGACACCAAATCCAAGTGACCTGCATTTTCTTACTCTCTCGCCTTTCATGCCGAACTCATTGATTCTACTTTTACTATGTACAGTCAACAAAGAAAGAACATTTCAGAGCTAATAATTGTCTGGCTGATGCCAAGCCCAGATGACTGGTATTTTTCATGCACTCACCGCACTAATTGATTCTCCCTTTTCTTCATTTACTTGTTGGCAGCAAAAAAGAAAGAAACGAAGACATCAGTTTTTTCGCCTACTAATATTTTACAGTCTCACAGCAACATCAGATTTGTCTTTTCTTCACAATTCCATTTCGACTATCTTTATGAAAACTGAACTCTTAAACACACATTCCAAAGGAAAAACTTTATGCAGAACTTTCAAACATGTTATTTCAAAACAAAATTGATGTCACTATTCATTAAATAAATTCAAGCTTAATACAAACAAGACCTTTTTATCTTTTGTTCAACCTTCTAATTCATTCAAATGTGGTTGGCACATTTATGTTTGATACAAGGTCATTTCGCCAACTTAGCCAGAAATCTCTGTGGTGGTTTTGATGCATCAAAAGTAATGATACAAGGGTTGGTATCTACAATACTATCGTTTTTTTTAATACATATTCTTTTTGTTTTTTTTGTTTTTTTTTATATAGAATTATTGTTCTTAATTTCCTCCATTGTACACAGTACAAGTTCAGTTCTTCTCACAACACCACTAGAGGAATTTAAAAATTTGTGTGGGTAGACCCTTACTTTTATATCATGAAATTTATTCATCTCATAGTTTCAGCATCATGTTTTTTGGGCTTTTTTAATTCTTTCAGTCATGAATTATTTTTAGTTTTTTTTTCCTCCAAGTTTAAATGACTGATATATTCAAACGTGTGGAGGGCTCCAAGAACCTGTTATATCTGGGCTCATCCACCCCCAGTATGGTCATTTCTCAGATGTTGAAATAGCCATGTCAAATTTCTTTGGTCCTGTCCGATTGACTCTACATTCACCAAGTCAGTTTAATATTTGAAATTTGTAAATGTTAATGAATTTTGTTTTATTAGTCTAACTTAAGGCTTGACTGGACCAGCCTGATTATTGTAATGGACAGTCTAGCTCAGGTAGTGCGTTAGAGTTTAAAAGTATATTTATAGTCTAACTCTTAAAATCCAATGCCACCAGTATCCCGTCCTCAAACATCACGGATCGCCACCTACGACAAGCAGGTGACCCCCTCTGCCGAGATACAGTCGGCATATTTTGACACCTTACAAACAAGGCAGTCCAAAATACACAGAAATATCAATGGAATGCAAATACTAAAAACTGTAGTGAAAGCTATACTGACCAAAGAGAAACAAAACGACAGGGTCAGACGAAATTGTAATAGAAATACTGACAGCCTTAAACAATCTCAGCATTGATAAGAGAAAATCAGTTAAGTGCCATACGTAATACACGCTTGGGCGATCATGTCTCGAAAGTGACATGACTGACTGGGCAGAAGATTATCCCGCAGTAGGTTGCCATTGCTTTCTGCGGTAGAGTGGTTGCCGACCAAGGCTATAGAACCCAATCTGTCCTATTATTTAATCCATAACTGGAGGGAAGAGACGGATTAATACCTTTCCCAAGGGGATTTGTGCGTAAGTGAATGCAAGGAATTCAAACTCGGCTCCCCGATTTCTCGTTCTGAGCCGATATCCACTGCGCCACAAAGGTGTCTGACACAGTACTGTCAAAAGAAATTGTTCTTGTATCTACGACTTTACTAAGTTATAAAACTAATGTCATATTTCATTGAACCTAATGACGTGATTTTCTAAGATCACAGAAATAAATGAAATCTACAAAAGGGAGTGATAGGCTTGATCAGATTTATTTTCCTTACACTACCTAAGAAACCAATCTGAAACGAACGGGAGCTTCATTGAACAAAGCTACAAGACTGAATGTATAGGCATCAGCGAAGAGGGATCCCAAATGCAAATTACAGGTCGGAGATACTGAAATCAAGAAGGCACAAATTTAACTACCTGAGAAGTGTTCTGACAGAGGCAAGAGAAAGTGACACGCGTGTTGGGATGGCCAAAGACGCATTCCCAAAGCTAAGCAGAGTATTGAGAGACAAGAAAATTTCATTGGAATCAAAGAAAAGGGTACTGGACTGTTACGGGATATCTACCCCACTCATATGCAGCAAATGGTGGACAATCCCAAAGATGAAGGAAAGACTTGAAGCAACCGAAATGTAGTTCTACAGAAGAATGCTGAGGATACCGTGGGCCGAGCATGTGGGCAATGACGAGGTTTTGAAGAGAATGGAAACAAAAAACTTATTAACATCAGGAAGCAGCAGATGTAATTTCTTTGACACATAATGAGGATGGAAGGAATGGAGAACCTGATCCTCACAGGTAGGATAGAGGTACAGGAGACATACTTGATGGACCTAAGCGGATGGATGACTGGATAGGGATTTGGGGGAAATAACAGAAAGACCTAACTTTTTCAAATCTACAAGTGAAAGGACAATGTGAACAGCCATGATCACCTACATCCTGGTACACAAAGTGATAAAAGGAAGAAAGTTATTTCGTATTATATCAAGCAATATGCAGAGTAGAGATGAACGTTTTTATCCACCAACGTTTAACCCGAGAACATTAACCATGAGTATATAGCACCCAGTGCAAATGGCGCCATTTTAATTACAATTTAATTAAATTTTCAGTACCTGATTTTCTTACCAAAATAATGTTTTTCAGTTCCAATTAATGTTAACTCAATGTACAAAATTTGAAGTGCCTGCATGTAAAATATTTCAAATGAAGATTTATAATTCATTTTTTTTTTATATTTTCAAAATTGAGTATGATATACCCATGGTTAGTAGTGGTGTAACTAATTCATGGTTAGCGTTCCAGGGTTGATAGTGAATAAAATGAGTACAGCATTTTGGGCACAAAGTCCCTTTTCAGAAAATAAACGTTTCTGTTGCATTCTGGAAAAACATTTTGGTTGTAACACCCCAACGGTCCGTCCTAACAATTTCTCCGGCGGCCGTTCTCCACGCTGTGATGTTTGCCGGGAGTTTGTTGAAAATTATCTCTTTATCACATTAAATCACTGAGTCAAATATTTACCGGAAGAGTGGTAGGATTTAAAACAGTAATCGGATACCGTTGTCTCTTCCACAATTTTCCTCATAAAAGAAAAAGCGTTTATTTATTTATTTTTTTCCTCTTTTTCACTTTTGTTAAATATGTTTTTAAACTATTTTCTATTCTATTTTAATCTATTATAATAAAATACATATATGCCTAGTTATCGTGTCACATGGTTTTGTTTATTTTAAACAAAGATTTAATGAATTTTCTTTTATTTATGATATTCATCATCAGCATTATCTCATTAACAATAATGTCCCTACAATTGTGAGAAGACTGACATCCATAAGCAATGTTTGTTTTTTTCTTTTTAAACGATTTCCTACTGTCAGATTTTCCTAAAATTCTTCTCGTGTATCAAAAAAAATTAAAAAATAAAATAAAAATTGATATATCGTTTTCTCCATAACAGCATTGTCAAACGCAACCATTCTATTATAATTGTGCTTGTCCCTCAATACGACCATTGCCCCCCGCCAATAATTAATCAACAGTGCGATAGGAAATTAAGAATTAAAAGCAACCTTCTTCACTTTAAAAAAATTCACAATGACGTGAAATCCTGGTTTTGCCGTATAGAATAAGGATTTACCTCATGCTTACAGAAAAAGTCGAAACCGGATTTACCGAGTAGATGTTAAATTGGTTTTCTGACCAATGGGAGAAATTTGCAAGACGAAAAAAGACTTCGCGATCCAGTGCGAACAATCTAAAGAATATATAAATGACTTTAGATCAGCGTCAGTCAGTCAGAGATGGGAGCAGCCAGAGACAACTAAAATGTAACGGGAGAAACTTCAACCACAACCCGAACGTAAAGTCGCGTCGCACATTGTATTATTTCCCCTTCCTTCTCGTGTGCTGATTCCTTTTACTTCTCCAGTCAAAAACATTCCTACCAAACAAACGTTCATACATACATACATACATACATACGCACGCATAAACTTTGTCAACAAATTACTACGAACATTAATTTGTATCCATTCTTGTTATTCAATTCTTTTAATAAATTTCTATTTTAACAAGAAAAGTGAACATTTTTCTTCTCACAAATATGTTATAGTATCCAGTTCTATTAACAAAATTCCACTTATTTTCCAACAACCTGATGATACCTTTAAATACCGGGATTGTCGGCTATGTTTGGAAATGGCCTTGTACCAGGCATGATTGAGGCACCATATATGTATAGAACTATTCCACTTTTACTTTACGACAGTTTCATATTTACTTTTTGTAATATTGCAATTATTTAAAATTTGTTTTAGTAAATTACTGGAAGATAACATTATGCATATATAGATTAAAAAAACAAAAAAAACAAAAAAAACTAATGTCAGCAACGACAGTTTTAGCAAAAAAAAAAAAAAAAAAATACAAACAGTGATCTTAAACTCTTCTCTCCCAGCTACAGGTTAATAAATAAAGTATTATATAATTCAAATTTAATTCTTACAATATAAAAATATTTTCTGCCTATAAACACTTTGCAAGTTACTTTAAGTATCTTGCAATGTCTTGATAATTCGTAGAAAACAAACCAATATATTTTAACTATACTGCTATGTTTATTCTTGAAGAAAAAAAAGTTTTGGTGGGAGTGCCTTCTGAATTTTAATTCAGAGTCGCCTTTTTCAAATGATTGCCAGCTAAGGATCAAGAACCTTGTCCACACTGGTTAGCGCATAGTGAGAGACGTGATCGATTAACGCCTTTCCCCCTGAGTAGAAGTACAAAGTTAATACGAACTGTCTCAGCCAAGACGAACTTGCCTCGTCAATTTATTTTTCAATTTAGTTAACCGCATCTATTTCCCCCCCATTTTTTTTTTTCATAAAAAAAAATAAAAATAATAAAAATCTGATAAGTACAACCTCGATTACTATTCACTGTGTAATTTTAACTTATCGAATGACTATCAAGATGATGACTATTTTGGGAAATCACTCATGATTCAGAGTAGACTTTTTTTTCATAGCTGTAAAACAAATTTGACTATGCATGAAGCTATTAATTTGAGGCAAATATAAATAACTGCAACAAATTCTAGCCTGAAATCATCTCAGAAAGCGTTTTTCACATGTACTGCTCCGCGTTTATATAGTCAACGTTGCAACCAATTGATTTACCAAGAGAAACCCGTCGCCACAAGGTAAAAAAAATAAAAAAAAAGCTAAACAACTCCTCTGATTTATGTCTTTTAGAGTCTGCATCCTCATCTTTTTATCATCTTTTTTCTTGGCCTCTGACACTTTTTTCGTTACTCTTCTTATTCTTTTCCCATTGCTGACTTCACCCTTCCTTTGCTTATCTTCGATTTTCTTTGCATTCTTCCACGATTTTATCCTTTTCCTTCTCTATCTTCACCACTCACCTCAAATATCGTTCATTTCGCCAACTCCATAAAGATTATATATTTTTTTAAATGTTTCCGGTGCAAATACACTTGTTTTATTGTGAAATTTAGTCGTATCTACATACTGTTCTATGTTATTTTGTTTTTAATTACATTCGGTCTTATGTCGGGCTGCTGTAAAAGACTCGCCATGTTGTTTATTGCCGGTCTTTTCTGGTTTATGAGTAATTTCTATTGGAACTAACATTCCTAGTTTTATTTTTACAATGTTACAGTTCTCATGACTGACAGCTGTTACGGTTGCTGTAGGTTTTTTCTGCAAAACTTAAAATCGTCGTCGTTTCTTCTAGAGCAAAAAAAAATAAAGAAATAGTCAATATCCCCGCCCATGACAGATTGTGTCAGTCAGATCACAGAAATGCGGTCATTGTGCGTTTGAGCCGATACATCCCCAGAAGTAGCTCAAGCTGCTCAGTAGGAGGAGGGGAATAGCTAATCACCATCGGTAGGCTAGAGAGCCCAGTCTGCCCAGCTATTCCTTTCACAGCCCACACAGAGATTCGTATCTTTCCCAAGAGTAATTATATCCAAAAAGTATGCAATTAACGCAGACGGAATTCGTAATGATTGCTGATTTCTCTTTTCGAGTCGCTGACCGTTGGGAAGCTTCTTCTAACAAAGGATAGAAAATGTTTCTCTGAAATCCAAAGACGCATTCCAAAAGCTAAGAGTATTATTGAAAAACTTCATTAAAAACAAAGAACAGAGTACTGAACGGTTACGTTATATCTGTCCTACTGTGTAGCAGTGAATGTTAGACAATTTGTCCAAAGAGGAAGAAAACGGGAGCAACAGAAATGTTTCTACAGAAAGATGCTGAGGATACCATGAACCAAAAATGTGAGCAACGACGTAGTTTTAGCGAAAATGGATACAAAGAGCGATCTTAAACCGAAAGCACATTGGGAGAGCGAAATATGCTTTCCAAAAACTAAGCAAAATATTAAGACAGGAAATCTCGTAACAAACAAACAAAGTGATTAACTTATTTAATATGAGTATACCTATATGGCAGTGGATGCTGGACAATATTTTCACAGACGAAGAATCTTGAAGCAACAGAAATGAGAATACCATGGGATAAACATGAGCAATGGCAAAATTTTAGAGAAAATGACAAAAATGACTCATCCTTAACATCAGGAAGATAAAGTTTAAATTTTGGAGGCACATAATTAGGAAAGAAGGTTTGGAAAATCTGTTACTCACAAGACGGATTAAGGAGAAGAGGCATAGAGGAAAACCATGCATAACATACTAGACGAACTTGATAAAATGGATGGTTAATCAGAGTTTAGAAATAAGGGAAAATATTTCGAGCTGCAAGAAGCAGGAAATTGTAAAGAGCCATGATCACTCACGTCCTGTGGGGAAATTGTTACGCTAAATACACATTCTTAAGATAAGAATCTTATCTTTCATTTAAGGTTGATTAACAAAACCCTATTGAACTATGAAACAATATTTATCTATACATGGCTACCTGAAGTGTCATCGCGCATGGAATGAACATAATATACCCCAGTGATCGTAATCAAAGGTTCGTTTCAAAATTCCTCACCTGAAGAAGGTCGGAGCGTACAATGGCTGAAACGTCGTAAACATGACAGTAAATATAAGAACAACAGTCCGAATAATGTAAATATTGTAATTTAAACACGTTTACCCACGTTTTACTTTTGCCAGGTCCAGCCTAGCTCCTAAAAAACCTCTAAACTCAACAATGCAAGATTTGATTCGAGGGAATCTGTTTCATTCAATCTCTCATAAATGCTCTTCGTATATTTGTTTCCTACGGTTTAACCCTTTGTAATTTATTTAAAGCCTGAAAACATTTTTAGATAAATTTTATTTTTATTTTTTTTAGATAATGGATTAGTGATCCAAGTTTTCCTAATTAACTCATAGCTGGAGAAGATGGCTTTATACATTTCCCAATGGTCTTTGGGAGTGAATATAACAGACCCAACAGGAATTCGAACTTGGTTTTCCAATTAACAATTCCAAGCTATTATTCATTACACCACCCGCATATCCAAGCTTATAACATCTGTTATTCCTAAGTGGTCACCCAACTAGGTACTGACAAGGTTCGACGTTGCTTAACTTCAGTGATCGTACGGGATCTTATTTTCAACGTGATGTGGCCGTAAGCCTCTAAAGAAAGGCTCTATTCCATTTTTTTTCAACTCTAGACATGGATTTAGCAAGCCGGGTCGACTGGTCCCTCTAGCCTTCAGTGGAAACTAGTCTAAGAGAAGAAAAACTGAATTTCAAACTGTAGAGAAGGTAACAAGAAATCATGGCAATTCGCAGATAAAGAAATCAAACATGTTCTTACATCTTGAAAGCATAAAAAAAACTAAACCCCCTCAATATAGTTCATTAGGAAAAAAATGAACAGCACAATATTTGTCTTGTGGCATTAATAACTTGTCGGAAGTGGCTAGAGGCAGCCATAGACCATAGCTATTCACTCAATGTTAGCTAACAGTTCCAGTCACGCATATGCCAGAGTGGAAAAGGACTGTTAGAAGCTTACAACCTCGATCCACACCAAGTAACCCAAATACATACAAGAGGACCAGAACAAATTAAAAAAATAAATAAAATACTCTGCAATTCTTCACTGACTTTCTCGCTGACGAGATGTCTTTTCTACAAATGTTTTCACGGCTTCTGCTCTGACGAGCTTCTTTCCCTGATGCCCCGACTACATAAATTTAATCGAGCGACTATGTTAACATCAAGGTCCCACCTTTTTATCATAAAAATAATCAAATGTAACCAAGAGTGGAACTAACTTCCGTATATTGGCTTCCTTGATTTGCGTCGTAGTTGATCCTGATTTAACAATTCGCCTTCAGTCACTTTCTCACTGACAGAATATGGCTTCCTTCTGTCTTTTCTACAAATATTTTTACGGCTTCTGCTCTGACGAGCTTCTTTCCTTGGTGCCTTGACCACATGAATTTCATCGAGCGACTTTGTTAACATCAAGGTCCCACCTTTTTACCATAAAAATAATCAAATGTAACCAAGAGTGAAACTACCTACCGTATATTGGCTTCCTTGATTTTCACGGCTTCTGCTCTGACTAGCTTCTTTCCCTGATGCCCTGACCACATTAACTTAATCGTGCTATTAGACTGACATCTAGGTCCCACTCTTTTACCGTAAAAATAGACAAATGTAGCCGCTAGTTCGACTAGCGTTTTTTCTCACACAACCCGTTTGTGGAACTCCCTTCCATATACTTGCTTCTCTAATAGCTACAATCTACAAAGGTTTAACTACAACGTCAATCGCCATATTCTATCTCCCTAAATCCCACCCTTTCTTCACTATCTCCTCTGTACCCTGTTTTCCTGTAACCTATTGCGCACCAATGGCCTTGCTTGAGGTGAAATGACTAAGAAAATATTTTTAAATTAAAAACATAATAGCAGTAAATCAACAGCCAGCAGAAAACAGGATTAGAAAGCAAGATCTGACAACCGACAATCTACGATACAACAGATGTTTTGAGGGGAAAAATCGTGAAAGCATTCAAAAGAGTCCAGCACATCAAATGAAACCCCAGCTGAAAGGAAACTAGTAAATTGTACTAGAACAAAACTAGTTCATTAAGTTGAGCAACTCAAAAACTATATTCGTCAATACAAACATTGCGTTCGCATGAACAAAAAATAAAACACTTTAATTTTAATAACTACTGATTTCTCTAGTTCCTTAAACAACTTGAAAATATATAGTATAGAAGTTAACAGGTTACGTCGGTGTTCAATGTGTATACAAAGAAGAAGCAAACAAAACTTGACATTCTAATACGGGCGTTTATTCTTTTTATAGTGACTGTAGAGTAGTGAAACGAAGTACTCAATATCGCTTAAGTATATCCGTTTTCAGTTTTGGTTCTGAAGTTAGAATAACTGGTTAAAGTGGTTTCACTTCAAATCAACATTACGCTGAGTTGGAACAACCAATTCACTTACTTCATGAGTGGGGCTACCGAAACACGTTCGAACGCTAGAAGTGAAAATGGGAAAGATTCTGTCCTTTCCGAAAGTGAGGTCATAAAATAGCGCGTGTAACCAGAGAACTTCCTGGCTCCTTTATTACTTGCATTATAGGAAATAATTTTTTTTTATTCTTTATTAATTTATTTATTAGTTATATTTTCTCACAATATAAACATTTTTGTGAAGTGCCCAGAGCTGTACCATAACATTTATTTTTAACTGAAATCATTTTCCCCCTTGCAGAAATGGGGTTCTACAGAAGAATGTTGAGGATACCATGGACGAACAAGTGAGCAACGACGAAGTTTAAGAAAATGGAAACAAAAAGTAAAGTAACTCTTAGTTGAGGATTTGAAAGTACATAATGAGGAAGGACGGTTTGGAAAAATTTGGCACTCATGGGACAGTTACAGAGGAAAGCAACGCATAACATGCTTTGTGATCTTGAGTAACTAGATGTGGAACAGAGCTGAGGAGAAACAGAAAGACAACATTTATTAAGAGCTACAACAGACAAAAAGTTGTAGGGAGTCATGATAGCCTACGTCCTGAGGGGTACTGCACATAAAAAAAAGTGAGACGCTTGAGAGTCGATCACTCCGTCAAGTAATCCCCTTTATTGGTATGAAAGTCGAATTTAGGCTGAAAATATTCAAGTGTCCTATCTTGTCAGATACTGATAATTCTCTAGACGATATCTGCACGCCATTCGAGTATCATGAAATTTCAATGAAGTTATTTTAATTGTCTGCCAGGTTCTTGTCATAACTTTAACCTAATAGAAATTCGCCCAAAATTTTCGGAAAATGTATCTAGGTTTTATCAATGTCGACAAACTTGGTTTGTCATTGACATCTTGTCAAATAGGCACTATTTTCCATCTACACTGATGATTAGCAAAACGAGTTGTCATCTTCCGTTGGTGGTCTATTAACACTCAAAAGGACAATAAATGACAATAATGAGTCATGCTGTAATTTTAAAGCAGTAATGTAAGTATCGCCCGGTTCACACTCCACCCACATCTATTGAACAGGTGAAGAGGCTCATCCCTTGTTTCCTGTTTAGGATGTGGTTTCCGGCTTTCTCTTTTCCATTCTTTTTACCCTTACGTAGCCCCCTGCGCATCAGTGGCGTTATCGCCTTGCTTGGGGTGATATGATTTAAAAAAAAAAAAAAAAAAAAAAAAAAAAAAAGGTAGTAAAGGAAAACAAAAGAAAAAGAACAAACATCAATTATAAGACGGAATATATAATTGTCGGGGGAAAAAAAGACCAACATGAGGATTACTGATTGTCTATACGAAAATCAAGCAAATACAAACATTTACATGTCTAGGAAAAGACAAAATGCTACACCAAAAACGCATTGGGAGAGCGAAAGTTTCCTACCAAAAACGCATTGGGAGAGCGAAAGTTTCCTTCCAAAAAGGAAGCAAAGTATTAAGAAATAGGAAAATCTCGCAAATTGCAGTGATATAATTAAGGAAGAAGTTTGATTTTTTTTTTCAGGAAAAAAAGATACTTAAGATGAATACTGAAAAATTAAAAGTATTACGATAATTATATATATATATATATATATATATATATATATATATATATTAGTCGTAATTAATATAGTAAATACACTTCAAACTATTATAAAATTTCCAACTGCTGAACAAATTGTAGCAGTCGATATCATAATCAGGGATCTGTCTTAATAGTAATGTTGACTCTCGTAAACATTTAAATCTGTATGTTTTATTTATGTGTCGATATCGCTAAGTATTTTTGCAATATACTTAAATATACGAAAGTGAGTTATCTGATTAAAGGTTAACTAAATAACATGTTAACTAAAACTCGATCACTTTTATAAGTAAACCTCGGCTCCAGAATAAACGAAAAAATTGATTTACTAATCTCAAATTTATTGATTTAGATAATTACCCAATTTTCAAATATCCATTTTAAAAAGGGCAAATATTTATTTTATTATTTATCGTCCAAAATTTCGTATCTTAATTGTCAGCAAATTCAAAGAATGCTGTGTGTTTCATATGACGTCATTGATTGGTTAAACAATATGGATATAAAAATTTAAATTTCTGAAACCAGTCGTGTACAAAATAAGTTCCCAGTGACAGTAGTTAAATCTAGAGCATTTTTCTACAATTCTTTAACGGGATTCCACATATATAATCCTTTTCAGTTGAGGTTTAAGAGATAGACTAGTCTCATTTACACTTGTTAATCCCAATGACAAAATTGGATGGTAAAAGTAGTCACTATTTCACTTAAAATCAATTTTTTAAATTTTGAAAGACTAAAAAAAATATTTTCAATAAGCTTTTGAGAATTTAACCATAATACTCCTTTACAATTCAAAATTTACTGATGCACTGTAAAAAATGAAATGTACGTACCTTAAATAGGCGTGTCAGTCTTGTACATCCGACCAATGGAATCTTTGAAGAGAAAACAGTATTTTTGAGTGTTATAAAACTGCTTCAAGGAAAGATGCATATGAATTATGAAAAAGCTTTTTTTTTGTAAGGAAGAAAAATTCATAAACATTTAATATTTAAAATGGCACCTATACAGTATGTAATTATTCGAACTGAACATGACAAGGTAGTTTAAAGTAGAAATGGACTATATATATATATATATATATATATCAACAGAAATTGTTCTAAAACAATTCTTCCAGGAAAAAATTGTACAATGATGTCACTTGTGATTGCCAAACACATACCTCGTATTTTTCAACACATTTCAAATATGGTGGAAAGGTTAGAAAGTTCAACTGATTAAGAAATAGTTTTATTCAAATTGTATACTATAAGTAATACATGTGTAAATCAAATTAATTTAACTTTGCTAATTTTCTAAAAATAATGTGCCATATGTATATTCTTGCAAGATTTTTAAAACCGAGAATTAACTTGCCGAATGCCCCCCACTCAAAAAAATGGAAAGATTAAAAACAAAGAAAAACTTAAGTTTCAATCAAAATAAATTTCTGTTTGATTACAGGGTATTTTGCTTACTGGAAATAGTAAATTTAGTCATTTAGCTTTCAATTAAAACTAGTTTTAAGAAAACTAGCTTATTTTTAAAAATCCAATTTAAAAGTTATTTATCGAAAATGAGTGGAAGCAAGTATGCTTGTGTACTTGCTCTTACTCAGAAAAAGACAATAATATAGCCCTGTTGAAATTCGTTGTTTCCTTCCGGACATCTTAAATGCGTAAGAATATTGTTGCCACTTCTTTTTAGTGAAACCAGAAGTTAATACCTCAACATTCTGACAAAGACTTTCAAATCCGAGTATGTTTATATAATGTTTTTTACGAAATTTATTAACGCCAACATTTTTAATTTACTTTATGATTTATTTTTAATGGATACTCGTATTTAAATAGATGTTCTGTTTTTTACAATTAGATTGTCTCTTCATTTACATCTTTTGGCCTAAATAATTGAAAAATCTTGTTAGGAAAATATGCGGTTCTCTGGCAGGATTCGAACCTGCGTCCCCTAAGGAAAAACGGACATTAGAACTGACGTTTCTTAACCGCTCGTCCATACCAATTATAAATAGCACGAAACATTCATTTCGAAACATCATCCGAATTACCCAACTCCCGTTGACTTTAACACAAAAATTAGCCTTATCTATTAAAATTTAAAACTGCCAACCTCATCGTCAGAAATAACAATTCACCTGCAAGATCTGAACTAAAACCAACCAAGATCATTCATGAATGCACATGTCCTTTGCAGAACTGTGTTCTTGATCAATCTAAATTCGTAAAAAAATACTTTTGGCACACCACCACGCAATTCAATTTGATCTCATTTTAAATACACACTGAGACTTACCAAACCCTGTCTGTAACATTTGTTGATAACAAATATCACAGCCTCATCCACATGTAAATAGGCTAAAAATAATGGAAGCATTATTAATTAAAAAATCCAACATTGATTATCAATTACGAACACAACAATGTACTTGGAGTGTCCACATTATATAAAAAACACATGACGACACAAACAAACATGTTCAGTCACAGTAAAATAAAATCCATCCCCGATAATACAGTGTAACCCTGATATAAGAGAGTTGTCGGGACCGGGTAAAAGTTCTTATATTAGGATTTGATCTATTTTATATACATCACCACAGGCTCTAATTTGGGACCAGAGAAAACCTCTTATATCCGGGTTATGCTGTAGCTAAAAGTATAGCTGAAAGCACCCGGAAAAAAAAATCATAAGATCACATGAAAAATACATTAATTCTTCACCATAATACCTTGTCTAGCATTTTTAATTTTAATATAACATACACACAATTTTCTACACCCTATATTATTGGGTGACACCGACATTACAATTAAAATTAGTGTTAACATTGTTTTTTTGTTTTTTTTTTAATCTATTATATTGCAAGAATTAAGTTAAGAACCTTCAAACGAGATTAAACAAAAAAAAAACTAGCTTTTAAAATTTTAAACTGAAAAGTTACATGGAATTTAGATACGTTCAAGAACTATTCTAAATATACGTACATTTAAATGTTGAATAGTTTTGAGCAACAAATTCAAATACCAACTCAAATTGTTCCCTTCAATCCACATGATATTCATTTGATATAGTCAGTCAGTTTAAATGCCATACACGATACACGCTTGGGCGTTCATGTCACTTTCGAGACATGACTGACTGGACAGAAGATTTTTCCGCAGTAAACTAATGGCCAACCAAAGCTATAGAAGCCAATCTGTCTTGCTATTAAAAACCAAAGCTGGAGGAAAAAGCAACTTATTAATACCTTTCCTAAGGGTATATGCGCGTAAGTGAATGCAACGAATCAACTGGAATTTGAACTCGGCTCTCCGATTTCTCGCTACACCACAACACACATACATAGTTACATGTAAAAATCATTTTCTCTCATGAACGATTATTTTCTTTCACAAAAATCAATTTCTGGCGATAACGATCTGCTTGTTTTACAAGTTGAAAAAAAAAAAAAAAAAAAAAAAAACTACACGGGCATGATTATCCCAGACGACAATTATACTTCGTACAAAAATAAATGTGATGATGTGCTGCAAATAATCGTAAGTATAAGCTTACTCTTGTAGATCATCTGTTGAATAGATTTAGAAAGCTAGACAAAGTTATCACCAAATTCTCAGCCTTCGATACGAAAGCACAAGAGATTCGTAGGCAGACCTGTATGACTGAACCCCCCCCCCCACACACACACACAGTCATTTTTTTGCTTTTCGTTTTTACTTTTATCAGTGTATTCTTATCGATTAGACCCTAAACTTTCAGATTAGAAAAAATATTTAAAGATTTTTAAGGGGTGCTCAGTTTCTCATACAACGTTCTAGTAAATCGAACCCCCTTTTGGAAACACTCGTTTTGGGGTCGAGTAAAAGCCATTCTTGGGGTTTTCGAAGAAGTTGCCATTGTAAGAACTTAAGTTTGGGGAAAAATAAAAGTGAAAAGCAGAAAAATTACAGTGAGGTGGGAGGGGCTGCCGGTCGAACAGGTCCGCCGATTCGTACAACAGAACGAATGGTACAACCTACAACGGAATGCTCGCGTTTTAACCTTTATCTGGAAGTCCTAAAAGAAAAAAAAAAAAAAAGCAATGTCAGCTTTATTTTTTCTTTAAATTTGAACAGCAAAATAAAACTGAAATGAATACACTTGACAAACGAATTAAAAACAATGGTTTGCAAAAATAGATAAAGCCAAATGGGAAAATTAAATTATGCTTAAGTCCGGCAGACATTTTTAGTTGAAATGTGTTTTCAGAGATACCAAAATATGAGAAAATAGAAATACGGTAGCATAAAAGTAAATTATCTTTAAAGCGAGGATACACGAAGCAAGAGTTACGAACGTACGAGTTTATTCTTTAAGAAGAAAATTGGTCAAAATATAAAAGAAAGAAAATGCATCCTCCAGCTTCAAGCAGCGAACGTCGAAAGTCATTGGTGTAAGTTAATATGAATTTAAAGAAATGAAAGTTTATATACATTTTTCTTTAGCAAGTAACGTTCATGAATACGCACTTTTTATCTCGAGAAAATTGAGGAACATTAACATTTTCTGTTACTCTGATAATACTTCCAGAATCTGTGATCATACTGCTTTCGGAATTGACTGGTATAACAGCCGACATGTATCCATTAACGTCCTAGGTTCTTAACTTGAGTAATAAATGGCACCCTCTAATTGCAACTGCACAACAACCATTGCAATGGGGCAACGGAATAAAACGATTGATGAGATATACACCAAGAAGCTAGAGAAAAAAAATCCCTACAGACAAATGTAAAAAAAAAAAATCAAATTCAAGCAACCACGATTCTTACCATGTCTATCAGTTAACGTTTCAACCGTACATTGACTAGCCTCTTTACTTTGGAAGAGTTCATTTAGGCCAGAATTTTTGTTCAACCCGCCAACTTAACATCTGGACACTAATTATTTAATCAATTTGCGTAGCGAGTGGCAGAAAAAAATATCAGCGTTAATCGACTAACAATGCAACGATTTTTTTTTTTTTTAAATCAAAATTTTATTCCGAATCCACTGCTGACTTCAAGATATAGGTAAATGTTCGTTTTAATTCACTTCGCTTCCCCCCACTTCAAATTTATCCAAAATAGTATTATGTCTGTGCAAATGTATATGTTGAACTCAAATCAACAATTAGTTATTGAAGAAATTTACCTTTTTTGATTTGAAAGTCCATAAAAAAAAACAAAAAAAAACGAACTATATCTCGCACTTTTTCTCTCCCGTAACTCTTACGAAGTCATGTAATTAACTGCAGAATGACATTCTGTGTAGGCAGAAATTTTGTTTGGAATTTTGGTCGATTTTCTTAATTTACTGATACTTCCGGCGATGTTCTTCCGCTAATGAAAGTAATAAGCGTAGAAATACATTACGCATTGCATTCATTCCCGGAAGTATCAGTAAATGAAGAAAATCGACCAAAATTCCAAACAAAATTTCTGCCTACGAAGAACGTCGTTCTGTAGTGAATGACATGACTTCGTGAGAGAAAAAGTGCGAGATATAGTTAGTTTTATTTTTTTCTTATGGACATTTAGATAAAAAAAAAAAAAGAAAAAAGGTAAGTTTCTTCAATAATTAACACTTGATTTGAGTTCAACATATACATTTGAAGTGGAAAAGCGTCGGGACTTAAAACGAAAATTTACCAAGAAATGTTTTGTCAGGCGGAAAATATAAATGCTGATTGAATAACGCGGAAATGTTATTTGGAAGTACATATGCTTGCAAACAACTTTTTCGAAAAATATTTTAAAAGTTGTTTAAGAACAAGGCTGTGTGATGACCGCCTGGATGATGTTTTGCTCCTGCCATCGACAAATATTTCATCAAACAAGGAGAAACAAGTGTTATTAAATAATTCGTCATTTCTAACTTGTGTATAGTAAGGAACTTGCATTTTTTTTACCTGCTTACCTTAATTTTTATCCTATTATTCAAGCGGTAAAATAACACTGTTTAAATATAACATTAAATGTTTTTTTTCTTTAATCTCCAGAATAAAGCAGCCTTTTGGATGAAGTTGTTTGAAGTGAAGACATTCACATCATGTCCCTCCTCTAAAACATTGCACAGCTGTCGGACTCTTTTTCTCCAAAAGATTGCCGACCCCTGATTTAGGCAAATGGATAGAAAACCTTCACAACCTCAAACAAATAAATGCAAGGTTTTGTATTTTTCTATTTAACCTGTTATAGTTTATAAAATGGCGAGTGTTCTAAAAATAGAAAAAGATAGACACGCTGACACCAAGAATTCAAAATTGGGCGGCAAAATAAGGAACCGTTTCTTTTGGTAGGAGTTAAGGACAGTAGTTTTTTTTTTATATAGATTTGAAAAGAGGAAGACGCTAATCAGTTGACCACTAGAGTCGAGAAGGGATAGGCTCGTTTACTACTAGCGTCCCACACCGAAGAGGATTTAGCTAGTCTGCTCCTGTATCCACACAAAATTTAAAGGTTGTAACTTGATTTAAAAACTTAGTTTTATACCAAAAATAAACATCATTAATTCAAGTTTGTTGTCTTCCAATTATAACAAAACGAAGCAACTCAACAAACCCTTTGCAGATTATTTAAAGCCAGAACTTTCTAGATTGTGCGACTTTTTAAGATAATGATTTAGTAATGGAAGTTTTACTATTATTAACTTATAGCAGGCAAAAAAGAGGTGGATTCATATTTACCCAATAGTATTTGGGGGTAATATAACGAATCCAACTAGAATTCGGTACTCTAAGTATTCCGAACCATTATTTATTATACCGCTCGTTCATTTGAGCTTACAGTACCTGGTATTTCCAAGCGGTCGCACAGGTACTAAAAAAGTTAGACGTTGCTCGACTTCATTATTTATTTTACAGTAAGTACAAATGTGGCACAAGGTCTAAAACGGGGATGGTGAGGGCTGGTCTTCATCTGTCCTAATTTAACTTAGCTATTCACTATCGTCGACCCTGACGTTGCTTAACTTCAATGATCATAATGTAACCGTGAACCCTTTATTCAATCCATAGTTAGAATGTTCTCATTTCGCATTTGCAGGCTTAAAGGATATTTTATATAATTACTCACGATCTTATTCAAATATGTTTAAAACTGTGACCCTCCACTCCACCGAAGATTTTGAGCTGTCGACCCCTTCATGGAATTCTTGATCCCTCATTGACTTGAAAGGATATACAGAAGTATTAGCATTTTTTTTTTTTAAACAAAAAATATGTTGAATTGCTTCATATACATCTTATGTTGGCCAATCTTCGCACGATGCTGAAAAAGCTACAGGTAGCAGAAATGTGACTAGACAACGATACTGAAAATTCCATGCCTGGAGTAAGTAAGCAACGAAGACGTCTAAAAAAAATGTTAGCAGAAAGAACACTTATACTCGAAATTGGAGAGACAGCTAAAATTATGAGGAAAGAGTTTAGAAAACAAACATCACGGGGGGCGGACATATTGAGTTTAAGAGATAGAGAAAGACAGCGAACCACTTGCTTAATGAGCTTGTACAGGTGTTGAAGTCTTAACAAAAAAAAAAAAAACTGATTCTCACAAGTTAGGAAGTTTTGAAGAGACATGATCACCTATGTCATGAAGAGATGTGGTACATACAGAACGTAGTAATATAAAAGGTATAAGTAATAATATACTGTCATATTCTTACTTAAATGTCCAACTTCCTAACTTTCAACGATCTCTGCATGAACTTTTTCAGTAAGATTATCAGCCTTTGTCCGGGAACTTTTCAGAAGATAACCGGTCCTTGTTTTTTTGTTCATTAAATCCTTACGTCTTAAGGTAACTTCGTCTCTACTCATTTCATATACCTTCTTATTGAATTGGTTTACATTGAGAATTTTGTGTTTGAACAGTAGTAAAAGTATTGATTATTTAGTTTGAAATTGGTGAGTTTTACTCGGAAGTCATCACGAGATATTTATCTAACACTTTTAGAACCCGAGTATTTATTGGCCACCTTGGGTATCATTGGTTTGGAACATATCCAGTTATCAAGCTTTGTAAGTTCAATCCCTGGGTTTGTTCGTGCTGAAAAGTCAATTTCTCCGATTCAGTAGAAGAAACGGACGAAGGAGGAAGACAGAGCATGAGAGTTAGTAAACTTAACTCATTAACCAGTTCGCTCCTATCGAGAACTCAATTCTCTCAATAACCTTGTGCCACTCTAAACTAGGAGAGGAAACGTTTATTTTTCTAGAAAGACAATTTTTGGTAGGAATCATATCTATTTTTCTTCCCTTGTGTACTGAACTATTGAAGAAAGCAGTAGAACAGAATAACCATTATGTTGAAGCAAAAAGAAGAAAAAAAACTGAAGACCCGAGCAACTATTGATATCTTTATTTAACTATTTTTTGCAACACGCTGACGTATATTGAAATCCATATCGGTAATATTTTTGACGAGATTTACAAACTCTGTTTCGTTCAGTTTCGCAAACCATGAAATTTTAATAAGCTGATTTGTTTGGAGAAAATACTTTGTCAAAAACCCTACTTCGCAGTTTAATAATTTCTTTACCATGAAATCCTATAAAATTAAATTAAACTATATTTTTTTAAAGTTTCTTTTTTTTCCTTTTCAACTGCGAAGAATAAATTTTTACGGTTTCTTACCATTGAACAAGCAACTGGCCATGCCTAAATATTTTCTTCTGGAGCAAAATTTTAACTTTTTGAAGCGTTTGATTTTGTGATTTGTCCAAAGTTCTCACAAACGCAGGGAGAACTTGAAACTGAATTCTTATCTCTCTCTCTCTCTCTCTCATATATATATATATATAAACATACCCTGTGGACATAGAAGAATCCAAAGGAGTATCCTTTACATATAATGGTAGGATAACTCTCTACGAGAGCTCTGAACATATAGGCATATAAATACATATAGAGCAAATATAAGACGGAAGCTGAAGATGGCTCGCCTGAAATAGGCCTATACTTCCGAATTACCATGAAATAACGCATCTGTCTTAATTTTTCTTATATATATATATATATATATATATATATATATAGAGAGAGAGAGAGAGAGAACTTAAAAAAAAAGATATGCGAAAACAATATTGCATTTTTATTAAATAAGTATTTCTCATTTTAATCATTAAATCGTTTTAAACATAGGGGAAATATTTTGTACGTTAGATAATAAAACTTTTACTTTATCTTAAAAATAAACGAACATTTATTGTACTAAGCTACTCACCCGAACAAAACCAAATGTAATTTGTACTCTCATACTTGTCTGCGATTTGGTTTTGTTCGGTCAATGTATGATTATTTAACGGGTATGGCAGAGTGACGGGCTAACGGAAATCACAGAATTTTATATATAGATTTACATTTGCAGCAGTGTGATATTATAAAACTATTTCTATATAATAATTTGTATGAAAGTTTCGTTAGAAACAAAGAAAACTGCTGAATTGTGTAATATTGGTTCTCCTATATGACAGTGAATGCCGAGCAATCTCCTCTTAGATGTGGCACAAGGCTGAAAGTATGGGGCACCCAGTGAGGATTAAACCCGTTACTCAATTACAATGATTCTAATGAGACGAGCTTTCTAAACATGACACCACCTCAAGGTACCCCTCCTCTCAGATGAAGAAGCGACTTGTGGTAGGAGATATGATTCTACAGAAGTATGTTGAGAATTACATGTACCGAAAAAGCTTTAAGAATAATGGAAAGAAAAATCACGCTTATACTTTTAATTTCTAGGGCACATAATGAGGAAAGAAGGCTTGAAAAATTAACACTCGCAGAACATATTGAAGGTAAGAGAGACAAAGGGAAGAAGAGAATGACCCACCTGAAGAGCTTGTATAAATGGAGAGGGATAGCGAAAAGACATGTTTTATTAAGAGTTACAAAGGAAGTTGTGGACAATCATGTTAGTCCACGTTCTAATGGACACGTCACATATGAGAAAAAAATGAGTAAGAAGGTTGATTTTTGTTTTTTTAATTATGACGCATTTACTCTGGTTTTTACTCTTTAGGCCTCTTAAAAGAGGAGGTTTTAAGGATTATGAGGTCGAAAGTTTTATCATTAATCGCAGAAAGTCTTAATAAAAGCTGGAAAACTTTTAAATGGTCAAAAAAGTACGAAATTACAAGTAAACGGTGAGCTTAACGGTCTCTGGAATGGGGGGGGTCGGAAAATTTTCATCAACAATTAAATAAAATAAACGTCTCCCCACTTCTATTAGGCATCTAAGATTAATAAACTTAGCATACTGCTGCACAACGTAATTATTTAACGCATTTAAACGACGGAATTCGCTTCCAAACGGAGTTTATTTGCCGACGTATTACGAACTACTCTTGGAATGATAATGCTTATCAAAATTCCTGAAGGTAAGCCAAGATTACTATTAGACTCCTATTAAAAAAATGATTAACTCATTACGTTTACCGAACACGCATTGTTAGTCATTACGGCTTCGATCCTTATTGGGCGTCCCATACTTCTGGCCTTACAACAACAAAAAAAGGCCCTACCAGGCGTAGTAAACAATTGACTTAAAAGAAAATAACACAAAAGAGCAAACTAGCTGTTTTATTTTCAAGTCACTAGAGATTCTTATAGATATGTAAAAGCCAATATTTTCTCGTTGAGACATTTTCATCTCCAGTCAAATCTTGAAAGGTGGTTCCTTTATTTTGAGGTAAGATTGTTTGTTCTCAGATATCTTGAATGCTGTCGCTTCCTGATCACGTCTTATTTCTTGACAATGTTTTCCTTTCATGCATTCACTCATCAAACCACTTTGTGTTTGAAGTTTCTTTTTATTTTACAGAAAAGCGAGTATTTGGAATTGTGAGTAGATCATTCTCACATCCCAGCACGCCTAACCGTTATTTTGAAATATAGTATCATATATATATATATATATATATATATATATATATATAGAATAAAAAGTGTGAGAGGCCGTGAACGTTTAGTTTAAAGTGTATATTTATTGTAGTCTAAAGATATTATGCATATGATATTTTAAATGTCCATAATGGTATTTGTGACGCTACACGTGTTTCGAGTTTAAGATTGACTCTCTTCAGGTGAATAAATTTGCAGCTTTACATGTTTTGTTCCTCAACAAAAGAAACTCGGCATTAAATATTGATTTGTGTGACGAATTATTATTATATACTAATTCGTCAAACAAATCAATATTTAATGAAAAGAAAAATATATATGAGGATGCACTAAGAAATTCTGGCCATAAAAACATTTTACAATATAATTCTCAACCAAACAGACAAATCAAAACAACAATAGAAAACGAAACATTATCTCGTTCAACCCACCATTTAATTTAGAAGTAAAGACCTAAATAGGGCAAATATTTTTCAACTAATAGATAAGCGCTTTCAAAATAAATCAGAACTAAACAATTTTCAACAGAAACACAATCAAACTAAATTATAGTTGCACTAATAATTTAGATAGTTTAATAAAAAAACAAAACGCCAGAAACTTAAATAGCATCGTACAAAACAAAACCACCAACAAAGAATGCAACTGCAGTGACAAAAACAAATGTCCACTTCAAGGTCTCTGCAACACAAAAGAAATAATTTATAAGGCAGATGTACATGACCCAGATGGTCAAAAAATATATTTGGGCTCAACCAAAGACACCTTTAATACCAGGTGGTTCAACCACAATTCTACATTTAAAATAGAAAAATTAAAAAACAATACAAAATTGGCTAACCACGTCTGGAAATTGAAATTAAAATATGAAAAAGACCCAGACATAACGTGGAGCATTGTAAAAACAGCCAAACCTTACAACGGTGGACAAATACGTAGAACTGTGCCAAGAAGAAAAATTAGAAATTATGACATACCCAAATAAAGACGAACTGTTCAATGAAAGAACAGAAATTACGACAAAATGCATCCATACTAAGAAATACCTCTTAGATTAATACAGCCATGGATGAAAACGTCATAATTCGTTTAGATTTAAACAATGCGCGTTCATAAATTCCCTGCCACGTGAACGTTCAAATAAAACACCGTTACAAGAGCGTTCTTAAAAAGAAAAACGGTAAAAGGAAAAATCAGTTATTAAAAATCGCATAAAGACACCACTCATGGTAGAAACCTGGGTAGCAAAATAACTCGTTTAAAAATGGAATATGCATATATAATGTGATCTGGCTCTAGAGAGCATGCCAGGAGGAGTCGGGTACTTACAGGAGCAGTACAGAGAACCGATAATTTTTCTCGCAACTTTAGCGATGGATCGTATATATGTATTGCATTTCAAGTCTGAGAAAATTCAGGATCTCCTCGGTGATGATGGAATGTTACTAGTCTGGTTTTTGAGCTATTGAATATTACAAGCCAGTTATTCCCCCCTTGAGCTGTTAAATCTAGATCAGAGATCAGCTGCAAGGTTTGGACATTTGTATACCCTTGTTTCATCTGAATAGATGTTCCCTAACTGGCGTACGTTTTTCTCAGTAACCCGTAGGTACCATACCGGATGTTTTGTTTAAAATTTATTTTAATTTTGAGAATATTATTTTAAAATAATGAACAAGACTCAAAGATTCTTCTAGGCACCTTCTTCCCTCGTTGTTTTCCACAACTCCCTGTTCTTTGTAGCGACAAGTAAATGTTTTCGTTTTTGCTTTCTCCAAATCCCTGTTTTGCTTGTTAGGTATGTTATACGCTGATTTCCTCTTACACTCTTATTTTAGTATGCCCTGTGAGTGTTAAATTTTCCAAGCCCTTTGTCCTCTATGTGCTTTAAAAATATCGACTGTTTCATACTGATGATACATATAAGTGTCCGTTTTGTTTCCATTTTCTCTAAAATGTCGTCGTTCACATGTTCTATCCATGGTATTCCCAGCATCCTTCTGTAGAAGCATATTCCTGTTGCTTCAGTTCTCTTCTCCATCGATGGTCTAGCATTCACTGCCGTATAGGGAGTACCGATATTACATAACAGTTCAGTACGCTTTCCTTTGTTTCCAATGAAATTCTTCTGTTACTTAATAATTTTATAAGATTAGGGATTACTGAATGGAATTTGCAACTAAGGAAGGAGGAAGAGCATATCGGTCAGCATACACTCAAAGAAACTTGAACAGCACATCGGTCAACCTATGACTGAAAGCGGTTAAAGAAAAATGTGGTTAATATTTTGGGAATATTACTTTTTTTCATGTTTGTTTTCTTTTTTGTGTGTGTGTGTGTGTGTTCGCAGTATAACGTCACGCACCCCATGCATAAATCAGAAAGATTAGCTATATATATATATATATATATATATATATATATATATATATATATATATATATATATATATAAGGCACTCCACTCAAGTTCAGACCTGGTTACCGAAGCCATTGAAACACAATTTTGGATAAAGGGAAAATACCATTAAACATGAACTCTTTAACTTGGTCTTAGTGATAGATGAGATATTCAAGACATTGTTCGCCCTGAGAGACATAAATGAAAGGAAAAAGAGAAAAAGCGAGTTAAAACTGAAAGCCAAGAAGGGTTCGTTTGGCTCTTCTTCAATCCCAGCTTGGGATTACTTGACTTGAATTGTAATCAATACAAACAGAACAGCATAGTGCCGAGTGAATCTTCCTTGCCTGGCTTTGGTGAATAGTGTAAAATTACATTATTTTTTGTTTGTTTTATTTTCTGTCATTGTCTCTTGTCTAATGACTGAGAATTTAAAATAAAAGCAATACGTCTTGATTTTTAAATTATAACCAATATGGAACCAAATAAACCACTGATAATATAAGTTGACCTTTTTATGACCAGTTCAATTGTTTACTCTTCTGAGCATAAAGTTGATCGTCGTCCAATGTTCAATGCCAATATCAAGAACAAGTCTTCTGTAAAATTAATTTGAACCTGAGTTCTCAAGTTCCAGTCTTATTCAATGAGCCTTTCTTCTTAGAAAAGATTTTGTAACAACTGCTTCGATAGCTGAGCTACTAATCATGGAGTTATTTTGGTGTAGTAGTTAGTCGTAGTAGATAGTATATATTTTGGTGTAGTAGATAGTTCTCAAGGGTATTTGTGGGTAAGTGAATGAATTCGTTTTATGCACTGCAGCACAAATACCCTTGGGAAAGGTAATGATCCATCTCTTCTTCCTCCAGTTACGGGTTGAATAGCAGGACAAATCTACCACAGAAAGAAATGGCAATCTACTACGGGAAAATCTTATTTCAAGTCGGTCATGTCTCAAAAGAGACCTGATCGTCTAAGCGTGCATCATTTATAGCAATTAACTGACTGAGGTAGTCGTCAAAAGCTACAAGTATGGAGTATTCAGTGAGAATCAAACTTATTTCTCTCAGACGAATATGCTAACCCAGGATCGTCACCAGGGTGTCTTCAGTTTGAGTAGGGAGCCTGTAAGTCATTAGGCGCCAGTAAGAATTTGCACAGTAAAAATAGTTCACATCATTTTCATTCTCTCCCTCTTTACACGGTCTAAAGCGGAAACATTTCCAATCCATAAGATATTTATTTGGAACTCTTTTGATAAGTCTTGATTCTGAGCATGATTTTGGCGACGCGATGTTTGGTCAGTCAGATAAGTGCCATACGTGATACACGCTTTGGGCGGCGATCATGTCTCGAAAGAGACATGACTTACTGGGCAGAAGATTATCCTGCAATATGTTGCCATTGTTTTCTGCGGCAGACTGGTTGCAAGCCAAGGCTACAGAACCCAATCTGTCTTATTATTTAACCCATAACTGGAGGGAAGAGACGGGATTAATACCTTTCCCAAGGGTATTTGTGCGTAAGTGAATGTAAGGAATTCAACTGGAATTCGAACTCGGCATCCCGATTTGTCGTTCCGAGTCGATATCCACTGCACTGCAATACACAGCGCACGATGTTTGGTACAGGGTAATCAAAAAATAATATTCCTTGAAAAAGAGATAGATTGAGAAGAGAATTCTTCTCATAATTATTTGATAATTAAAAGGACGAAATTTTGAATGTAAGATAATTTTGAAGTGAAGTTGTCGGCCAGCTCAAGGCAAGTCGATTTTCATAGCACTGCCTAAGAAGCTAGGTGCAAATGAGTGCGAACTCCACCGAACAATCAGTTTAATGAGCCACATTACAAAACTGGTGGTCCGAATACTGAAGAATAGAGCGAGAATCAGAATCAGGTCAGAGATATGACAAGAACAGTGTGAGTTTGTCAAAGACACTGGAACAAGGAACGCCATATTTATGGTTAGGATGCTCTCTGAAAGGGCAATACAAATGACGAAGAACTTGTACCTATGCTTTACTGATTATGCAAAGGCGTTCGACAAAATACACCATAAAGAATTGGAGATGCTCAGCAGACTCGACATATTTGGGAAAGACATAAGAGTAATCGAGAATCTCTACTGGCAGCAAACTGCCTGCATACGGACAGGTAACGAATTCAGCAGATATAGAAAGGGGTGTAAGACAAGGATGTGTCTTTTCACCGGATCTATTCAACTTGTACAGCGAGACTATTCTGAGCATCCTAGATGTTATGCCAGGATTTGTCATCGGAGGCCACAATTTGAACAATCTAAGGTACGCAGATGATACAGCGCTGATAACAGACACGGAAAGGAAACTACAAGAGCTCCTACTGGAGGTAGCTGAAGAGAATGACAAAAAGAACTACAAATAAACTACGAGAAACCCGAATGCATGGTCATCAGCAAAAAGAGCAACCCAAAATTCCAAATACAGGTGGGGTATGTTAAAATCAAGCAAGTACATAAATTTAAATATCTGGGAAGTATTCGAACAGAAGACGGAAAGTGCGACACAGAGATCCAAATGCGAATTGGCATGGCGAAAGACGCGTTCCAGAAGCTGAGTAAAGTATTAAGACACAGGAAACTTTCACTAGAAACAAAGAAGAGAGTACTGGATTGCTATGTGTTGTCAGTTCTTCAATATGGCATTGAAAGCTGGACAATATCATCAAAGATTAAGGAAAAACTTGGAGCAACTAAAATGTAGCTCTGCAGAAGGATACTGCGGATATCATGGACCGAGCATGTGAGCAATGATGAGGTTTTGGAAAGGCTGGAAACGAAAAGGAAATTAATACTGAGCATCAGGAAGAGACAGCTAAAGTTTCTGTGACATGCAATGAGGAACGGGGGCTTGGAGGACCTGATACTAACAGGTCAGATAGAAAGAAAAAGAGACAGGGGAAAGCAGCGGATGACATATTTGAAGGGGCTGAGCAGGTGGATAACAGAACGGGGACTGCGCGGTGTAACAGGAGAAAGCGTGCTAAGAGCCACCAGGGATAGGGAGACGTGGAAAGCCATGATCGCCTACGTCCCGAAGGGACAGGGCACATGGAAGAAGAAGAATGTAATTTCGACAGCCTCAAAATAATGAACGAAACATAGAACTACAAATTATCTTTCTTCAGGGATGATTACTGTAAATTCTAACGTTAAGTAACTGTTTCTTCATGTTTAAGGGAAACTTGTCTATAATCGTTGATACGTATTAAGGTATACATGAAAATTAATAAAAGGAATAGCAATGTGGAAATTTATTTTTACATCGCTTTTCGTTTGTCTTGAAGTTCATTAAGGAACGAAACGCGTAAGATAATTCGTCGTGATTCTGTTCTTGAGTAAGTAGTCAGGGCGATGTGTACGACTGAAAAGCACGTAACCTTAGAACTGGACAACGACTTATGAGATACTCCGAGGCAACATAGAAAAACTTTAAGATATGTTTAACGTTTTTCTGAAACAATCATACGATCAGATTAAGTTTTATTTGCCCTCATAAATGCCTGCATAAATGGAGGCACAGTGGTGTAATAAGTGGTGTAATAAGTGGTGTAAATGCCTGCATAAATGGAGGCACAGTGGTGTAATAAGTGGTGTAATAAGTGGTGTAAATGCCTGCATAAATGGAGGCACAGTGGTGTAATAAGTGGTGTAATAAGTGGTGTAAATGCCTGCATAAATGGAGGCACAGTGGTGTAATAAGTGGTGTAATAAGTGGTGTAAATGCCTGCATAAATGGAGGCACAGTGGTGTAATAAGTGGTGTAATAAGTGGTGTAAATGCCTGCATAAATGGAGGCACAGTGGTGTAATAAGTGGTGTAATAAGTGGTGTAAATGCCTGCATAAATGGAGGCACAGTGGTGTAATAAGTGGTGTAATAAGTGGTGTAAATGCCTGCATAAATGGAGGCACAGTGGTGTAATAAGTGGTGTAATAAGTGGTGTAAATGCCTGCATAAATGGAGGCACAGTGGTGTAATAAATAATGGCTCGGATTGAGGAATTGAAAAGCCGAGTTCGAATTCCAGTCGAACATTACAATCATTTACGTATAAAACCTTTAAGAATGGTATAAATCCATCTCTTCTTCCCTACATACTTACTTAATTATTATAACCATTGATCTAATCTTCGATTAATTGAATGTGTCATTGTCTCAGGCTTAATACTTTCTCGTTGGTTGATTCTCTCACTGAAGTAAACCATAGACCTCAAGATCTTTAATCCAGTATTCTATCACAAGTTATTCACATGGAAAACGAGTGAATGCTAAATTGTACCCAGAAAATTACTTCAAATTAAAAGATCAGCAGCTAAAAATGTACAAGTATGTGGTTTAAAATAAGACTGGAATTCCTTAAGCAGGTTGGCTAAGGTAATTCAATTTGTATTACTTTCGTAGCATGCTTCGTTTTTTATGGATGTTAACAAAAGGCCTGGCCCAAAGTACGAATTGCAAATAGGAGATAGAAAAATCAAACAAGTGTGGAAAAATTTAAATATTTTGGATTGTGTTTGAACAGAGGACGGAAAGTGTGACAGTGAAATCCGAAAGCGTTTTGGGAAAGCCAGAGAAGCTAAGCAGTGTACTAAGAAATATATAAACTTCGATAGAAACAAGAAAAAGAGTGCTCAAATGCCACGTGACATCTGTCCTCTTATATGAGAGTGAAATACTGGTCTGTCTCCTCAAAGATGAAGAGAAGACTTGAAGCATGAAAAATGTAGTTCTACAGAAGGATGCTGAGGGCACCATGGACCGAATTTATGAGCAACGACAGCTTTTGAGAAAATGGAAACTAATACTTAATATGTGGGATAAGAAATTAAGAATTAAAATGAACTTTCTTCTTCACTTTTACAAAATTCACAATGACGCGCAAAATCCTGGTTTTGCCGTATAGAAAAACTGACCTCGTGTTTACAGAAAAAGTCGAAACCGGATTTCGCGAGTAGAAGTTAAATTGATTTTATGACCAATGGAAGCTATTTGCAAGATCGAAAATGAATTAACTATCCAGTGAGAAAAATCAAGATGACTATAAAGCACTTTGATCAGCGTCAGTCAGTCAAACATGGTAGCAGGAGAGACGATAAGCAAAAATGTAACAAGACAGAAACTTCAAGTCGACCGGGACATAAGGTCGCGCCGCACATCGTCCTATTTCTCCTTCTTTCTCGTGTGCTGATTCCTTTTATTTCTCCATCCAAAGACATTCCTACCAAACAAAGTCTCAGGCATACCTACGTACGCATAGAGTCTTTTCAACAAATTATTACTGCGAACATTTCATCAACTCTTGTTACCCTTAAATCACTACATGTTTCTCATCGAACATTCTTCTTCTTATACATTTATGTTAATGTTCAGCAAAAAAATTTCAATTATCTTTCCAACAACTTGATGATATCTTTAAATGCAGAGATTGTCCGCTATGTTCTGAAGTGGCCTTGTACCAGGCGTGGCTGACGCACCCTATAGCCACACTGGTGACTCCCGACGTCCAAAGAACACGCACTCTACTTCTTCACTGGCGACACCGACGTTCAAAGAACACGCACCCCCACTTCTTCAGTGGCGACCCCGAACGTCCAAAGAATACGCACTCCACTTCTTCACTGGGGACCCCGGACGTCCAAAGAACACGAACCCCACTTCTTCAGTGGCGACCCCGGACGTCCAAAGAACACGCACCCCCACTTCTTCAGTGGCGACCCCGGACGTCCAAAGAACACGCACCCCCACTTCTTCAGTGGCGACCCCGGACGTCCAAAGAACACGCACCCCCACTTCTTCACTGGCGACCCCGAACGTCCAAAGAATACGCACTCCACTTCTTCACTGGCGACCCCCGACGTCCAAAGATCACGAACCCCACTTCTTCAATGGCGACCCCGGACGTCCAAAGAACACGCACTCCACTTCTTCACTGGCGTCACCTGACGTCCAAAGAACACGCACCCCATATTTTCACTGGCGACCCCGCACGTCTAAAGAATGCGCACCCCACTTCTTCACTGGCGACCCCGGACGTCCAAAGAATGCGCACCCCACTTCTTCACTGGCTACCCCGGACGTCCAAAGGAAACGCACCCCACTTCTTCACTGGCGACACCTGACGTCCAAAGAACACGCACCCCACTTCACTGGCGACCCACGACGTCCAAAGAATACGCACCCAACTTTTTCACTGGCGACCCACGACGTCCAACGAACACGCAACGGAAGAATTCCTGCTTCAAATATCAGGAAGAGACAGTTGAGTTTTCTGTGGCACATAATGAGGAAGAAGGGCTTGGAAAATCTGATAAAAGGCAAGAGAGACAGAGAAAAGCAATGCATAACATTCTTGGGGAGATTGAGTAAATGAATCATAGAACTGAGAAATAAGAGAAAGACAAAGTATATTAAGAATTACAAGGGATAGGAAACTTCCTCATCATCAAAACACGGTACAACACAGCCAAGCGAACATTTGGGATTTCTTAACCCCATGAAGTTTAAAATTCATGGGAAATGTTCTAACAGAGAGCGGAAAAGGTGACACCGAAATCCGAAGAGACATCGCCCTTCGGCTATGGGCTAAATAGCAAGACAGATTGGGTTCTATAGCCTTAGTTGGCAACCTACTGTTGGAAAATCTTCTGCCCAGTCTTTTGAGAAATGTTTGCCCAAACATGTATCATGTATGACCCTTAACTGACTGGCAGGATATACTGAAGATAGAGTTTGAGTTTGAGTTTTGTTTAACGGCATGTCAACACCTCTGTGGGTTGTTTAATGCCAAAAAAAGGTTAGGTTTTAAGATTTGTTTTGTTTTTGTTTTGTTTTTTTATATTTATTTAATTTTTTAATATTTGATTAGTGATAAGGTTGATTTTGTCAGATTTTAATGAAATTTTTTTGTTTTCTCTTTTTTTTAGAAAACTGAAAATGTCTTCTAGTTTTGTATTCAAAATAGTTTTGCTGAGAATATTTTTTCTTTCAAAAATATGTTATAATAACAATTTTTTCTTCAAAAATGTATTGTTGGTAATATTTTTCCTTCAAAATTGTATATTTTTCTATAAAAGTCTATTTTTATGTATATATTTCTATAAAAGTGTATTTTTATACTTTCATAGTGTTTTTACTCCAGCTTTGGGGGTTAACTATTTGCCAATAGCTAAGACCCTAACAGATGCTACCACTCCGGGTCAGGGTGGATCTGGGAACAACAGCAATTAAGAAGTGGTTCCATACTCCTCACAACCTCCCAATCCTTGCTGCCGGATGCAGTTTACCGTTATGCCCAGGACCAACTGAAGATAGAATTAACAGGGGAAAGCAGTGTAACCTATAAAATCAGCTTGTGAAAAACAATGGCAGAATAGCAAAGGATAGTAAATGCTAAAAACTAAAAAGGACGGGATGTTGTGGAGAGCAATAATTGCTCACATCATGAAGGGACGTGGGACATAAAAGAACATTGTATAATCAGCTAAACCTCGTAGAATCCATTCCAATACTCTGCTCCTGAAGAACAGGCTCTATTGGCTGACTAATACTTCAGCACTTGTCGGCCACTGTGACGCGATGAAAATTATCTATTTCAGCCGGGAATAATCCTAAACTGACAACTGTCTATGGACACCTGCACATCACCACTATTCTCTGCATGATGGCTCACCTACCATTCTTTAACGGGCATTATGTTGCTGTTGTTGTTGCTGCTGCTGTTGTTATTGTTATAAACTCATTTCTTCTGTTCACACCTATCCTTCCGCCTGTCTGCCTCCAAGTATTTCTCATTAGGTGCACATCATTGAAGCAACCCATTCATACACCTGGTCTCATTTATCTCACCGCGCAGGTAAGCAGATTTCTGGCCACTTAAATGTACCTTTCTAAAGTTAGCCATTGTTTTTGTCTATGTATTTTAATGCGATAATAACACACTGATTTGTTGTGTTAATGGGTCGGCCCAAAGTGAGAAATATTTTAACTACAGACCAGCATCTACTTATAGGTGTCACTGCTTGCCACTCAAGAAACCAACAGAACTCTCCCAGTCTTAAGAATGCGATTACAAGATGGAATTCAAAGCCGAATCCTGTCGAGTCTCTTTTCTTATATCACTTAGATTAGACTTTGTAATAAAAACAAAAATATGGTGAAAATAATTCCATCTCCTTGATTACCGGCAATAGACACTAAGTTAATTGAATATCGTGTCTGTTGATATTTTGTGACTGCAGTAAAGAATTATAAGCACTTCACTGACAATCGATAGAGAAGACCTTTTTGCCATGATATATAGGTTTAACTTCCTTCGTTCTCGAATACTTACTTAATCTAGCGACTGTTATTTAATGACCAAGTAGGAACCATTTCAGGATATAGATAATCATAGATTTCTCCAACTTCCTGTCTTTCGTAGCTGTAGGAAAAATGTTATCTTTACCATCTCCCTTCGTCCTCGTTCTTCTATTCGTTCGCACAAACTCGTTAAGCAAATGAATCGCTTTTCCCTCTCACTTGCTTTTGCTATATCCCATGAGAGTTAATTTCTTTTAGGCACATTTTCACGAGTTTTTCCATAAATTTCATGTGTCTCTTTTTAATAATAAATATAAATTTCTTTGTTTCTATTTTACTTATGCCTTCTTCGTTGTTCCCATGTTTTGTCATATGAACATTCGTAGCATTCATCTATAGAACCACAGCTCTGTCGCTTCAAGTCTTTTCTTTGCGTGAGA
This sequence comes from Ascarosepion bandense, assembly GCA_037127315.1. Classification (NCBI taxonomy): domain Eukaryota; kingdom Metazoa; phylum Mollusca; class Cephalopoda; order Sepiida; family Sepiidae; genus Ascarosepion; species Ascarosepion bandense. The sequence continues at coordinate 5,182,642 of JBBBDQ010000441.1, forward strand.
AAACTTTTCAGCATTAATATCTTAGGACAGTGCTACTCAAAGTGTGGTACGCGTAGCGAGCCATCGTCTGCCGGTACGCGGAGATTTTCCAGAAAAGAAAGAAACAATAGTAAAACTCTATGGCATTATTAAATTCAGATTGCTTACGAAGTATTAATATTAATTTTAAATATTTTTTTCTGAACTTTTAAAAATATATACCCTCGAAACCAGTGGCCATAACTAATATAGCACAAATATGGTACCGGTCAATGGCACTGCCTTTAGAATGAACAAGATATCATGTTCTCATTTTTCTTCCAGTCTCAAAATGTCCCTGAAATAGTATATATCTAAAAAAAAAAAAAAAAAAAAAAATTCCGGGGTTCACAGTCCCCCCTCTCTTACTCAGCTGGATTGGCTTGCTTTGCTTGCCGGTCCCTGGCACATTGAAAAAAAATACCGGTCTGCCACATCAGATAGTTTGAGAAGAACTGTCTTAGGAGATTATACATTACATAGCAGTCCTACACTCTTTTTTTTTTTTGTCTACAATGTTTGTTTTTTTTGTCTTAATATTTCGTTTTCAGAAGAAATCATTTGCTGTTTCTATGTTTCGTCAGATTTCTACGTCGCATTTTCAGTTGTTCGTTTGTATTCTACTCCAAGAGTTAAGTTTCTGTACCTATTTGATTCTGACGTTCCTTATATATTGGGTTGTCTCTTTTGCTGACAACCATGCTTTCTACCATTTTACAATTAATAGCGAAATTAATATACCACTCCAGAAGATGACGTGGACTCGTCCAAGTAGTATAAATACTGACGCCGAGAAGAGTCAAAGAAATAAGAGTTAATTAGAGCGAGCTTCATAATCTGACTACAGATTTCAGCAATATTACGTCGACTCCAAGTGACATTATATTTCTTGGTTGTATCATCTTCGTTCAATGCAACGAAGACAACAATGGTGACGAGGATTCGAATTCACACGAAATTTCTCTCTTTCTCTTTCTCTTTCTCTCTCTTTCTCTTTCTCATAAGCTGACGAAGAAAATTCAAAGTTCATACAGAAAAGTAAAACAATCTTTTTCGTCCTAGTTAATGACTACTTGTACGAGCGTAATACACTATGGAAGAATTGAAGATTATTCATCAGCAACAAGAATTCCAGAAGACATTGTTACAACAAATGCAACACAAGCAGATTGAATATCGAGAAGAGTTAAGAGAAATTCTGGAAAAGCAGGGAACAAACAATGCGGTAATTTTCGCCGGACTCAGCTAACCTAAGTAGTGAATTTAAATACGTCTCAGGAGAAAAAATTATATTGCTATTGTACTTCAGAAGATACGAGGCCATTTTCAGGAAAGAATATCAAGGATGGTCAGATGAAAAGAAGGTACGTCTTCTGTTACGAAAATTGTGTCCGCTAAACATGAAAAATCTTAATTTAATTTTGCCGAATACGACAAAAAAGTGTCATTTAACGAAATAGTGTCGATATTATCAAAACGTTTTTAAAGAATTTCTTGTTTTATACACGTGTCAGTGCATGAAACTTCCTAAGAACGAAGATGAAGACTTTGTTACATATGCTGGTAAAGTCAACCGTGAATGTGAAAAATGTGAACAAGATGAACTATCCCAGATATATTTAAATATCTAATCTCTGTTAAAGGTTTAAAATCAAGCAACGATGCAAAAATACGCTCTCAAATTTTTGCAAAACTTTGAACAGGATTTTTATTAAGGATACAGACTGTTGCGGAAGAGTGCCAAAAAGTTGTTAGCACGTCGAAGCTGGACGATTTCGAGATGGAATACATATAAATCAATTAAGGTTTAGACGTGCGCAGAATAAGAATCTAGTGCAATGTAATTCACCGATACACATAATTTACGATACCTTTGAAGTGGCTTTCCTAAAACAATTATTTCGATAAAACGCCTAGTTGAGTGAAAGCGTAATCCGACTGAAACACTGAAAGTGGGATCATATCGTCTAAAGAAAATATCGTCTAAAGAAAGTGCATATCTAAAAAGGAGTGTTGTGGAGATGAACACACCTCTCTAGAAGATGATGTGGACTCATCCAAGTTGAATAAATACTGGTGCCAAGAATCGTCAAGAGTGTCAGTGAAGGAGTAATCGCAGTCGGCATTTGCCTCTGCTACTATGACACTGTTAGCTCCCTACCTTGAGGTGGAGAGCGCTCTTTGCTTTCGAACAGAGAGCACTAACCCAGTCGTGGTTCCGCCGAAGGGTAGAATCACGACTGGGGAAAGATAGATTATTTTTGACCTGGCTATATGGCCGGGAAGGCCTACATTAAAAAGACCTTGTGTCACATCACGCCTTAAGTGGGAAGGTGGGTAAATACCATTAGAGAAGGAGTATTATCTTTTAAAATTAAAAAAAAGTTTACGCAAATAATGTGGAAGACCCCAGTAATTTTTCTTAGCGCAAAAAAGAGTATTAACTATTATTCTTTCAGGACAGTGATCCTAACAAATATGACAAGGCAACTGACGCATTCGAGACAGTCCCTCTTCTTCGATAAAGAAAACGCTAAAACATTAAACCCATTCTATTCAGGAAGGATCCCTCCTTTTGTTCACCCATCCCTGTATAGAGCACTGAAATTAACGTCCCACTGAGACATTGCTGGCCTCTTTATTGACGGTATTTACCTACCTTCCCACTAAAAGTGTGATGTGACACAATGTCTTTTTCATGTGGGTCTTCCAGGCGAAAAATATCTATCTTTCCCCAGTCGTGATTCTACCCTTCGGCGGAACTACGACTGGGTTAGTGCTCTCTGCCCGAAGGCAGGGAGCGCTCTCCACCGAAGGCAGAGAGCTGACAGTGTCATAGTAGCAGAGGCAAATGCCAACTGCAACTGGCCTGTTTATTGACTGTACAATCAAAATTGAAATGGGTCAAGGCTCAATGGGACAGGTCGTCGGTATCCGGTTCCCGGCCATGTTTAATGCAGATCTCCAACTCTAATCGGACTGATCATGGCTTTTTTGTTGGCTAATATAAATAGGAGGCATATCGTTTGCGTCACATTGTCGGATAAGGGGATCGTGACGATAAATGCGGGCATGGCCGTATGTGAAGCTCTTCGTGACTATTTAATCTGTTCATAAAAAAATATATAAGTAACTTAACCACAAGGCCATGTCTGTCATTTTTAACGAAGCTTGCATAAAAAGGGATTGCTGCCAAACAAACTATATATATATAATTCGTAAACACCTATATGAAGGATGATACCACTATACACGGGTGCACCTCTAAAATTCTTGATGTTCAAAATTTGGCAGCTGGTCTTTCATCTGATCTAGCTGTGCGTGGGGTGAAACTGGTTGATTACATTCAGTGCCTCGAAAACCAAACAACTTACATTCCATTATCGCCGATCTGACCCCGAACTAACGCCAGTTATGTTGAACAGATGTCTCCTCGAGGAACGTCCGTGCTTTAATAGACTGTTGGGCCTTAAACTTACACCTGACTTCAAATAGATCTATCGCAAAAAATGCTGGGAAAATGACCGGCTCCCTGTACCGCTACAGTAAGTATCTAACATCTAATGCTATCCTCTACATTTACAACAGGCCGAATGTGGAGTGCTGTTGCCATTTTTCCAGTCTCGATAGAATTCAAAAGCGACTCCGAGTCCTTTGGGGTGATTATGTTTCACTCACTCACTCACTCACTCACTCACTCACTCACTCACTCACTCACTCACTCACAGGATGTGGAAAGTCTCTCACTACTCTATCGCTACTACCATGGAAAGTGCTCGAACGAACGGTATTCCATGGTCCTACCAGGTATAACCTTCACGGCTAGGACCCTTCATGCCTACTTATATTGTAACAAACCACCAACGCTCTCTCCGTATTTCATCAGTGAGAAGTCAGTTTCACTCAAACAGCTTATCTTCGCAAACCGCTGCTCTGAAGAAGCGACTTACAAGAGGATGTTTCCCTAATAACTTAACCTGTTCAAGTCTAAAGTTAACCGCTATCTTCCCATCTTATCCGTATAAACTACCTCTTAACGTAACCCTCTACCAGGGATTCTCTCAAAGTGCCTTGTACAGGGGCAACCTTACTGCAATATATATATCCGCAGACAGATCTGTTTCGCTGTATCACAGCTCATCGGTACATCCAATTGCTTATACCTAGGATAGAAACCCGACCGAATGGGTGCTCGATAGAAGGCGGCAGGCTTTTAGCGTGTGATATACCATGTACATATACGCTAGTAGTTAGTGTTCTAATTCATTACTGAATGAACGATGCCTGACCATGTATATATATATATATATATATATATATATATATATATATATATATATATATATATTTGACTGGTCAGTGTTACTTCGACTGGCCTCCGTAATCGGAGGCCAGTCGAAGTAACCGAAAGCGGCTTGCGAGTGAAGTCGTACGGTGAGCCAATCGTCCATAAGAAGAAAAGTGAAAGCAAATAAAGTTATCTTTGTTGCTGCAATATGACATAAAAAGTGAGTGGTGTCGTTTCGACTAGCAGTAAAAGAAGGTAGCTATTGATACAAATAACAAGTTTTATGAATGTATATTTTATAAAAACATATTAAATGTTTCCCCATAACTTTAAGAGTCATTGTTACGGCAAAGATTTGTTGGGACAACTAAACTCTTTCTGTGTGCTGCGCTAGATGTTTTGATTAATTCAGTCCGCAATCTTTTTTGTGTACCTAACTCGTAAGGCAACTGAAAAAAATGTTTAAAGCCTGAGATGTATGACTGCCTTTTTTACATCTAAGATATTTGTTGTGTAAAATTAAACCAACATCTATGATATTTGTTGCGTAAAAATAAAGCCAACATCTATGATATTTGTTGCGTAAAAATAAAGCCAACATCTATGATATTTGTTGCGTAAAAATAAAGCCAACATCTATGATATTTGTTGTGTAAAAGTAAAGCCAACATCGATGATATTTGTTGTGCAAAAATAAAGCCAACATCTATGATATTTGTTGTGCAAAAATAAGGCCAACATCTATGATATTTGTTGTGCAAAAATAAAGCCAACATCTATGATATTTGTTGTGCAAAAATAAAGCCAACATCTATGATATTTGTTGTGCAAAAATAAAGCCAACATCTATGATATTTGTTGTGCAAAAATAAAGCCAACATCTATGATATTTGTTGTGCAAAAATAAAGCCAACATCTATGATATTTGTTGTGCAAAAATAAAGCCAACATCTATGATATTTGTTGTGCAAAAATAAAGCCAACATCTATGATATTTGTTGTGCAAAAATAAAGCCAACATCTATGATATTTGTTGTGCAAAAATAAAGCCAACATCTATGATATTTGTTGTGCAAAAATAAAGCCAACATCTATGATATTTGTTGTGCAAAAATAAAGCCAACATCTATGATATTTGTTGTGCAAAAATAAAGCCAACATCTATGATATTTGTTGTGCAAAAATAAAGCCAACATCTATGGATATTTGTTGTGTAAAATAAAGCCAACATTTATATTTGTTAAGTAAAACGGCAGCTATTGGGAGATGGGTAATGTTTATTCATTCGGCCTACAAGCTCCTACAAAATACTGATTTATCCAGAATTATCAGGAGGTTATTTTCAGAAAGCTGGTTGCAGGTTGGAATGTCTGAATTAGTGTAGGATAGTGGAAGAATAAAAATATACATCTTTCGTGTTAAAATAGAAATTTATTAATAGGAAAAAATAAGAAGAATTCGTAGAAGTTCAATGAGAAAGTTGAGGGTATCAAGAGTTGTAGAAATGTTTGTAGAAGTAATTTATTGGAAAGAGTTTGTGTATGTATGTATGTATGTATGTATGTATGTATGTATGTATGTATGTATAAGCGTTTGTTTGGTAGGAATGTCTTTGGATGGAGAAGAAGTAAAAGGAATCAGCACACGAGAAAGGAGAAAGTGGACGGTGTTCGACGCCACCTTACATCCGGGAAGTTTCTCCCATTACATTTTAGTTCTCTCTCTCTCTCTCTCTCTCTCTCTCTCTGACTGTCTGTCTAATCTTCCTTTCAACTTTTTATATCCATTTAGATTTTTTCGCACTGGATTGTTAAATCTTTTTAGTCTTGCAAATCGCTTCCATTGGTCAGAATATCAATTTAACATCTACTCGCGAAATCCGATTTCGACTTTTTCTTTAAGCACATGGTCAATCCCTTTTCTATTCATCAAAACCAGGATTTCACACGTCATTGTGAATTGTTGTAAAAGTGAAGAAGATGGCTGCTTTTATTTCTTAATCTTCTACCCACCACATAACTAGACCAATATCTATATTTATGTGAAATTAGGCCAATATTTCTTATGTAAAATCAGGCCAATATCTAAAATGAAGTTCTGTTTTGTTTTTTGTTTGTTTTTGTTTGTTTTCTGTTTGTTTTTTGTTTTTTTGTGGCGGAGGATATTGATTTTTTTATGGCTTGTGAACACTTTATGGATTATTTAAAGCCGAAACATATTTTGGGTTGTAGGAATAATCTTTTGTTTGCGAGTGCAAACAAAAGATTCTTTTTATATTCCAATAAAAGGTTTTCTGAATAATAATGATATTTCCAGACATAAGTCCTACTATTTAACCCATAGCTGGGAGGAAAAGAGCGATTCATACCTTTCTCAAGGGTATTTGCGCGTAAGTGAATGTAACAGGCCCGACTTGTATTGTTCATTACGACACCTACGCAGCCACTAAGTCCGTTTGAAAGGAGGCCTTCAAAATACTAAATAATCAGAGGATCGCCGTACATGTAGAACATGACGCGTCAGTGTTAGTTCGATGTTGGCTACAGTGGTGAAATTAACATTTCTACACCTGTAGACTATGCTCTGCATAGTAGTACAGACGCTCGCTAAGACTGATGCATTGTAAGAGCAACAGTGACAGACAACACGTTTGTCCACAGTACAGATCAGAGCAATGATTGTCAAAGCTTCTTTTTTCCTGCTTCTTGTGTAGTTCCAGTCTTTAAAAACCCAGGCGAACCGACTTCTCTTTCAAACTATCGGCATATTGGCAAAGCACTAAATGTTCTAATCAGCAGTGAATTGGTTAAACATCTTACATTAGGTCTTCTTTCAGATAAGCAATATGATTTTCGATTCTCTAAGTAAACTGCTTATGTATGAATTATTATTACTGAAAGTGTCTATCAAATTTTAGATTAGAGTAGTGAAAATCTGGCTGTTGCCTTAAATATATCGAAGGAATTTAACAGAATTTGATATGCTCGTTTTCAATTGAAAGTTGTCTTGAACGACACCTTTTTTGCATTAATACAGGTATCACTCAGGGTTCTATCTTTGGATGTCCATCGTTCCTAATTTTTTTTATTCAGGGGTGTAGCTGTACTCATTTCGCTTGACCAATTGCTGGTTGGTGAGTCTATTTAGTAATAGATGAAGGCTTCTTGTTCAGAGTTTTCTTTTATTTTTGACTGGTTGCAATCCAACTTTATAAGGTCTTGTCTGGCTTGATGTTCACCCATGTAACCATTTACTTTAATTCAGATATATTCTTTGTACGTTTAATATTTGGTGTAAAAAAAATGTTCATTGCGTTGCAATATTATTTTTCCTCGGTATATATAAAATATCCTTTTTTTTTCTGTTTTTTAACAATCTTTCCCTATATGCGATAAATATCGGCTTTTTAACCTTTTTCATTAATCAATACGTAATGGTACAGTAGCCATTAAAATTTAGCCTCTCTTTTATTTGTTTGATAAGTGACCTGTTACTTTTCATATCACTGTTTATTTTTTATGCTCTACTGACATCCCTTAAAAACCATTGGGCCTAATTTTTATTGCGTTTCCTGTTATATTTATTTATGACGATATCAAATGTGATCGACAAGAAATTTATAATGTTCATGAGTTAAAAATTTATTTCTTGCTGCTATTGTTGAAAATAAATTGTCATCAGAGAAATAATGTAATATTAATGATTACTTTTTTAGATTTTAATAATTTGGATTTACTAATAAAACGAATGAACTCTAACAGCCATGCTTTGTCCGAAAGTTACTAAACAAAAGTGGGTCTGCTTTATAAATAAGGAATTCATTTACATATAGAATCAAAATGTTTAAATACGAGATGAATAAAGCATATCCAACAGTACCGACAAAAGAGTGCTGTTTTGCATTAATATGTTTAAAGAAAAAATTCAAAATATTCCTGTACTATCCAATACTACAAATAATCTAGACTCTACATCCCGCACGCAGGAATAAATCTTTCTAATATTTACCTGCTGCATCGCTATAGAATTTTTGCCTGGCTGTGCGGTTCTGTTTTGAGAAAATAAGGAAAAAAATAGGAAAATTGCTAGTTACTGGAAATAAACGACTATAAAGATGCAGACGATATTTTCTCATGGACGCTGCCATTTTGGTTCCGATAGTATACTCAGCTGTATGGAATACACATAACAGCATCCCCCAATACACAATATAATAAAATGCTCCACAAAATACGTTGTGTTTTACGCTGGTTTGGGTATAAAACAAACTTTAAGGAGAGATATTTAACAATATCTTGGAAACACACACACACACACACACATATATATATATATATATATATATATATATATATATATATATATATATATATGATGTTGATAGTGATAGCAGGCAATGTAAGTTACATGAAGACCCATAAGTACGTCCACCGCAGCGGAAGCATTAAAGTTCTTCAGCTCGTTATTGACTCATAACGCGAAATGATGTTTGCCAATGTATAAATCCCCAGCGAAGTTAAGATTACACAAGGCAGTGAAACATATATTTACACTTGTTTGGCAATAATACTAGTTTTACTTACGCTGGAAATAGATAACAATAAGCACTGCTGGCACTGGTCGAGAAATAGCAGCAGGCACTGGTGACACTGATCCTGAAATAGCAATAAGCACTGGGGAAACTGGTCCGGAAATAACAATAATCACTAGTGACACTGGTCCGGAAATAGCAATAAGCACTGGTGATACTGGCCCGGAAATAGCAATAAGCACTGGTGACACTGACCCGGAAATAGCAATAAGCACTGGGGAAACTGACCCGGAAATAGCAATAAGCACTGGTGATACTGGCCCGGAAATAGCAATAAGCACTGGTGACACTGACCCGGAAATAGCAATAAGCACTGGGGAAACTGGTCCGGAAATAACAATAATCACTAGTGACACTGGTCCGGAAATAGCAATAAGCACTGGTGATACTGGCCCGGAAATAGCAATAAGCACTGGTGACACTGACCCGGAAATAGCAATAAGCACTGGGGAAACTGACCCGGAAATAGCAATAAGCACTGGTGATACTGGCCCGGAAATAGCAATAAGCACTGGTGACACTGACCCGGAAATAGCAATAAGCACTGGGGAAACTGGTCCGGAAATAACAATAATCACTAGTGACACTGGTCCGGAAATAGCAATAAGGACTGGTGATACTTGCCCGGAAATAGCAATAAGCACTGGTGACACTGGTCCTGAAATAGCAATAAGCACTGGTGACACTGACCCGGAAATAGCAATAAGCACTGGGGAAACTGACCCGGAAATAGCAATAAGCACTGGGGAAACTGGTCCGGAAATAGCAATAAGCACTGGTGACACTGACCCGGAAATAGCAATAAGCACTGGGGAAACTGGTCCGGAAATAGCAATAAGCACTGGTGATACTGGCCCGGAAATAGCAATAAGCACTGGTGACACTGACCCGGAAATAGCAATAAGCACTGGTGATACTGGCCCGGAAATAGCAATAAGCACTGGTGACACTGACCCGGAAATAGCAATAAGCACTGGGGAAACTGGTCCGGAAATAACAATAATCACTAGTGACACTGGTCCGGAAATAGCAATAAGCACTGGTGATACTGGCCCGGAAATAGCAATAAGCACTGGTGACACTGACCCGGAGATAGCAATAAGCACTGGGGAAACTGGTCCGGAAATAACAATAATCACTAGTGACACTGGTCCGGAAATAGCAATAAGTACTGGTGACACTGGTCCGGGAATAGCAATAAGCACTGGTGACACTTGTATAGAAATAGCAATAAGCACTAGTGACACTCGTCTGGAAGTAGCAATAAGCACTGGTGACATTAGCCCGGAAATAGCAATAAGCACTGGTGACACTAATCTGGAAATAGCAATAAGCACTAGGGACACTTGTCCGGAAATATCAATAAGCACTAGTCACACTAGTTTAAAAATATCACGAGCACTAGTTAGACTAAGTTAATCCTCAATAAATCAATGTAATATAGATATAAAGATTTTTCGTGTCATTTCGTGTAACCTCACGACTTATTTATAATCTGTGCGATAATCATTCTTTATTCTTTGATCAGATGATCTCCTTAAATATATTGTATATAACCTTATGAAGATAAATGAAAAAATGAAATAAAATCGATAAAATAATAATGAGTAATTAAAAAGAAAAAAAAGAATCAAATTTTTCTTTAATGCTAAGATTAAATGAACAGAACATATGATTACCTCACTTGGCTTCAAAAAACACCGTTTGGTGGCGTGGCTGAAGTCTATAAAAGGAAAACATTTCTTGCCTGATTCCCTTTCCCTTCCATTCTCAAAAATGTAGCACCACGTGATAATTACATTTCCGCTCAAAACGTTAGTTTCCTCGGTCCACTGACACCTGAACTCTCTTCCCAATTTCCAAAGCATGGGGCTCGTAAGTTTCTTCCAATATATGAAGTAGGTCAAGCTTTCTCTATGGTTGTTCCAAGTCAGCGCAACGCTGACTTGAGTGTAACCATTGTAACAATACTTATACTGACCTACCTTAACTTCTGTACTACGAAAAAGAACATGGACATCTCATAACCATGTTCGATCCTTCCAACGATAAAGTAAGTAGAAACTTTCTTCGATTGTTCGAAATGTGCGCAAGACGGACTTGAGCTCGACTATGAATACAATACTTATACTTATCTACCCTAACTTCTGGACCAGAAAGAAAACAGATATACCCAAAAGACAGAACTTTTACAATCACCACAAAAAGAATTAACGTTCGTAGAACCTTCTACAAAAGTTAAAAGAAAGTGAAAAGAAAGAATTGAGCATAAACCTCATAAAAACTGAATGCCTGGTCATCAGCAAAAAGAGGAAACCAAGATGCCAACTGCAATTTGAAGAATTTAAAATAAAACAAATTAAAAAATTTCAAATACCTGGGAAATGTTTTGACAGAGGATGGAAAATGCGACACGGAGATCCAAAGACGCATTAACATGGCCAAAGACGCATTTCAGAAGCTAGCCAGAGTTCTGCAAGACAGGTAAAATCTCATTAGAAACAAAGAAAAGAGTGCTGGATTGCTATGTGATATCTGTCTTTCTGTATAGAAGTAAAAGATGAAGGGAGAGGCTTGAGGCAGCAGAAATGTGGTTTTACAGAAGGATACTAAGGATACCATAGACAGAGCAACTGTGCAACGATGAGGTGTTAGGAAAGGATGCAAACGAGAAGAAAACTGATACTAAATAATAGAAAGAGACAAATGAGGTTCCTGGGACATGTAATGAGGAAGGAAGGCCTTGAGAACTTGATACTCACAGGTCGGATAAATGGAAGAAGAGACAGGGGAAAGCATCGCGAGACGTACTTGTTAGCTCTGAGCAAATGGTTGACGGAGCGTGGCTTGGAAGAGATATCAAGAGAAAAATTATTGAGAGCGACAAGAGACAGAACCAAGTGGAAGTCCATGATTGCCTACGTCTTGAAGGGACACGGCACCTGAAGAAAAAGTATAAACTCAAGTTTTTGTATACCTCTATCTTCTTGGTTTACATATTTAATACCCTCCCACATAAAATACACACAAACATGCAACCTATTAACTTTCATAGTCATTGTTACAAGATGTGTTCGGATAACTGAATTTCTTTATGTTGTTGATCTTTCGGCAAATCCAGTCTGCAGCTTTCTTTGTTTTTCTTTTGTTCATTTTATAATCATATCGCCCCAAGCAAGGTAGTTTACTGCCACGGTTGTGCAGGGAGGGGGTTACATAAAAGGAAAGTTATGAGAAAGTGACAGGTTATAGGAGGTGTCAGGAACTGGCTAAGAGAAGGATGAGAATACTGACGAGAGTGGAGTGAACGGAGAAAGGATAATGAGAAACAGGATGCAAGTTAGTGAGATAGAGATGACTATTAACTTTACATTTGAATTCTTGAATATTGTAGCTGTCAAGAAAGCAAGTAAACGGAAGGGAATTCCACAGGCGGGAAGTGCGAGAAAAGAAGCTGATGAAATATAATTTGCGTTTACATTTTATTGGTTTCACAGAAAAAGAGTGGAACCTCGTTGCTAATCTTGTAGATCGAGTAAATTAATTATAGAGGGGACACCAGTGAGCTAAGTTCATCAGAGCAGAAAAAATTCGTAAGGCAACACAAACAATTCTTCAAAGCTTTAACTTAACAAATATCATAAGATATCCTATATTCTATATTTGGTAAGAAATATTGGACTCAACATTTAAAATTAATTTTGAGCTTATATCATTGAAATATTTGATATGTATGAGATAAAAGATAGCCAACAATGTCGAGACTGGATATAGCATACCACTGTAAGGTCTCTACAGTGTGAAATTTAAACTCAGCAGAACACCAACAAGCTTGAGACGCTTAACAGATGAAAATGCACACACGGAAAGTTGATATCGACTTCTTTTTTAGCAAATGGAATAAAATAAAAGGGTAGTTAAATCTACTTATTAACAGTTTTCTATTACCACATAGTTCACATCTTGGAGCAAAGAGGAGAAAGAAAGTTAGACTGAAAATGCTTACCTTTTTATAGGCTTCAACAACGCCACCATTTTTTCCCTTCGAAGCCAAATGGGCCAATTCCATTTTTTTTTTGTTATATGAAGCATTTAATTTTTATTAGTAGTAGTAGTAGTAGAAGCAGTAGAAAAAAATGAGTTTTCTTGAATCAACTTAAAATCATTGTTAATTTTGACATTATCATGGTTTAAATCTTCTTAATTCTTTCTTTGATTTCTAATTCTTTCAAAGGTTTAAGGAAAAGTTAGTATTCATTCCGTCAGTATTTGTGAAAGGAATGACATTCTTCTACTCCTATCAAACCTCATCTGTCCTCTTTTGGCAGCAGGGCAAGCTTAACTACATTACTCCTAGAATGTAAGCATTTGTTCAAATCATTCGGTCCAAGTTTTCTAGGACTTCTTTGATCCATTCAGAATGTCCGCTCCAAAACTTACCTATTATTATTATTATTATTATTAGCAGCAGCAGCAGTAAAATACACCATAAATTTCCGGTGGTCTTCGATGGCAGCACAGTGGAAGTTGCTTCAATGTTTTAAATCGCCTTAATTCTTCCTCCAATAGAAAGATAAATATAGAGCTTAAGTTTTCTGTTTTATTTAGAATCCAATTTTTTGTTAGAGCAGGAATTTATTTTCTCTATTATTATTATTATTATTATTATTATTATTATTATTATTATTATAAAGGACGCATTCCAGAAGCTGAGAAGAGTATTAAGAGACAGGAAAATTTCGCTTGAAACAAAGAAAAGAGTTCTGGATTGCTATGTGATGTCTGTCCTTCAATATGGCAGTGAATGCTGGACAATCTCACCAAAGATGAAGGAAAAACTTGAAGCAACTGAAATGTGGTTCTTCAGAAGGATGCTTCCTAATATCATTGATCAAGCATGTGAAAAATGATGAGGTTTTAGAAATTATGAAAACGAAAAGGAAATTCATACTGAGCATCAAGAAAAGACAGCTGAAGTTCCTGGGACATATGATGAGGAAGAAAGGCTTGGAGAATCTGATACTCACTGATCAGATAGAGGGAAAGAGAGGCAGAGGAAAGCAGCGTATAGCATATTTGAAGATTCTGAGCAAGTGGATGGCAGAGCACGGTTTGGGTGGGGCAACAGGAGAAAGCGTGCTAAGAGCTACCAGAGATAGGGAGACGTAGAAAACCATGATCGCCTACGTCCTAAAGGGACATGGCAAATAGAAGAAGTAACAGCAGCAAAATGCACCAAAAGTATCTCGTGATTTCCGATGGAGACTGAGTGAAAGTCTCCTCAAATAAATTGGTCACTTCATCAGTGCCATATAATCTACACCTCCGTGTTGTGTCTTGATGGGTTACAGTAAATGTCCGGTACAGTACCGTAGACTGAGTGACATCACAAGTATAATGGGCATCGTATATTTGTACCACCGGCGTCAATTTGCTGACATGCTACTCTTTTGGCTCTCAATAATCTAAATTAATTTATAAATGGAACTTTGTCTGTGTGTGTGTCTGTGTGTGTCCGTTACCTATAGACTCCGAAACAGCTGAACCGATTTTCTTGAAAAATGTAATATAAGATGTAATATAAGCGTCTGCGAGTGTTCTTAGCTAGGTTTTGTGTCGAGGTACCCCCGATAAATATCGGAAATCGATAAACGAAAAAATCGTGGGTTATAGAAGGAGTGGTCCGATTTTAATCAAATTTGATACACTCATAGATAAAGACATAAGAAACGATATTCAGAAGTTTCAAGGTTGCAGTTCTTACAATAGTGCAGAAAATCGATAATATATATATATAAAAGGCAAGATGTTTGTGTGTGTGTCTGTTTATCTGCCTGTATGTCTGTATTTTTTTCAGCCCTTTTATTTTAGTTTTTGCTTCTGGTTTGGCTCTAAGTAGGTATAATTGTAGTTCTTAGTCTCAGCCATGATACCATTTACTCAGAGGACTTATTTAGCCTTCAAAATTCAGTTTACGAAGAAAAAACAATTTGATATCGATACCAGGAAATCAAAATTTGACTGATATCCATTCATTTTTTTTTTTCAGTCTACGGTTTCGCTTTAACTGGAAACAACTATTGCTTTTCAGTCTTTTGTGCCAACGTCCAAAGAGTCTGAGCTCCAGGACCATGGATTAGTTTTAAAGCTTTCATTACCCTCGAGCAACACCGGGCTATACTGCTAGTAAGAATTATTCTAACAGAAGACGGAAAGTGCTACACAGATCCGAAGGCAAATTGGCATGGCGAAGGGTGCATTCCAGAAGCTGAGTAGGGTATTAAGAATCAGTGAAATTTCACTAGAAACAAAGAAGAGAGTACTGAATTGCTATGTTATGTAAGTTCTTCAATATGGCAGAAAATGCTGGACAATATAATCAAAGATGAAGGAAACACTTGAAGCAACTGAAATGTGGTTCTACAGAAGGATACTGTGGATATCATGGATCTAACACGTGAGCAATGGTAAGATTTTTAAAAGGATGGAAACGAAATGAAAATTAATACTGAGCATCAGTAAGAGACAGCTAAAGTTCTTGGAACGTGCAATGAGGAAGGAGGGCTTGAAGACTCTGATATTAACAGATAGAGAGAATGAGAGACAGGGAAGGACAGCATGTAACGTACTTGACTGGTCTGAGCAGGTGGATGGCAGAACGGGAGTTGTGTGGTATAACAGAAGAAAGTGTGCTAAGAGCCACCAGGGATAGGGAGACGTAGAAGGCCATGATCGCCTACGTCCTGAAAGGACAAGTTACATAGAAGAAGTAAAAAGAAAAGTAAATATAGGAAAAAGAAAAGAGAAAAATAACGATGTTTAAAAGCTCTGTTAACAAAAACGTACATCTATATAATGCTAAAAATCTTGTATGTATGTGCGTATCTTTATCTGTCTATCTATGTGTGCGTATGCGCGTATATATGTCCGTGCGTATGTATATGTGTATGTTATTTGTGTGTATGTATGTGTTTATGCATGTCTGTATGTGTGCGTATGCATGTATTTGTGCGTATGTGTGCATGTCTGCGTGTGTGTCCCCGAGATACAAATTAAACGATATATCATACTGCCACATCTGGTCAGGTGCCCCTGCTATTCTCCTGGGGGTTATTGACAAAATACAACGGAGAATCTGTAATGTGATCGATACCGACTTGGCAGACTGGCTGCAGTCACTCTCTCACCGGCGTGACGTGGCTTCCCTGTGTCTCTTCTATAAATACTTTCACGGCTTCTGCTCCGATGAACTTAGATCACTGGTGTCCCCTAGGTATGAATTTGCACGAGATACTAGATTAGCAACTACGTCCCACCTTTTTACAGTGAAACCGATACAATGTAACTGCAGTTTATACTCCAACAGCTTCTTTTCTCGCACCTCCCGCCTGTGGAATTCCCTTCCACATACTTGCTTCCCCGACGGCTACAATCTCCAGGAGTTTAAATGTAAGGTCAATAGACACCTCCTAATACACTAACTAGCACCCATTCTCTCAAACACTCTTCCCATCTACCCAACACTCATCCTCGGTTATCCTTACCCATCTAGCACCCTCCTTCTGACATTTCCTATATCTAACTACTCTTTCTCATCACTTTCCCCTATGTAACCCCTGCGCAATAGTGGCAGTGGAATGCCTTGCTTGAGGTGAAATGATTAAAAAAATTTTTTAAAAAAAATAAATTTAAAGTGCATAAAATTGTATCTTAGCTGTTTCCGAATGAAGTATCAAACCACAGGAAAATTAGACAAGGGATTCTTAAGCTACGGCTGTGCTCCTGTTTTTATAGAATTTTTAGTGGGAAATGCAGTATTTGTTTTTAATGCGCACTGTTATTTCATTTCGCGTATATAAAAAACTATTGCATATTGTATTTAAACTATTATGTGCGTGAAAAATAAAAACATTCATAATACATTATAACATAATTAAATAAATTTAAATATACATAACACAATATATATTTATACAATTCACTACACGATATGAGAACTTGTTTTTAGAAACAAAGATCTCGGAATTAATATATGAATTGTTAAAACTTACATTTATTTAAATGATATCATATTAATAATTTTAATATACTGAAAGTTTTTTTTGTTGTTGTTCTGTGTATCAGGAACTGTATTTTTTTTTTTTTACACAAACTCAGAAAACCTTCCCATTTGTTCATTTATAATTGCATTTGATCTAACTAATATTGTAAAGGACGTGCTTTTTGGTGCAGTGGATATCAAGTCGGAACGACAAATCTGGGAGCCGAGTTCGAGTTCCAGTTGAATACTTGGCATTCACTTACGCACAAATATCATTGGGAAAGGTATTAATCCATCTCTTCCTTCCAGTATAAGACAGATTGTGTTCTATAGCCTTGGATGGCAACCTTCTACCGCCGAAAGCAATGGCAACGTACTGCGGGATAATCTTCTACCCAGTCAGTCATGTCTCGTTCAAGACATGATCGCCCAAGCGTGTATCACATATGGCACTTAACTGACTGACAATCCTAGAAAGTGCGCATATACTTTAAAGGAAACTCTTCCTATAATAAGATAATAGAAGATATCACAAAATAAACAAGGAACCGATGTCAAAGTCATGCATATTCCAGAAAAAAATGAAAGCACTTTTTTTTTCTAAGAACAAATGATAATAACAAGTGTAAAGAGCAAGAAGAGATGGAGAAGAAAAAGAAGTTGGAAAAAACAGGGTAAAAAAAGAGGGTAATGGTGGAATAAGAGAAGTAGGAACGAGTATTTTGATGATACTTCTAAATATTGATCGGAAAACTTTCGGTCGATCTGTCCAGGTCACGTGTTCCAGATCCTAGCATTATTAATAGAGAAGCAAATCCCAAGATGCTTCATTCATGGTCGAGTGCACCCATCATGAGTGAGATCAGTAGAATGCGAAATGGATTAGCAGGGGTGGTACCAGTAGTCCTAGGTGCCCTCGGAAGTAAAGGATATTTTTTTCTCGTTGAAGTATCGATATGAAAACAAAATCTGGATTTGCATGCACTTCAACTCAGTTATTAAAATCAAATAAAAATAATATCTTTCTATATTTTGAAGACAAGGAGTTATCATTATTTGCATCCGGTTTGGGGCCCTCATCTTTTTATTATTGCAACGTTTCGGTCGTTGTGCCCTCCGGAATTTTTTTTTTTTTTTCAGGAGGCCGAGGGATCTGTCAATCCTGGAAATATATGTGGGTTAATTATTCTCGTTCATGTCTAGAAATTTATTGTTTTCTTTCTTGTTTAGTAAGCTTAGTTATTGCGTGCCCTGTTTCCACTAAGTTTAAGTCTGTACTACCCTAACTAAGGGACTGAATAATATCACCGTATTGACTAACCCACTATTAAGGCTGAGGAGAAAAAGATATTGGTTCATATCTGGCACAGCTTTGAAGAAATGGGTTCGTATAGACAATTTTGAAGGTATGGGTCCGTATGGACAACTTTGAATGGACAATTTTGAAGAAATGGGCTCATATACATTATTTTGAAGAAATGGCTCGTATTCATAATTTTGAAGAAACGGGCTCGTATTCAAAAATTTTGAAGAAATGGGCTCGTATGCACAACTTTGAAGACATGGGTTCGTATTCATAAATTTTGAAGAAATGGGTTCGTATTCAAAAATTTTGAAAGGAATAGGTTCGTATGCACAATTTGAAAGGGATGTGCTCATATGCACAATTTTGAAGAAATGGGCTCGTATTCATAATTTTAAAGGGATGAGTTTATGACTTATAATGCAGAGTTATGAATGACTAGAAATATTTTATAAGGGTTTTGCCAAGTGCTCGGGTTGCTTAATTTTTGCGCAAGAATTAGGGATATAAATATATTCCAATGGAATTAAACTAGAGCTGATACAGTTATTAAATACAGTTATTAAATACAGTTATAAATAACTTACTTTGTAACTTCTTTTGATAAATTTTCCCTTGTGTATTGATCAAGTCACATTGACGTCAATACTGTAACTGCTTAAGGTTTATTTGAATGTTGTTTAATCTCGTAGTCGTATCTACAGTCGAATGTTGAGGATGTCTTTTGAAATTTTCCGCAGAAAATCAAGAGTAAAATAATAAAAAAAATGAAAAACAACCAATCAAAATACAGAACCGACAGAGATAACGAGAATTCCTGGAGACTTTAAAGAACATCATGAATATTTTAAGTTAAAAGATGCCATATGCAAAATTAAGAGAAAGAACAGGTTCCGTTTCTTCATTATCTGTGAATTGTTGTGACTTCTTGTAAAGTAGTCTCAATCTATGCTGCTGTTTAACCCATAGATAAAGTAAAAACAAATAAGAGTTACATTCATATTTTACGAATGGCATCCGTGCAAAATGAACGGAGATTAGATCCGGCTAGCCGACTACATTTTATACATCGACTAGCAGTATAGCCTGGCGTTGTTCGGGTGTAATGAAATCTTGAAGACTAATCCATGGTCCCGGAGCTCAGACTATTTGGACGTTGGCACGAAAGACTAAAAAGCAATAGTTGTTTCCAGTTAAAGCGAAAGAAAGAAAAATGAATGGATATCAGTCAAATTTTGATTTCCTGGTATCGATATCAAATTGTTTTTTTTCGTCGTAAACTGAATTTTGAAGGCTAAATAAGTCCTCTGAGTAAATGGTATCATGGCTGAGACAAAGAACTACAATTATACCTACTTAGAGCGAAACCCGAAGCAAAAACTAAAATAAAAGGGCTGAAAAAATACAGACATACAGGCAGATAAACAGACACACACACAAACATATTTGCCTTTTATATATATATATATATATATATATATATATATTATCGATTTTCTGCACTATTGTAAGAACTGCAACCTTGAAACTTCTAAATATCGTTTCTTATGTCTTTGTCTATGAGTGTATCAAATTTGATTAAAATCGGACCACTCTTTCTATAACACGATTTTTTCGATTATCGATTTTCGATATTTATTGACGGTACCTCGAGACAAAACCTAGCTAAGAACACTCACAGACGCTTAGAGTACAACTGTGTAAATTTTCAAGAAAATCGGTTCAGCCGTTTCGGAGTCTATAGGTAACGGACACACACACACACACACAGACAAAGTTCCATTTATAAATAAGTTTAGATGGATAGATTTAGATAATCGCTACACTAATCCTATATCCATGCTAAAAGCCAAAACCCATGTTTGCTATGTGGGTAGTGCAGTAACAGACAACGGACAGTGTGACATCGAAATCTGAAGGCGCATCGCGTTGGCGAAGGCGGCCTTCAATTAACTTAGCTAATGTTTTTGTTTGATTATAGAAAAAGAAACGAAGAAACGTTTTACATCGAACAATTGCGTAACAGTAACAACTACTGTTAATCTGGGAGCGTCGGGACAAACAAATGTAAAATGCATGGCAAATAGTATTTCGAGCTCTTTATGCAAAACGTCAGCATACATAATTTAAAAAGCTAAAAAATATGTACAAGGATTATATTTTCTGAAAATATCCCTTCGCGACAGAGGCCTTCCAGAAACTTAGCAAAATATTAAAACATAAAATTTTAATAGAAACAAATCAAAGTGCTGAACTACTGTGACTTATCTAATGTCCTGTATACAGTAAATGCTAGAGACTTTTGTTACAGATAAATAAATAAAACATTCGAAGCTGCTGACAGATGCTGCGAATATCATGAACAGAACATATGATCAATGAGGAAGTGCTAAAGAAAATTGGACCCAGAAAAAATCATAGCGTAAGTTAATATTTCTGGAACATATTATGAGGAGGACAACTTAAAAAATCTAATATTTAAGGATTTATTGAGAGAGTAGAAGGAAACGACTTGGAAAATTTAATATTTAAGAACTTATTGAGGGGCTAGAAGGAAACTAATGAGTTTTTTTTTCTTTTCTTTTTTTGTGAATGGATTGCAGAGCAGGAAAAAAGCTAATGATGAGTGAAAAGCAGCTTAGGGCTTCAAGAAACCAAGTTGTGAAGAGCTATTATCACCCACTTCCTGAAAGGTCATGGCACATAAATGTTGATGACAATGATCACTTTTCACCCATAACCCATAAGCGACTGAGCATCAACCTGCCAACACCGATGCTTCATTTCTTCTTGTTGGTTTATAATGATGACGACGCGATCACAGTGTTAACATTTCACAATGCTTTTGTTTGATTATAGAAAAAGAAACGCGTAACAATAACAACAACACCTGTTATTCTGGGAGCGTTCGGACAAACGAATATAAAATGGATGGCAACGAGTATTTCGAGCTCGTTATGCAAAAAGTCAGCATACATAATTTAGAAAGCTAAAATGTATGTACAACGATTATATTTTATGAAAATGTGCCTCCACAAACAAATACACACTTCAACACACAGCACAACTAAATCAGAACATAGACGTTTTTTTAATCATTTCACCCTTAAGCAAAGCAGTTTTACTGCCACTGTTGCACAGTGGGTTACATAGGGAGAAAGTGATGAAAAAAAGGGGTAGGTTATAGGGGATGTCAGGAAGAGGGTAACAGAAGGATGAGAATACTGGTGTGATAGGGGTGGAGTGGATGGAGAAAAGAACTTGAGGGAAATGATAGGAGTTAATGAGATAGGAGACGACTATTTTTTTTTAATCGTGTCACCCCAAGCAAGGCATTCCACTGCTACTATAGCGCATGGGGTTACATAGAGCGATTGGGTATAGGAAATGTCAGAAGGAGGGTGGTAGACGACTTAGGTTGTACATAGGGAGAGAGTTGGAGAGAGTGGGCGTGAGTTAGTGTGTTAGGCGTTGTCTATTGACCTAACATTTAAACTCCTGGAGGTTGTAGCCGTCGGGGAAGCAAGCATGGGGTAGGGAATTCCACAGGCGGGAAGTGCGAGGAAAGAAGCTGTTAGAGTAGAAATTGCGGTTACATTTCATCGGTTTCACTGTAAAAGGGTGGGACCTAGTTGCCAATCTAGTATCTCGTGCAAATTCACATCTAGGGGGCACCAGTGATTTAAGTTCGTCAGAGCAGAAGCCATGAAAGTATTTGACCTTACATTTGAATTTTGAGAGATTGTAGCTATCGGGGAAGCAAGTATACGGAAGGGAATTCTTATAAACATTTACCATAAATAAATAACACCTTCAATCTGTTAACTGGGGCAAAGGTAGTTTTGTTAATTTTTAACGCTTTCAAAATTAAACTGCTCTCTGTCTTTATTTCGGAGATGAGGCACTGTAACTATTTACCGAATTTACATTATTCGGACTGTTGTCCTCATCTTTATAGTCATATATAGATGATGTTTCGGCTGTTGTATGTTCCGGCTTTCTTCAGATGATATACGTTGGAATACCGAAACTGAAGTAGATTGTTCTAGTTTTACGTGCTATGACTTTGCTAAATGTTTCAGTTTCACTTATTCCCTTTTAGTAACTCTCCGAGTTGTGTTTACCTTTACTGTGGTCAGGTATGTATGTATGTATGTATGTATGTATGTATGTATGTATGTGTATCACTTGAAGAAGGCCGAACAGTCAATCGCCGAAACGCCGTGAATATGATAATAAAGATGAAGACAATACGAATAATGTAAATAAACTGCTCTCTGTTAATCATCTGAGAGGCACCTTTCTACCTTCCATCAGTATGGTTGATGCTAACGTCCAGAAATGTGACTTGCTGCGATTTCTCGGGCTAACGTTCTCGGCTGGTATAAAATGGAAAGACTGTATCCATTGCTAAGTTAGCTGCTAAGAAATTTGTCTCAATGTGTCGTGCTTGAAAATTTTTATTTCCTGAAACTGTTTTAACTATAAAGCTACCATTTTTCCATGCTTACAATATTGCTGCCAAATATAGTTTATATATATATATAAATGTTTCCGACATATATATTGTTGTTGGGGTTCACTCTTTTCATAAAGATGAACTCGTCCAGAGTATACTTATACTACTGCTATAGAAGCGAGACTAGAGAATGCCTCGTTTTCACAGAGAGTTAACCGGAGAATACGAGAGTTCAGAAAGAGATTAGCAGTCAGTACACAGTAGCTCTGTGCGCCACTCATCGAGAAGATTATTACACAGTACCCGTCAGACAGTATTACGGACATACTCAATATACTACGGCTTCACCTCCAGAGACTTGTATATATATTTTTTACTAACCCGTATTCCTGGACTACTAATCTTCATTCAAGTCTGTGTAATTACGTTAATACACTTATTTTCTATCTCAATTTCTGGTTGTTGTTCATTTATTTGTGCGGATCCCATTCCCAGAATCTACAACATATATATCGAGAGAGATCGTTGTAAACTCCAAAGAATCAAACATACTATTCATCCTAATCTGTTGTCTCAGCTTCAGTAACTTTTCTCCCACGTTAAGTTTTCTCTCTGTGCCTTTTCCAGAAATACTTTCATGGCAACTCTTCAGATGAGCTCTCCTCCATGGTACTAAGATTTTATGAATTCAAGCGCAGTATTAAACTTTGCAACGAGGTCTCACGAATTTACAGTTGAGTTATCTCGATGTAACCGTAAGTTCTATGCTAACAGTTTCTTTTTACGCACTTCTCAACTGTGGAACTCTCTTCGGAATCCATACTTAGCAGCCAACTTTAATCTTCAAAAATTTGAAAACAATTTCAATCGCTTTCTACTGTTCTCCTGATCACTCTTCTTTTGTTCTTGCTCCTTAGTAAAGTTTCAGTGACCTCTTGGGCCCGAGCTGTTTTACTGTTTGTTTTTAGGTTTTTTGGTGGGGATAGGGGGATCGATTAAAAAAGTAAGCAATTATAATGATATTACTGGTGTCATTATATCGGACTGGAACAAAATAGTTACTAGTTTAGCTAAGCGGGCCACGGAACTATTTAAATGGATATGAGGCTCGAGCTTCAGGAAGCCGTCCCCCAAGCTTTACCTCTTCTTTGTAAGAGAGCTGGAGTCCTTACCCGGTATCTGAGGAGTCTCGAAATGCGAAAAGGGACTCAGTTTTTGAACGACTACCTAATCCCACTTTAAATTTTGACCTTGTCATATTCTATGTGAGTAGGCTTGTGAATAAATACCTACCTACCTACCTACCCGGCTTATGGGTTAAGATCAAATGGTAGTATCTGTTTTCATTTCTCTGTCGTGTTTCTGTCCAGTACACGTAAAAGCTTTGAGGAATGTCAGATTCCAGTGATTCCAATTCTGGCTCGCTACCTCGCTCAATTCACTCAAGTGTGAGGGTTAGTGCGTCGACTT
Organism: Ascarosepion bandense; assembly: GCA_037127315.1. Lineage (NCBI taxonomy): Eukaryota > Metazoa > Mollusca > Cephalopoda > Sepiida > Sepiidae > Ascarosepion > Ascarosepion bandense. The sequence continues at coordinate 5,206,812 of JBBBDQ010000441.1, forward strand.
GGCATTTTTGTCCTTGTATCATATGTACGGTGCGTTGTAGTGCAGTGGATATCGGCTCGGAACGAGAACGAGAAATCAGGGAGCCGAGTTCAAATTTCAGTTGAATTCCTTGGGAAAGGTATTAATCGGTCTCTTACTTTCAGTTATGGGTTAAATAACAGGACAGATTGGGTTCTATAGCCTTAGCTAGCAACCAGTCTACCGCAGAAAGTAATGGCAACCTACTGCGGGATAATCTACTGCCCAGTCAGTTATGTTTCTTTCGAGACATGATCGCCCAAGCATGTCTCACGTATGGCAATTAACTCACTGATTATCATATGTACGCGCACTCTACGCGTCCCATCCCGCCACCATGCAAAAGTGAGGAAATATTTAATCGAACTGTTTTATCTGTTCTCTGTAAACTGAGAGAATCCTCGTACCGGGGACTCCAACCATACAGCAGCACTTACCCCATTCGACTAAGATGGGAGGTCTGATGGATATCGACTCTAATGCGGCTGCAGGCGTGTGTATGTATGCGGATGAGAAACCAAATAGGACTTTGGAGAAATAACAAACAAACAAAACTAATTGAAAGCTACAAGGGACATGAAATTGTGGAGGGCCATGATCGCTTACGTCCTGGCACATCAAAGAATAATGACAGATGCCCAGTCACGGTGATTCCAATCCTACGACATTCCTGCAATTTTATTGCACTAGAGAAGCGGTTTAGTGGATAACCAACGCCAACATAACAGTGATCGCGGGGATTGGGCAGTTGGTAACTTTGGCTCATATGTACGTATATGGTCATCCCACGTTAAACGAAGTGTGTGTCACATCCTACATCCGTTGGGTTAGTGTGTAATTACTATTTCTCTCTATATATATGCAGCATATCTCTTCAGAGCGTGGGCGATCGTGGTTCGACAGAGATTCATGCTTTTTGTTTATCTCGGTAAAACTTGCTCTTTTACAATCTGTACCATGATGAAGTGGCCAGGTTCACAAAATGCTGTAATGGTTACTTCATTACAACACCACCAAATGGAGGTGATCCTTTGGTTTGAGAGGATTAAGCTTGTCAATAATAAAAACTACATTTTTCAGCGTACAGAAATCGCTTTCATCAAATGTCAGCACACGATCAAGGGTCATTTTCTTAAACGAATGAGCAAATTACAGCAAATATAAAACCAGGAAAATTGCCGTCAAAACCCTTCCTCCGCCTACGGCAGAATGCGTAACTCACATGACTAAAGAATTTCAGTTTTTGTTACTTTTCATGGGATGATTCATACCCACATGTGGCTCAAGGTTGGTTGTTGGACATGGGGCGATTTTATCGAGTCACCATCTCTAGAATAGTTGCTACCCAATGCTATAGAAGAACACAATCTGCCATGCTATTTAGCTCATAGCTATTAGATAAAACAGATGGATTCATGTCTTTTCCAAAGGTATTTGCGCGTAATTGAATGTAACGAATTAGGCTAGAATTTGAACACGACTCTCTGGTTTCTGGTTAAGACCAGCAATAACCCTGAGAGTTTTGGCAAAGATCATCCATCTTTGAACACTGTGGACGGGTGCTAAAGATTCACAAACAAGGGACTGTACGAAAAAAACAGAAACTACATGAGGACTACCAACGGTGGTAACAACTAAAATGGGTAGCACAGAGAAAATAATGACGCAATCAAGATGCTGACTTTACATACTACTCGAAATAAAAAACAAAAATAGAAAAAGAAGCCCCGTTAATACTGGAATTAGAGATAATAGCTACTGGATTTGAAAAACCCATTTTTCTTAAAAAATGGTATTAGATTTCAACTGAAAGTAGTACTGGTCACTCACTCAATGATTGCTAAATGTTTCATTATAAGAAAACGGGTGATATTTAGATTACCATTACCATACAAAGGGTTGATCATTAGTCAAATCATGTTCGTTTTTTTTTTTTTTTTTTTGTTTTGTTTTTTGTTTTCGTTTTTTTTGGGTTTTTTTTTTTTTTTTTTTTTTTTTTTTCATGTTATCGATTTGTGCTTCCGACTGTATGATGAGCTATATTCAACTTTAGCCCCAACGCCCGAATATTTGTTTCTGGGCAAAACTCCACGGCTATTCTCAACTCTTTATTGTCAAAAATAACTTACGGCCACAACCCGGCTCATTTTAAACATTCTATATCCCCAGAACCCAACTTTTAGAAAGTAACGACGCACGGTACGTTTTGAAGATGATTCTAGGTTTCAAACATTGCTTATGGCTGGATTTATACTCTTTAAGTAATAATGATTAAACAAATCTGTGCTTAAGATCTCCATATCGGGTTACAAAAGATGATTATTTCCCTTTGGTGAAGATGAAGTAACGTGGCTCATTTGATGGCCGCTTAGTGACGTCACCATACATTGTCAAAAGTAGCAATCAGTCAGCCAAGATAGATGAGTTGTTGGTCCTGCTCTCTCTTGTACCCGGGTCAGCCAGCTGCTCAGTGGTGTCGCTTACAAGCTCTTAGCGCCGTTTCTCTTTGGGAATGGCTTTTTTTTTTCAGAAACACAGAAAAGTCTCCATACGAATATATATTTTCGTTCCATTTCACTCTGCTTGTTGTGTAGATATATGTTATAGTTTCTCTGTGTGGGACACACGTGTAAATATGTATATATAACTGTGTGTATTGCATAACGGCATAAAATTCTGTCTGAGAACAACGCATGTTTGTCATTACTTTTTCTTTCAACTATTCCGTCCGTGAAATACGGTGTTATTATATCATGGATATTTTTTTAATCGGTATCACCCTATGCAAGGCAGTAAAGCCAGGAAGACACAAGGAATTACAGAGTGTGGAATAATTAGAAACACAAACATTAATAATGGGCGAGAAAAGGAAAAATTAATCAGGAGGACAGTAGATAGCGATTAAAATTGCCTTTAAATTTTTTCAAATTAAAGTTGACTGGAAAGCATTGAGTCCGTAATAATAATGCCCATGATGGGGGAAATGTAATGGAACTTTTCTTCCATTACCTTATTAAAATAGTATAAGATAAAACTGATAAAAAATCCAGGCAACACTTGAAAAAAGAAACACAGATTTAAAATGATACTAGCAGTATAGCCAGGTTGCTCGGGTGTAATGAAAACTTTAAAACTAATCCATGGATTAGACTCTTTAGACGTTGGCAATAGTTGTTTCCAGTTAAAGCGAAACTGTAGACTGAAAGAAAAATGAATGGATGTAAGTCAAATTTTGATTTCCTGGTATCGATATCAAATTTTCTGCACTATTGTAAGAACTGCAACCTTGAAACTTCTGAATGTCGTTTCTTAAGTCTTTGTCTATGAGTTTATCAACTTTGATTAAAATCGGACCACTCCTTCTATAACCCGATTTTTTCGATTATCGATATTTATCGGAGGTATCTCGACACAAACCTAGCTAAGAACACTCGCAGACGCTTATAGTACACCTGTGTAATTTTTTTAAGAAAATCGGTTCAGCCGTTTCGGAGTCTATAGGCAACGAACACGGACAAACACATACACACAGAGAGAGAGAGAGAGAGAGAGAGAGAGAGAGAGAGAGAGAGAGACAAAGTTCCATTTATAAATAAGTTTAGATATGCGCAAAACAGAATGAAACAATGCAAGAGAAAAATCCGATTGTACACAAAACAACGATTTGTTTTGTTCTAGCTTAATACTACTACTAGTAGTAGTTTTTATAAAAGCAATAATATTGTTGTCCTCTTAAAATTTATTTAGTTATTTTGAAATGAAACTGTAAAGACATTACGTGACAACTGTTCATGATTTTCAGATGAACTTTGACAATTTTTCTTGCCGTCTTCACAGTATTTGGCTTTCACCGCTAATGATCAGCTATTAGCTCACAAGTTTACTGATTAAGCAAATAGAAATTGGCAATTAGGCAGGGTTTTTTTTTTAAAATTAAGGTCAGGCTTTAAGTCTGGGCATTTGGGTTTGATTAAGATCGTGTAATTAAACCTAAAAAATAATTGAAATATAACTTCAGAATACATGCATCTTTCCAGAGGCCACGTTTGACTTAAGCGTTCTTTCTTAGTTTACTTCTTTAAACGGCAGAGGAAAAACATTTAGAATTTTTCACTTTTCATTTCATACCGGAAAAAGCAATTATTGTCTCCTTTTTTTTTTTCTCTTCTAAATGGCATCTTTCAGATTAACATCCGATATAGAAAAGAAGCCACAACGAAAATATAATCTAATTAAAAGTAAACTAAGTAATGAAATTAAGTCGAATATTTTTTTCAAAAATAAATCATTAGAAATAACGAATTCTTAAATTGCTTTCATTAAATTCCAGTGTATCGCCTCTGCTTATAAAACGAGGGTTAGTGAATAGTTCTCAGCCCGACCCACTTCCATGAATCTGACCAAACATAAGATATTTTTTTTAGTTCATCTTTTTCGGGCTGCGAACTTTTCAACATTTACTTGTCTTTTTCTTCAAGTGTCGTGTCCCTTCAGGACGTAAGCGATCATGGACTTCCACTTGACTCTTGTCGCTGTATATATATATTCCCTCTTAGTATCTCTCTCAAACCCCGTCTGAGATCCATTTGCTCAAGCCTATTAAATATGTTTCGCACTGCTTTCCCCTGTCTCTCTTTCCCTCTATCCGTCCTATGAGTATTAAATTCTCCAGACCCACCTTCCTCATTACGTCTCCCAGTAACCTCATCTGTCTCTTCTTGGTATTAAGTATGAGTTTTCTTTTTGTTTGCATCCTTTCCAACTCCTCATCATTGCTCACGTGCTCAGTCCATGGCATCCTCAGCATCCTTCTGTAAAACTACATTTGTGCTGCCTCAAGCCTCTCCTCCATCCTTGATGAGATTGTCCAACATTCACTTCCATACAAAAGGATATATATCACATAGCAATCCAGCACAGTTTTCTTTGTTTCCAATACGGCCACATCCCGTTGACGTACCGGTTTTCGGATGATCACCTAAATTAATTGTTTATCGGAGAGCCAAGTTCAAATTCACGTTAGATTCGGTATATTCACTTACGCGTAAATATATTTGGGATAGGTATGAATCCACGTATTTTACCCATCAGCTATGGGTTAATTAGTAAGACTTCTATTACTAACTCATTATTATCTCAAAAAATAAAATTCTTCCAATCTAAAAATATTTTCTAGCTTTAAATAAGCTAAAAAGTGTTGATGAGCCTTAGAAAACGTATCAATTAATCAACCAACTGAAAAACGAAATAGATGTTACCTCGAATTAAGGATTTATCGTTTTAGGAGAGGATCCATTTGTTCCAGTGCAAATTAGTGGTAACTGTTAGAGGTGGGTAGGTTAAAGAACATTGTTTGGGCAAATATAAACGGTGAATTTTTGACCTGATATGAAACAGAGTAGACCAAAACGCAAGACCGGTGAAAAGATTGAAAGAGAGATAAAATTCGGCTTTAACAATGAATCACTTAAACAGAAGAAAGATGAATGGAAACAAGGAACATTACTCATGTACGCTATACTATTACACAAGTTAATGTTTGAAGCATTCCAGATGTTGAGTAAAATATTAAGAAACAGGTTGTTTTGTTTTTATGGCATATTAACCTCGGCGGGTCATTTATTGCCAACTAAATTTTTATTTATTTATTGCTGATAATACCTTTTTCTTTCAACAATATATTGTTGTTTTAATATAAGTTTTGTGTCTAGTAATACTTTTTTCTTTTCGGGTATCAAGATTCATTGGGATTTGTTTTTTTATGGGCAGGGTCCCCAAGTCCTACCCTGTTATTTAACTCATAACTGGAGGGAAGGGACGGATTAATACCTTTCCCAACGGTACCAGTGATTAAGTGAATGCAGGGTATTCAACTGGAATTCGAACTCGGATCACCGGTTTCTCTTTCCAAGCCGATATCCACTGCACCACAACGCACATCCGTCACTATACGCTTACAGCACCTGGTTTTCCCAAGCAGTCACCCATCTAAGTACTGACCAAGCTCAACTTCGGTGATCGAGCGAGAACCGGTATATTTAGCGTGATATGGCCGTAAGACTAAGAAACAAAGAAGAGAGTACTCGATTGCTATGTGTTGTCAGTTCTTCAGTATGGCAGTGAATGCTGGACAATATCATCAAAGATGAAAGAAAAACTTGAAGCAACTGAAATGTGGTTCTACAGAAGGATGCTGTAAATATCATGGATCGAACATGTGAGCAATGATGATGTCCTAGAAATGATGGAAACAAAAAGGATATTAATACTGAGCATCAGGAAGAGACAGCTGAAGTTCCTGGGACATGCAATGAGGAAAGGGGGCTTGGAGAACCTGATACTAACAGGCCAGGTACAAGGAAAAGAGACAGGGGAAAGCAGCGGATAACATACTTGAAGGACCTAATCAGATGGATGATGGAACGAGGGTTGCACTGTGTAATTGGAGAAGGCGTGCTAAGAGGTCCCAGGGATAGGGAAACGTGGAAAGCCATGATCACCTATGTCCTGAAGGGACAGGGCACATAGAAGAAGAAGAAGAAGAAGAAGAAGAATGTTTTCACAATAAAATTGATTGTAATTCGGTGCTCTCACACAAACACGATACCCAATATTTAAAATGATTTTTTAAATATAAAATCCTTCTTAAACCATTTATTTTACTTTTAATTTCAAGTTAAATTTAATATCTAATTACAACACAGCTCGTATTTAAAAACTAAATTTAAATTGATTGGAAGTTTTTGTTTTGAAATCACTAACAATCAGTTATTTTAGCGTCATTTTTAGCCATCTGTTATCATACTGTAACCCTCTTTATTAAAAAAATCCTTCAAAAATAAAATATACTTTTCTGAAACTTTGAGGAATATTAACAAATATTACTTACTTTTAGAAATGCATTTTTTAATTCTGAGGTAAGTGTTTTTATTTAAGGCGTTGATAGTTTGATAACTTTACTGAAAGACGGAATTTTATTTTTTTCTTCTACCAGAGACATATCTGTAAAAACTACTTAAGAAATTTAAAGTAAGCGTTTTTATATATAATTTTAAATACCCAGTAATTTTTAAAAAAATAGGAAAATATTCTCCGTAATCTAATATTTTATTGAATTTTAGTTATCTACTTTTTAAATTTACTATAATTATCGCTTTTATTTTCTGGTCATGTCGTATATGGATGTCCGTACAGTCCGAAAAAATAAAATAAAAATTCTTTCCAAAATATTAGTGACAGCTGAATTGTACTAAGCTTTTCTATTTATAGTTAGTAAATATAGTTTTTGCTTTATAACAATATCACCTAACGTCTGCAAAGTACGATAGAGCTTTAAAAGATTTAAAACTAGTTATTAAATTATTTAATAATTTTTTAATTTAATTAAAAAATGAAAACAGTTACATTATTTAAATTGTTCCTTTAACTCGACTCTCTAAGTCATTTGTAGCCAGCTATTTAACTGACAACTCTTTGGGTCAAGCAACTGGATCTGGCCAACAGTTTTATTCACTGGGCCGTGTGTCCTCAAATGAATATCGCAATAAAGATGAGGACAACACTCTGAACAATGTAAATAATCTAAATATTTCCTCAGAACTATAGACAAATAATGAGAACAGTTCTTGTAAAAATTTATTCATTATTCATCGAAAAGTGTCCATAATACGTTTTATTCATAAAATCATTTAAAAGCTTTTCTAATTAAATAACAACTTAGTTTTATTGTATTATTTATTTTACGATTCAGAGCAGATTTTCAATAACAGGAGGTCCTGCTCTAAAAAGCATAATTGATGATTTAAATTTTCCAAGGAGTTCTGCTTTTAACTAATACAAATATTAAGTGGTAGAAAAATTGATTTCTCGAAATTTCATAAAATGAAATAAGTGGGGAGGCGGTAACAGATGTTAAAAACATGTTTTCACCAAGATTTTCGAAAGAAGGAACATTTCTAAAATAATTTCATTCATTGTGAATAATTCCTGTAAGTGACATTAAGATCCGACAACTATTTGATTTTTGCAAGAATTTCCAAATTAATCACTTCCACATATTCTTGTGATAACTAAAAATGCCTTCTAACTACTAAGAAGAATATTAATTAAGACTCTATTTTTTTGTGGCCCTGTCTTTCAATCAAATAGTATTTTTTTTTTTTGCGTTCTATCTGCATGGCTGATGCTAATTTTCAGGAGAGAGACTCATTGCGTTCTCTCGAGATAACGCTTTCTGTTCACATAAAGTGGAAATATTATATTGAATCAACTGTTAGTTCTTCTACTAGGAATGTTTGTTCCCTGTATCGTGCTTGACAACTTTTTCTTGCTGGAATCTTACACATTTATAAGTTGGCTATTTGTCCATACAGGAAAGAAACTACATGACCTCTTACAGGAAGTAGTAAAAGAAAGCCGAAAGAAAACTGAATGTATGGTCATCAGTAAAAAGAACAGCCCAAAGTTGGTGATAGGAAAATCAAACAGATGAAGAAATTTAAATACCCGGGAAGTGTTTTAACAGAGGACAGAACATGCGATACGGAAATCCGAAGACGCATTGGCATGGCCAAGAATGCATTTCAGAAGCTGAGTAGAGTATTAAGAGACAGGAAAATTACACAGGAAACAAAGAAGAGAGTACTGGCTTGTTGTGTGATGTCTGTCTTTTAATATGGCAGCGAATGCTTTACAATTTTATCAAAGATTAAAGAAAGACTTGAAGCAACCGAAATGTGGTTCTATAGAAGGATGCTGAGGATACTATGGACAGAGAACGCGAGCAATGACGAGGTTTTGGAGGGGATGAACACAAAAAGGAAACATATTTAACATCAAGAAAAGACAGCTGAAGTTTTTGAGACATGTAATGTGGAAGGATGTGCGTTGTGGTGCAGTGGATATCAGCTTGGAACGAGAAATCAGGGAGCCGAGTTCGAATTCCAGTTGAATTCGTTGCATGCACTTACGCGCAAATACCCTAGTGAAAGGTATTAATCCATCTCTTCTCTCCAGATATGGGTTAAATAACAGGACAGATTGGGTTCTATAGCCTTGGCTGGCAACCAGTCTACTGCAGAAAGTAATGGCAACCTACTGCGGGATAATCTTCTTCCCAGTCAGTCATGTTTCTTTCGAGACATGATCGCCTAAGAGTGTATCACGTATGGCACTTAACTGACTAAATGAATGTGGAAGGAGGGACAGGACAGGACAGATAGAGAGAGAAAAAAGAGGCAAGGGAAAGCAGCGAATGACATACTTGATGGACTTGAACCGATAGATGCTGGAGTGGGGATTGGGTGGAATAACAAAAGAAGGGATATTTAGAACAACAAGGGATAGGGAGAAGTGGAGCGCTATGACTGGCTACGTCCTGAAGGAATACGGCACATAGATAATGATGACAATTCGTCCATGTATCAAATATTGCTATTACATATGCCACGTATTTAGAGAGCCTTGATAAAATACAAAGAGGAATTTTCAATGTCATTGCTTCTAATCTGGCTTCTCGATTTGAGTCACTTCCCACCGCTGCAATGTGGCTCTGAGTCTTTTTTTTTCATCAATATTTTCATGTTAATTATTCTGAAAAGCTTTACTCTTTGGTTCCACGGATTTACTAATTTAAACGCAGTAACAGTGCTGATTGCAGACACGGAAAGGAAACTACAAGACCTCCTACAGAAGGTAGCGGTGGAGAGTGACGAAAAAGGACTACAAATAAACTTTAAGAAAACTGAATGCATGGTCATCAGCAAAAGATGCAACCCAAAATGCCAAATACAGGTGGGGGATACCAGAATCAAGCAAGTACAAAAAATTAAATACCTAGGAAGTGTTCTAACAGGAGATGGAAAGTGCGACACAGAGATCCGAAGGCGAATTGGCATGGCAAAGAACGCGTTCCAGAAGCTGAGTAAAGTAATAAGACTCAGGAAAATTTCACTAGAAACAAAGAAAAGAGTGCTGGATTGCTATGTGATGTCAGTTCTTCAATACGGCAGTGAATGCTGGAAAATATCATCGAAAATGAGGACAAAATTTGAAGCAGCGGAAATGTGGTTCTACAGAAGGATGCTGCGGATATCGTGGACTGAGCATGCAATCAACGATGAGGTGTTGAAAAGAATGACAACAAAAAGGAAATTAATACTGTGCATTAATAGTAGCTAGATCTCTTCATTTTACAGTTAAAATTGCTATACAACCGAAAGTTCTAACAGTTTGTCTCGCGCGAGTAACCTGTCGAAATAGTTTCCATCTTTTTCATTTCCAGTCAACTTTTATTTTCAAAAATTTAAATACAGTATCAATCGTTATTGTCTGTCTTCTTAACGCTTGTTATTTGATTGTTTTCTCTCCTGAATAATGTTTTACTTTTTCTCATATTCTTTCAGACACCCCACCTTTGTGTCTTAGTATCTTTATTGTCTTGCTTTGGATGAAATGATAAAAAAAGACATTTACCTGAAACCATATCGAGTTGGTCTCTCCAAATATCTGCCATTCTTTCCTTTCCAAGCCTGACTTACATTCCGTTTCATTTTTTCCACGTTATTCCAGATAAGTGTTAGTTTTTTGTCTTTCTTTTATTTTCTTTTGTAGAACATATTTATCTTCTCTATCGCCTTTACCGCGATAATTCTATTAATACATTATCGTTAATACATTCTATTAATACATTATCGTTAATGGAAATAAAATTGTAAGTCGGGGTTTCCACGTCAACTGTGAACTAGACGTCGTGGCCAACAGCTCACTGCTAAAATTTTTATCAGTTATATATATATACTAGCAGTACAGCCTGGCGTTGCTCGGGTGTAATGAAAGCTTTAAAACTAATCCATGGTCCTGGAGCTCAGACACAGCCTAAAGAATATTTGGTGAGAATCGGATAAAAATTGTGGATTTGTATAAAGGACATACAGACAGATAAACAGACACACACACAAACATCTTGCCCTTTATATATATATATATATATATATTATCGATTTTCTGCAATATTGTAAGAGCTGCAACCTTGAAACTTCTGAATATCGTTTCTTATGTCTTTGTCTATGAGTGTATCAAATTTGATTAAAATCGAACCACTCCTTCTATAACCAGATTTTTTCGATTATCGATTTTCGATATTTATCGGGGGGTACTTCGACACAAAACCTAGCTAAGAACACTCGCAGACGCTTATAGTAAAACTGTGTAAGTTTTCAAGAAAACCGATTCAGCCGTTTTGGAGTCTATAGGTAACGGACACACACACACACATACACACACAGAGACGAAGTTCCATTTATAAATAAGTTTAGATAGATATATAATCTCAACGTAGAACCAGAAAGCAAGTCCAAATTTTTAAAATGTATAAATCAAGAAAGAATTCTAGAATTAGAATTACTGGCCAGTCATTGACTGAAACTTATAAAGATAAGAATGTATTTGTTTGAAAGAATGCCGGCTCTTAAAAACTAATTGATTAATTCATTCGTCTCGAAAGTTTAAAATTTATCGAGTATTTTGCGCCTATTTTCCATCAATAAAATGTCGGACGTGTTTACCGTCATTATAAATGTACGTTTTTTGGTGATGTCAAAAATTCACTTTCAAAAAACGTTGGCAAAGCTAAAACTTTTCTTATGAGTTCAAGAATTTCTTTTTTTTCTGAACGAATTCATTGATTAGCCATAAAGCTGGTTGCCTGTGTCGTATCAGAAAATTTTTCTCTCCAAAATCTATCTCACCTCTTGATGACTATCACGCTCAGAATATCTGTCTCACCTCTTGATGACTATCACGGTCAGAATATCTGTCTCACCTCTTGATGATTATCACGCTCAGAATACCTGTCTCACCTATTCATGACTATCACACTCAGAATATCTGTCTCACCTCTTCTTGACTATCACGCTCAGAATATCTGTCTCACCTCTTCATGACTATCACGCTCAGGATATCGGTCTCCCTCTTCATGACTATCACGTTCAGAATATCTGTCTCACCTCTTCATGACTATCACGCTCAGAATATCTGTCTCACCTCTTCATGACTATCACGCTCAGAATACCTGTCTCACCACTTCATGGCTATCACGCTCAGAATATCTGTCTCACCTCTTCATGACTATCACGCTCAGGATATCGGTCTCACCTCTTCATGACTATCACGCTCAGAATACCTGTCTCACCTCTTCATGACTATCACGCTCAGAATATCGGTCTCACCTCTTCATTACTATCACGCTCAGAATACCTGTCTCACCTCTTCATGGCTATCACGCTCAGAATATCTGTCTCACCTCTTCATGACTATCACGCTCAGGATATCGGTCTCACTCTTCTTGACTATCACGCTCAGAATATCTGTCTCACCTCTTCATTACTATCACGCTCAAATTATCTGTCTCACCTCATCATTACTATCACGCTCAGAATATCGGTCTCAACTCTTCATGACTATCACGCTCAGAATATCTGTCTCACATCATCATTACTATCACGCTCAGAATATCGGTCTCACCTCTTCATGACTATCACGCTCAGAATACCTGTCTCACCTCTTCATGACTATCACGCTCAGAATATCTGTCTCACCTCATCACTTATTATCACGCTCAGAATATCTGTCTCACCTCATCATGATTATCACGCTCAGAATATCTGTCTCACCTCTTCATGACTATCACGCTCAGAATACCTGTCTCACCTCTTCATGACTATCACGCTCAGAATACCTGTCACCACCTCTTCATGACTATCACGCTCAGAATATCTGTCTCACCTCTTCATGACTATCACGCTCAGAATACCTGTCTCACCTCATCATTACTATCACGCTCAGAATATCTGTCTCACCTCATCATTACTATCACGCTCAGAATATCTGTCTCACCTCATCATTACTATCACGCTCAGAATATATCTGTCTCACCTCATCATTACTATCACGCTCAGAATATCTGTCTCCTCTTCATGACTATCACGCTCAGAATATCTGTCTCACCTCATCATTACTATCACGCTCAGAATATCTGTCTCACCTCATCATTACTATCACGCTCAGAATATCTGTCTCACCTCTTCATGACTATCACGCTCAGAATATCTGTCTCACCTCATCATTACTATCACGCTCAGAATATCTGTCTCACCTCATCATTACTATCACGCTCAGAATATCTGTCTCACCTCATCATTACTATCACGCTCAGAATATCTGTCTCACCTCATCATTACTATCTGCGCTCAGAATATCTGTCTCACCTCTTCATGACTATCACGCTCAGAATATCTGTCTCACCTCATCATTACTATCACGCTCAGAATATCTGTCTCACCTCATCATTACTATCACGCTCAGAATATCGGTCTCACCTCTTCATGACTATCACGCTCAGAATATCTGTCTCACCTCATCATTACTATCGCGCTCAGAATATCTGTCTCACCTCTTCATGACTATCACGCTCAGAATATCTGTCTCACCTCTTCATGACTATCACGCTCAGAATACCTGTCTCACCTCTTCATGACTATCACGCTCAGAATATCTGTCTCACCTCTTCTTGACTATCACGCTCAGAATATCTGTCTCACCTATTCATTACTATCACGCTCAGAATATCTGTCTCACCTCTTCATGACTATCACGCTCAGAATATCTGTCTCACCCCTCTTCATGACTATCACGCTCAGGATATCGGTTCCACTTCATGACTATCACGCTCAGAATATCTGTCTCACCTCCTCTTCATGACTATCACGCTCAGAATATCTGTCTCACCCCTTCATGACTATCACGCTCAGAATATCTGTCTCACCTCTTCATGACTATCACGCTCAGAATACCGTCTCACCTCTTCATGACTATCACGCTCTCGCCAGAATACCTGTCTCACCTCTTCATGACTATCACGCTCAGAATATCTGTCTCACCTCTTCATGACTATCACGCTCAGAATACCTGTCTCACCTCATCATTACTATCACGCTCAGAATATCTGTCTCACCTCTTCATGACTATCACGTTCAGAATATCTGTCTCACCTCAAGACTATCACGCTCAGAATATCTGTCTCACCTCTTCATGACTATCACGCTCAGAATATCTGTCTCACCTCTTCATGACTATCACGCTCAGAATATCTGTCTCACCTCTTCATGACTTATCACGCTCAGAATATCTGTCTCACCTCTTCATGACTATCACGCTCAGAATATTCAAGAAGGTTGTCTCACCTTCATGACTATCACGCTCAGAATATCTGTCACCTCTCTCTTCATGACTATCACGCTCAGAATATCTGTCTCACCTCCTCCTCTTTCATGACTATCACGCTCAGAATACCTGTCTCACCTCTTCATGACTATCACGCTCAGAATACCTGTCTCACCTCTTCATGACTATCACGCCTGCCAGAATATCTGTCTCACACCTCTTCATGACTATCATGCCCTAGAATACCTGTCTCACCTCATCATTACTATCACGCTCAGAATATCTGTCTCACCTTCATGACTATCACGTTCAGAATATCTGTCTCACCTCTTCATGACTATCACGCTCAGAATATCTGTCTCACCTCCTTCATGACTATCAATAGCTCAGAATATCTGTCTCACCTCTTCATGACTATCACGCTCAGAATATCTGTCTCACCTCTTCATGACTATCACGCTCAGAATATCTGTCTCCACCTCTTCATGACTATCACGCTCAGAATATCTGTCTCACCTCTTCATGACTATCACGCTCAGAATATCTGTCTCACCTCTTCATGACTATCACGCCTGCCTGCTCAGAATATCTGTCTCAATTCTTCATGACTATCACGCTCAGAATATCTGTCTCACCTCTTCATGACTATCACGCTCAGAATATCTGTCTCACCTCTTCATGACTATCATGCTCAGAATATCTGTCTCCACCTCTTCATGACTATCACGCTCAGAATATCTGTCTCACCTCTTCATGACTATCACGCTCAGAATATCTGTCTCACCTCTTCATGACTATCACGCTCAGAATATCTGTCTCACCTCTTCATGACTATCACGCTCAGAATATCTGTCTCCACCTCTTCATGACTATCACGCTCAGAATATCTGTCTCACCTCTTTCATGACTATCACGCTCAGAATATCTGTCTCACCTCTTCATGACTATCACGCTCCTCAGAATATCTGTTCCACCTCTTCATGACTATCACGCTCAGAATATCTGTCTCACCTATTCATGACTATCACGCTCAGAATATCTATCTCACCTATTGAATTTTAGCGAAGTACTAGGCTGACGTCGAGATCTCAATTTATAGTGGAATTGACTAGATGTAACCATAAATTCTACGCTAACAGTTTCTTCTCTCACCCTTCTTGCTTGGAGAACTCCTTCTCTGTTCCATGCTTTTCAGCCAACTTTAATCTGCAAAAATGTAAATGCAATGTCAGTCGCTATCTACCGTCCACCTGATTATTCTTTCCTTGCTGTACATTATTAATGTTTCTGTTCCTAATTCTTTCACACATTTGTGTCTTAGTGGCTTTACTGCCTTGCACAGGGTGATAGTGATTAGTTTGTGGTTACATAGCGGAATATATATTCTCGTTCTAGATAGAAGAAATGATCGTCAAACAATTTGAACTTTTTCACTGAAACATGAAAGATTTCACAAAATTACACCCAGACCATTCTTATTCTTCAAAGGCAAAGTACTGTTTTAGAATAAATATAACATATATTATTTTATAAATTCATAAAATATAGACATCGATCTTAACAAATAGGTATTTTTATTTTGCCATTTGTATGAATAATGTAAATTATATCACATTCAAGGAAAAATCTTAAGCGGCTAAATAAGCAAAAAGACACATTTTTTCGATATTAAACTTATTGAAGATATTTACCGTTTTTTGTCCAACATTTTCAGCCATTATCAAAACAGCTTCCTAATTGCATCTCCCTAAAAATCTTTGTCTTTCTATATTATAACAATAATAATAACAATAAGAGGAAGAAGAAGTAACATTGAACAGCAAGTAGTCGCTGGGGGCCAACTCTGGAAAACAGGGTGGATTCGGAAGCAATTCAAAGGGCAATTCATGTAGTTTTGTCATCGTTGAGATCGACTTGTGACACGGTGCGTTGTCTTGGTGAAAAATCATCTTTCTTCTTTTATTGCCTTTTTTGGCGATTTCTTCCTTCAAACACACCAATAATGTTATATATTTGCTATTAATGGTTCTTTCTTTCTCAAGGTAATCGATGAACAAAATACTTTGCGCATCGCAAAATACGGAGGCCAAAAACCTTGCCTGCTAATATTTGCGTCTTTGGTCTGCCGATTTGACCCCGGAGTGAAGTAGTAGTTCCATGTTTCATAATTTGTCACGTATTTAGGCAAAAGCTCCTTCTTGTTGGGCTGAAACAGTTGCAAACAACGCTCTGAATCGTCGCCGCGTTGTTGTTTTTAATCGACTGTAAGTAAACGTGGCACCCACTTTGAACACATCTTCCTCACTGACAAATATTCATGCAAAATAGTGAATACACTTTCTTCTGAAATGTTCAACTCTTCTTTTATCTCACTCTTCATTTTACGATTTGCCAAAACGAGTTTTTGGATTTTGTGTGTGTGTGTGTGTGTGTGTGTGTGTGTGTGTGTGTGTGTGTGTGTGTGTGTGTGTGTGTGTGTGTGTTTTCCGGAACAACTGCCGATTTTGGGTGACCTGAACGTTCAGCATCATTTGTGTCTCTGTGACAGCGTTTAAAGTCAGCATACCACCTCTTAACCGTTGTTTCCGACGGAGCAGAGTCCGAATAACTTATCAAGCCATTGCTTTGCTTGAACTGTATTTTTTCCATCAGAAAGCAATGCTTTATCAACACACAAAGGTCAGATTTTCCCATTGTTTTGAAAATTTTCAACAGTAGCTTCATTTAAATAACTCTAATTTATAAACTAATAAACCAACTGGGCCCAAATTCTGTAATGAGCCACTTGAAGATTAGTACTTCATAAAATTATATGGCTTTTTTTATTATTGGCACCATCTATATGTCAGACTCGGGACTTATTGAATGATGTGTTAAAAACTATGAGAACTTAATATTTTGTTTTTACTTTTTTTTTCCTCTTCTTTTTCTTTTTCTTTTTGTCAGGGCACCAAATTTATTAGTTTAACCCAACTATGTACACTATTCTCTTAAAATAAAGAATTCGGTGGGAGCTCTCGTCCAACTTTCCAACATCAGAATCATGGTTGGATTTAGATGAAGAGAGGCCCTAGGCTATTCTACTTGTAAGCCCCTACCCTGCAAATAAGCCATTCTTATGAGTAGAGGAAAATGGAAGTGTTAAATTAAAGAATTTTAGTGAAACTGATGATGACGAGTGTTTAAAATTACTGAAGGGTTATTTAGAGTCTACAATGCGTTATGACCGAATGTATAAGAAAGGCCAATGACAGTGTCAAGAATAGTAATGACCTTGGATGGGGATCCCTTAGATCTTGAAGCTCTAGTTTCCAGCCTGCTCAGTACATCCGGCATTGATCAGAAATTTGGGATAAATATTTCTACAAACAAGAAAGTAAAATGGAATAATAATTTCATGACATTTTTCTTTACCAATGAATTTAATGAAGCTTAAACGTAAGGATTACTGCCCATGGATATTGTGTGTGTGTGTGTGTGTGTGTGTGTGTGTGTGTGTGTGTGTGTGTGTGTGTGTGTGTGTGTGTGTGTGTGTGTGAAGATGGACTGCAGTATAGGAAGCAGAACACTTCTAATATTTCTATGTAAATAATTTGGTTATTTTAATTAACCTGGTAATTCTGGCTAGCCGCTTGTCGCCATGCTGAAACTATCGGTAGTAATTTCATTTTATAACGATTTTCTTTAACAAAGACCTTTGTCAAACTTGCCTCGTTGCAAATAAATCAAAATAAATTAAGTAATTACGTTGTTCTTTGATTACGTCTCTTCAACTTAACGAATATATATATATATGGAGTGAGTTAGTGTGAGAGAGAGAGAGTAAGGTTTGCGATAACAAAGCAATATTCAACAAACAATAACAGTTAAAAAGAAAATCTGACATATGGCGTCGAACTATAAATTGTCTTGGCTCTTTCATCTTTTTAGATCCATATTGTTTCTCTCGTGTAAGATTCCTTCTGATCGGCGTCGAAATGAAACTATGCTCGCAACTCGTTAAACGTTCTGCCAGAAGAGGCTAATTGATTGATAAGATCACTTCTTCTGTTAATGACACATATCGTTTTAATAAACAGCCGTTGTGGTGTATTTAGCTGGTTCTTTCTTCTTTTTTTACTTTTTTTTTTTCACTCGTATTTTCAGTCCCACACTTAACAAGATTCACGCGAGACATTTGTTTTCTTGGACATCTACTCTTAGTCTTATTATTCTGTTGTCACTTAATTTTATTTATTGCTCGCCACTAGTCAGAACGCTGTCCTTCTGGTCTCTCTTTTGTTTGCTATATCAAATGCAGAAAAATGAATGTAAAGACGTCTGCTCTTCGTTTGAACTGATATTTCCGTTTACATTGAATGTTTGTTACTTGATAAAGCAATAAAGTATAACCAGAAGAAATACCAACTGTCTGATGACTGTTTCTATTTCTTATATTATTTGCATGTATAATTTTATGCATTTCAGTGTTCGTCGATTATTCTTCTACGTGCCTTGTCCCTTCAGAACATTGGCTCTCCACAACTTCCTGTCCTTTGTAGCTCTTTATTAACTTTGACATTTTGTTATCTCTCGCAAACGCCATCAATTCACTCGCAAGGGGGGTTATGCGTTGTTTTTCTCTGTAAGTCTTGCCTTCAATATGTTCTTTTTTTATATTCATATCGCCCCAAGCAAGGCAGTCTACTGCCACTGGTGCGCAGGGGGTTACATAGGAGGAAAGTTATGAGAAAGAGTGACAGGTTATAGAGCGTGTCAGGAAGTGGCGAAGAGAAGGGTTAAGATACTGAGAGTAAAGAGGACGAAGAAAGGGGCATGAGAGAGAGGATGCAAGTTCGCATGATAGGAGATGACTATTAACTTTACACTTAAACTACTAGAGATTGTAGCTGTCGGGGAAGCAAATAAATGGAAGGGAATTCCACAGGCAGGAAGTACGAGAAAAAACCTGCTGGAGTAGAAGTTGTGTTTACATTTTATTGGTTTCACAGTAAAATGGTGGGACCTAGTTGTTAATCTTGTGGCTCGAGCAAATTCATGCATTAGGGAACCAGAGAACTAAGTTCATCGGAGCAGAAGGCTTGAAAGTATTTGTAGAAAAGACACAGAGAAGCCACATTGCGCCAGTGAGAAAGTGACTGTATCTGAGCTGCCAGGGATCGATTATATTACAGATTCTTCGTTGGATTTTGTCAAGGACTCCTAGGTGGATAGCAGGGGCACCCGACCAAATATAGCAGCAGGATTCAATGCAAGAGCGGATGGTAGATTTACCTGTGAGTATTAAATTTTCCAAATCCTCTTTTGTAGAAATGTCTACTGTCTCTTCCTGATGTTATGTATAATGGTCCTTTTTGTTTCTATTTCCTCTAGAATTTTGTCGTTGTTCATATGTCCGGTCCATAGTATTCTCAGCATCCTTCTGTAGGACTACATTTCACTTACTTCAAGTACCTTCTCAAACAGAATAAATAAAAACAATTTTGAGAGATATTTTTACTGTTTTACTTAACAAATATTGCACGCACGCAGTTTTGTTTTGTTTGGTTTTTCTTCATATCGTTTTTTGTTGTTGCTTTTTTTGTTTTTTTATTTTGTTGTTTTTGTTTTTGTTTTTCTTTAAAAAAAGATTTGAATATGGTTTCTTCCCGCTGGAAATAAGAAAGATTTACTTCCCTTTCTTACGAAAGCCACATGCAAATTCTAAAATCTATTTGGAAAAAATTCTTAATTGGAAATTTGTTTGTAGATTGATGTTTCATTTTATGGCTTATCGACCTCAGTGGGTCATTTAATAGATTAATATTTTGTCCTCGTTTTCTGTATTAAGCATCTTTCATCTGGCTTTAATTTATTTTTTCTGTGTGCCATGTCCGTTCATGTCTCTCCATAGCGTTCTGTTGTTTTTTTTTATATATAATTCCTAAATCCTCATTTGCCATCCATTTACACATACCTGTTAGGTATGTTATGCGCTATTTTCCTCTGTCCCTTTGGCCTTCAATATGTTCTGTGAGTGTCAGATTTTCCAAGCCTCCTTTCCTCATTATGTACTCAAGACATTTCAACTTTCTCCTTCTGATGGAAAATATAAGTGACCATTTTTTTCTTTTTTTTTTTTTTCATTTTTACCGGAATTTCGTCGTTGTTGCCATGTTCAGTTCATGGCATTCTCAGCATCTATCTGGAAAAATCCTACAGCTTCTTTACTCGCACTTCCTGCCTGTGAAATTCGCTTTCTTATTCTTGCTTTCCTGACGGCTACAACCTCCAGGAATTTAAATGCAAGGTCGATAATCATCTCTTAACTACTTAACCCTAGTTCTTTCCACACCGTTCCGTAGATCCTTTCCTTTCTCTCCACCTTTGTAACTGTCATCACACCTGTATTCCCATCCTTCTCTTGCTCCTTTCTAAATGGTTCGTCCTTCTCCTCACTCTCCTCTAATCATTTTACTCTTATGTTGCCCCCTGAACATCAGTGGCGTTACCGCCTTGCTCGGGGTGATATGATTTTTAAAAAAAACACATATCTGTCGCTTCAAGTCTCTTCGTCTGTGCAGAGATGGTCCAGTATTCACCGCTACGTAGGAGGACTGATATTGCATAACATTTTACTACTATTTTCTTTGTTTCTAATTAACTTTCCTGTTTCTTTAAACGGTCCTGAGATTTTGTACAGCATCTTTCACAATCCTAATGAGCCTTCAGATTTCAATGTCGCACTTTCCGTCTTCTGTTAAAACGGATATTTAACTTGTTGTATTTGTTTAATTTCGTTATCTTTGTTATTTTGAATGTTGGGCTGTTTCTTATGCTAACATCCATAGATTCTGTCTTCTTGCATAATTTCAAGAATACGTTGATTTGTTTTTACGGCTTATTAACCTTTTGAAGGCTATTTGAAGTCAGAAAGTATTTTAGATTTTGTGAAATTTTCGGGAATAATAATGATTTTACACGTACAAGTCTTATGCTCATGTAAATGATTAGCAGAACAAGGACCAAGAAGGATAGCAAAAAGACAAACCTTACTAATATCTACAAAGAACAGAAAATTGGAGAGAGCTATGATCTACTACGTCCTGAAGGGACCAAGAACATTAAAAAGAACAACAAGACGTGAGCTAAAACTTTGAAATGCCAAAATCAAACAAGTACAAACTTTTAACTTTCTAGGACAGGGTTTTCCCAACCTGGACGATATCGCCCACCGGTGGGCGATTTCAAATATTGGTTGGGCGATGAGCAACTGAATCGAAGATAGTGAGCGAATAGAAATTTTAGTGACACGATATAGGAGTTTGAATATTAAAACAGTATTTCAACGTACGCTACACGATAAAAAAATATTCAAAGGAGATATACAAAGAACCTTATTTTTAAAAAAATGTTAAATGGGAATAACTGGGTTACATTCATAAATATAGATATCCCTGCAAAGAATAACTGGGTTACATTTATAGATATAAATATCCCCGCAAACAAATAATATTTTGGCGTTTTCTGTTGTTTTGAAAATGGTCATTAACATTCAGATAATTCATCAGATGAAATAATTTTGGGGGGCGGGGGATAAAAATCAGATAAGGGAAGACGAAGAACAACTTTGCCAGTAAAATTATGAATTGACTTCAGGATAATTTTTATTTAATATAAAACTGTTTTTATATTTGTTTATCACATTGGCCATCTCGAATTTATCAAAGCGCCCATCAAGACATAATTTACCCATCCTTGTATGCTTTTGAATATGTATACGTATTATACGAGTTGATCGGCAGAATATTTTTTTATATGAAAGTGGGCGATGACTAAAAATAAAAAAAAGGTCGGAAATTCCTGATCGAGAAACAAACACTTGAACAGAGTGATAAGTTGCTATCTGTCCTCCTATATGGTAGTGAATGCTGGGCAATTTCCTCACAGATGAAGAGAAGACTTGAGGCAACAGAGATACTGTCCGAAATAAGAATGCTGGAAATACGTTGGAGAGGGGTGCATGTTAGTAACGAGGCAGTTTTAAGAAAAATGGAAACAAAAATGACACTTATATTTGGAAATTGAAAGAAATAATTTAGTTGGCATTTCAGAGAACAAAATGAAGAAAGAGAACTTGTAGAATTTGACACTCAAAGGAAATAAAGCTTGTCATTATCCTCTCTCTCTTTCTCTCTCTCTGTTTTCTCCTCCCCAAACAACAAACGTGCTGGTAACGGTTGCAAAGATGGCTGAGAAGACCAAGCCTAATCCTAAAAAAATTTGTGAGCAGGAGCCACAGAGGAGTGTGGGTGGTGGACGGGGCTGGGCTAGTAGGGTCCTTCCGATAGCACGTATAAGGCTAACGGGACAGAGAGAAACGGCGAGTAACTTACCTAACAATTCGTTTAAATGGATGTCAGATTAGGAAAAAGCAAGGTTAAAAAATATCGATAAAAGCCACAGTAAGCTGTGGAGAGCGATAATCGCCCAGATCCTGAATGGGAACTGCACATAAAACAAGAAAATGCATATTACACTTTTGTTGGGCTTGACAGCGTCTAACATATCATGTCTTCATACGTACATATTTAAAATGACATATCTTCTTTTTCTATGTGCCCTGTCCTTTCAGGATGTAGGCGATCATGGCCTTCCACGTCTCCCTATCCCTGGTGGCTCTTATCACGCCTTCTCCTGTTACACCATGCAACCCTCGTTCCATCATCCACCTGAATAGGTCCTTCAAATATGTTATCCGCTGCTTTCCCCTGTCTCTTTTTCCCTCTATCTGGCCTGTTAGTATCAGTATTTGTTTCCATCATTTCCAAAACCTCTTCATTGCTCACATACTCGATCCATGATATTCGCAGCATCTTTCTGTAGAGCCACATTTCAGTTGCTTCAAGTTTTTTCCTTCATCTTTGATGATATTGTCCAGCATTCACTACCATATTGAAGAACTGACAACACATAGCAATCCAGTACTCTCTTCTTTGTTTGTAGTAAAATTTTTCTGTTTCTTAATACTTTACTTAACTTCTGGAATGCGTCTTTCGCCATGCCAATTCGCCTTCGGATCTCTGTGTCGCACTTTCCGTCTTCTGTTATAATACTTGCCAGGTATTTAAATTTTTGTACCTGCTTGATTCTAGTATCCGCAACTTGTATTTGGCATATAGGGCTGGCCTTTTTACTGATGACCATGCATTCGATTTTCTTGAAGATTATTTGTAGTTCTTTCTTGTCACTCTCTTCAGCTACCTTCTGAAGGACATCTTGTAGTTTCCTTTCTGTGTCAGCCAGCAGAACTGTATCATCTGCGAACCTTAGATTGTTTAAATTGTGGCCTCCGATGACGAATCCAGGCATAACTTCTAGGGTCCTCAAAATATTCTCGCTGTACAAGTTGAACAGATCAGGTGAAAAGATACATCCTTGATATACGCCCCTTTCTATCTTTGTATATCTGCTGAATTCGTTACCTGTACGTATACAAGCGGTTTGCTGCCAGTAAAGATTCTTGATTACTCTTAAGTCTTTCCCAAATATATCAAGGCCGCTGAGCATCTCCATCAATTCTTTGTAGCTTATTTTGTCAAACGCCTTCGCATAATGAATAAAACCTCAGGTTTTTGTATAGCCCTTTCAGACAGCATCCTAATCATAAATATGACGTTCTTTGTTCCAGTGTCGTGGACGAAACCGCACTGTTCTTGTCCTATCTCTGGCCTGATTCTGCTTCTCGCACTAATGATCAGGATTCGGACGATCAGTTTTATTATATGGCTCATTATATCAGTCAGTCAGTTAAGTGCCATACGTGATACACGCTTGGGCGATCATGTCTCGAAAGAGACATGACTGACTGAGCAGAAGATTATCCCGCAGTAGGTTGCCATTGCTTTCTGCGGTAAACTGGTTGCCGACCAAGGCTATAGAACCCAATCTGTCCTGCTATTTAACCCATAACTGGAAGGAAGAGACGGATTAATACCTTTCCCAAGGGTATTTGCGCGTAAGTGAATACAATGGATTCAACTGGAATTCGAACTCGGCTATAAACAATATTTTATTTTCTCAAGGGCAGTTGCGCGTAAGCGACTATGACGAATCCAACTAGAATAGGAACTCGGTTCTCCGAGCAACAATTCCGAGCATGATCCATGACACCATCCTCACACCCAGGCTTACAGCACTTGCAATTCCCAACATAACCGACTACCTTCATTGGTAAATGGATAAATTAAAATTAAAATCCCAGATCAAAATTTAGTTAACTACCGGACAGTGCAATGCATATCCGTTCGCAATGAGGAATCAGAGAGCAGAGTTCGAATTCCGGTTGAATACATTGTATTCACTTACACGCAAATACCCTTGGGAAAGGTATCGATTTATCTTTCTCTCTCCAGCTATGGATTAAATAACAGGACACATTGGGTTCTATAGCCTTAGTTGGTAAATAGTCTCACGCAGAATAATAATGGCAACCTACTTCAGGAAAATTTTCTGCCTTGTCAGTCATGGATCGAAAGAGACATGATCTCCCAAGCATGTATGACGTATGGCACTTAACTGAATGATCTGATAAGTCAATCGACTAATAAATGCACCTTCGGGTGTATATTCAAACATAGTTCGTGTGTGTGTGTGTGTGTGTGTGTGTGTGTGTGTGTGTGTGTGTGTGTGTGCGCGTGCGTGCGTATGTGTAACGACGTGTAAAAATATGTGCGCCTAGGTGCACGTCTATGCGTTCTTCATTTTAACAAATACCTTTCTTTTGTTTTTTATAAATCTTTTCCTGTTTTTCTACGCCTGCTGATTGGCTAATGCCTTTCTTTACATTAATCAATCTTTTCTGCACTTGTTCATCCTTGCATGTTCCCATATCAGAGGCGATGATGGTGTCAAGATGAGCTTTGTTATCATTGGCCAAGCCACCATCATTAATCTGAGTCAATAGGGTTTCGCCATCTGTTTCTTACGGCCTGCAGGGGATACGGACGCAAATTTGATTAGCAATAATCCTTATGCCTAGTTAAACCATTATGAATGGAATCCATTCTTTATCATTTAAAATCCGGTAATTTGTCCTCGCAACCATCCTAAAATGCTATTTTTTCTCTAATGTAATTTATATTATGAAAAGACATCTTAGCACGTAGGAACATACCCGTCAACGTTAATGCATATATATATATATATATATAATGAAAGGGTGCTGTAAAAAAACCTTCGACCTGACTCATTTCTTAAAATGTAAACAAATAACCGAATTAATACGCAAACACACACACACACACACACACACACACACACACACACACACAGGCACACACATATATACACACATGTTGATGATACCCTGAGGAGTGGATGGTGTAATCCCCTGAGGGTCCGTCTACGAATCTCTAGAGTTGGGACGCTGAAAGTAACATCAGTCAGCTCAATGACAACCCTATTACTTATTCTAATTCTCTCTCTCTCTCTCTCTCTCTCTCTCTCTCTCACTTCCCCTATCTCTACATACATATATATATGTGTGTGTGCGCGTGTGTGTGTGTACGCGCGTGTGTGTGTGTACGCGCGTGTGTGTGAATGAATGAAGGTATGTTCAATTTAAAAACAATTAAAATTCTTTGTTGATGATTTTTTATTTACTTTTCAATATATATATATCTAAATCTAATTTTTCTAATTTAAACTTATTTATAAATGGAACTTTGTCTGTGTGTGTATGTGTCTGTGTGTGTCCGTTACCTATAGACTCCGAAACGGCTGAACCGATTTTCTTTAAAATTGACAAAGTTGAACTATAAGCGTCTGCGAGTGTTCTTAGCTACGTTTTGTGTCGAGGTACCACCGATAAATATCGAAAATCGATAATCGAAAAAATCGGGTTATAGAAGGAGTGGTCCGATTTTAATCAAATTTCATACACTCATAGACAAAGACATAAGAAATGATATTCAGAAGTTTCAAGGTTGCAGTTCTTACGCTAGTGCAGAAGATCGATAATATATATATCTAAAAGGCAAGATGTTTGTCTGTGTGTCTGTTTATCTGTCTGTATGTCCTTTATACAAATACTCAATTTTTATCCGATTCTCAACTTGACTCGTCCGGAGTACACCCACCCGACTTCCCTAGTAGAACTGAGGCCAAACTGCACGACGTATCTATTACCCCGACAGTAGTATCCAGAGTAATTTCAAAACTCGACCCCCATAAGGCGTGTGGAGACGATGGAATCCTGGTGATAGTCCTTAAGAGGTGTGCTCCTGAACTTTCCCTTGTCCTCTCTAAACTAACTACTGCTTTTCTGCTTCCTACTTTCCTGCATGCTGGAAGTTCTCTTCAGTCGTTCCTGTATTTAAGAATTGTGGTGAACCCTCGGACCCATCCAACTATCTCCCTAGCAGTCTTCTACCGATATTCGGGAAAGTATTCGAGGCCATCATCGATGCTGAAATAGTTCATCATCTCACTGCTCACAAACTCTTCTCTGACAGGCAATATGGATTCCGCTTTGCCAGGTCCACGGCCGACCTGCTAACAACCGTAACGGAGTACATGCTACAGGCCCTTGATGAGTCTGACGAGGCTCGCGCGGTTGCTCTGGACATCTCCAAGGCCTTTGACAGGGTTTGGCACTCTGGCCTCCTATGCAAGCTACGGGGTTACGGTATTACCGGTCGCCTGCTTGACCTAATCCAATTTTTCTTAAATAACCGCAAAATGAAGGTCATTCTGAATGGGCGTGCCTCTTCGTCCTACAGCACAAATGCTGGTATCCCACAGGGCTCTACCCTGGGCCCGACGCTCTTCCTTATTTTCATCAACGACCTCCCAGATAAGATCAAGTCCCAAGTAGGCATCTACGCAGATGACACTACAATATACTCCCGCACCAGTAAGAAACCTGTCGTGGCGGACAGACATAATCTCGCTGCTGGCCTTGAACGGGATCTACACTCTGTGGTGAATTGGGGCAAGAAGTGGCTTGTCAACTTCAATTCGTCTAAGACCAAGATGTTGTCTGTCAACCATTACAGGCAACCTCTCCTGCCTCCCATAAGCATGGACCAAGCGATTCTCCCGGAGAGCAATACACTACGCCTCCTCGGACTTATCCTGTCCTCAGACCTCAAATGGAACCACTATATTGAATCCATAGCAAAATCTACTGCTAAGAAGATTGGGTCACTATGTCGATCCAGGATGTTTTTTTCCGCCTGAATCCATCCTGCATATATACAAGTCAACCATCCGTCCGTGCATGGTGTACTGCTGCCATCTATGGTCAGTCGCCCCTGCCGTTCTCCTCAGTGTTCTTGACAGGCTCCAAAGGAGAGTCTGTAATGTGATAGGTACTGATCTGGCGGCTCGACTGCAGCCACTTCCCCACCGTCGAAATATGGCCTCCCTTTGTCTGTTCTATAAATACTTTCATGGCTTCCCATTCACAGTCAGGTTAGCCAAATGCAGACGACAATTCTACTCCTGCAGCTTCTTCTCTCGCACTTCCCGCCTGTGGAACTCGCTTCCGTATTCTTGCTTTCCTGACGGCTACAACCTCCAGAAATTTCAATGCAAAGTCAATACTCATGTACTAACCACTGGACTCTAGCTCTCTCCCCACCCCCATATAACCTTCCCTTTCTCTCCACCTACGTATCTGTCATCGCACCTGCTTTCTCAGCTTTCTATTGCTCCTTTCTAACTAGTTTGTACTCCTCACTCTTTTCTAATTAATCTTTTTACAGTTATGTAGCTCCCTGCACATCAGTGGCATTTCCGCCTTGCTCGGGGTGAAATGATTAAAAAAAAATCTTCACACAAATATTCTTTAGGCTGAGTCTGAGCTCCAGGATCATGGATTAGTTTTAAACCTTTAGTTTTCCGGGCTATACTGCTAGTATATATATATATATATATATATATATATATATATATATATATATATTGTTTTCGGTTAATATTGGGCACGGGATTTCCAAGAACTAACTGGAAATTTGTTTTTTTAAATCTTGAAAAATTAAACTTAAATAAAAAATAATCATCAAAGAATTTTTTTTCTGGTTTCTAATCAAACGTACATAACAAATTACATATATATATATTGGTGAATTTCGAGTTTTTCATGTGTGTGAATTTTAGTCTCTCTCTCTCTCTCTCTCTATCTATCTATCTATCTATCTATCTATCTATCTATCTATCTATCTACATGTATATAATGTGTGTAAAACGCTCCAAAACTTTTGCGTATCTGAGTGTTTTCGGCCATTCCTTTTTGTTATTAGCATTTTGATTTTTGATTTTCAACTGAATGTGTGGGTTTTATATGTATACATTTCTTTATGTACATGTCTGAACTCATAGAAATATTTTATTTTCAAAGGAGGTCAGCACGTTCTGGTCGTGTTTGTAGTTAATGTTTCTGAGAAATGACTTTTCCTTTTTTATTATTAGAGCTTTCATTATTTTTTTTATTTTTTATTTTTAAATGTCGATGAGGCTATTATTTTATAACAGCGTGTTTCAGATACAGTTTGGTGGATTTTAATGTATATTTAAATGAGTCCTAATTGAGCTATGAGTCAGTTAGGTGAAATGTGTGTCGTCGAGATAGGGATGTAGCAGTATGACTAATATAATTATTTATTAGTTTGGTTTGATTAGGAATACTGTTCCTTAATAAGCATTTTAACTCGTAAATAACATTGGTTCTCTGTAGTTTCGATTTTAAACTAAAGTTCACTTGAGGCTCAAGAGTCACCGAGAAATATATATATATATATATATATATATATATACATATATATACCTATCTATCTATCTATCTATCTATATATATATATATATATATATATATATATATATTATGCTCTCATTACGATTGAGCTCTCTGGAGAAGAAAATTTTAAAAACAGTTTCCATTTCGGCTATAAAGCGTGACTCTTCAGAAATTAATTGAGTTCTCTCGGTGACTGGCGTCTGTATACACTGCTTACATACAAGACGTTAAAATTTCCCTTCCTGACCCAATGCGCCGATGGCTTAGGGAGTAGAGACTCCTACTGATACCAAATCGGTCGAGTTTCGATCCTGGCCAGAAGCAAGTGGATATGTCTAGCCACACTGATGAGCTGTGATACAGCGAAACGGGCTGTGGATGTCATGTGTCATGTGGATGACTGACATATATATATATATATATATATATATATATATATATATAAAGTATAATCCTTGAAATTTGGTAATGTAAATTCCAATAGACACGAACTCCAAAGAGAACTCAATGTTAAAATTTATTGCTAAATAGAGTATTATAATCAGGAAACAAAAGTTAGATATTTTTACAAATCTATTGGTAATAATATATTTCGCGGCTCCAGCCGCTCGTCAGACCAAATTCATACAACAATGAATGTTTCAAATCTATCCAGATGAAGTTACGTGAAAGAGGAAAGGGAAAAAGAAAAAATAAATATGGAAAAGAGAAAGAAAAGTAGAAGAAAAAAATAAGACATGAATAAAAGGGGAAGTGAAAACTATGGAGAAAAGGGTAGATAATTATTCACCCTTGATTTAAAGAGGTTAAGGTTCAAGTTTTTAGGGAAGTATCCATGCGGGAGTTTGACAAAAATGTAGCTATCTGAGTGGAACTTCCTTCTTAAATTCAGTTAACGTTCTGGAGTGTTGGTGATGTAATTTTTTTAATCATTTCACCACAAACAAGGCGGTTTTACTGTCACTGTTGCGCAGAAGGTTACATTGGGAAAAGTGATGAGAAAGACAGGTAGGTTATAGTAGATGTCGGGTAATAGACGGATTAAAATACCAGTGTAATGGGGGTGGAATAGATGGAGAAAAGAGCTTGAGAGAAAGGATGCAAGTTAGTAAGATATGAGATAACTATTGACCTTACATTTACATTCCCGGAGATTGCAGCTGTCGGGTAAACAAGTATACGGAAAGGGAATTCCACGGGCAGGAAGTGCAAGAAAAGAAGCTCTTAGAGTAGAAATTGCGGTTACATTTTATCGGTTTCACTGTAAAAGGTGGGACCTGGTTGTTAGTCTAGTAGCTCGTGTAAATTCATACAAAGGGGGCACCAGTGAGCTAAGTTCATTGGAGCAGAAGTCGTGAAATTATTTGTAGAAGAGGCACAGGGAAGCCACGTCACGCTGGTGAGAGAGTGACTGCAGCCGAGCTGTCAAGTCGATATCGATTACATTAGAGATTCTCCGTTGGATTTTATCAAGAACTCCGAGGTGAATAGCAGGGGCACCCGACCAGATGTGGCAGCAGTATTCAATGCACGGGCGGATGGTAGATTTATATATGTGTAGGATGGATTCAGATGACGGGGAAAATTTCCTGGCCCTACACAGTGAACCGACCTTCTTAGCAGCGGATTTAGCAATGGATTCCATATAATCATTCCACTTGAGGTCTGCTGAGAGTGTTAGGCCAAGGAGGCATTTTTTTTTTTCATTTCACCCCAAGCAAGGCATTCCACTGCCACTATTGCGCTTGGGGCTACATGGGGGAAGGTAAATAGAAAGAGTGGTTAGATATAGGAAATGTCAGAAGAGGGGTGATAGATAGTTGGGTGGGCGGGAAGAGTGTTTGAAAGAATGGAAGCGGGTTAGTTTGTTAGGAGGTGTCTATTGACCTTACATTTAAACTCCTGGAGATTGTAGCCGTCGGGGAAGCAGTCTTGTGGAAGGGAATTCCACAGTCGGGAAGTGCGAGAAAAGAAACTGTTGGAGTAGAAGTTGCGGTTGCATTTTATCGGTTTCACTGTAAAAGGGTGTGATCTAGTTGCTAATCTAGTATCTCGTGCAAATTCGTATCTAGGGGGCACCAGTGATCTAAGTTCATCAGAACAGAAGCCGTGAAATTATTTATAGAAGAGACACAGGGAAGCCACGTCGCGCCGGTAAGAGAGAGACTGCAGGCGGTCTGCTTAGTCGGTATCGATCACATTACAGACTCTCCGCTGTACCTTGTCGAGAAGCCCAAGGAGAATAGCAGAGGACCCTACCAGATATGGCAACAGTATTCAATGCACGGGCGGATGGTAGATTTATAAATGTGCAGGATAGATTCAGACGGAAAAAACCTCCGGGCCCTGCACAAGTATTTGATTTCATCTTAAATTATTGTTATGAATTATATCTTTGAATTATATTAATAAAAATTATTAAGTGTTATTTGCTTAGCTGGCATATTTTTAATGACACGCCACTGGTTGATTTTCAGTTGTTGACACTGTCCAACACAAATCGTTTACAAAGCTTCAAATTTAATTATGCGTGGATTGTATGATTGGTGTAAAGAACGGTTCCATTGAGCTTTGATAACACCAGAATATACTTTATATTTTAGACACTTTTTAAGATTCTGTATGCCGTGATAAAATATTTAATGCAGATTATTTCTTTCGTAGAATAAAACCTTTGTACTTTGAACTTTGCTTTACAGTTTGTCTTAAGATGTACCGAAAATTGAAAAAAATGTGATAAAAACATTAAATAAACGCACTTTGTAAGCGTTCATAGCTCTCCACAACATCTCACCCTTTCTAGCTCTAAGCAATATTTATCACATTATTATCTTTTACCGTGCATTTCAGGGGTGATTACTCAACAGTAGACCATCTTAAAATAATCACTAAGTCAGTAAGTTAAATGCCATACGTGATACACTCATGGACGATCATGTCTTTCTTGATCCATAACTGATTAGGCAGAAGATTTTCCCGCAGTAGGTTGGCATTTTTCTGCGGTAGACTGGTTGCTAACCAAGGTTATCGAACCCAATCTGTCCTGCAATTCAGTTCATAGCTGAAGGAAGAAGAATAACTTTCCCAAGGGTATTCGTGCGTAAATAATTTATACGACGTGTTCAGCTGAAATTTGAAATTGGTTCTCCGATTTCTCATTCTGCACTGATATCTATTACACCACAATGCATATAATTACTCAGTCAGTCAGTCAGTCAGGTGCCATACGTGATACTCGCTTTGGGCGATCATGTCTCGAAAGATTATACCGTAGTAGATTGCCATTGCTTTCTGCAGTAGACTGGTTGCTCGCCAAGGCTATAGAACCCAGAATAGAATCTATTCTATTATTTAACCCATAACTGGAGGGAAGAGACGGATTAATACCTTTCCCAAGGGTATTTGTGCGTAAGTGAATGCAAGGAATTCAACTGGAATTCGAACTCGGCACTCCAATTTTTGTTCCGATTCGATGTCCACTGCACCACAACGCACATAATTACTATTGATTCAACAACAACAACAACAACAACAACAACAACAACAACAACAACAACAACAACAACAACAACAACAACAACAACAACAACAACAACAACAAAAAGTATTTTGGTTGGGTTTGAATATGAGCTGTATTTGGTTCAGTAGAATGCTCGACAATTTCAATTCATAAGAGTAGAATATTAAAAGAAATTATTCAATATATATATATTATTATATTATATTCACTTATTCAATATATATATTATTATATCATTAATATATAAATTATTAAAAATATATTGATAAAATAAATTTGTAACACCTTGAGGACGGTGCTGATTATAATACTGTACACAGTATTTGCATGCTAGCAGACAGTAGATATTTTTATAAAATTTTCGGACTTCTTGTCACTTAGAAATACACCTGTATGCAGTGAGGGCTTTAACTTTTGACGCTGATCTGTGCAGAAGGGAGAAAATTAGTGCAATCAGGTTTCATGCTACATGCTGTGTTTGTTCAACTGGTGCCGTTTAATAGAAATCAGTTTGGATGCATTCTAGTTTCTGCATAGTCCTTTTAAAAAGATGCTGCGCATGTTGGACGTGACTCGTTTTTTAATGCTTCGATATTGGCAACAAGATTCAAGTAAACATTCCGACACCAGTAAACCAGGTTTAGGATGGCCACTTAGCACAGACGTTTACCAATACAGATCAAAACAAATGTGGTTCCAGGAATGCCACCATGGACTGCTGTAGTAAATCGTTTACTTGTAACGGGACTACGTGCAATCTCATCTCTAGCCAGATACCCACTTACGTCACAGCAGCATCGTGCTGATCAGCTCCTTCCATATTCATGCGTAGTGTGCCTTGACCTGGCGGGACCCATCTCTATTAAATACTTGACTTTACAGCATTAACTTTTGAAAATCGAATTCAGTTTATCAATTCTTATTTAAACAGTTTCTACAGACTTTTCTCACTCATAGTTAGGATATGTCACGAATCTTGTGACTCATTCGGGGCACAATATGTACTACAGCCACACAGCAGTAGTATGTCTAGAGCAATATAATCTAACGAAGACCATCCTACTTCGGCTAGTGTTTTTTCTTAAGTTTTCCATCTCCTAGATGGACCTGTTCATCATTTATTCATCACACCCAATGGTGCATAGGGCAGCAACTTTTTGTTGCTGTAACAAACTGTTTTTTACGGGGGCAGGGTTGTTAGCCCTGCACCCAACCCCCTAAACCTGGAGGACCGGTGGACCATTCTTGGTCCTTATGTTTACAGCACTTGGTATTCCCAAACGGTCACCCATTTAAGTACTGACCAGGCTCGATGTTGCATAACTTTGGTGATCGGACGGGAACCGGTGCATTCAACACAATATAGCCGCAGACAAGATGACCCATTAAGCACTGCTATTTAGCCTTTATTTGGAGAGCGAAGATATGGATTTATTCAAATCTACTGTTCGTCCATGCATTGCATATTGCTGTCATGTTTTGTCAGGTTTGGTGCTCTAGATTCCAGCCAATGTCCAAAGAAGGGTTTGTCATGTTATCAGTTCCGGTCTGGTATCTCGACTTCACTCACTTTCCCACCGTGGCTTGGTTTCCCTCCGCCAACAGATATCCTCCGACTTGACAGCTCACCTTGTTTACGATTACCTGGTCTTTGACTTCATCGGGGTACCCTCTGCTTTGGCAGTTGAATTCGGGCTAAGGTGCCCTTTACTAAGCGATGCCGTGTCCTCATTGCGCTGGGTATACTGTCTTCTAAACGTCTTCTCTATATAATATAGTGAATGAAACCAAACTATAGTATTTCATAAACCATTTTTCCTTTTCCAAATGAAGCTTGCGATGTCTAAACTGAATTGCACCTTTTACTATTTATAACACATTTTACGCAAATAAATTCAATTAAAAATATACAAAACCTATAAGCAGCCAAATAGGAAACCATCTAAAGTTAAAATTAATGATATTTTCGTGCACGCTAATGTTATCTGCTTTTCCTTCCTACGCTATGTTTCTTGAATTAAAACTATAATGGAAGCCAAAAATATAAGTTTAGAAAAAAAGAAGTTATCTCTATTTTGAAAGAAAAATATTTCTGTTAAAAATAAATATACGTCACATGTTGCATTTTACACATAAGACAATGTTCGCAGCTATAAGTATTAATAAAAATGCGACATTACGCACATACAATAGCTAGCTAGCTAGCTAGCTAGCTAGATAGCTAGATAGATAGATAGATAGATAGATAGATAGTGACGATACAATTTTGGGAATTGAAGGAGAAAGAATATAGGTTCCGCACGTATTTCTAATAGTCTTACAGATAGGTGAAACTTATGCTGACAATAAATAATTAAAATAATTAAATACAGTAATGAAAGCCAAGTATACAATCAGAGGAATAAATTAGTGTTTAAATGTCGGCAAAAAACAAATTCAAATTTCCATAATATAGGTTTAACTCAATTAGCTATTCACTCCCTTCTAATTCTTCTAATGCTGAAAGTATAACTAATTCTTATTTCTTCCCCTCTATAACCTTTACACACTTACTGTTTATGATGTATAAATTCTCCCTTTTCTATGCTTTTTCTAACTACATTTCTATTTATCCACTACTTCTTTCTATCTATGTTTTAATGTTACTTTTACCCAACCTTTTTTTTTCATTTTTATTAATTTTGAATTCTTCAGATAAGCCCAAGCTGATGTCATAAGGTTAATATTAGGGTTTTATCTTTATATAACTTCTTTTTAAGACAAAAAATCTTCCTCCCTCTCCTGACCCTTGTCTCGTGCCCTTCACCTGATGAAAATTGTACTTTTGACACGATCTCAGTCCACACCAACGTTGACAAGACAGACGACTAACAACTTCGTCTGCCGAAATAGACTATGAGGTAATTCGAAATTTATTGATTTTTTTTTTATGGCATATCAACCTCGGCGGGTCATTTATTAGCAACTAATTTTTTTTTTTTTTATTGCTGGTAATACCTTTTTCTTTCAACAATTTATTGTTGTTTTTATATACGTTTTGTGTCTAGTAATACTTTTTTCTTTTCGAGCACCAAGATTCATTGAGGATTTATTTTTTGTTTTTTTTTAAAGGGCAGGGTCCCCAAGTCCTACGCTGTTATTTAACCCATAACTGGAGGGAAGGGACAGATTAATACTTTTCCCAAAGGTACCAGTGCTTAAGTGAATGCATGGTATTCAACTGGAATTCGAACTCGGCTCAGCGATTTCTCTTTCCGAGCCGATATCGACTGCACCACAACGCACATCCGTCACTAAACGCTTACAGCACCTGGTACGAAATTTATTGCTTTATATATATATATAGGGTGTGATGGGTAAACTGTCGCTATTTTATATTTTTATTTTCGCGATGTGCGTTGTTTGTCTTTGATTTTGTCGACAGCACAGGATAGTAGGGTCAGTTGGGCACCGTTTGTGAGAAAAGGAGTATCATGACACATTTCATTTAACAAGGTGACCCTCCAGAAGAGATGCAGGAGCTTTTAAAGTCATCTGGAAACCGTGGTTGAAACCAGTGGCGATTTTACTCTTTGGTTTTTCAAGATATTTTTGTGTAATATTGATAAACATATCTGTAAAATGTGATGTCAGTTGTATTTTCATTTTCGCTTAATTTAGACAATTCACCCATCACAGTATTACTGCCATGTTTGGTCTGTTTTTTCGGTTATATATCTCTAGATTCCCGACAAAATCCAAAGATGAGTTTATAATGTTATCCACCCTGGCCTGTTTATAATGTTATCCACCCACTTCAGTCAGTTTCCTACCGAGCCATAAATTTCCTCTGTCTTTTGAATAAATATTTTTGTAGCAGTTGTTTTAATGAGAGTTCAACTCAACCAGTTTCTTCCTGTGAACCACTGTCCTATGGAACGGGCACTCAAAGAGGATGTTTCCCCGATTACTACAATCTGGACCTGTTCAAGTCTAGAGTTAACCATTATCTTTCCTTCCTAACCATACAAAATACCCCTTACCGTAACCCACTAACTCGAGTGTTTCTGGGCCTCGTACATGATGAACCTTACTGTTAAAAATATATACCATTCGTCCGTGAATTGAATATGACTGCCATTTTGGGGCTGTTGTTTCGGTTATATATCCCTAGATTCTCGACAAAATTAAAAAGTCTGTAATGTTATCCACCCTGGCCTGGGATATCAACTTCTGTCACTTTTCCACCGAGCCATAAATTCCCCCTGTCTTTTCTTTAAACATTTCTGTAGCAGTTATTTTAATGAGAGCTTGAACCCGGTACCATGATCACATAAATTTAAGCGTACTGTTAGATTGGCTATTAGGTCTCATCAATTTACTGTTGAAATAGATAAATATACCAGTACCTTTTATTCTAATGGTTTCTTTTTTCGCACTTCTCACCTCTGGAACCCTCTTCCGATTAATTGCATCCATACCACCTACCATCTTCAAAAAATGCAACGTTAATCTCCATTTTCTGTCTTCCTGAAACCTGTTCCTTTATTGTCCTTACATTTCACTATTTTTCTCATTCTCTTACACACCCATTAACCTCTTGCAACTTAGTCGCCTTGCTTGGGGGAAATAATTTAAAAACTCAGGAAACATATACACAGCAGTAATTAATTTTATAAAATACACGTATAGACTTCATAAAAAAAATATTTAGCATTATATTGCGAGATGGTATAATAATATATTCATAACATTCATAGCAATAAATTATTAAAGCATATTTTTAAAATCTACTTTGTATCAGTGATATCAATATAAACATTACATAATTTACTGCCTGGCAACTGCTTTATACCTGGTTGATATCTTTGCTTCATTGACCACCTGCTGACCAAATGACTGGTCAACCGAGCAATAGACCAGCCGGTCTGACTACTCCCAATCCGATGGCCAATGCAGCGGCCAAACTGCACTAGAAGTGGATAGGTTATGATCGGAGTAATCAAAGAGAGATAAGCGTGAGATAGAGAAAAAAAGGGATAGAGAGAGAGAGACGGAGAGAGAGAGAGAGAGAGAGAGAGAGAGAGAGAGAAAATACAAGAGATATAAAGAAGCGGCAATTCTTTTAATCTGAAGAATTTGCTAGTGAGTTAGAATCTATTGTTACGAACCGCAGTTCAAATCATCAACTAAACCTCAAAGATCAAACATGAAAAAGTGGAAAAGGAAGGTTTGGCCTGACTGGACAACTATGTTTGGTCGATGTACGCGTTGCATATATTGGATTGTAAATTTATGTACACAGGTTAATGTGTGTGTGTGTGTGTGTGTGTGTGTGTGTGTGTGTGTGTGTGTGTGTGTGTGTGTGTGTGACCGGACATCAAAGAAGAGAACGGAAGCCCGTCAGGGATCGAGGTAACACGAGAAAGGAAGGACAAATGATGTAGGAATGCAATTTGCGCACTCACTGGACTGAATACATATATAATTGTGCATAGGAAAATTTTCATTAGGCGTATTGCACTTGTAGTGCAGAATCGATGTCCATGGACGCTTATATGTAGCATTATTAGAACGAGCCCACACACACACACACACACACACACATATATATATATATATATATATATATATATATGAAGATAGAGAGGTAGAGTGGTTGAAGGGCTGCGTTGTGGTACTTTACCTTCTGAGTCATTCGTCATGGCCGTTTGAATATAAGCAATATTGCACGTTCATTACATTAGCTAACAGCAGGATTGCCTATAAAGACCCTGGGGGTGGGTGTTGTAGTTTGACCAGTAGAGATATTGATTCTTTCACTCACTGGTTTAGGTTTCAGTCCAATAACGAGTTTATGCAATATTGGTCTCCTTTTTTTTTTTTTTTTTTCATGTTCCGTGTGGTTAGATTATTGTTTATTTTATATTATTTGTAAAATTTGTCAAACAATAATCAGTCGGGTAATATAATAGCATTGGATGTTTGTGGAGCGTCACTCTCACTTGCGGTGGGGGGGTATGGAGATGACGAGAAGAGGTTAAAATCACGAGCGTTAGGACAGGGTGCGGTTAATTTCTATGCAGGCTTTCGACAATATTTGCTATAACTATTGAACCTGATTACAGGATCAAAGATGTTTCATCGGCTCCCTAAGGGTTACTCTGGTCTCTGAAGCAATTCAAAATCTCCACATATTTGAACTACTTCTGATTTGGATGAAAATAATTTTGATTTTCTTCAAGCCGCAAACAACTTCTGATAATATTAAAAACTTTGCCACAACCGAGATAGTCGAATAGCTCTTGCACTGTGCTTCTCAGATAGGAGGAATTTCAAGTCTTGTGGTGGCATTTTAGCCAATGGGAGATGAATTTCAGTTATTTTTATAAGTCATACGTATAATGGGAAAAATTAGTATTGAAAATTCACAATGGGAAATAATTGAGTAGATCTGAGATTTCAAGGTGGGGATGTACTCTGGAACTCAGAAGCATTGCTTTAACGAACACAAACTGTATGTAGAAAACCACTAAATTAATAGCAATTGATTTACTATTATTATTTAACTGGTACTTCGTTCAGCTTAATTACAGATGCTTGTCATTGCAACTAATCAGAGATAGTCAAGTAAAACTAAGATTAAATAAATACCAGTCAAAAATTAATAATGGTTGACAATTGTTCATTTAATACAATTCACGAGAAAACTACTATGCATACATGTTCAATATTTTTATATATTTCTTTTTTTTATAATCATTTCACCCCAAGAAAGGCAAAAATGACACTGATGCACAGGGGGTTACAGTGAGAGAATAAAAAGTATAGGGTATGTCGAAGAAAAGATAAGAAATGGATGTGAATCAAGTGGATAACAGATGGCAATTTATGACTGTAGCTATTGGGAAGCGTTATAACAGAAGACGGGAAGTGTGACACAGAGATCCGAAGGCGAATTGGCATGGCGAAGGAAGCATTCCAGAAGTTGAGCAAGGTATTAAGAAACAGGACAATTTCGCTAGAAACCAGGAAGAGAGTACTGGATTGCTATGTGCTGTCCGTCCTTCAATATGGCAGTGAATGCTGGACAATACCATCAAAGATGAAGGAAAAACTTGAAGCAACTGAAATGTGGTTCTACAGAAGGATGCTGTGAATATCATGGATCGAGCATGTGAGCAATGATGAGGTCTTGGAAATGATGGAACCAAAAACGAAATTAATACTGAGCATCAGGAAGAGATAGCTGAAGTTTCTGGGAGACGCAATGAGGAAGGAGGGCCTGGAGAACCTGATACTAACAGGCCAGAAAGAGGGAAAAAGAGACAGAGAAAAGCAACGGATAACATATTTGAATGACCTAATCAGGTAGATGACAGAACGAGGATTATACGGTATAACAGGAGAAGGCGTGCTCAGAGCTACCAGGGACAGGGAAACGTGGAAAGCCATGATCGCCTACGTTCTGAAGGGACAGGGCACATAGAAGAAGAAGAAGCTATTAGGGAGCAAGAAAATGAAAGTGAGTTCCACAAACAGGAAGTGCAAGAAAAAGAAGCTGTTATAGTAGAGATGGTTACACTCTTTCGACGGTACGGAAGCCGTGGTTGAAGACAATGGCGATTTTATGAAATAATTTTATTCTTTAGTATTCCAAAATATTTTTGTGTAATTTTGGTAAATGCATCTGAGTAGAAGAGGCGGTTACATTTAACTCGTTCGACAGTAGAAAGGTGGGACCTTAATGCTGAATTAGAAGCACGAGTGAATGCATGTGATCGAGGTACCAGGATAAAAAAAAACTCATCAGTGCAGTTGCCATGAAAATACTTGTAGAAAAGACTGAGATGAGTATTTGTCTATATTTCTGAGAGGAGATAGTATTTACAGTATTTACATTATTCGGACTATTGTGCTCATCGTTGTTGCCATTTGTACGACGTTTCAGCCGTTGTACGCTCTGGCCTTCTTCAGGTGCTAGGAATTTCGAACCGAACACTTTATTAGTTATCTCCTTTTAAAAAATATACAAGTGCAAACACAGATTTCAATACCGAATAGATACAGTTTCTTTTATCTCCTCCGTTTTCATCTATGCTAAATTTTTCTTTCTTTCTCTTTTGTCTTTAGCTATATTAAATTAATTTCTTCATTCTTTCTCATCCCTCTTTATCCATGCTAGATTAATCTTTATTTATTTATCTTTCTTTTCTTTCTTTCTCCGCCATCTTTATCTATGCTAAATTAATCTTCTTTCTTTCTTTCTTTCTTTCTTTCATTTTACTAAATTATTTTTCTTTCTCCGCCGTCTTTATTTATACTAAATTAATCTTTCTTTCTTTCTTTCTTTCTTTCTTTCTTTCTTTCTTTCTTTATCTATACTAAATTGTTTTTTCTTTCTCCGCAGTCTTTGTCTAGACTAAATTAATCTTTCGTTTTTCTCTTTTCTTTCTTTCTTTCTTTTTCTTTCTTCGTCTTTATTTATGTTATGCTAGATTAATCATTGCTTATTTCTCTCTTTCTCTTACTCTTTTTCTTTCTTTCTTGCCTTAGTTCATTCTTTCTTTCTTTCTTTCTTTCTCGTACGTCTTTATCTAAGCTAAATATTTTTCTTCTTTCTTTCTTTCTTTCTTTCTTTCTTTCTTTCTTTCTTTTCCGTTTTTATCTATGCCAGATAAATATTTCTTTCTTTCGTTCTCCTCGCTCATGTTTTGTTTAAAATTTGATCATTTCTGATTCTCATCTCTCTTTCAATCCTCCCCTTTCGATTAAATACAAACATTTTCAAAAATACAAGAATGACTTCATCTTTGACGCAGGCATTCACTCTTTGTGAAAAGCGTGTTTTTGTCATTTTCCAAGTCAATCATGATCATCTGTAAAAAGAACAGCCCAACATGTTAAATACAGATCGGGGATACTAGAATCAAGCCGGTACAAAAATTTAAATACCTGGCAAGTGTTATAACAGAAGACGGAAAGTGCGACACAGAGATCTGAAGGCGAATTGGCATGACAAAGGAAACATTCCAGAAGTTGAGTAAAGGATTAAGAAACAGGACAATTTCGCTAAAAACAAAGAAGAGAGGACTGGATTGCTATGTGTTGTCCGTTCTTCAATATGGCAGTGAATGCTGGACAATATCATCAAAGATGAAGGAACAACTTGAAGCAACTGAAATGTGATTCTACAGAAGGATGCTGCGAATATCATGGATCGAGCGTGTGAGCAATGATGAGGTCTTGGAAATGATGGAAACAAAAAGGAAATTAATACTGAGCATCAGGAAGAGACAGCTGAAGTTCCTGGGACACGCAATGAGGAAGGAGGACCTGGAGAACCTGATACTAACAGGCCAGAAAGAGGGAAAAAGAGACAGAGGAAAGCAACGGATAACGTATTTGAAGAATATAATCAGGTGAATGTTGGAACGAGACTTGCATGGTGTAACAGGAGAAGGTGTGCTAAGAGCCACCAGGGATAGGGAGACGTGGAAAGCCATGATCGCCTACGTCCTGAAGGGACAGGGCACATAGAAGAAGAAGAAGAAGAATGTAATTTCGACAGCCTCAAAATAATGAATAAAATCTAAAATGACAAATTATCTTTCTTCAGGGATAATTATTATTTTTCTTCAGGGATTAATTCTAACGTTAAGTAACTGTTTCTTAAACAATGTTTGAGGGAAAATTGTCTAAAATCGTTGATACGTATTAAGGTATACATGAAAATAAATAAAAGGAATAGCAATATGGAAATTTATTTTTACATCGCTTTTCCTTTGCCTTGAGGGACTTCATCAAGAAACGAAACGCGTAAGATAATTTTATTTTAAATTAAAATTCATCCGATGCAAGCCTCGAGAGCCACTAAAAATATAAGGTTACTAATTATGATGACTGAGCTTTGTGATATGAATGAAAGAGGAAGTGAAGGTTGTGTGAACAAGGAGGATGTATTAGTAGTCGGTTGATTTTATTTAGTGACATATCAACCATAGAGGTCGATATGTCACAAAATAAAATCAACTAGTTATTTAATACTAAATATTATGTCACTAAATAAAATCAATTCGTTATTTAATACTAAAATCTAAACATTTTGAACATAAGTTTATGGCTTCAACTAAATATATTTTGAATGCAATTGCACGCCTTCAACAACAGATAAAATGTATTTTTGCTCATTTTACTATAAACAGATATTGTTGATCATTTTTGTATAAGTAGATATTCCTGGTAGTTTAATACTTTCATAGTGTTTTGTTTTTGATTGAGGGTTTACTATTTGGTCATAGATGGGACCCTTTTCAGGTACTACCACTCGGACAGGGTGGACCTGGAAACAACAGCAATTAAGAGATGGTTCAACGCTCCTCAAAAGATCTATTTTTCTAATCAGAGGCCTTACTGCCAGATGTAGTTTATCGTCATACCCAGGACTGTAAGGAGGATAGACGTCAATTGACCCTTGACTTGAAAAGGTTGCGATTGTAACGCCCTTCGAAAGCATAGGCTTGGGAGTCTGTTCTATCAAGTAATAGTTGATGGGAGAAATCAGAGTTAAATTTTATCTTTTAAATTTGTAATACAGAGGAAATGTGGATGGTTTAAGTCCATTGATGTAGCCATGTGTGTCCTAGGTAAAGGTCTGAACTAGTAGAGTAAAAAAATGGTGCTCATCTAAACATTTGCCATGGAAATAGCAAGAGTGGCGTCTATGGTCAAGAGTGTTGAATGTCTCCCCGCTACAAGGTAGAGTAAACGACCGGAGAATTGGAAATGATATGACAGCAATATTTCATTTTAGGTCTGAATCTTGTAAATAAAGGGACATGTACTTCCCGGAGCGATAGAACCGCCATTCAAAGCATGGTGTTTTATTGAAGGGGCATGGATTCATGGTCACTGGGAAAAGAATAA
Source organism: Ascarosepion bandense (assembly GCA_037127315.1). NCBI lineage: Eukaryota > Metazoa > Mollusca > Cephalopoda > Sepiida > Sepiidae > Ascarosepion > Ascarosepion bandense. Next base: position 5,250,254 of record JBBBDQ010000441.1, read on the forward strand.
GATTTTGAACGGTGATGATAAAACGAGTTTAGATTTTAAAATTATTGTAATACATGCATTTTATAATCACTCTCTAAGTTAAAGCAACACTAATTTTATAGGACATAGGCAATCATGGGTCTCCCCAATTTTCTGATATTTGTAGCTCTTGAGTTTGAGTTTCAGCTTTGTTTAATGACATATGAACCTATGTCGGTTATTTAATGCCAAAAAAGTGGAGTTTTAAGGTATTTATTTAATATTCGGCTATAGTGAGAAGAGAGATTTATTCAGATTTTGATGAGAAAAATTTGTTTTTATTATAATTTTTATTTTAGAAAACTGAAGATGTCTTCCAGTATTGTATTCAAAAATGTATTGCTGGTAATAATATTTTTCCTTAAAAAATGTATATTTTTCTATAAAAGTATTTTTATTATTTTATTATTTTTTTTTTTTATAATCGTGTCTCCCCAAACAAGGCATTTTACTGCCACTGTTGAGCAGGGGTTACATAGAAGTAAAGTTATGAGAAAGAGTGACAGATTACAGGGCGGTGTCAGGAAGAGGGTAGGAGAAGAATGAGAATACTGATGAGAGTAGAGTGGACGAAGAAAGAAGCATGAGAGAGAGAGAGAATTGATGTAACTCTCATCTACCCAACCCTCATTCTCGGTATCCTTACCCGCCTATCACCCACCCTCTGACATTTCCTATATTTAATCAGCCTTTCTCCACTCTACGTAGCCCCCTGCGCAGTAGTGGCAGTGACATGCCTTGCTCGGGGTGAAACGCTTATAAAAAAAAAAAGTTAGTAAAGCAGTAGATGACTATTGACTTTACATTTAAATTCTTGAAGATTGTAGGTGTTAGAAAAGCAAGTAAACGGGAGGGAATTCCACAGGTGGGAAGTGCGAGAAAAGAAGCTGATGGGGTAGAATTTGCTTTTACAATTTATTGGTTTCACAGTAAAAGGGTGCAACCTAGTTGCTAATCTTATGGCTGAAGCAAATTCATGTATGGGGGGTGCCAGTGAGCTAAGTTCGTCTGAGCAGAAGCCATGAAGTATTTGTAGAAGAGATACAGGGTAGCCACGTTGCGCCGGTGAGAAAATAACTGTATCCGAGCCGCCAAGTTGGGATCAATCACATTTCAGTTTCTCCGTTGGATTTTGTCAAGGATCCTAGGTGGATAGCAGAAGCACCCGACCAGATATTGCAGCAGTATTCAATGCACGGGCGGATGGTAGATTTATATATATATATTTCTATAAAAGTCTATTTTTATACTTAGTGTTTTGATCCCAGTTTGAGGATAAAGTATTTGTCAATATCTGGGACCCTAACAGGTGCTACCACCCGAGGTCAAGTTGGACCTGGGAACAACAGCAATTAAGAGGTGATTCCATGGTCCTCACAACCTACTAATCAGAGGTTTTTCTGCCGGATGCAGTTTATTGTCATACCCAGGACCATATTTGTAGCTCTTAATGAATTTTATATCTTTTTTCATCTCTTCTAAACCTTGTTCGACCATCCATTTATTCAAGCTTAGGTTATGAATTGTTTTCATCTGTCCCTCTTGTCCTCTATCTGTCCTGTGGGCATTAGATTTTCCAAACCCACATAATTAGCCCTAAAAAATGCAACCTGATGTTAAGTATTAATGTTCTTTTGTTTTCAACTTCTCTAAAACATCATCGTGCTCATATGGTCGGTCCATCCCTTCAGCATCCTTATGTAGAACTCTATTTCTGTTTTGCATGCACTACCATATAGAAGGACTGATACTACGAAACAATTTAGCTCTCTTTTCTTTGAAACTATATTTTCCTATTTCTTAATACTTTGCTCAGCTTTAGAGTAGCATTTTTGCTCTCCCAATGCGCCTTCAGATTTTTGTCTTCTATTAAGAATACGTTTCCCAGATATCTAAATTCTTGCATTTATTTGATTTCAGTATTTCTAATTTATCATTTGCATGTCAGGTTGTCCTTTTTACTAACAACCATGCATTCAGTTTTCTTGCACTTGATTTTTTTCTTTTCAAGATGCTACATTAGAAAATATATTCGGTTTAAATGCAAAAGGAATCATAAAGATGACGGCAAAGGTGTTGTTGCAGACAGAAAAGGAAATTAGCAGTTAAGCAGGGTTCTATTTGCCTTAAAGCACATTCACTGGTTAAAATTTTCTCGCAGCCATAGCTGCTCAGTTTTGTAACGGAAACATGAACAAAGCAATTTGTAAAGAATTAATGGATTTTATTTTTTAATCTGACATATTTTTATTGCTTCAAAAGTTATTTTTAGTGGCTACCGTTATCTTTGTCAGCTCTGTTTTTTTAACAGTGTTTAATTCCAGTACCTGTCTGCGTACTCGATATGTTAGTCATATGAATAAAGTGTCACTGCCGACATTTGAATTTAAACACGGAACCTCAGAAAACAAACATAGTCGATCTCATTTTGTTGCAATTAGAGGAATCGTGCTGCTGGGATCACGTGACGTTGTAAAAATTATACATATATTAGTCATCCACATACAAGCCTGTTTTGCTGTATCACAGCTCGTCAGTGTGGCTAGACACACCCACCCGCTTCTGGCCGGGATCGAATCTTAACCGATTTGGTGTCAGTTAGAGTCGCTATCCCACTAAGCCATAGGCGCATAGAATCAGAGAAAGGAAATTTTAACGGTTTGTATATAAGCAGTGTATACACACGCCAGTCACCGAAAGAACTCAATTCATTTCTGAAGAGTCACGCATATATATATTGCAGAAGTGGAAACTGTTTTTAAAATTTTCTTCTCTAGAGAGCTCAATCGTAATGAGAACATGACATATTACTCATCCACATACAAGCCTGTTTCGCTGTATCACAGCTCATCAGTGTGGCTAGACACATCCACCCGTTTCTGGCCGGGATCGAAACTTGACCGATTTGGTGTCAGTTGGAGTCGCTTCCCCCTATATATATATATATATATATATATATATATATATATATATATAAAATCATGTATTGTTCATATTTATGTAAACATCTGTCTTATATCTTTTCTTTCGTTACCTGCTGCGTTGCTGACAGCAAGATGATGAAATATAAAATCTAAATTATTTGTCCATTTGAAATACTACATTTATCAGAACATAAATTCTGTCTAAAAGTGCTGTCCATCATTAAAATAACTTCAAATTTCACTTTTCAGGTTTAAACTCTTTTCACATTATTGCCAGAGTGAAAGGAAAATTAGCCCTTGCATTACAGATGTCCATTTCAATTTGATTCAGATTATATGTGTTTGTATTTTTGCAGGGTTGCCTGTATATTTTAATTCAATGACAGACTCCAATGACAGTTATTCCTACAAAATAAAAAAATATGATTATCGAATTTATAAAAAAAATTTCTATAAAATATTATTTTCATCTTATTTTTTGGGAACTTAATTTAACATTCTTTTTGTCTGCAACTTCTCTAACTTTATTATTTTATTATTCTACTTAAACTAGAGATTGTTCAGACTGAGGAGGAGTAGGGCATATGATTCTAATATCTTCTTTTTAACCTAAATTCTGTGTATGTATATATGTATGTATGTATGTATGTAACTGTGTTCGTGTGTATACATTAAATGGCACAGGTACATGTAAACCACACGCACACCACACAGACAGAATCATATCCATACGCGCAATACAAAGTCAAAAGCAGGCATTGTGTGACGTACAGAGAATCGTGTGTTTTTGTTTTTTTTTATATATATACAAAACTATTTTTTGTAACTCGCTGACGCGTGTTGAAATTCTCACAATATTTAGTATTGTCAAAATTATGCCTAACATCTTCCGTCGTGATTTACAAACAAAACTCTACGTTTAATTTTGCAGACCAATCGGTAAAATTTGAATAAGCTGATTTGTTTGGAAATATACTTAGACAAAAAACCCTACTTCGCTGTTTAATAATTTCTTTAATTTTATAGGACTTCATGATAAACAATATATTTTTAAGTAGTTTTTCTTTTCTCTTTTTAACAGCGAAGAATAAGTTATGATTTCTTCTTTTTAATTTTTTAAATAATCATATCGACCCAAACAAGGCATTTTACTGCCACTGTTCTTGCAGGAGGTTACATCGGAGAAAAGTTATGAGAAAGACTGACAGGTTATAGGGGGTGTCATGAAGTGGGCAAGAGAAGGTTGAGAATACTGATGAGTGGAGTAGACGGAGAAAGAAGCATGAGAGAGAGGATGTAGGTTAGTGAGATAAGAGATGACTATTGACTTTACATTTAAATTCTTGGAGATTGTAGCTGTCGGGGAAGCAAGTAAACGGAAGGGAATTCCACAAGCGGAAAGTGCGAGAGAAAAGAAGCTGCTGGAGTAGAATTTGCTTTTACATTTCATTGATTTCACAGTAAAAGGGTGGGACCTAGTTGCTAATTTTGTGGCTCGAGTAAATTCATATCTAGGGGTCACCAGTGAGCTAGGTTCATCGGAGCAGAAGCCGTGAAAATTATTACTATTGAGCATGCAACATGAGCTTAAGTATTTATTTCTACAACCGAATTCCAACTTTTTGAAGCCTCTGGACTTGTGATTTGATTACATTTCCCGCAAAGGCAAGTTGATCTGGAAACTGAATTCTTGTATAGAAAACTTAAAGAAATAATATGCAAAAAACAAAAAAAAATATTACATTCATTTTAATAAGTAGGTTATTTTCATCATGAAATTGTTTTTAAAATAGTGGGAGTGTTTTGTATGTTAAATAATAAAACTTTTAATTTTTCCAAAAATTTTAATTAAAATTGATTGTACTAAGCTATGTACCCGAGTAAAACCAACTGTACTTTGTACCCCCTTACCTGTTTGCACCTCCCCTTAAAATCGAATTTCGATCGGTCACTGTATGGCTATTTTGATGGGTGTGACGGACAGACGGACAAACGCACTCGCCACAATTTACTCCAGATCATCAGAAAGTTGGAAAGATAAAAACTGTTTCGTTTGTATAAATAAATGAAAATTTGTTTATAGAGCAAAATAACATCAAGTTGTAGGAATTGAAATTGTTGTCTGTGTAAATGTTCTCAGAAAAAGTGCAGTGAGAAGTTTAATGAATTAAGAATGTGTCCATTTTAGCGAAATGTGAAATTTGACTTGTACAAATAAAGATACAAGTCCATATTTTCGATGTGATGTATCAACAGGGTGGTAGTATTGTCTTCTTCCTCTCTTTCTGTTGTGGACGGCAAGTAGTTGAAGAGGAAGGAGGAGAAATTATGAAAGCAGCACGAGAAAGAAAGTGGGAGGGTGCGAATGTAGGTGCCTGATTATTTTCTTGATACATTATCCTGGATTGATATATATATATATATATATTGTCATCAGCAGACAGATCTGTTTCGTTGTATCACAGCTCATCAGTACAGTTAGACTCCGATTGTTTTTTTAACCCAGGATTGAAACCCGACCGAATTGGTGTCAGTCGGCGATTCTACCTCTGGGCTATGGGCGTTCGGTTGAAGAAGGCAGACCTTTTAGCGCGTATATTATCATTATACGCGCCCAATAGCCAGAGTATATATATCCTAATAGACCGAAAAACGAGAAACATGTAGCCAAGTCGATCACGTGATTGGCTTCCAATGCAAACTCTGGAAGAAACATGTCACGGGTCATTAAAAGTTCAGTTTGTTGTTTTCAGCAAATCCCTCTTTTTTCATTGATTAATAAATATTTTCACACTTTCTTGCGAATTTGCAAACAGTGAAGAAAAGAAAGTTATTTTAATTTTGGACTCACAACAAAATAATTTATCTAAGAAAAAAATTAAGAAACGGAAAATTTTTCTTTAGAAACAACAAAACAGTGCTGAAATGTTATGTAATATCGGGTCTTTAATAAAGATAATTTCAAAACTTGACCCCCATAAGGCCAGCGGAGTGACGGAATCCCGGTCATTGTCTTCAAGAAATGTGGTACTGAATTCCTTTCTGTCCTCTCTAAACTCTATAATCACTGCCTCTTTGTTTCTTGTTTTTCTGCCTGTGGTTCCTGTATAAGAACTCAGGAAAGCCGTCAGACTCCTCTAATTATCGCCTCATCAGCCTCCTACCAATTTTCGGTAAATTGTTCGAGGCTATCATTAATGCTGAAATAGTTCGACATTCACCGTCCATAAACTATTCTCGGACAGACAGTATGGGTTCCGCTTTGATAGGTCTACTGCTGATTTACTAACGACCATCACCGAGTACATATACCAGGCCCTCGATAAGAACGGCAAAGCTCGAGATGTTGTCCTGGATATCTCCAAAGCATTTGATAGTCTGGCACGCCGCATTTCTGCTCAAGCTACAGGGCTATGGTATCACTGGTTGCTTGCTTGGTTTGGTCGAATCGTTCCTATCAAACTGCATAATGAAGGTTGTCTTGAACGGGCACGCCTCAAGATCCTATCACAAGAACGAAGGTGCCCGCCAGGGCACCATCCTAAGACCGACGCTCTTTCTGATCTTCATCAATGATATCTATGATGTGGTCAAATCCCAAGTAGGCATTTACGCTAACGACGCTACCATTTACTCCTGCCTCAGTCAGAAATCTACCAAGGCAGACTCTGTTGATCTTGAGAAGGAATCTCCAATCTGTAGTGGACTGGGGTAAAAAATGGTTCGTAAACTCTGATGCTTCCAAAACGAAGCTGCTACCCGTCAACCACCAGAGACAGTCCCTCCTGCACCCCCATCAAGATGGATCTAGCTAGTCTCCTCGAAAACAATACACTGCGCCTACTCGACCTTATTCTCTCAGCCGACCTCAAGTGGAACGACTTCTTCTTCTTCTATATGCCCTGTCCCTTCAGGACGTAGGAGATCATGGATCTCCACGTCTCCCTATCCCTTGTGGCTCTTAGTATGTTTGCTCCTGTTGCTCCTGGCAACCCCCGTTCCGTCATCCACCTGATCAGACCCTGCAAATATGTTATCCGCTGCCTTCCTCTGTCTCTCCTTCCTTCTATCTGTCCAGTCAGTATCAGGTTCTCCAGGCTCTCCTTCCTCATTGCATGTCCCAGGAACTTCAGTTGTCTCTTCCTGATGCCCAGCATCAATTTCCTTTTTGTTGCCATTCTTTCTAACACTTCGTCGTTGCTTGTATGCTCAGTCCACGATATCTGTAGCATCCTTCTGTAGAACCACATTTCGGCCGCTTCCAGTTATGTCCTCATTTTCGATGATATTGTCCAGCATTCACAGCCGTATTGAAGAACTGACATCACGTAGCAGTCTAGCACTATTTTCTTCGTTTCTATTGAGATCTTCCTGTGTGTTAGTATTTTGCTCATCTTCTGGAACGCGTCCTTTGCCATGCCAATTCGCCTTCGGATGTCCGTGTCGCACTTTCCATCTCCTGTTAGAACACTTCCTAGGTACTTAAATTCTTGGACTTGTTTGATTCTGTTATCCCCTACCTGTATTTGGCATTTTGGGTTGTATCTTTTGCTGATGACCATGCACTCAGTTTTCTTAAAGTTTATTTGTAGTCCTTTCTTGTCACTCTCCACTGCTACTTTCTGTATGAGATCTTGCAGTTTCCTTTCCGTGTCCGCAATCAGTACTGTATCGTCCGCGTATCTGATGTTGTTCAGGTTGTGGCCTCCAATAACAAATCCTGGTGTGTCATCTAGGGTCCTCAAAATATTCTCGCTGTATAGGTTGAACAAATCCGGTGAAAAGACACATCCTTGTCTTACGCCTTTTTCTATCTTTGTGTATCTACTGAGGTCGTTACCTGTCCGTATGCAGGCCGTTTGCTGCCAGTAGAGATTCTTGATTATTCTTATGTCTTTGCCGAAAATGTCGAGGTTGCCTAGCATTTCCATCAATTCTTTGTGTCGTATTTTGTCGAATGCTTTCGCGTAATCAATGAAGCATAGTGAATAGCTGCTAGGAAAGTTTGGTCACTGTCCCGAGTCAGAAAGTTCTTCTCGCCTGATTCCATTTTGCACAAATCAACCATCCGCCCATGTATTGAATACTGTTTTAAATCTAGTCAGGTGCCCTTGCTATTCATCTCGGGGTTTCTCAAGTGGAAGGACTAGATTGAATCAATGGCTAAATCATCTGTTAGGAAGGTTGGGTCACTCTGTCTAAAAATATTTTCATGGCTTCTGCTCCAACGAACTTAGCTTCCTGGTGGCTCCTCTACAAGAATTTACTCGAATAACCAGACCGGCAACCAGGTCCCACCCTTTTGCAGTCAAAACGACCAAATGCAGCCCTCACTTCAATTCCCTAAGCTTCTTTTCTCGCACATCCTACCTGTGGAACTCCTTTCCGCATTCTTGCTTCCTTGATAACTACAATCTCCAAGAGTTTAAATGCAACGTAAACTTCCATCTCCTATCCCCTTGACTCTCATATTTCCCTTACCTTTTCTCCAACACCCCTGAATCTCGTTCTTCTCCCCCTTTTCATTCTGCTCACATGCAACTCTCTTCACACCAGTATTCTTATCCTTCTCTTGCTCATTCTTTGACACCCCCTGTAACTGATTACTTTTTCTCTTCGCACTCCTCTTATATAATCCTTCACTTTCCTCTTATGTGGCCCTCTACGCACCAGTGGCAGAATTGCCTTGCTTGAGGTGAAATGATTTTAAAAAAAGGCAGTGAACATTAAATAATTTCCTCAAATACTTAGAAGAGACTTTAGAAAAAAAGAGATGTGGTTCTGCAGCAGGTAGATGAGAATATCATGGACTGAGCAATGATGAAGTTGTCAAATTTAAAACTAGCAGTATAACCCGGCGTTGCTCGGGTGTAATGAAAGCTTTAAAACTAATCCATGGACTTAGCCTAAAGAATATTTGTGTGAAGTTTGGTGAGAATCGGATAAAAATTGTGGATTTGTATAAAGGACATACAGACAGATAAACAGACACACACACAAACATTTTGCCCTTTGTATATATATATATATATATATATATAATACATTTTGCCCTTTATATAATATATATATATATATATATATATATATATATATATATATATATTATCGATCTTCTGCACTATTGTAAGAACTGCAACCTTGAAACTTCTGAATATCGTTTCTTATGTCTTTGTCTATGACTGTATCAAATTTGATTAAAATCGGGCCACTCCTTCTATAACCCGAATTTTTCGATTATCGATTTTCGATATTTATCGGGCGTACCTCGACACAAAACCTAGCTAAGAACCCTCTTGTACGCTTATAATACAACTGTGTATATTTTCAAGAAAATCGCTTCAGCTGTTTCGGAGTCTATAGGTAACGGACACACACACACACACACACACACACACAGACAAAGTTCCATTTATAAATAAGTTTAGATTTAGATCAGAAAGAGACAATTGGAATAGTTTGGAAACATAACAAAAGAGAGTTAGAAAACGTTGGCACTCACAAAACATATTGAAGGTAAGTGGGTCAGAAGTACAAGTAACTTATCTAACACGCTTGGCAGAACAGGAACCGAAATGGATAGTAAAAAACAAATATTATAAATCCACAAAAAGTAGGTAGTTGTGATCGCCAATGTCATGGAAAAAAAACAGCACATACTGAAAAATTTCTTTAATATCTAAATGATCACAATTGTGTGTGGCAAGGCGCAATTAAACAGGAGCCACTTTACCAATCTTGTCTCCTGTATTTATCTCTAAAACAGTTTTTAAACGGAAACTTATCAGCACATGTTAGATGCGGCCGGTGCCTGTCGGTCGGGAATGTCAGATTTGCATTAGGCGAGACAGGGAGATGGGCTGGTTGTTTGCTTTTGACGATTCTCTGCCCACCGTCAGCTGGCATGACCAGCTCAAGGTGGTGTGAGTGAGTCATTGCCTATGAAGTATAAACTCGAATCTCTCAAGTGAAGTGAATAAGTGTGCTATGTAACTCGCCCAGAAGGCAAAGGCAGACGGTGAGTAAAAGTGAGGCGTGCTCATAGAAAGACCTAGATTTGATTAGAGACAGGGAAAGCAGCGGATAGCAGAGAAGGGTTTGGGTGGGGTAACAGAAGAAAGCGTGCTAAGAGCCACCAGGGATAGAGAGACGTGGAAGGCAATGAACGCCTACGTCTTGAAGGAACATAGAAAAGGTGATTAATAAATCGGTGTGGATGGATTTGAGGTTGAGTTCAGAGTGGCAGTTTTATTATCAGCCAAAAATTTCGTTGATACAAATGGTCGTCTCGTCTCGTTTTTTTTTTTTTTACATCTAAGAACGATGTTATGGGCACACAAATAAAATGACTCTTCACTGAGACGCTTAGGGCGCAAATATATATATATTTCTTTAAACGTCGTTTTCTTTTCAGGACGTAAGCAATCATGGACCTCCACTTAATCCTATCGCTTGTAACTCTTAGAGCTTTTTCTTGATATCTCTTTTCCTCTATCTGTCCCGTGAGTATTGGATTCTCAAAGACCTTCTTCCTCATTATGTTCCAGAAAATTCAGCTGTCTCTTCCTGATGTTAAGTATAAGTTTCTTTTTCGTTATCATCTTCTCCAAAACCTTGTGGTTGCTCACATATTCTGTCCATGGTATCCTCAGCATCCTTCTGTAGAACCACGTTTCTGTTGCTTCGAGTCTCTCCTTCGTCTTTGAGGAGATTGTCCAGCACACGCTGCCACATAGAAGAAAAGATATCTAAACTTATTTATAAATGGCACTTTGTGTGTGCGTGTGTGTGTGTGTGTGTATCCGTTACCTATAGACTCCGAAACGGCTGAACCGATTTTCTTGAAAATTGACACAGTTGTACTATAAGCGTCTGCGAGTGTTCTTAGCTAGGTTTTGTGTCGAGGTATCCCCGATAAATATAAAAAATCGATAATCGAAAAAAACGGGTTATAGAAGGAGTGGTTCGATTTTAATCAAACTTGATACACTCATAGACAAAAACATAAGAAACGATATTCAGAAGTTTCAAGGTTGCAGTTTTTACAATAGTGCAGAAAATCGATAATATATATATATATATATATATATATATATATATATAAGACAAGATGTGTGTGTGTGTGTGTGTGTGTGTGTGTGTGTTTGTTTATCTGCCTGTATGTCTGTATTTTTTTCAGCCCTTTTATTTTAGTTTTCGCTTCGGGTTTGGCTCTAAGTAGATATCATTATAGTTCTTAGTCTAAGCCATGATACCATTTCCTCAGAGGACTTATTTAGCCTTCAAAATTCAGTTTACGACGAAAAAAACTTATTTGATATCGATACCAGGAAATCAAAACTTGACTTACATCCATTCATTTTTCTTTCAGTCTACGGTTTCACTTTAACTGGAAACAACTATTGCTTTTAAATCTTTCGTGCCAACGTCCAAAGAGTCTGAGCTCCGGGACCATGGATTAGTTCCATTACACCCGAGCAATAAAAGTCCAATACTCTTTTCTGTTTCCAACGAAATCTTTCTGTCTCTCAATACTCTGCTTCGCTTTTGAAATACGTGTTTGGCTATTCCAATGCGCCTTCAGATCTCAGTGTCCTCTGTCAGAACAGTGACATTACATCAGATTTGGGTGAGAACAATATATATTTATAAATATATAATTTTAAATATATATTTAAAGATGCATGCATGCACCCATATAAAAAAAAGAGTGTGTGTGTGTGTGCGTGAGAGAGAGAGAGAGAGAGAGAGAGACAGACAGAGTGAGAAAGAGAGATCAAGTTGGCTGTCATAGTTGTTCACTTTTTACTGGCACTAGTTGCGGGGGATCGAATGCTGATTTTCTTCAAACATTCTTGATTTGGATAATTAAACGCAAATTTATCCTATGTGTTTAACAGAGATTAGGGCCCAAAAACCCGAACACGCATTAGAATAGCGAAAGAGGCTTTTTAAAAGCTAAGCAAAGTGCTGAGAAACAGAAAATAATTCATTAGAAACAAAGAAACGAGTTTTAGATTGCCATTGCGTTGTGGTGCATTGGATATCGGGCTCGGAACGAGAAATTGGGGAGCCGAGTTTGAATTCCAGCTGAATTCATTGCATTCACTTACGCGCAAATACTCTTGGGAAAGGTATTAATCCTACTATTACTTCTAGTTATGGATTAAATAGCAGGATAGATTGGGTTCTAGAGCCTTGGTCGGCAACCAGTCTACCTCAGAAAGCAATGGCAACCTACTGCGGGATAATCTTCTGCCCAGTCAGCCATGTCTCTTTCGAGACATGACCGCCCAAGCGTGTATCACGTATGGCACTTAACTGACTGACTGATGTGATATCCATTCTCTTATGTGACAGTGGATGCTGGGAAATCTCCCCAAAGATGAGGAGAAAACTAGAAGCCACAAAAGGATACAGCGACTTCCCTGTAGGTAGAGAGTAAGTAGCGAGAAGGTCGTAATAAATAATGGCAACAAAAATGAACTCTTATACTCAGAATCAGGAAGAGACAGCTGAAATTTCTTTAACACATAATAAGGACAGAGAGCTTGGAAAACGTGATTCTCGTAGGACATATTGAAAGCAAGAGAGATAGGGGACGGCAGCGAGCTACCTACTTGACGTGCTTGTGTGAATGGATGGTGAATCAGGGGTCTGGAGCTTTAGCAAATAAAAACTGCTAAGCGCAATAAGTGTTAAGGAGTTCTGTGAAGCCATATTCACTGAAACCCTAAAGAGACATGGCACATAGAAGACTCTATACCACCAGATAGATAGAGCAGCCAGTTAAGTGCCATACGTGATACACACTTGGGCGATCATGTCTCGAAAGAGACATGACTGACTGGGCAGAAGATTCTCCCGCAGTAGGTTGTCATTACTTTCTTTGTACCCACTTACTTGTTTGCACCTCTCTCGAATTTTTTTTCGATCGGTCAGTGTATGACTGGTTGCCAGCCAAGACTATAGAACCTAATTTGTCCTGTTATTTAACCCATAACTGGAGGGAAGAGATGGATTCATACATTTCCCAAGGGTATTTGCGCGTAACTGAATGTAGGCAATTCAACTGGAATTCGAACTCGACTCTCCGATTTCCCGTTCCGAGCCGATATTCCCTGCACCACAACGCACTATAGGATTAAATTGTTTTTTTTATTAAGGTGTTAGTGTGCGCTCATCGTTTCGCAGACTTGCTTGCCGTTGGCCAACATTACTTTTTGTGTTGTCGCAAAATTTCGACTCATACGGGTCATCATCAGGAGGTGGAAGTGAGAAAAGAATACTAAGTGTCTTTTTAAAAGTCGATTTTATCAATTTTTTTCTTTTACCTTGTCGTTCTTTTTTTATTTTTAAATTAACCTGTCATATGACAGGAATGTCCAATAACTTTTTCTCTTTTAAAGCCCGAACCCCCGCCACCCGATTACGAAAAAATATGAGTTGGACGCTTGGACAACTCAACATAAACTTTGTCCAATTTATGCCCACAAGACAACGACATTTGTGAAAGGATATTAGTGCATACGAATAATGATCATTAGATTTAATAGATTTAAAAATATCTAGTATCTATAATAATATATACACATACACACACACTCCCCCCCATATATATATATATATATATATTAATCATATCACCCCAAGAAAGGCGAAAACGCCACTGATGCGCAGGGGGCTATGTAAGAGTGAAAAGATTCGAAAAGAGAAAAACCGGAAACCACATCCTAAACAGGAAACAAGGGATGAGCCTCTTCACCTGTTCAATAGACGTGGGTGGAGTGTGAACCGGGCGATATGCACAAACACTTAATTTTAAAGCGATTAAGAACATTGTGTACAAGAAATAAAAGGTTTAAAATATTTCTACAAAAATATGCGTATTTTTGCTTTTTCTTTTGATATCGAACACTCTAATTTCAAAGTCTACTTATCTTAGAACTGTTTTATAATTTTTTTTTTTTTTTTTTTGCGAGATAGAATGTTCCCTATTGTTATAAGCTGCTTGCCAAAATACATTTTATCAGTAAAAACACTGAAAAAAAAACAACCTTGGCGCTAAACAACGCCACAACTACACGAACACACACACACACACACACACACACACACACACACACACACATACACACACACACACACGCAAGCAAGTTTGATAAAAAAAAGAACCGATAAGGTCTTCTTGTTTAATTTTTTATTATATTTTCCAATTTCCGGATACAAGTGTTGCGTGTTGTGCTTGAAGTTGTGGATAAGTAACAGTGTGTTGACGTGGCTTGGCGTTTTGTTGCATAAGAATGCAGAATGATGATTTGGGGTGATTAGAAATTAGAAATGCATCGCAAAAACTCCCGAGGGGATCTTTTAAATAATTAGGACCGAACTGGGAAAAAGAAACGGAAAAATAAAATTACATCGGATATAAAATGCAATTGCTGAGGGATTCCGAGAGAGTTGAACCCCGAATGAGTTGTGGCGAAAAGTAATTATCTATGGAATTTCTCAAAAAGTGATCTGATAAGGATAAATATTTGCTTGTGTTCCGAGTTGAAATCTAATCTCAGATGGACAAATTGTTATAACTACGATGCTAAGCCGCAAGTTAATTTCTCATTAAAAGTTGGAAAAATGTTGGTTTTTTTTTTCTTTTTTTTCTTATTTGTTCTTTTCTGGGGCTATATGTTTTTTCTGAAACAATAGAAAATGAGATAATCTAAATGAAGGTGGAAATTTTTATATACACCAATGTCAAAAATGGGGAAAAAGGGTGTTCAGAAGAATCGATTATATAAACCGGTCGAGCATTTGGCTTTGGGCGGCACCTGGGAGAGCTCAGAACGACGTGTTAAAATCTCCTCTGCTCGCACACACGTGTGGACAGAACGGACACACAGACACAAACACAGACACAAACGTCACTCTTCCAGACTTGCTGTTTGGCTGAAACGGCGACTACTACTAACTACATAATCAATTGCAGCTAGAATGGAGAGAATTGAAACATTCGGAAATCAAATACCTCAGAAATATTCAAATCGCCATTTTACTACCTAGATTCGTGCAATATTCCCCGTCAATAAATTGTTAGATTTTCTAATGTGCTCGTTCGCCATTGAAGAGAGCTAGACTAGATAAGGCGGGAAACAAGTTACCACTCTCCCCAAAAGGAATTAATAACTCCTTCCGCGCGGGACACGACAAACGAATCGGTGATCACTGTCAAAAAACGGTCTCATTTCAGAGATCGTGAGACGAACTGGAACCACTGTTCAGAGGAACGTATCCAAGAGAGTGTTTAGTGAGCGCCTATTTACATTCGATTTAATGACAGCGAGCGACCAGATTACCAGTGGCGATTCTACGTGGAGTGGGTGCGGAAGGGATCAAGGCTTTCCCAGAATTTCGGTTGCACCCCCACAACTTTTATAATCTTCAAAAATTTATGAAACTGATCAATCCTGATTTTGATAAGATTTGATCTTCAGCATTTATCCCTCTGCGTTTTCTTTTTCGTTTAGCAATGCCGACATTTAATAAAAGAATCAAAGAAAAGGAGTTAGTAGAGAAACAGTTTTAGACCTCTTCTTTCCCTAATTATAGTGGTCACCACTCATCACCGAAATGATAAAGCGAACTAGACGTCTTTTTGTCTCTCATATTCGATTCCTTACGGTTAAACGCAGTTATAATTCCAAACAACTTTTTACAAAACATAGCACAAACACGCACACGACACTACAACTATAAACCAACAGTGCATTAAGGATAAATTTTAGAATCATAAAAAACGCCCTTCAACTACAAACAGCGACCCCCGAAGAAGCAGGAGTATCTGCAAAAATGGTGAAGTCAGTTGCTGAATATTCTGTAACTCTTGCTTGACATTCATCTTTTTCATTCATTCTCATTCAGTGAAGAGTAACATACTTGTACTCAAACTCGCTCCTAAGTTGTGTATATGATCGTAATATAATAGTATGAAAATGAAGACATTGCTTGCGTTTGCCCCCCCTCCCCCTCAGAAAAATCTCGGCCCCCCTATGTGCCCCCACTCAACTTTCAGGTTTCCACAAACGCCACTGCTGATCACAATTGATTTAACGAACGGGCTTCGGGTCCACGTACTACTATTTATAAATAAGCTGTTTTAAGTTCATATTTTGTGATTTTTGTTCAATTAATTTCGGCTATTACAGTCATTGTCAAGAACAAGTGACGTGTCTGTGCAGTAGTTAGAATTTCTTTGTCGAGATTCTGGTATTCTTTGAGATAAATAGAATGCTTACAAGGTCACTCAGAGAATGAAATACGTCGGCTAAGATAAGTTTTTCTTTTCTCTTTATTTACACACACACACACACACACACACACACACACACACACACACACACACACACACACACACACACATGAGAGAGGCTTAATGTATTTGAGCCAATATTATTAGCACCATACTCTCTTTCATGGGTGACTATATGTTAACAGACACATATATATATGTATATATATGTCTGCTGATGACTATATATATATATATATATATATATAGTCATCAGTATAGTCATATATATATATATATAGTCATCAGCAGACATATATATACATATATATATGTGTCTGTTAACATATAGTCACCCATGAAAGAGAGTATGGTGCTAATAATATTGGCTCAAATACATTAAGCCTCTCTCATGTGTGTGTGTGTGTGTGTGTGTGTGTGTGTGTGTGTGTGTGTGTGTGTGTGTTAAATGGATGTGCGACATGCGGGTGTGTAATATTTCTTATCATGAAAGTACAAGTGGAAATAATTTTTCACGCGGTTCCAAACAAGTGTGTTAATCCTAAAAGATGCTGGTCATCCTTCCAATGAAATTTATTACTGAATGCCCAGGAGGCACTGGTACACTGCCAACAGTTAAACAATATATGTATCTCCACCCCAGTCTTCACCCAGTATCTTTTCACTTTTACGAGAAAACAAGACAGATTTTTGGATTAATTTATGGACCCAACATGCAAACAGCCAAGCGGATCTAATTTTATAACATTCGCATGTTAAAAAGAAAAAAATATAATTGATAAAATTTTACTACATTTTTCCAGGAAATTTAGCTTTTGACTATCGGGAAGTTCTTGTAAACTAACCATATCTGAAGAATTTTGGTTTGGTTTGGTTTGGTTGCTAACGGAATATGAACCTCTACGTCCCATTTGATAGAATCGTTGGTTGAAGGAAGCCAGTCACTTGACCCAAACAGCTGTTACTTTGTAGTGAACGAAATTTAAATCTAATTTAAAAATTTAAATCTGACTCATTGTTAGAAATAAACGAATTTTATCGAATTACAAACTTTTCTTAACAGACACATAACTCACAAAATTTCACACCTCGATGCGAAATGTTTGTCGTCCAGTGGAAAGGCCAGAATCGCATCCTGGAGTGAATTCCCAAACGAAATAAAAGACGTGCAAATTTTGGCCGGAGTCAGAGAGTTAAGATGACGAGTAATTAACACGTACCCTTGACAAACGTCAAGCGAGCGTTATTATTATTGTCTCTATCTTTCACTCTCACCTCTCACCGCCTTCTTCTTCATCGTTCACCACTCACCTCCTGCCTTTTCACCATTCACTGTGAGCGATAACTTCAAAGAGACTCCTACTCAAAGATAACGCCCACACATACGCTCCTGCCTACGTACACAAAAACTCACTCGTGCAAGACTACTATAAACTCTCTTGATAACCTTAACCTCTTAATACTATTTCTCTTGGAACGTTTAACTTTTACCAATTCATGTTATTCTTTTCTATCAATAATTTTCTATTCAAACATGCAAAAGGTATACTTTTATTCTTCCACAAATCCGCACATTCCAATCTACAACGTTCTGAGTTTAGCGAGAACTATAAATAAATAACAAGGCCAAACGCTTAAAAAAACTTGGAATTTGGCTCCGGAAATAAATATTAACGTATAGCTAGTTGCATGCTGCATGCTCAAGAGTAAATCATAAAAATCTATTGCAGTTAAAAAGGAAAAAGAAAAAAATAATTTTCCTTAAAATATTTAGTTTACCACGAAGTCCTATAAAATTAAATTAAATTAAAAAACTTTTTAAACCGCGAAATATGGGTTTTATCAAAGTATTTTTCCAATCGAATCAGCTTATTTACATTTCATCGATTGGTTTGCGAAATTGAACGAAACGTAGAGTTTGTAAACCTTTTATAATTCAGGCTATGCAAC
The DNA here is from genome assembly GCA_037127315.1 of Ascarosepion bandense. Taxonomy (NCBI): domain Eukaryota; kingdom Metazoa; phylum Mollusca; class Cephalopoda; order Sepiida; family Sepiidae; genus Ascarosepion; species Ascarosepion bandense. Next base: position 5,268,452 of record JBBBDQ010000441.1, read on the forward strand.
TTTTGGACAGTTGATTGACAAGTTTGAGGCCGTGCGTTATCCTGCAGCAAAATTGGCGGTCATCCTTATTCACAAGTCTAGGATGTTTCTTTTTCAATTATTCGTACATCCACTCAATTTTTCCACAATAAATTCGATAATGGTTTTACGATGCTTCGCTCGCCAAGTTCCAGTTAAGAATTTTGCAATAATTATTACAGGTGTATATTAAAAAAAAATTCTTATATAAGCCAATAAAGTTCAAATTTATACATTTCCTACAATTATTAGGTTATCACGCAAGAAATGACGCACTTTACAGGAAATTAATAAAATTCTTCTGAAACGTTAAATAAGTAATTTATTAGGTTATCACGCATGAATGGACGCAGTTTATAATAAATTTATAAAACTCTACTGAAATGTTAAATAACTAATGTATTTAGTGGAAATAGTGTTAAATGAATGACTTTTCTACAACGTATCTCTAAATGTTTGATCCCGTCTTTTGAAAAAAGTCATCCTTTGATACGACAATCAGCTCAAATGCTTCGATTACTTCTTCCTTATTGGATTATGTTTTATTGCGTATAACAAAAAAACTCAGAACTCTTAAATAAAGGATAATCAGTAGGAGAGATATTAGGCCAACCTAAAGGATGAGGTAAAATTTCATAATTCAGGCTATGAAACTTTTGGACAGTTGATTGAGCAGCGTGCGGCCGTGCGTTGTCGTGCACCAAAATTTGGGCATTCCTATTTGCAAATCTAGGATATGTCTTTTTCAATTTTTCGTGCATATACTCAATTTCTTCATAAGGTTGCTGTTATTATTTTTTCTCGAGGCAAGAATGAATAATGAATAACCCCTTTGAAAGACTGCCATACGTTAACCATTAACTTTTTAGGATGCAGTGGAGGTTTTGGGTATTGTTTTAGTGATTCTCTAACTTCTCTAATCATTAGCCTACACTCTTACTGTTGACAAAAAGAGTATCCAGTTCTCATCGCATGCAGGGCCGTGCTTAGGGCCCAACAGACCCCACAATTGCGGCGGGAGGTGCAAGTTCTCTAGAGGCCGCAAATCTATTGTATTGAAAAACATTAAAAAAGTTAATTATTAGGATTAACTGGAAAATTATTATCATACTTGTATGTTGAAATAGACAACTATCAACGCGTCTCTCTCTCTCTCTCTCTCTCTCTCTCTATATATATATATATATATATATATATATATAATTAAAAAAATGAACTTGAGAAGAGAGGAACAGATTATAGATATGTTTCAACATACATAAAAAATAGCTAAAATTTGTGAAAACGTTCGTAATGTATAGCTTCAAAATGCCAATTCCGCGATTTCTTTCGTTTTTTCGTGATCACAGAATATCTGTGTTCCGAGAGTATGTTATTTTGTTTAAAGTACCATTTATTGTGTGTTCAGTATGTTCGGTGGGAAGACGTTGCATTCTGCGGTTTGAAGGGTCACAAGGCGGATTCTGTGATGGGGAGGGGGCGATGTTGCTAAGCAAGGCACTGACTGCATGTGATGATTCGAAGCAAAAAGGGTTCTTTTTTTCAGTCGAAAAAGCAACAGAGAGCGCACATCCAATATGTTGTTTTGTTTAGTTTAATTCATTTCATACGAACAAACCTATCCAGTTTCTTTATTTTACCAATTGCTTTCAAGTGCCGAGAAGAAATTATAAGCGATGGTTCAAGTTTTGATGTCCATTTCCGACTGTAGTTCTGGGATTTTGATCAACCAAGATTATACATCCCATGATCCAAACTTCTGAAACCATCTCTGTATAGTACAAATTTCAACAATAGCATTACCAAAGGCCGCCTTGACAATCCGAAATGCTTCAGAGGCAGAATGACCAGTTTGTACTCATACAGTAAGATTAATCGATATTGTTTCTTTGTAATCATTTTCATTAGGCTTATGAGTTACAATACAATAATTCAATATATTAAAAGAAAAATTATCTGTTAAGAAAAAGAGTCAGGAATAAGTCAAGATTTTTTATATGTACACTACCGGCCATAATTATTAAGCCACCCCAGTTTTTTTAATAAATTATGTATTTTATACTATTTTTAGTGTTTATTACCAAATGAAAATAGAATAGTTCTTTTGTTATTGTTATTTTGCAAAATTTTACAAGGCAAGGAAGCAAAGATGGACTCGCCCAAATCGCCTTAAATTTTCTTAATTCTTTTATTGATGAAACTGTAATATAGGTAATTATTAAATATAAATTCATTTGATGCACATGTTATTGTGCAATATTAACAAAAGAATCATTCTATTTTCGTTTATAATTATTCACTTGGCAATAAATACTAAAAATAGTATAAAATACATTATTTTTTAAAACACTGGGGTTGCCTAATAATTATGGCCGGTAGTGTACTTCGGAGGTTATGTTGTTATACGACCGGATCCACAAACAACTAAAAATGCGTCATTTCATGCATAACAAACAAATATTTCATTCTTGTAAAGTTTACCTGTCATGTTCATCGGATGATATTCTTCTTTCTTTTGTGCACCGTGTCCCTTCAGAACGTAGGCGATCATAGCACTCCACATCACTTGTAGCTCTTATTTCCTTCCGTATGCTTGCTTCCTCGACAGATACAATCTCCAAGAATTTAAATGTAAAGTCAATAGTCATCTCCTATCTCATTGACTTGCATCCTTCCTCTCATGCTCTTTTCTCCGTACACTCTACTCACATCACACCAGTATTCTCACCCTTCTATTACCCACTTCCGGACACCCCCTATAACCTGTCCTTCTTTCTCGTCACTTTCTCCCGATGTAACCCCATGCGCAACAGTGTCAGTAAAACTGCTCTGCTCGGGGTGAAATGATATATATATATATATATATATATATATATATATATATATATATATATATATATATATATATATATCAGCATGCAGTGTGGGTATAGAAGAATCCAAAGGTGTATTCTGTACATACAGTGCTGGTATAACTCTCTAAGAGAACTCTAAACATATATGCATATAAATACATATAGAGCAAATATAAGAAAAATTAAGGCAGACACGTTATCTCATTGTGAATCAGAAGTTTCGGTCTATTTCAGGTGAACAATCATCAGCTTCCGTCTTTGTGTAAAATCCTTTGTTACATAAAGATGGAAGCTGATGATGGTTCACCATAAGATAACGTGTCTGCCTTAATTTTTCTGATATATATATATATATATATATATATATATATATATATATATATATATATATACTGTAATGGTTGTTACAATGTTTTTATAAATTCAGTCATAGACTATGAATTTATAAAAACATTGTAACAACCATTACAGTATAACGCTCTACATTTGTACCGAGCAATCTTTATAAAAGTAAATGCATGAACAAAAGGTTAATAAACCTACGAGTTCAACAACTTAGTTACAATATATATATATATATATATATATATATATATATATATATATATATATATATATATTGTCTTATTATTTCTCCCAAACCGGCTTTGCCACCTATTTTTTAAGCACCTCAAGTATGCCACGCGCTGTTTTCCCCTGTCATTCTTTCCCTTTATCCGCCCTGTGAGTATCAGATTTTCCAAGTCTTCTTTCTTCATTACGTGCGCCAGAAACTTCAACTGTCTCTTCCTAATATTAGGCATAAGTTTCCTTTTCGTTTTTATTCTCTCCAGAACCTCTTTGTTGCTCACATATTCGGTCCTTGGTATCCCCAGCATCCTTCTGTAGAACCACATTTCTGTTACTTCAAATCTTTACTTCATCTTTGAAGAGATTGTCCATTATTCGCTGTCATATAGGAAGACAAATATCATGTAACAGGTCAGTACTCTTTTCTTTGTTTCCAACGAAATTTTCCTGTTTCTCAATACTCTGCTTAGCTTTTGAAATGCGTCTTTGGCTATGCGAATGGATTTCTAAACGTGAAGTCTTCGTGCAAAATCCTTTGTTAAATAAAGACGGAAGCTGATGATGGTTCGCCTGAAATAGGCCCATACTTCCGATTCACCATGAGATAACGTGTCTGCCTTATTTTTTCTTATATATATATATATATATATATATATATATATATATATATATATATATATATATATATTATTATTATTATTATTATTATTTCTCATTAGCAAGGTTATGAAGAAAGAAAATCAGCTTAGATAGAATTGATAACGATAAGTCTTAAAAATAGAAAAATAAAACTAGAGATAAAGAGTTTTATTTTGACGATACACATTTTCTTAGCACACAGACATGTAGGGAAGGAGAAAGGTTGGTCGTCATTTGATTGGGTGATACAATAGATGGTCATCCTTTGACTGAGAGATGAAGCTGGTAACTGTACAATGTGCGTCCTGCTTAATGTGCTATTGAACCAGAGGCGAACTTAGGAAAACTTCACTGCTTGATCAGTGAAATACGAATAGCTGAGAAAAACTATTTAGAATCTAATAGGTTAAATCTTGAGAATAACTAAACAGATAAAACATCGAAGGAGAATAGACAAAGTAATCCAGTCCAAAGAAGAGCTAAAATAATGAATGAAATCCGTGTAGGTTATTACTATCCAAATTGCAAATTATAATTAAATGCGAGACAGTATGACCTTCTTTGATGTGTGAGTTTAATGATTAACTAAACATATAGGGAGTTGGAAATATATTTTTGGAATATGCTAAGGTCTAAAAACATTTAGCATATTACAAAATAACTTGAAATTTGAGTAGGTTTTTACTAACCAAACTGGGAATTGTGTATCAGAATACAGACGGCTGATTTTATTTGACGTGTGAATCTAAAGATTGATAAGATATGTACATGATTTTAGCAGAAGAGATATCTAGAATCCCTTTGTTTAGAATTTCCATATAAGTTGGAAGATTCGCTAAAGAAACCATTTACAAATTAGTCTTCAATATGAACGTCTGTGCTAGCGTGTTCACGTCATTATAAAAGTTGATATAGATAAATCAGCGAACATTTAAAAATCGGGCGATCACTTTCCAGTCATATTGCGAACTCAAGTTAAAATCAGGGAAATTAAAGAAATCTACAGCGAGACTATTTTAAGGAGGCCACAATTTGAAGAACATTAAATACCCAGACGATACAGTGCTGATTGCAGGCACGGAAAGGAAACTACAAGCCCTCTTAGAGAAGGTGACTGAAGAGAGTGACAAAAAAGAACTACAAATAAACTGCAAGAAAACCGAATGCATAGCCATCAGCAAAAAGAGAAACCTAAAATGCCAAATACAGGTGGAGGATATTAAAATCAAGCAGGTACAAAAATTTAAATACCTGGGAAATGTTCTAACAGAAGACGGAAAGTGCAACACAGAGATCCGAATGTGAATTGGCATGGCGAATGACGTGTTCCAGAAGCTGAATAAAGTATTAAGACACAGAAAACTTTCACTAGAAACAAAAAAGAGAGTACTAGATTGCTATGTGATGTCAGCTCTTCAATATGGCAGTGAATGTTGGACAAAATCAACAAAGAAGAAAGAAAAACTTGAAGCAGCTGAAATGTGGTTCTACAGAAGGATGCTGCGGATGTCATGGACCGAGCATGTAAGCAATGATGAGGTTTTCAAAAGGATAGAAACGAAAAGGAAATTAATATTGAGCATCAGAAAGAGACAACTGAAGTTTCTGGGACATGCAATGAGGAAGGAGAGCTTGGAGAATCTAATACCAACATGCCAGATAGAGGGAAGGAGAGACAGGGGGAAATAGCGGATAACATATTTGAAGGGCCTGAGCAGGTGGATGACAGAACGGGGGCTGCGTCGTGTAACAAGAGAAAGCATGCTAAGAGCCACCATGGATAGGGAGACGTAGAAGGCCATGATCGCCTACATCCTGAAAAGACAAGGCACATAGAAGAAGAAGAAGAAGAAGAAGAAGAAGAAGAAGAAGAAGAAGAAGAAGAAGAAGAAGAAATCAACGCAAGCGTCTCAAGACATCAATTTTTAAACAGACGTGCGCTGCTAGAGTTAAAAGTAAATATAATATCAGGAATTCAAAGTAGGTCATCTTAAAATATAAACTAGTGATATTGGCAAAAACAAACAATTTAAATTTCTGGGAAACATAACGATGAACAAAGGGTTAGAGAATTTAACACTCACAAGACACACTGAGACAAAATAAGTCCTTGGCTATTTCCCTCTACCTAACTAACGAGTTTATGAGAATAGATGATAGAGAGGAAAGAAAGAAGGAGAGTAGTCATAAGATACTTAAAGCTTCAAGAAATAGGAAGTTTTAGAGAACCATGATCGTCACCGTCTTGAGTAGACACAGTGCATAAAAGAAATGTTAAAACGAACGTTAGAATGTCTGTATTACTGTATGTAAGTCACCTACTGTAGAGTTCAATTGCTAGCTTACTGAATTCGATGTAATTCTATAATAATGTCTGGTCAGTATCGTGTGTCTTGTAAGAATGATTTCATCTTATTCGGTTACTGCAGAATTACACAAAGAAGCATTTGAAAGTAAAACGAAAAAGAAAAATGGTCAGGCCAAATTATGTGAAATCTTTCGACCATGAAAACTGATTTTGGAACTACTACAAAGGAAATTAAAACTTTCTTTTCTGAAAGAGGACATTCTTATTGTTTTGTGAGCTACAACTGCTAAAATTGAATTGAAGCGATGTGAAAGATTTTGGACACGCAAATTGATTTATAAAATCTGGCCAAACTTTTGTCAGATAATGCTAGCAAAGTGGGACAAACTCCAGCATAAAAGGGTCATTAATAAATAGCAATTAGATCGTGGATATCTATGGAGGCATAGTGGAGTGATGCATAGTAGCCCAGGCTGAGGAATCAGAAAGCCGAGTTCGAATTCCAGTCAAGTTCGTTATATTCACTTACGTGCAAATACCCTTCCCGCCCACACATACACACCTTGGGAGAAGGAAAACTCTGAATTCAAAAGCTTCAACTAGATTTAACCCGCAATTGTGGTGAGTATGGCTATACCCTTAAATGCATAGTCAGTCAGGGAGATTGAATTCAGCAGAATTCGGCTACCAAATTCTTAGTTGTAGACAATCATGGATATCCGTAACTTTTATAGCTGTAAGCATAAAAATGAAAATCACATTAATATCTACCATTTTCAAAAATTACATCGAAATAGCTTGAATCTCCTGTAACTCTTCTTGTTTAAGTTGGTAAATGCTGCTATAAACCTTGCTTTCTGTTCATCTTTGGTGTTACAGGGAGTTTTGTTGGTCTCTCGCTCAATTGGGCCCAACACATAATAATTAAGGGGGTTTGCAGTCTGTGTAGTTAAGTGGCCAGATTTAAGGGATGATGTGGTCGTAGAAATTGTTTGATAGCCATGACTGGGTTCTCCTGCTTGTGTGGCATAGTGCAAAGTCCTGTTACCGAACATAGGGTCTTCCAGCATCCACCCGCTTTACCCAGTGCAACACTACCTCCCTGGGTATGGACCTGATTGAATTTTAGGGATTGTTTTGAATGCCACCCATAAATTAGGAAGTTCTTTTCTTATCAGAACGACTAGAGTTTTCTGAGCTGCCGTAACCTTCGTAATCACCATTAGACTCATCCAACTCTTTCTGAATCATCTACACTCTGAAATGTTCGTATTGGAGCTTCCGATGTCAATACCAAGTAGAACAGCATGCCGTTTTCAGGTGTTTGCCAGAGTGAATTGCGTCATGGTGTTCCTTTTCCTAACAGACGCAATCCAACTCGCTCTACTGTACTGTGCAGTTGTCAAAATCACAAACAAACAACGCGCATGCGCGAAATTAAAAATATGGCAACAGTTTATCCATCGCATCCTGTATGTCTCCTTACTATACGTCTCATTTCATTTTCTTCAACTCGGAACGACAAATCAAGGAACCGAGTTCGAATTCCAGTTGAATTCCTTGCATTCACTTACGCACAAATACTCTTGGGAAAGGTATTAAACCGTCTCTTCCTACCAGTCATGGATTAAATAATAGGACAGATTGAATTCTGTAGCCTTGGTCGGCAACCAATCTACCGCAGAAAGCAATGGCAACCTACTGCGGGATAATCTTCTGCTCATTCAGTCATGTCTTTTTCAAGACATGATCGCCTAAAGCGTGTATTACGTATGGCACTTAACTGACTGAAGTAGATTACTCGTTTTTTCGTCTGCCCCTCTTGCTTTCAGTATATACTCTCAGTGTCAAATGCTTCAAACCCGCTTTTCACATTTGTCCGAGAAATTTCGACTGATGTCCTCTTTTTATTTTTATTTTCCTTAAAACATCCTTGTTTCTTGCATGTTCCGTCCATGTTATTCTCAGCTTTCTTTTGTAGAAGCACCTCTGTTTCTTCAGTTCTCGCCTTCATCCCGAAATTTCCATTATTCACTGCTATATCAGTGATTTTTTTCGGAAATCTAAGATTATTTAACTATATATCAATTACACTTCGACAATATAGTGTAAAAAAAAAGTGTAAAGTGGAGACAGCCTAGAGACCAGATAAAAATCATTATAGACGGACAACCAGGAACGCATTTAATATAGACACCACTGTAGAGCAAACTCCACATGAATTTGAAATCGGCTCGCTGTTTTCTCATTCCAAGTCGCTATCCATTATACCACCCGCACATTTTGACAACTACGGACTTTGATCGCTTGGCTAACGGGAAGAAAAATGGCTCAAATTGTGCAAAGCCATCGACCAATACCTAGTTTTAAGAACAGCGAAGACACTTTATTATTTGTGATCCTCTTAGTAATGAAGAGGTTGCGATGTCAAGATTAAATAGCAGCTCATACTATATTTGTTTCTAACAAAATTTTCTTGATTCTTAATACATTGTTTAGCTTTTATAAGGCATTTTTCTTTGTTTCCAATGATTCGAAGCAAAAGAAATGTAGTCCCACAGAAGGATACTGAGGATTATATGAACCGTATAGGTTATTAACGACAAGATTTTCGAGGGGATGCGAACAAAAAGGGAGCTTATACTTAACATCAGGAAGAGACAGCTAAAGTTTCTGGGACACATAATAAAGAAGGAGGCTTAGAGAATCTAATACTCACGGGACGGATAGAGGGGGAAAAGTGACATTGGAAAGCAATACTAGACATATTTTATGGGCTTGAGCAAGTCGATGGCGGTAAGGGATTTTGGAGAGATACCGAGAGGAAAAGTGTTAAACGAGTCAAGGGATAGGGTTAAGTGGAGGTCTACGATCGCCTACGTCCTGAAAGCCAAGGCACATAAAGAAGATGAAGACATCTTTGGCTATTCGATTGTACTTTCGGATTCATGTTTTGCATTTTCCCAGAGAGTTAAATTTCTGTGCTTGGATCATTCTGACATCTCCAATTCCTAAATCGCAATTTAGACTGTCCCTCTTGTTAACATTCCGTTTTCTTACAATTGATGGTTACTCTTTTCTTTTCTTACAATTGATGGTTACTCTTTTCTTTTCTTACAAATGATGGTTACTCTTTTCTTTTCGTTTTCTTTTACTACTTTGTCCAACAGTTCGATTTACTAAAGTAGAATTACTTTAAAATACAATATTATGTTACATTCATGTTTATTAAAACAACGGGAGAATAAAGGCTTACAAACTTATGCGAGTAGCATGAGAAAATAATTTCTATCAAGAAAAGTTGAAAAGTTTATAGTATCATTTATTGGAGTAGATAGATCTATCTATCGCCCGGTTCACACTCCACCCACGTCTATTGAACAGGTGAAGAGGCTCATCCCTTGTTCCCTGTTTAGGATGTGGTTTCCGGCTTTCTCTTTTCCAATCTTTTCACTCATTTTACTTTTTTTTTCTTTTTTTCAATTGGAGTAGATAGACTAAACTATCGCCCGGTTCACACTCCACCCACGTCTATTGAACAGGTGAAGAGGCTCATTCCTTTTTCCCTGTTTAGGATGTGGTTTCCAGCTTTCTCTTTTCCAATCTTTTCACTATTACGTAGCCCCCTGCACATCAGTGGCGTTACAGCCTTGCTTGGGGTGATACGATTAAAAAAAAAATTCGCCTATTGCTAGAGTAAGCACTATTTTTTTTTATTTAGTTAAAAAGTAAATTCGTGATTTTTGTTAAGTAGCAATGGAAGAGTTTAGTTCCATCTACAGAAAAGATCGTTTATTCCTTTCCCGTAATACCTGTCTTATCATTGTGGTTTTTTTTTGTTGTTTTATTTTGTTTTTTTGTTTGCTTGTTTTTTTTGTTTTGTTTTGTTTTGTTTTTTTTGCCAGAAATATATTTTTTGTTTTGTCATTCTAATAAATATTAAAATCGCGAAACAAAAATACATTTCTGGAAAAATACAAAAATGGAAGGAAACCAGAAACATTTTCGGCATAATATGCTTCTTTTTTTTTTTTTGGATTAAACATCAACTGTAAGAAGACCGAATGCATGGTTGTTAACAAAAGGATGAGCCCACTATGCAAATTACAAATTGGAGATATCAGAATCAAATGAGTAGAAAAATTAAAATATTTAGTAAGTGTTTAAACAGTGAACGTAAATTGCGACACTGAAATCGGAAGGTGAATTGGGATAACCAAAGATGCATTCAAAAAGCTAAAAAAGGTATTAAGAAACAGAAAAGTTTCGTTAAAATAAAAAATTACGTGATACCAATCCTCCTATATTGTAGTGGATGCTGGACAATATCCTCAAAGATGAAGAGACTTGAAGCAACAGAAATGTGGTTCTGCAAAAGGATGCTGGGGATACCATAGATCGAACATGTGAGCAACGAAGAAGTTCTAGTGAAAGTGGTAACAAAAAGGAAACTTATATTGAGCATCAGGATGTTCGTTGTAGTGCAGTGGATATGGACTCGGAACGACAAATCGGGGAGCCGAGTTCGAATTCCAGTTGAATTCCTTGCATTCACTTGCGCACAAATACCCTTGGGAAAGGTATTAATCCGTCTCTTCCCTCCAGTTATGAGTCAAATAATGGGACAGATTGGGTTCTATAGCTTTGGCTGGCAACCAGTCTAACGCAGAAAGCAACGACAACCTACTTCGGGATGATCTTCTGCTCAGTCAGTCATGTCTCTTTCGAGACATGATCGCCCAATGCGTGTATATGGTACTTAACTGACTGATATTTACCATAGGAAGAGACAATTGAAAGTTTTCGGGCACCTATTGAGAAAAGAGGGTTCGGAAATTTGACACTCAAAGCACAGAGTGAAAGCAAGAGAGACAGAGGAAAACGACGAATAACCTACTTCGTGAGCTTTATTAAATGGATGTCGGAACAAGTTTTAGAAGAAATAACAAAAAGACAACCTTTATTAATAGCTATAAAGGAGAGAAAATTGTGGAGAGCCATGATCTTTGTCCTGAAGGGGCACGGCCCATAAAGAAGAAAATAGACTTAATTAATTTTGTAAATATCTATGAAATACGACGGCATTAACCGATACTATTATCATCTTCTTTTTTCCACAGTCCTCTTTCCTTTGTAACTTTTAGTAAGATTTTTTTGGCTATCTTCCCTAATCTGTGTTTCAACTCGTTTAGTGGGTTATTGTTATATGGAAACACACCTATTTCTCAGATAATGGACTCTCTCTCTCTCTCTCTCTCTCTCTCTCTCTCTCTCTCTCTCTCTCACCTATATTAATAAGAGTTAACAGGAAGTTAAGGGAAAAGTTCTTGGGAAGTTCATAGGGGTTCTTTAGACTTCTATTAGAGTTCACTCGACCTAGCAGGCAGTTGATATTAGTCGGCAGTTAACAGAATACTAAGGAGTCAGCTTACAGCGGAAGATTACCAAGTTCCTAACATTTTGGTGCGTTAAGTCGATTAGCAACCGACATAGCACGATTATAACTTTCAGTGCGAAAACTACTCCACAACAGTTACGCACTGCTTTCCTCTGTCCTTCTTGCCCCCAATATGTCCTATGACTATCCAGTTCTATAAACATCCTAAAACGTCGTCTTTGCTCACATGTTCAGTTCAGAGTATTCTCAGCATCCATCTGTAGGACCACATTTCTGTCGCCTCAAATCTCCTCTTCAATTGTGATTAGATTGTCTAACATTCACTGCCATACATTACATAAGAATTCATTGCTCATTTCTTCGTCTTGTAAGAACATTTTCTTTTTTCTTAATACTTTGCTTATCTTTTGAATGTCATCTTTCGCTTGAATTATTACTATTTAAAACTGGATAAATTATTCAAGCGTATCTATATTCCTAAACGTTATAAATAATAAACAGAGCGTCGCACATGCGCAATATCTTATCCTTCTCATTGGAAAAGCCACGTAACAATGTTTAGTGGGAAAGATTTGGGAGAATCGATGAAGAACAATAAGTAAAAGTGATTGTAAATCTGAAGAGATAAAAAAATAGAAAGAAAAGATACGGGCAACAGATACAGGCCAGGAGATGGACATGGCATGAAAAATAGTCTTCATCATCAATGCCCGCGCAATTTTCACAGCTCCAGCTGATTTAGAAACTAGCTGTATATTGTTTGATGCCACTCGATTTTACAAGCATCAAAGTAAAACAATCCTGAAAGATATTATCTGGCTATAACTTCCTGTGCGATCAAGTGGAATATGTGATACATGTCTCTTTTGATTTAGGACAAGGTAGATAATCCTACAGTATATAGCCATTTTTTTGTTTGTTTGTTTTTTCTGTGGTATTCTGATTGCCAACTAAGGCTATAAAACACAGTATGTCTATTTATTTCACTCATAGCTGAGGATAGAAGGTACGGATCCATGCACAAAATTATTTGCGTTTAAGTGTCGTTCCGAGTTGATATGCGTTGTGGTGCATTGCTGGTATTTTTATTATAAAAATGCAAAATTGTGTTTGAATGTGATGAAACCGACTGGAATTAGAACCCTACATTCTGTTTTCTCATTCATGCCGATATCCATTGCGTCACAACTCACATCTTCTATGATAAAATGTCTTTAAAGGAAGTTGAGTTTGACTGACTTTGTATGGAAAATGATAAATCATAAATTATAAGCGCAAACATCACTTTGACATTCTCTGGCCTTTTTATTAGTGTTTGTATAACAATAAATCTTCATTCATAATCGTTAGCACAACGCTGATTCAATATGCCCAGTATGTAGTTGTTAAAATACTAGTAAAAAAATAATATGACCCGTGATACAAAACAACTGCTTTCTGTTACTCTTCAAGTGAGCTCGTGTGATGAGCCTCAGTGATATCGGAGAAATAGCTTTTCTCTCGAATGATTAATTTTACAATTTAAAACAAAAATACATCAGGTTCATGAATTGTAGCATTTTTTTCTATTTTTTTTTTTTTTTTTTGTTTATTTCTTTTAGCTGCATTTGTGCAAATAAACATCTTCGGAGTAAAATATGTTTGCTCTGCAAAGCTTAACTCATTCGTGACAGGGTCGGGGCTGACATTAAGGGTTAATTTTCTGCCTTCAAGAGTGATCCGGATAATCGATGACCTTTCAATTTACTATTGATACTTCTTTATATTTTAACTAAATGTGGGAGTAAGAGACCATAGTTCGAATTCGTTACATTGACTTACATACAAATACCGCAAGGAAAGTTGAGAATCAGTTTCCCCTCCCCGTAATGGGTTAAATAGTAGTACTTGTATCTAGAAAAATCGTTGTTATTCTCAGAAAGACTGTTAATACAAAATTTACACGCAAAAAAAGAAAAAGAATAATTCTCACAATGTAAAATATATTTTGACTTTAAACAAAAACGGATTGATAAACCGTAAGACAAATCAATCAATTAAAAAATACTTCTATTTTATCTAAAAAGAGATTATCGGGAACATAAAATCAAATTTGAAAAATTATTTTCAAAAGTACAATTTTTTTTTTTTAGTTGGGTCAGCAATCCCAACAATGTCACAAACATCAGTAAGTAATTTAAAAATACATTTTCTTGAAACGTTTGTCAAAATAAATTTATATTTTCCTTTATGCTTTAATGAAAAGAGAATGGGGATGTTTCGCTACAATGTGCGTAGCATGAAAGATCTTAGCCCTGAAGGTTAAAACAGGCGGAACTGAAGAATTTATTTCACCTGAACACTTTCCATGGAAAAAGCAAAAGAACAAAGAGAGGCTTGCAACATTTCGTCTGAGGGATAAGGGGGTTTTAGGTTCGGAAATAATTTATGACCCACAAGGACGACGAATAGTTTTTGGACTCTATCGAAACTGGAAAGAGATTACTGAGGAACTTCTGCTTTTATATGACAGCAGCACCCCATTGGTGCGTTGTGGTGCAGTAGACATAGGCTTGAAATAAGAACTCGAAGAGCAGAGTTCGAATTCCAGTTGGATTCGTTGCATTCACTTACGCGAAAATACACTTAATAAAAGGTACTAATCCGTCTTTTCTCCATCCAGGTATGGGTTAAATAGCAGAACGGGGTTGGTTCTCTAGCCTTGGTTGGCAACCAGTCTACCGCAGAAAGTAATGACAACCTACTGCGGAAAAATTGTCCAAGCAATCATGTTTCGAAAGAAGTTCGAAATAAATGTTCAGGCGAAATAAATTATTTAGTTCCACCAGTTTTAACCTTCAGGGCTAAGATCCTTCATGCTACGCACATAGTACCGAACCATTTCCATTCTACTTTCATTTAAACTCGCTGACCCTCTTGTCAGACTGATCTGACTCTTCTAAAGTAGTGGACGACAGGAGATGTCAAGTACTTGCTAGAGCGGTATAGGGGACCGATCATTTCCCCAGTATCTTTAGCAATGGATCGTATATATGAGTTCCACTTCTGGTTTTCGTTGAGTTTGTCCCAATAGCGCTCAATGCATGAGGCCACCTGTTCATTGCGATATATTAAAATGCAAGGTCCGTTCAATTATGATGAAACGTCATTAGTTTGATTTCTGAAGCATTGAATGTGACCAGCCAGTTGCCCTGGCAGTGAGCTATTAGATCTAGGTTAGAAGAGAGACCAGCTGACAGGCTCTGGTCATCATGTGACTATTTTGATTCAGCATTAAAAAAAGAAAAATTCCGATTCTCTCGAATCAAATTAGAAAACTCGCAATTATTGCAAAAGCATTTTTTATCATTATAATAAAAAGGATCCAGAAACGAACGTAAGATATAAAATCTTTTTCGCATTTAATGTCGGAATATTTATTGATGTTTCTAAAAGTCATTGAAATTCACGATAGTATTGTTTTTTTTCTTTGGCTTACCTGCCAAAGTACGTAGTACGTATACCTTTTCCTGTAGTTATATATATGAAGGTTGAGTTAATACATTTTCTGAACCCTCGCAATATTATAACATTACGGATTTATATATGGTTCTGTTAATATAGAAATATTCTACATGTATTCCTCCGTTACAATATACGAGGGTCATTCAATAAATAAGGTGATTTTCGAGTATAAAGACTTCTACAAGGGGTCATTCAATAAATAAGGTGAAGTTTTCAGTATAAAGACTTCTACGAGGGTCATTCAATAAATAAGGTGGAAGTTTTCGGTATAAAGACTTCCTACGAGGTCATTCAATAAGTAAGGTGAAGTTTTCGGTATAAAGACTTCTGCGAGGGTCGTTCAATAAATAAGGGTGAAGTTTTCCGGTATAGGAACTTCTGCGAGGGTCATTCAATAAATAAGGTGAAGTTTTCGGTATAAAGACTTCTACGAGGTCATTGTTCAATAAATAATTGGGATTTTCAGTGTAAAGACTTCTACGAGGGTCATTCAATAAATAAGGTGAAGTTTTCAGTGTAGAACACACCGAGGTCATTCAATAAATAAGGTGAAGTTTTCAGTATAAAGACTACGAGGGTCATTCAATAAATAAGGTGAAGTTTTCGGTATAAAGACTTCTACAGGGTCATTCAATAAATAAGGTAGAGTTTTCGGTATAAAGACTTCTACGAGGTCATTCAATAAATAGGGTGAAGTTTTCGGTATAAAGACTTCTACAGGGTCATTCAATAAATAAGGTGAAGTTTTCGGTATAAAGACTTCTACGAGGTCATTCAATAAATAAGGTGAAGTTTTCGAACATAAAGACTTCTACAGGGTCCTTCAATAAATAAGGAGTGAAGTTTTCGGTATAAAGACTTCTGCGAAGGTCGTTCAATAAATAAGGTGGGGTTTTCGGTATAAGGAACTTCTGCGAGGGTCATTCAATAAATAAGGTGGAAGTTTTCGGTATAAGGAACTTCTGCAAGGGTCATTCAATAAATAAAATTGAAGTTTTCGGTATAGAACTTCTGCGAGGGTCATTCAATAAATAAGGTGAAGTTTTCGGTGTAAAGACTTCTACGAGGTCATTCAATAAATAAGGTGAGTTTTCGGTATAAAGACTTCTGCGAAGGGTCATTCAATAAATAAAATTGAAGTTTTCAGTATAAAGACTTCTGCGAGGTCATTCAATAAATAAAATTGAGTTTTTTCGGTATAAAGACTGCCAAAGAGGTCATTCAATAAATAAGGTGAAGTTTTCGGTATAAAGACTTCCAGGGGTCATTCAATAAATAAGGTGAAGTTTTCAGTATAAAGACTTGCGGGGTCATTCAATAAATAAGGTGAAGTTTTCGGTATAAAGACTTCTACGAGGTCATTCAATAAATAAGGTGAAGTTTTCGGTATAGGGCTTACTGCGAGGGTCATTCAATAAATATGGTGGTACAATTAAAGACTTCTGCGAGGGTCATTCAATAAATAAGGTGAAGTTTTCAGTATAAAGACTTCTGCGAGGTCATTAATAAATAAGGTGAAGTTTTCAGTATAAAGACTTCTAAGGGTCATTCAATAAATAAGGTGAAGTTTTCGGTATAAGAAAGACTACTGCGAGGGTCATTCAATAAATAAGGTGAAGTTTTCGGTATAAAGACTTCTTGGGGTCATTCAATAAATAAGGTGAAGTTTTCGGTATAAAGACTTCTGCGAGGTCATTCAATAAATAAGGTGAAGTTTTCAGTATAAAGACTTCTGCGAGGGTCATTCAATAAATAAGGTGAAGTTTTCGGCCATAAAGACTTCATAAGGGTCATTCAATAAATAAGGTGGAAATTTTCGGTATAAAGACTTCTGCGAGGTCATTCAATAAATAAAGGTGAAGTTTTCGGTATAAAAGACTTCTGCGAGGGTCGTTCAATAAATAAAGGTGAAGTTTTCGGTGTAAAGACTTCTGCGAGGGTCATTCAATAAATAAGGTGAAGTTTTTGGTATAAAGACTTCTGCGGGGTCATTCAATAAATAAGGGTGAGTTTTCCAGGTATGAGAGCTTCTACGAGGGTCATTCAATAAATAAGGTGAAGTTTTCAGTATAAGAACTTCTGCGAGGGTCATTCAATAAATAAGGTGAAGTTTTTCCAGTATAAAGACTTCTACGAGGGTCATTCAATAAATAAGGTGAAGTTTTCGGTGTAAAGACTTCTACGAGGGTCATTCAATAAATAAGGTAGATTTTCAGTATAAAGACTTCTAATACAGATAGAAGCTTAGTTTGTTTTTTTTGTTTGTTTGTTTGTTTTTTGTTTTGTTTTTGTGTTTTTTTTTTTTGTTTTTTTTTTTCAACGTAGTCTCCCAGCAGTGTCACACACTTTTCCCATCTGTTCCGTATTCTCTCAGCGTAAAAATCTTTGGACTGTTGTCTCAGCCAATCGCTCACAGCACTTTTGACTTCATCGTCACTTTCAAACTTCGTGCCTCTCATGAACGCTTTCAAGAGACCAAACAGGTGAAAGTCTGAAGAGGTAAGGTCTGGGCTGTAAGGGGGATGCGGGAGCAGTTCCCAGCCCAGCTCGTTGATTGTCTGCACAGTTTGGGCTGCTGTGTAGGCAAGGTGATAATGGCTATTTTTGTGTGTTGCCCCAAAATATAGACTCAAAGTCCTTGCAATGTCATCCACTGTCACCCTTCTGTCAGACTGAATGAGGTCATTGACTGATTCGATCACCTCGGGTGACCTCACTTCTGTAGTCCTCCCAGGCCTGTCTTCATACTCAACACTGCTCCATCCTTCTTTAAACAATTTAGCATACTAGTAGACATTTTTGGGCTGAAACATGTGGCACCATACACAGTTGACATTCTCCTATAAATTTCAACTAGTTTGCACCCTTCAGCAACCAAAAACTTCATAACTGACCTCTGTTCAATCCTGGAGCATGCTTCTTGGTTGGCCACCTTTGTTAATCTCCAAAACTTTCAAAGTTTTTTTTTCAATCTGCAAAAAAATATTAAAACGCTTTGAAAAAAAAGTGAAGGAAACAATCTTAAAAAATAGTAAGCTTCTATCTGTATTAGAAGTCCTTATACCGAAAAATTCACCTTATTTATTGAATGACCCTCGTAGAAGTCCTTATACCGAAAAATTCACCTTATTTATTGAATGACCCTCGTAGAAGTCCTTATACCGAAAAATTCACCTTATTTATTGAATGACCCTCGTAGATAAATTGTATTCAGTAGAAAGCCCTCTGTTCGGGAGATTGGGAGTTTTGAGAATCATGGGACCGCCTCTTAATTGTGGTTGCGCCAAGATTTATCCTAACCCGGGGTAGTATTACCTGTTAGGGGGATATCAACTCAGAACGATAAATCGGGGAGCCAAGTTCGAATTCCAGCTGAATCTCTTGCGTTCACTTACGCACAAATACCCTTGGGAAAGGTATTAATCCATTTCTTCTCTCCAATTATGGATTAAATAATAGGACAGATTGGGTTTTATAGCCTTGGCTGGCAAACAGGCTACCGTAGAAAGCAATGGCTACCTATTGCGGGATAATTTTCCGCCCAGTCAGTCATGTCACTTTCGAGACATAATCGCCCAAAGCGTGTATCACGTATGGCACTTAACTGAACTGACCAGCAATGCATTTTTACATAATAAAAAATTACTACTCAATAACAACAATATATATTTGTAGTAAAATAACTAACAATACATTTTATCTGTAGATTAAGGCATAAAGTTGCGTTGAAAATATATTTAGTTGGAGCTATAAAATTGTTTTAAATATTTAGATTTTGGAATTAAACAACCCACAGAGGTTGAATCATCATGAAAGAACACTTTCATGATATTAATCTGTATAATATCCTACAATATCATAAAGAAAAGAAACTGTATTCCAAAATATAACTTCAACAAAACTACAAACATAAAACTTACATATCACGGCCTCTTGCAAGTATTTCCACACAAACATGTATATGAACAAAAGCTGAATATCATCTACCATGTATTCAACTGTGAAAGCAGAATAACATATATCATATTTTCATTACTTCTAAACCCCTAAGAAAATTAAAGCATTACATGACCCCTAAGGTGATATACTTTGAGACAAATAAAATCAGGTACAGTAAAGAGAGCTCGACTCAAAATTTTTCACAATTTTCGAATGTTCTTAATACAATCAATATTTAAATACATTTAGACTTATGGTTTAAATTTCATGTTTTTTCTTCTTTTTCTTTTTTCTTTTTTTTTTTGCATTAAAAAATATAAGCAATAAAGTGGATTAACAGAACAGAGAAAGAACATTAATATCTTTGCTTGCATGAATTCTTAAAAATGGAGGGCAGTGGTGTTTCTTATGTGTTTATAAAGGAATATGAAGATAAAACACGTGCTCATAATTATTACAAATCCCAACAACATTTTTAGAGCTCTTACAAAAAATATTTAACATTTTTGAATACCCGAAGAAGAGTTCAAACGACAACAGATTATTTGGACCATGGGTCATTATACTTACTAAGTAAATATGTTTACCTTTGGTTACTCTTTCTCATGCTATCTATCTATCTATCTATCTATCTATCTATCTATCTATCTATCTATCTATCTATCTATCTATCTATCTAAATTTCTATCTATCTATCTATCTATCTATCTATCTATCTATCTATCTATCTATCTATCTATCTATCTCAATTCCTTTCTTTTATTCCATCTATCTCATCTATCTATCTATCTATCTATCTATCTATCTATCTATCTATCTATCTCAATTCCTTTCTATTTTCTTCATTCTATCTATCTATCTATCTATCTATCTATCTATCTATCTATCTATCTATCTATTTCCTTCACTCTTTCTATCTGTCTATCTCAGTTCATTTCTATCTTCTTCACTCTATCTATCTACTACTGTAATTTTTAGATAACGTAATATGAGTGGCAAAAAATATCTATCTATCTATCTATCTATCTATCTATCTATCTATCTATCTAACTTTCAAGCGATAATTTATGCGTATGTCAAAGGATACGAAAGGCCTTACGTGACGGTCACTTGAGAGGAACGAAAGTTAAGCCACCACGTCAGTTGAAACCTATCAGTCACGTATCTCTAGATCTGCATCTTCTCTCGCCTGATGTAGACGAGTCATGGTCTTCAAACATGTACACGCCAACTCACAAATAAGACTATGATACGTTTTTCTTTTCTGTCTCTTTAATGTGTATCTATTCCACTAACTGAAAAAAAATAGTGTCGCATGTACGTTTTGCAAATATGTATATGAAATGTTTTTTTCCTTAATTGTATATGTCTTTGTTTTGACCCATGAACAAAGTGTTTCCATATTACAATGTATGCAGGGCCGTGCTTTAGGACCACCGCAGACCCCGCAATTGCAGGGGGCGCAATTTTCCTAGGGGCCGCAAGGCCCCATGAAGCAGCAAGGCTCCTTGGCTTCGCAGATCTATTGTAATTAAAAAAAAAATTAACAAAATAATTATTAGGATTAACTGGAAAATTATTATCATACTTGTATGTTGAAATAGACACCTATCAACCCGTCTTGCCTTTTCTCTTTATATATATATATATATATATATATATATATATATATATATATATATATATATATATATGTATATATCTTTGATAGAAGCCTTCCGGGACCCCGAAGAGGCCACAAATCACTTGTAATTAAAAAAATTAATTTGAGAGAGAAATACATTATAAATATCTGTTTCAACATACATAAAACTTTGCTAAAAGTTGTGAAAATTTCGTAATATGTCGCTTCAAAAAGCCAATTCCGCGATTGCTTACGTTTTTTCGTGATCACGGAATATCTGCGTTCCGAGGGTATGTTATTTTCTTTAAAGTACCATTTATTGTGGGTTCAGTATTTTGGGTTCAGTATGTTGCTAAGCACGGCACTGAATGTATGGCTAAGTTATATTGGGATGGTAAAGTAGAATTTAGTTTCCAACAGCCATTGAGATAGTTCCTAATATGTCAAATAAGAATAATATTACATCGACGCAGTTGTTCTGTAATAATACAACGATAACTGCGTATTATGGGCAACGCCAAAGTTACATACAATTTTGAATTCTGACTTGGCCTTCCAACCACAGCTGGAGTCCCGTATGTATTGCTACTTAACCTATAGACGGGAGAAGAGATAAATTTAAGGTCTTACAAGTGAGTTAGCGTCTGATGTTAGTGGCTTTGCCTTGTCTATATCAGGTGAGAGAAGACACAGGTCTGGAGTTATTCGGTTATTCGTGCTATCACTCAATCTGACAAAATCCAAGGGTTATTGTATGAAAATGAATGCCAATAACTCGGCTGAAATTTCGACTTGCCGACTTCTCGTCCTGAGCCGTTAACCACTACGCTACTTGTCGACATGAGAAAACGGGAACTATAAATAACTCAAAGTTTATTCAGCTAAATCAACGTTTCCTTCAATAAAATGTAATTTTGTCATAATTAAAGAAGAGCTTACAAATTTGTTTCTGTCTATGGTTTAGCTTTCTATTGGGTAGGACCATTATTCCTGTTAATTCCATGTCAAACAAAATAAACCAGAAGATCACTCGGTGTGACAATAGCGGAAATCTTTGGTTTAGACAACCATAAAAGAACTTCATATGAATTCAAAGAAAGCACACGTATTTGATGAAAATATTTGGATGCAGAAATCTTCAAATTTCAGCGTCTTCCATTAACGTTTTACAAGAAGCATTTACTCCCTAATTCAAGTAAACTTTTTAGGTGCCGGTATAGTATGTGGCCCAATTCTTTGATTCTGGTATAGTATGTGGCGTAATTCTTTGATTCTGGTATAGTATGTGGCCTAATTCTTTGATTCTGGTATAGTATGTGGCCTAATTCTTTGATTCTGGTATAGTATGTGGCCTAATTCTTTGATTCTGGTATAGTATGTGGCCTACCCAGTTTGAATGTGTCATACCTCAATTAAAGTATATTTAAAGATATATCTGTAAATATCTTCTTACTAGGGTAGGATACTTTCAAACCGAATTGATCACATACAAATTTTCGGCTATTTATAAACTAATATTTATAAATCCTAACCATGCACTAACCCCAAACACTAGCCCTTACCAGACAGTTATAATACTTCCTTATAATATTCTTTTTAATGTAGAATTTCGTAGGCCATATTTTAAGGTAGGCCCCATACTATACCATCACCCAGTTTTATTTGGGAATCTTAACTATTAACAATAACTGAGTTTAAATCAGAGTAAAGTGCCCTCTTTCCATTTAGCGGAAAATGCAATATAGATATTTACTTCTCTTTATTTCATGATTTTTACGATCCAGAAAACACAACAATTTAAATATCTGGGATGTTTTTTAACGAAAGACGGAAAAAGCAATGCTGAAATTCGAAGGTCTATTGGGATAGCGAAAAATGCCTTCCAAAAGCTAAGCAAGATATTAAGAAACAGAAAAACTTCGTTAGAAACGAAAGATAGAGTATTAAACTCTAACGTATAATCATTCCTCTTATATGGCAGTGAATGATGGACAATTTCCTCACAGATAAGTAAAATACTTGAAGCAATGGAAATGTAGCTTTACAGAAGGATGTTGAGAATACCATGAAATTAACATGTCAGCAACGAGTAAAACAGAAGCAAAAAGGACACTTAAACTTAACATTCAAATTTTTAAGTCTTATAAGAAAACAAAGGGACTTTGAAATTTTTCTACTGACAGGACGCAATGAAACAAGAGGAAATCAGTGAATAACTTACGTATTGAGCTTGTGTAAATGGTTTGGAGAAATGGGTTTAGGAGAGATAGCAAAATGTGAAAGTTAAAGAGCTACAAAGGAAAGGAAATTGTGGAGTGCCATGATCGCCAACTGAATGGATACGGCGCACAAAAGAAGTAAATAAAAATAAACCGCAAAATCATTCGGTGTGTCAATAGCAAAAAAATTTGGTTTAAACAACAAAAGAATTTTTTATGAATTTAACGGAAACAAAAGTATTCGATTGGAATATTGTATCTAGACATCTTCAAATTTCAACGTCTTCCATTAACGTTTTACAAAAAGCTTTTAAGCCCTTTTCCAAGTAACAGTTTTATTTGGGAGTCATAACTGACTATTAAGAAGAACTGAATTTAAATTAGAGTAAAGGGCCCCCTTTCATTTCACTTAAAACGCAATTTGAATATTCTGTTTATTTTATGTTTTTAGCATTCTGTATGTTACACTGTAAAATTAAGAGCTTCTATTATATTTTATATTTTCTTTGGTTTCTATCAAAAATGCCTATACCTGTTTGAAGCAATTGGAGAATTCCTGATATTTTCTAAAAGTAATTCCACCTTCTTATCTCTCTATTCGACCCTGACACACGTATTCCTTTTTTTAACTGGAAATAATACATATTAAGCTAAAAAAGACAGCTAGTAAAAAACATAAAATTGAATGCCAGCCAAACTGATAACACTACTTCTTGATAGCCTTTCCAAAAGCTAGACTTCACCCATGTCTTTATCGACATATCGGGATGTTAAATAACTATTATATACAATATATGCATGTTCTTCTTCTTCTTCTTCTTCTTCTTCTTCTTCTTCTTCTATAGACCATGTCCGTTCAGGACGTGGACGATCATGGCTCTCCACAACCTTCTTTTTCCCTTTGCCAAACCTCCTACACCAATTTCTTCCACACATTTATACAAACTAGTCAAGTAGCTGGCCCGCTGCCTTCCCTTAGTTCACTTGCCCTCATTTAGCCTTGTGTGACGATGATCTCGGGTCGCTAGTCATGATGGCTTCGACAGAGTAGCTGGTCTTCAAGTCGTCTTATACAACAGTGTTCCTCCTTGCTCACGCTGTGAATTTTGATCCCAATGAAGGCGTGTTGAAATCTTGCTAGCTGTATCTTTACCACGTCGAATTTGGCCGGATGCGCGTACACATTTGGGGTAATAAAAAACGGCACCACAAAAAAAAAGTAAATTCGATGACGCCTGGATATGTTGCGAAAAAGTTTTTATATGCAAAAAAAAAAAAAAAAAACAGCAAACAAAAATAGAATATAACAGTTGACAAATTCTTATTCTTACAACGGAGCAAAAGCTTTAGTTTGAGATTAATGTTTGTTCACTCCAATCGCAGATTTCAAGTTTTCTTTTTTTTTTTTTTTCAAGTTTTTAACAGTTCAAAAAGTTTTATCAGGGCTTTTCACCGAAGCCTTACGGAAACAGCCGAAGATGGATGTTCGTGACGACGGCGGTAAATTCGTCTTGACTGCCTTAGCCCGGCGTGGTAACAACAACTCAATCTCTGCTTCTAACTCTTTCTCGGCTCTTTCTTTTTCTTTACATCTTTAGCCAGGACTCTATCGGAGGCGCATTATTCGACTTTAACTCTTTTAAGTCGGTCGGTGGCAGGCTTCTCTACGTTTCTTTACATCTTCAGCCAGGACTCTATGGGAAACGACCAGTCTTTTCAGTCTTGGCTCCTGATTGGGAACACTCCTCTCTCAGTTGTTACATCTCGACTTGTCTCAAGTCTCAGCTCCAACTTCAACTGATTTTGGCCTTCTTGGCTCTAGTATTTATGCGTATCCCAAATTCTCTTGGGAGGTGCATGACGGACACGGGGTGTCCATGCAAATCAAATCTTTAATCTTGAAGCGGAGTGATTTTATTCCCTTGGTTTAACCAATGAAATAGCATTTACGTAATTTCTTTTCTTCTTCTTCCTGATTACATCATTTTTTCAAGTTTTCAAATTTACAAATCTTTTCCCAGCAATTCGGAAATCAAGAATCTGACCTCCTTTAAACTTATCAAAAGTTTTCGACAGTCGTGTTTTGACTACCTATATGTTTCAATTCCACCGGCCGTAAAAGCCCAAAGCTCCCAACGGTGTCTTTCTTAGTTACACAATGGCGGCCAATGATGACCTAGTGTGATCCACAGCCCACAGCTAAAAAAACATATTTTCCCTTTTTTCGCTTCTCAGCAATATTTTCAGATTTTAAAAATTTTGTAATAAATATTCTGTTTTTAACTTAACTCATATTGCGATTGACAATAAACTGCAGAATGAATAATACCACCAGTAATAGTTTCTTTCGCTCCGTCGTACTAACATAGTATCATGTTTTTCTACATGCAGTATTATAGTTTTATATATTTCCACATGCAATATTATATTATCATATTTTCCCCATATATTAAAGATAGTGTTACATCGTGAGTGTTAAATTTTCTAAATCATGATTCCAAGAAAACTGTCTCTTTCTGAATCTGAGTCCTAACCTGGCATCTCGGCTTCATTCACTTTCCCACCGCCTGAATGTTGCTTTTTGTGTTTTTTCTCTAAATTTCATTGAATTTTCAAAGGAATTGTTTGGATGAGCTCTTTCCTATAGTACTTAGTCTCTATGAATTTAATACAGTGTTAGATTGGCAACGAGATCTCGTCAATTTGCAGCTGAATTGGCTATATGTGATTGTAAACTCTATGCTAACAGTTCTTTTCTCGCACTTCTCGCTTGCAAAATTTGCTTCTAGCTCCTTGCTTGCCAGTCACCTTTAATCTTCAAAAATTGAAATGCAATGTCAATCCTTATCTACTGTCTTCCTTATATATTGTTCTCTCTTCTTCGTAATGTTCCTATTTTCTAATTCTTCTACACTTAGTCCGTCCTTGTGTCCTAGTGGTTATACTGCTAGGCTTGGAGCGAATTCGATTTTTTTAAAGTGTTCCTTTTGTTATGATTTTCTTTAAGATTTTCCGTTGCTTACTAGCTTCCGTAGAATTCTCAATAAAATCCTATTCACATGCTTATTACTTCTCAAACTCATCTTTGCCCTTTTTACCCCACCCCAAAACCCCAAAAATCGAGAAAATATAAAAATCTACATTTTGCAATGTTTAGTTTCTAAGATTTATGTTATTTAATAGTAATTGTAAACGGTACTTGCGAGGCGAAGAACGGGGCAAATTCGCAGATGCGAATTTTTGGCATGCGAGTCAGAGAGTCCCGGGTGCCATCAAATTAGACAATAGCACTTATCCCTGGGGCCGTGAAAGTAAAAGCTTTCTTGTCAGAACACTGAAAAAAAAAGGTAAAAATGTTGATAGTTCAAATTCGAATTGTTGGAAAGCATTTTGGAAAAACTGGTGGAGAGAAATTTACCAAACCATCCTAATATCAGCATTACCATTGTCACGATTTGGTAACATTTTGTTCGTGGGTGACACAAGACGAAGACGTGTATGCTCGAGAGAAAATACTTCATATGCCTATTTGCAGAACCAACATGCGACAATAGTTTTCCCAAGTTGAAAAGGATACAAATGATAAAAATGACAGAAATAGAAAACGTTTTTAGGTTTTACTTCTGAATTCAGGAGTAAATGTGCAGTTACTCTGATAAATTGGCACTCCTCCCCAACTGATACGGCGTCTTAACTTTTGCACACCTCGCGAGACTGTAACCACGACATTTTTGCCATTGACATGCGTTCAAATTACAGCTGAATCAAGAGCAAACAACCAAATTTTGTAACGCTGCACCTATTCGCGAATTTACAACTCTTGTTTAAGAAATGAGTTTTCGACTTCAAGTTAAAAACAGTATTAAAATGCTGTTTTTATGGAAAGTGGATAGGCTGTTGTCCTCTAAAATATTGGCGTAATACAATCTTCCTGATTCAATGGCTTTCATTTGGCATTCTGCCCGAAATAACCTTTGCTTAATAAAATTAATACTTCCGCTAGATAGATAGATAGATAGATAGATAGATAGATAGATAGATAGATAGATAGATATTTTTTGCCACTCATGTTTTTTTTTGTTTTGTTTTTTTAACTTCTGATTGTAGTAATATAAGGGATACTTGTACACAAACTTAAATTTCCATTTACATTATCGACAAAAATAGTTCTTACATTGAAATATACGGTAGGCCATCAGCGTTCTCACATTGAGGTGTACGTTAGAAACATGAATTAACGTTCGTTTGATCATTAAAATTAAGAAAATTTATTCAAGAAGAAAGCATGAAAAAATGCTCGAAGTAAAACTTTTGCATTTTCCCCTAAATTTAAAAAAAAAGCAGACTAAACTGAAGGTAGTTTTATCCTCTTTTTCGTGAAAAGCAATTCGGTAAACAACCTGTAAAAATAGTTGCCTTCCGTCGATCTGACAATGCAACAATATGGCATGATCTCCAAGGAATGAAATAAAAAGATCACAAGTTCTTTCAGCCATAAGAATGTTTCTTGGCGTAATCCATTATTTCTTGCACGAATTCAAAAAGAAAAAATTCCAGGTGACTTGCGTCAGAGCTGATTATTGATCGCTGCAGTGAAACTGAACGAGAAACGGGTCTCTGAGCAATTGTAAATTAACTCATCTTGTAGCTACATGTACGAGCATTTTCACTGTTTATTCATGTTTTTGTATTGTATCGCACGAGTGTATTTCTACTGCGATAGGTTCATACAAAAATTTAAGGACTCATTACGAATGCTTCACAAATTACCCCTTAGAGTATCATAAAAAATTAACAGCGTGTTACACCCGGTATATAGTTTCAGTATATTACACAAGTAATTACGATCTTTTTTTCTTCCTAGCTTACGAGAGATGTTACAAGAAAAATAAGCAAATGAGAGTTCCGTGTATGCAATAAATCACCTAATTTTATTAATATCATCTAATTAATAATAACTTAACAATTTATACTAACCTGTTCTCTCTAGTAATCATAACGATTATTATCGCCACATTGTTTTAACCAGCAAATGTTTCTGTTGTAGTTTGTAACCATCTGTGAATTTCTAACTGAACACTTTCAATAAACGAAGATAAACTAGAAGGTTACTAACTAGAACAGGTAACTGAAAAACCATATATATATATGTGTGTGTGTGTGTGTGTGTGTGTGTGTGTGTGTGTGTGTGTGTGTGTGTGTGTGTGTGAGAGAGAGAGAGATCTGGCGCGTCTTCGACCTCTCGACCACGAGTGACGATCAGTCTAAATGAAGTCAAATTAAGCCTATAACACAATTTTCGAATTCATCGTAACAACCATCTCTGATCTGAAATGTATCGTAATGTCAACAAATGTAAACATGTTACGGAAATTAACGAAGATTAACGAAACTTGGTTATAAACAACCGACAATTTGAAATGGTTTGCTGGAACATTATTTTTGATCGATACCCATGTATATATATATATATATATATATATATATATATATATATATATATATATATATATCAAGAGATTATGATTATAGTGGGGTGGGAGGTTATTACATTTTAAAAGAATTGTGTGTGAAGACCCAAACAATAAATTGTATCGAAGTGTCCTCATGGAAGACTAGACATGACAAAAATTCAAATATGAAAGTAATAAGAAAGTAGCTGATGTATATGGTTACATGCACATTATGAAATAATAATAATAATAATAATAATAATAATAACTATATGTTACAATAATAATAATTATAATTGTACATTAATTAATTATACATTGAGTATATAATACGCTAAAACCAGGCTTCCTCTGTCGAGCGCCCGTACCTCAAAGGTAGAACTGCCGACTGATGTCAATTCGGTCGGGTTTCTTTCCAAATGAAAAATATTCAAAACTTTTACAATATAGTTGTATTCAACACTTTCTAATACAACTGTGTACTGGTCTAATTTAATTATTACCAAAAACTAACTAATATATATATATATAATTTTAAAAAAAACAATACCTGCGTTACGTAATAAACTCTCACGCCAGCAAATAAGTAAATTTTTATATTTTCAATAATATTTTAATTTAAAAATACTTATAGTATATTTGCCAAATCAATATGAGTGTATCCAGAATATTTTGCTAACCCCCGTTTTATTTTATTGTCAAGACATTGAATTGCATAATAAAATCTGACATAATGTATACATGAGATAGTAATTCATAAATGACTTAATTCATTCTTAATTAAGCACAACATGCCACATAAAAAATTGTCACCTTCTTTCTTTTCCACTGCTAACTCAGTTACCTCGGAAAATTGGTTGTTGGGAAGGAAACAAAGTTATGTGCAGTTAGATATTGGCTGTGACACATATCTTTTTTTTTATAAATTTGCCTTGTGAATAGTTTTGCTTTGTTTCTAAATGACGAAGATGTCTTCCCGTCTCTAGACTAATTGATGGATCTACGAAGAGAAATGTTATACTATAAATAAAAGAAATAAGAAAAATGATACGAACGCTTTGTATATATGTAGGTAAGCAGGATGAATTAATTGATTTGTAAGTCGTAAGGTAATTTCGCTTTTAATCTTAATTAAGCTATTAAATAGCTGTATTTCATTTAAAAAAAAACACTGAATGTTTATGTAATATAAATCCTTTTCTATGGCAGTAAATGCTGGATAATTTCATGAAAAATGAAGGCGAAGCTTCAAGTAACAGAAAAGGAGGAGTAGTGGTGGTTAATATCTATTCCATTCCGTTCATATTTACCAGTTTTATTTCGTCCATATTGATTAACTTATTTTGAATATGTTCTTATCTATACCATTCTGTACATATTTACCAATCCATTTTTAGTGTGTTCATATCTAATTCATACCGTTTATATTCATCAATCTATGTTGAATATGTTTACATCTATTTTATTCCGTCCATATTGACCAACCTATTTTGAATACGTTCTTATCTATACCATTCCGTCCATATTTACCAATCTATTTTAGGATGTTCATATTTATTTCATTCCGTTCATATTTAACAATAAAAGAAAAGTTTTGTCATTCTTTCACCGGACTGCCAATCGTAACACCCAATAAACGTTGAAAAGTGGTATTAGCAATGGTAATTCATTATTAGTTCATTTGTCGATGGCTGCTCGTCGGTTAGGACACCACGCTGTATGTGTTGTTATCGTTTTTCACCCTCACCAAAAAAAAAAACAACAACAACAACAACAAAATGAAGAACTTTAAAAAAGAACAAACAAATCCGAAAATGGATTTAAGACACTCGGACTTTTGTTCTCTCAGACAAGCTGGAGAGATGACGTGGCATTCCGCAGTATAATTCTCCAACACAACAACTAGATAGATAGATAGATAGATATTTTTGCCACTCATATTACGTTATCTAAAAATTACAGTAGTGTTAAAAAAATGGACTGTCATAAATAAATAGATAAAAAAAGAGACGTATTTGAATATTTGTTGTATATTTTGAACTTATTTCATGTGTATTTTGATGTCTTAAAAGAAAATGTCTGATGTTTATTAAAAAGTAGACGATTTAATTAGATACAGAAATTTACATTTATTAAAAAATATCGAAATATTAAAGATGTATATATTTACTATGAAAAGATTATAAATAAAATTTTCAGGTTAAAATTTCCAAAAATAGAAAATATACATAGCATAGGATGTGCGTTGTGGTTCAGTGGATATCGACTCGGAACGAGGAATCGGGGAGTCGAATTCAAACTGAACTTCTTGCATTCACTTACGCGCAAATACCCTTGGGAAAGGTATTAATCCGTCTCTTCCCTCCAGTTATGGGTTAAATAACAGGACAAATTAGGTTCTATAGCCTTGGCTGCCAACCAGTCTACCGCAGAAAGCAATGGCAACCTACTGCGGTAGTATCTTCTTTCGAGACATGATCGCCCAAGCGTGTATCACATATGGCACTTAACTAGCTGACATAGCTTAAGGTTCTTTTTTTTAATTAAATTGATTTTTTCTTTTTGTTTTAGATTTTAATATTTATCTACTGGCCAGCGTAAGACGTCAACGAAAGAATTAGAATAGTTTTTTTTTGGGGGGGGGGGTCATGGAAGAATTTTAAAAAATGTTTAAAAGCGGACCATGACAAAAACTGAAGCCGACAAATTTGCAGAAATATTGAAGAGGCAATTACTCAGTACTGCCGTTTATATAGAGAGAACCAAAGAATATCATACGGCAAACCACACAAAATAAGTTTTTCATGAAAATCAGATTAATAAACATTAATTCATGGCATTTTTACTTGTACCTATATTCTAATTAAAATGTGCAAATTAGAAATTAATTGTGAATAAGACTAAAATTTGTGGTACGAATTAGATATTTTCCTATACGTTATTATATCCGATTAATGCGTTTTCGATTAGTTCGTCTCTTTTAATCTAAACATAAGCCGTACTAATCGAGGATCCCTGTACTTATTTGTTATCGTGAGCATTTTTATTCTAATTTACCCCAAACAAGGAAGCAAAACAACAGGGGGTTACAGGTGTTGTAGGGGCCTCAGTGATGCTTATCAAATTGGCCTTGGTCCAAACTCAACCGAAGTCCCCACAATTTAAATATATCTGAAGGTTGAAGGTTGAAGGATGTTGAAATGTGGAAGGATAAAGTATTTCGTTTCTCCATTAAATTAAAGATTTATTAACAGATTAACGAAATTGTAAGGAAAAAAATGTTCATAGATAAAATGCATGTAGTTAATTGTTCAAAGAGAAATGTAAATATTTTGAATGTCCCACAGAAATTAAGAGTTCATGCTTGATAGTAACAGAATGCGTGTATGTAAAAAGAATAATCAGTCTACTTAACTAATAAAGTTTGTGTTCCTTTCCCTTTTCTGGCCTGCGAGAGATGTAAAAATGAAGAAAGGAAAATTAGATGAAGAGGTACAATGAATGTGTGACGCGCCCTTACGTCCGAGTCGCCTTGAAATTTCTTCCTTACATTGTGACGAGATGCTATCAGATAACACTCCCATTCTGACTGTCTTTGAACGGTCACGGAACGTGGTTTAAGTAGTGAAATTTATCATGTGACCAGCTCCCGCAGGCATTTTCATTCTTTAGGTGTGAAAAAGAATTAACTAGTGTCATATATCAATTTTCTTTTTCCTATCCAGTCAGGATTCAGAATTTTACTTTTCACACTGACTAGTGAAATTTGCCTTGGTCTGGGATGTTCCAAAATATTTTTGTTGTGTCGTGGCTCGTACCATGTAACATCCGTTCGCCCGGATGTATAAAAGACAATGTGCGCTTAGCACGGGGGGTGTCATTATCACGGACTTTGGGAAGTAACACCTACTACTGCGAGAGACTGTAAATATTGTATACACATCTTGGTTGTACCACTCTATTAATAAAGTAGTTTATCTAGATTTCTCTGTGTATCTCTTCATTCCACGATACAACAGTTTTTACTCGTTTGGATCCGACTTTTCGGGTGTGAAATTATACTTTGTGTGTTTTAGTTAACTGTTGGATGATATAGGATTTGTATCCTATAGTGTGAAAGAATTAAAAAGCGGAAAGCATTATGAAGGAGCTAGAATAGACGAGGAATCAAGAAAGTCGATAACGATTAACATTATATTTAACTTTTTGAAGATCAAAGTTGTTCAGATAGCATCGAGTCGGAAGAGATCCCCACAAGCGAAGAGTACGAGGAAAGAAACTGTTAGCATATAACTTCAGGTAACATTTAGCTAATTCAACTATAAATTGATGAGACGTTGCGGCCAATCTGGTACTGCGTTTAAATTCATAAAGTATCCAGCTTTTTCGTTATGCTTTTTAGCCGTTGTTTAATTTTTCAGAATACATCATTCTTTATTCTGCAAATTCATAGCATCACTATCGAAAGCAGGTTTGAATAATGATTTAGAGGGTTTATATATTGCTAAATCCGCTGTTATGAAAGTCGGTTCTCTTTGTAGAGCCCGGAAGTTTTTTTTCCGTTTGAATCTATCCTGTACATATATAAATCTACCATCCGCCCGTGTATTGAACACTGCTGCCACATCTGGTCGGGTGCCCCTGCTATTCTCCTCGGGCTTCTTGACAAAATACAACGGAAAGTCTGTAATGTGATCGATACCGTCTTGGCAGACCGGCTGCAGTCACTCTCTCATCGGCGTGACATGGCTTCCCTGTGCCTCTTCTATAAATACTTTCACGGCTTCTGCTCCGATGAACTTAGATCACTGGTGCCCCCTAGGTACGAATTTGCACGAGATACTAGATTAGCAACTAGGTCCTACCCTTTTAAAGTGAAACCGATAAAATGTAACCGCAATTTCTACTCCAACAGCTGCTTTTCTCACACTTCCCGATTGTGGAATTCCCTTCCACATGACTGCTTCCCGGACAGCTACAATCTCCAGGAGTTTAAATGTAAGGTCAATAGACACCTCCTAACAAACTAACTCGCATTCATTCTCTCAAACACTTTTCCCATCTGCCCAACCCTCAGCCTCGGTATCCTTACCCGTCTATCACCCTCCTTCTCACATTTCCTATATCTAACCACTCTTTCTCTTCACGTTTCCCTATGTAACCCCCTGCGCAATAGTGGCAGTAGAATGCCTTGCTTGGGATGAAATGATTAAAAAATATGTTTTAATAAAATGTGTTCGTTCTTCAGCAATCAAAGATAGAACCAAAAACTATACCTATCTCGATTTTAATTCTTTCTATCTCAAGAAGAGAAAACGAAGTATTTTCTCAAAGTACTGACAAAATCTACGATACCTACATGTTTTAAATATCAACTAAATGTATCGGAGGTTAGAATATGGAAAGATGGCTAAGAACATTGTTTCCGCTGCAAGAAAAGGAGCCAGTAATTTTCATAATGATTACTCTTTTACATGTGCGAAAATTCCTTTAAAAAAATAAATCAAAAAAGTTTTTTCAGGGATATCAGTCGAGAAATGATTGCAAAGAATTGATTAATGATTAGTATTACAAGAATTGCTTATGAGCTTATTATCAACTGAATCCTGTGGGTACATGTTATTTGAGATATTGTTGATTCATTTTTAGGTAATGTGACGGTTAACAACTCGAAAATAGAAAATGACGAGTTGGGTTCGAATTACGATCATTACCTTCATTTTCGCACAAATATTGTTAGGAAGGGTATGAATGCAACTCATAGCAGATTGGGCTCACTTGCTTTGAAGTGACAACCAATCTAGGAGAAGGAAATCTCTGAATTCAAAGTCAGCATCAATGGAGATGAGCTCCGTAAGGATATCTTCCTCTAAACACGCCATCCCTGAAGTATATGTAGTGCCTCAACGACCCTAGTGTGTTACAGGATTTTTTTTTATGTGATTTATCCCTTGTGGCTTTTAAATAATTCAATAATTTTGTAAAAGCGTGTCTACATTAAATCTAAACTTATTTATAAATGGAACTTTGTCTGTGTGTGTGTCTGTCTGAGTGTCTGTGTGTGTCCGTTACCTATGAATTCGAAACGGCTGAACCGATTTTCTTGAAAATTTACACAGTTGTACTATAAGCATCTGCGAGTGTTCTTAGCTAAGTTTTGTGTCGAGGTAACCCCGATAAATATCGAAAGTCGATAATCGAAAAAATCGGGTTATAGAAGGAGTGGTCCGATTTTAATCAAATTTGATACACTCATAGAAAAAGACATAAGAAACGATATTCAGAAGTTTCAAGGTTGCAGTTCTTACAATAGTGCAGAAAATCGATCATATATATATATATATATATATATATATATATATATATATAAAAGGCAAGATGTGTGTGTGTGTGTGTGTGTGTGTGTGTGTGTGTGTGTGTGTGTGTGTGTGTATTTTTTCAGCTCTTTTATTTTAGTTTTTGCTTCGGGTTTGGCTCTAAGTAGGTATAATTGTAGTTCTTAGTCTCAGCCATGATACCATTTACTCAGAGAACTTATTTAGCCTTCGAAATTCTGTTTACGACGAAAAAAACTTATTTGATATCGATACCAGAAAATGAAAATTTGACTTACATCCATTCATTTTTCTTTCAGTCTACGGTTTCGCTTTAACTGGAAACAACTATTGCTTTTTAGTCTTTCGTGCCAACGTCTAAAGTGTCTGAGCTCCATGACCATGGATTAGTTTTAAAGCTTTCATTACACCCGAGCAACGCCGGGCTATACTGCTAGTAGTTATTAAGCTAGTCTCATGATTAATATTGTCATAAGCTCAGTCCTCTATAGGTACCTTACTGACATGATCTAGTGTCAGTTTCTTCTTCTATGTGCCGTGGTTCATTAGGATGTGGGCGATCATGGCTCTCCACAAGTCCTTATTATTTCTAGCTCTTTATAAATTATCTTTTTTGTTATCTCGTCTAAACATTCTTCCGTCATCCATTCACTCAAGCGCAATGTTGTATGCGATTTTCCTCTGTCCTGTGAGTATAAAATTTTCGAAGCGTGTTCATGTGCCCTATAAATTTTAACTCTCTCTTCCAGATGTTATATATAAATGTTCTTTTTCTTTCCATTTTCTCTAAAACCTCATCGTTGTTCACATGTTTAGTCCATGGTATTCTTTGCATCCTTCTGTAAAACCACATTTCTATGGCTTCAAGTCTATTCTTCTTCGGTTTAGAGATTGTCCAGTATTCAGTGTCATACAGGATGCTATGTGCGTTGTGTTATAACATTCTTTAAACGATATCATATATATATATATATATATATATATATATATACATATACTGTTAAATATAAGAGACAATGAATGTCTATTATGTTTAATCATGAGCCGTTCTAAACGTCGTATTTTGGCTTTAATTTCAGTTGAAAATAAAGACAAAAATTCTCCAACATTTGGATAATTTTTTATTAATTTGGTTCAAAGCTTTCGGCTCACATGAACCATCTTCAGAAAGGTTATTAAGACGGTAACATGTTGGAGAATGTTTGTCTTTATTTTCAACTGAAATTAAAGCCAAAATACGATGTTTAGAACGGCTCATGATTAAACATAATAGACATTCATTGTCTCTTATATTTAACAGTATATGTTTAGAAAATTATTTGCTGCCTCGATACACTATATATATATATATATATATATATATATATATATATATATATATATATATATATGCATAATGAAAATAAATTGTGCAATCTTTTAAAAATCCAACGGTAATAATTCATTTCGTGAATATATAAATATTTAACTTTTCAGACCGATTTTTTTACAAAAATGAATGGAGTTAATTTATCCAGACGGAAGGAATAATAGTGGAGGAGGAAAAAGGAAAACATTTTATTATGAAAAGAGGAAGTGAGAGTTACAATGTGAATTGTTATCGGTTTTAAGGTCCCTAAATTTGCTGCCCTGTATTTGAAAATGTTCAATCCTAATAAAAATTCAATTCGAGGCCATCATATCCGCTCGGCTTCTTCCTCCACCATCTACAACCGTAAACCTCACATTGTATCTCTTGTTTTCTCCTTTAACAATTCACATTGTAGCTCTTACTTTCTCTTTTAACAATAAAATGTTTTACTTCTTTTTCACCTCCCCACCACTATTCCTTCCATCTGGATAGATTCACTCTCTTCATTTTTATCAAAAAAGTTCGGTCTGAAGAGTTGAATATTTATATATTCACGAAATAAATTATTACCAAGGGATCTGTAAAAATTTTGTCCAATTTATTTTCATTATAATACTCTTTTGTTTTCTAACATAAAGTTCTCATTAGATTAATATCCTCCGTGGAATTATCCCTACTAATTACTTACATATATATATATATATATATATATATCGGGCCACTTTATTATATAGAATATACAAATCTTCATTAATGAGCAGCAGAATGTAGAATCTTTATGAAAATAAGTAACAATGAAAAACATCCAGAAACCTTATGTTTTTTCTTGTTATTTTATTTTATTTTTGTTTTATTTTTATTTTTGTTTTATTTATTTTTATTTTCATTTTTTTTTATTGCAAGATAAATCAATAACAATACTTTCCCGAAATGTTAATTCAATGGTCGGATGAATATTTAACATTTTGGGACGAAGAAGACCTAATTTCCCAACGGTATCCACTTCGACTATTTCGATTAGGTTTACTTTACCAACCAGTCCACTTCAAGGTATAAAAAATAAATAAGTAAATAAAAGAGCGTGGAAAGGAAGGAAGATAAGAATCGAAACTAAAAGAAAACCTTCGAAACAGAAAAAAAACGAGAGACAACCAAGGCTAATTATCCTTGAACAGGGCATCAAGATTAAACCTATTCTTTCTCGTGTGGTTCACGACATTCTTGAAGACTTGACTGCCTCAGTGTAAAATGCTTGAACCGATAGAAGAAAGAAAAAAGAGACTAGTGATTATCGCAAACGTCATTATTTTCTTCTTTGGTGAGGGTTGCTGATAAAAAAAAACTCCATAAATATCACAACTGGAAGGATTCGTTATTGGCGGACACAATCTTAGCTACACAAGGTATGCAATTGACACAGTGTTGATAGCAAGCACATAAAGAAAGCTAGAAATAGTCTAACAGAATGTAGGGAAGGAAAGCGAAATGAAAGGATTAAACATCAACTGCAACAAGACAGAATGCTTGGGTGTTAGCAAAAAGAACAGCTCAAAATGCAAATCTAAAATTAGAGATCCCAAAACCAAACAAATACAAAATTTTATATATCCGGAAAGTATTTTAACAAGGGATAGAAAGTGTGATACTGAAATACAAAGTTTTATTAGGATAGACAATAATACATTCTAAGTAAAGTACTAAGAAATAGAAAATTTCCACTAGAAACAAGGAAAATATATCTATCCTCCTCGACAGCAGTGAATGCTCAAAAATGAAAACAAGCTTGAAGCGACAGAAATGTGGTTCTACATAAGAATGTCGAGGATATCATGGGTTGAACATGAAAGTAACGGCGAAGCTTTAGAGAAAATGGAAACAAAAAAGAAACATATTTAACATTTGGAAGAAATAGATGAGTTTTCAAGGGCTCATAATAAGGAAGAAGGGCTTGTAAAATCTGATACTCACGGGACAAATAGAGGGCAAAAGAGACAGTCGAAAACAACGAGTTTGAGTGGGCGGAACAAGGTTTAGGAGTGATAACAGAAAGACAAAATTTGTTAAGTGCTACAAATGACGGGGAATTGTGGTAAGCCATAATCGCCAAGGTTCTGAAGGGACACGGCACATAGAAGAAGAAGAATCTACTCTTGAAACATGTGAAGTACCTGTGACAAACCTAAAAAAAAACCACGATACTTCCCTTTTTCTTGAATATATTTTTTTTCTTTATTTTTTTAATCGTTTCACCCCGAGCAAGGCGGTAATGCCACTGATGTGCAGGGGGCTACATAAGTGTATAAAGATTAATTAGAAGAGAGTGAAGAGGAAGACGAACCAGTTAGAAAGCAGCAATAGAAAGATGAGAATGCAGGTGTGATGACAGTTTCAAAGGTGGAGAGAAAGGAAAGGATATACGGGGTGGTGAATGAACTAGAGTAAAGTGGTTAATGGATGAGTATTGACATTGCATTTAAATTCCTGGAGGTTGTAGCCGTCGGGAAAGTAAGAATATGGGAGCGAGTTCCACAAGCGGGAAGTGCGAGAGAAGAAGCTGAAGGAGTAGAATTGTCGTCTGCATTTGGCTAACCTAACTGTGAATGGGTGGGATCCAGTTACCAATCTGGTTGCCCGAGTAAAGACCTGTTGAGGAGGCACCAGTGACTTAAGTTTGTCCGTGCAGAAGCCATGAAAGTATTTATAGAACAAAGTGAGGCCACATTTCGTCGGTGAGGGAGTGGCTGTAGTCGAGCCGCCAAGTCAGTACCTATCACATTACTGATTCTCCTTTGGAGCCTGTCGAGAACACTGAGATGAACGGCAGGGGCGCCTGACCATATATGGCAGCAGTATTCCTTGCACGGACGAATGGTTGATTTGTATATATGCAGGATGGATTCAGGCGGAAAAAACATCCTGGCCCGACACAGTGACCCAACCTTCTTAGCAGTGGATTTAGCTATAGACTCGATGTAGTGGTCCCATTTGAGATCAGGAGAGAGGGTAAGGCCGAGGAGGTGCAGTGTATTGCTCTCAGGGAGAATCGCTTGGTCCATGCTTATGGGAGACAGGAGAGGTTGCCTGTGATGATTTACAGACAACAGCTTGGTCTTAGACGCATTGAAATTGACAAGCCACTCCTTGCCCCAATTCACCACAGAGTGTAGATCCCGTTGAAGGTCAGCAGCAAGATTATGTTTGTCCGCCACGACGGGTTTCTTACTGACACAGGAGTAAATTGTGGTGTCATCTGCGTAGATGTCTACTTGGCACTTGATCTCATCTGGAAGGTCATTGATGAAAATAAGGGAGAGCGTCGGGCCCAGGATAGAGCCCTGTGGGACACCAGCATTTGTGCTGTAGGATGAAGAGGTATGCCCATTCAAAACAACCTTCATTTTGCGGTTATTTAAAAAAGATTGGATTAGATCAAGCAAGCGTCCGGTAATACCGTAACCCCGTAGCTTGCATAGAAGGCCAGAGTGCCAAACCCTGTCAAAAGCCTTGGGGATGTCCAGAGCAAGAGCACGAGCCTGGCCTGACTCATCAAGGGCCTGGAGCATGTACTCGTAACGGTTGTTAGCATGTCGGCCGTGGACCTGGCAAAGCGGAAGCCATACTACCTGTCAGAGTAGAGTTTGTGAGCAGTAAGATGTTGAACTATTTCAGCATTAATTATGGCCTCGAACACTTTCCCAAAAATTGGTAGAAGAGTGATAGGGCGATACTTGGATGGGTCCGAGGGTTAACCACAGTTATTAAATACAGGAACGACTGAAGAGACCTTCCAGCATGCAGGAAAACAGGAAACAGAAAGGCAGTAGTTATACAGTTTAGAGAGGACAGGGGAGAGTTCAGGAGCACACCTCTTAAGGACTATCACCGGGATTCCATCACCACCGCTCGCCTTATAGGGGTCAAGTTTTGAAATTACTCGAGATACTACTGTCGGGGTAATATATACGTCGTACAGTTTGGCCTCAGTTCTATTAGGGAAGTCGGGTGAGGGTACTCCAGATGAGTCAAATGTGGAGTTGGATGAGAATCTGCGAGCAAAGCACTCAGCTTTGTCCGCAGATGACATGAGAACCTCAAATTCATTGATTAAAGGAGGTATTGGGGATTTGATATTTTTCAGCACCCGTTTGCATAACCGCCAATAGTCCTTGGAGCCAAACTTGCGGTCAGCTATGCGCTGTCGCATTCTCTCAGCAAACAACCGTTTGGCGTCATTCAAGATTCTCTTGCACTCATTACGAGCGGACGTGAATAGGCGCCTATTGTGATCAGATGACTGTCTCTGGAATAGTCGGAAGTAATGGTTCCTGTGGGCAATGGCGGCCGTACAAGCAGGAGAGAACCACGGAGAGGAATGAGGTTTTAGACAATACTTCCTGGTAGGTATGAAGGCATCAATGCCAGCTTTCACCCATGAAGAAACCTCAGAGGCACAGTCATCAACTGGCGTCAGTCAGCTTTTTGGTAGCAGTAGGAGGTCTTATAGGTAGGAGGCTCCTGGGGGTAGTGAGAGTGGAAAGAAATATTGAGAGAAGCAACAGCATGGTCGGAGTTGCCGAGAGAACAAGGCTGCGAGACTTGACAGGCGTTAGGTGCAGAGGTAAAACATATATCTATTAGCGAGGAGTGTCCAGAGGGAGTGCTTGGAAAGCGAGTGGGGAAGTCCACCACTTGCGTAAGGGATTGGGAAATAGCAAAGTTCATGGCGTGGATGCCCGCTGGATCAGTAGTAGAGTCTTTAAGTCACTCAGAATGATAGGCGTTAAGATCTCTATTGCAGTCATTCAAATTTGTTGTCAGTTGTTCTAGACTAACACAATTCGGCTTACGGCTTATCACGTTGAATACACCGGTTCTCGCTCGATCACCGAAATTAAGCAACGTTGAGCCTGGTCAGTACTTAGATGGATAACCGCTTGGGAATACCGGGTGCTGTAAGCGTTTAGTGACGGATGTGCGTTGTGGTGCAGTTGATATCAGCTCGGAAAGAGAAATCGCTGAGCCGAGTTCGAATTCCAGTTGAATACCATGCATTCACTTAAACACTGGTACCCTTGGGAAAGGTATTAATCCGTCCTTTCCCTCCAGTTATGGTTTAGATAACAGGGTAGGACTTGGGGACCCTGCCCTTAAAAAACAAATCCCAATGAATCTTGATACTCGAAAAGAAAAAAATATTACTAGACACAAAACTTATATAAAGACAACAATAAATTGTTGAAGGAAAAAGGTATTACCAGCAACAAATAAATAAAATTTAGTTGGCAATAAATGACCCGCCGAGGTTAACAAGCCATAAAAACAAAACAACCAACTAACACAATTCGTGCGTGTGTTTGTGGGTGGGTGTACTTTCAAAGATAAGAGACACTTTCAGTATGGGGAAAAGTAATTACTTCTGTTAAGGGATTTCAGTGTCACATCATCAATACTTAGTTTTCGATGACATTACATGGCTGAAAGTAAAGGTAAAAATTGAGGTTAATTTTGTAAAGAAACATTTTAAAATATTAGGTTGAGTCATAAATAATTTCCGTTTTTGTTTATTAAAAATCAGCCTTGTTCTTCTCGTTAAGACCACATGAAATCCAGACATCCGACTTGCCAACTTTGCATTAGATTGCTTTTCATGAAAGTCCGATGAATGCCTCTATCTGATTCCACTTCCGTCGACGAATGAAACCTTGCAAACCAATTTCGCACTTGCCCGTAAGTTATGACCCTAAACACTAAATATAGTTTCGGGATGTCTCCGTAAAGTTATTCCATTGACTGTACACTTATAACATTTTTAAATGAACTTGAAATCTCTTCATTAATGAGTATAAGAAATTTGTTCTTAATCCACAGTGTACGCTGCCATTGCTGTGCAAAAATTAAGGTAGAGTACTCCAAAATTATTCTTACCGGCCACGCATGATTACTAGTTAGAATCATACAATTGTCGACAAAAGTTGTTCCCCAAAACAAAAGTTGCTGATGACTCAAACAATAAGTATAAAAAATAAAACAATATATATATATATATATATATATATATATATATATATATATATATATATATATATGTTATTGTTAAATTACTTAGTTTTTGTCATAATAAAATTAGACAAGTGCACATTTGTATAAAAAAGTGTTCAATACAATTATATTGTAGAACTTTTGAATATTCTTCATTTGTAAACGAGTTATTAGGCGACTTAGGTTTCTACTATGTGGTGTCTTCATGCGATTTGCAATTGCAAATTGCCTGAAGACACCACTCGTTTGCAAATAAAGAATATATATATATATGAATAAGAACGAAGAAAATAACTGCAACGTTCAAAACATTAAAAACGGTGCTCAAAATAAAAATAGAGCAATGGATATTTATTATTAATTATTACTTTAGAATAGGAGCAAACTACAAACTACTACAAAATTGTACATTTTGTTTCGACTTTGAAAAAAAACAATGTCTCAATCATTAACTACCTGATGAGACATTGTTCTTTCAATGTCGAAACAAAATGTACAATTTTGTAGTAGTTTTTAGTTTGTACAAACTATATATATATATATATATATATATATATATATATATATATATATATATATTCAGAGTGCAATGAATAAATTGTCGTCTAAATTACACAAAAATGAAAATAACACTGACATCTCATTTAAACAGATATATTTTTTTACCAACTTTCCCTATCTTTTCAAACTGCTTGCATATGGTAGATTGTGATGTGTTTAACGTCACTGCGAATTTTTGAATGTAAGAAAGGGGGAAAATTGTTAATCCCACCCCATTTTCAAAAACTATTAATCCCACCCCATTTTAACATCCTGTGTATGGATATGTTTTTGGGTTTCTACCGGCATAAAAATCTTGTAACACATTTGAATGAATAAATGTTTTGTTTTCCGCCGTTGCTGATGAAGCGGGGATTTCCTCGTTGAAATGGCCATCCAATGGAGTTAAATTTCCAAATTT
The DNA here is from genome assembly GCA_037127315.1 of Ascarosepion bandense. NCBI lineage: Eukaryota > Metazoa > Mollusca > Cephalopoda > Sepiida > Sepiidae > Ascarosepion > Ascarosepion bandense. Next base: position 5,311,665 of record JBBBDQ010000441.1, read on the forward strand.
TATTTTATTGTTAATATTAATGAAATTAATATTAATAGGATCAGGTTTTGGGGATTTATCTATTTGCTCATCTATTTGGATTTAAAATTATATATATATATATATATATATATATATATATATATATATATATATATAAGAGACAGGCAGGCAGACAGACAGACAGAGTGTATGTTCTAAAATGTTTTCCCATGTTAATCTTTCTATATCCAGCCACAAGCTGCCATGGAAGAAAACAGTATTTTCCTTTTAATCCGCTGTGTACGCTGACACTGCCACGTAAAAGCAATGTTCTTAACTGCCATGTAGGATTAGTAGTTAGAATCAAACGTTTGTCACTACAGTTGATTCCTGAAATTGGAAATTACTTATGATTCAACCTGATAAAATCATCAAATTACTGAAACCTAATTACAAACAAAAGTCCAACAGTTTTACTTTCATAAACAAAAAATACATAAGCTTTATTTATTGTACCTACTTTTCCTCGTCCTGGATATTACGATAAATAACATCCAACTGCAAGGCCTCTCTGATCGAAAGGTTTTGAGGAGCTAGCTTGGAATCACCCATTAATTACTGTTGTTCCCAGTTTCACCCTAACCCCGGTGGTAGCACCTGCTAGGGTTCCAGCAATAAGCAATTAGCGAAATGCCAAACTGGAGTAAAACATGAAAACATAAAAAATACATTCGAAAAATCACCAACAATACATTTTCATAGGAAAATAATAATAATAATAATAATAATAATAATAATAATAATAATAATAATAATAATAATTTAAGCTCAAAGAATAAGACGCTATGGAAAAAAAAGAGCAAGATTTTACAGACAAAACAAGATCTTTCAGACTGATACAAAGAGATTTTACAGGGAAATAGGTAAAAAAAGAATTGAAGTGACAGTACCCCCCAGAATGGAAGAAGTCACACAGTTCTGGGAAAAGATATGGGCTTGCCCTAAAGAACTTAGCAAGGAAGTACATTGGATTACGCAGGAGATAGAACGAATGAAAAATAAACCCTAACAGACATGGTCTGGAATTACAGAAGATTATGTTAAATTTGCACTAAAAACAGCACACAATTGGAAATTCCCAGGTATAGATAAAATTCCTAACTTTTGGCTATATTATTTAAATGCAGCACATAAAAAAATAGCCAAAGAACTTCAAGAAATGGGTGACGATCCCACTAAAATTCCTGCATGGATGACCAAAGGAATTACATTTCTTCTACCCAAGAATGGTGACACAAATAACCCGAAAAACTACAGACCAATTACATGTCTTCCGACAACATATAAACTACTAACATCTATTTTAACAAAACAGACATATTTATTCTTAGAAAGAAATGACATGATACCGCTTGAACAAAAAGGGTGCAAACGTTGCTGTTATGGTTGTAAAGACCAATTGCTAATTAACAAAATGATCCTGGAAAACTGCTACAGTACAAAGAAAAATCTTCGTACTGCCTGGATAGACTACCGAAATGCATTCGATAGTGTGCCACATGACTGGATTTTAAAGACTTTAAATATATACAAGATATCGCCCGTCATCATCAATTTCATCAAACAGTGCATGTCTATATGAAAAACAACCCTTTACCTCAATCATATAAATGGAACCTATAAGTCTGATGAAATAAACATCAAAAGAGGTATATTTCAAGGTGATTCTTTATCTCCCTTACTATTCTGCATATCATTAATAGCACTAACCAGTCAACTTAATAAGACAGAATGTGGTTATAAAATAGGCCAAAAGAAAATAAGCCATCTATTTTACATGGATGACTTAAAGTTATATGCTAAGAATGATAATGAGCTGGAAGGTCTTCTGCAAACTGTAAAATGCTTCAGCGAAGACATTGGAATGAAATTTAATTTGAATAAATGTGCTAAAGCTACAGTTTTACGTGGATCAATACAAGAAACATCCTCAATTAGCCTAGACCTTGCTGTAACAATAAAAGAATTGAAACCAGAAGAAGCTTATAAATACATAGGTGTAAATGAGAGCGAAAACATTCACCATAAAAAAATGAAAGAAATAGTGCGTAAAGAGTACTATAGAAGGCTACGAATGATATTAAAAACTAAATTAAATTCACAGAACAGAGTTATGGCCATTAATAGCCTTGCAATCCCAGTTGTCCAATATAGCTTCAACATCTTAAACTGGACTCTAAACGACATCAGGCGAATGGATGCTAAAACAAGAAAGCTTCTTTCTAAGCATAAGATGCATCATCCAAAGGCTGATGTAGACCGTCTATACATACCCCGTAAAGAAGGTGGAAGGGGTCTTATTCAGCTGGAATTGTCATACAAGACAACAACTATTGGCTTACTAACATACATAGAAACAACAAAGGATTGGATGATACAATTAGTAAGGCAACATGAAGAAAGAAAGAAAAAATATTCAATAATAAAAGAAGGCAGTAAATACAAACAAGATTTACAGTTAGTAGATTCTGTAGAAAAGCAAAGCAGAAGCCAAGAACCAACTATTGCGGCAAAAAATATGAAAATGAAAGCCAAAGATAAAGCTCTTGAAAAGATGAAACAACGCTGGCAAGACAAACCTCTGCATGGCCAATATCCAGTACGTTCCAATAAATCCAATGTTGACAAAGTTAATACTCATCGATGGTTACGTGCATCTGGATTAAAGTCTGAAACTGAAGTCTTTATTCTTGCAGCACAAGACCAAAGTCTTTTCACGAGAAACTTTCAGGCAAATATTATGCATAATAATATGGATCCAAAATGCAGGTTTTGTGATAAACACCAAGAAACAATAGCCCACCTAATCTCAGGCTGTTCTGTGCTTGCCCCAAATGAATATAAAAATCGCCACGATAGAGTTGGGCAATATTTACATTGGGCAATATGCAAACATTATGGAAAAGCTGTAGGCAAACACTGGTATGAACATCACCCAGCACCGGTTACAGAAATAGAAGATGTAACCATTCTATGGGATTACACCATCTACACAGACAGAAAAATTGAAGCAAACAGGCCAGACATTATTGTTAAAAACCAGAAGGAGAAAACTTGTCTATTAATTGATATGGCTTGTCCAGCGGATTGTAACATAGCAATCAAGGAATTTGAAAAACTGTCAAAATATAAAGACCTGGAAATTGAAATAGAAAAAATGTGGAAATTGAAAACAAGAGTTGTGCCAGTGATAGTAGGTGCACTTGGAATGATAAAAAATGGAACAAAGCAACACATTGAAAGAATCCCTGGAAACCCCAGCTTAAGAGACATACAAAAAATTGTCTTATTAAGTACAGCCCACACACTAAGGAAAACTTTATCTATGTAATGCTGGAGATGATAGGGAAGATAGAAAAACATGAAATGGAGCCATAACAACACGCCACTACCTGCCTTAGGTCTCCCCGCAGACTTGGTTGGTAGTGAGACCAAAGCAGAAATCGAAATATGATGAAAAATGACATAATAATAATAATAAATTACCAGCAATACATTTTGTGGGTAAAAAAAACTATCAAATTCCACAAGATTTAATTTTGACGTGAAATAACCCATATGATGTTGATGTGCTGTTGAAAAAAAACTACACATTTTACACAATTTAATTTGTTCGAATTATTGTTCTCATCTTTATTGTCATATTCACAACATTTCAGCCGTTGTATGCTCCGGCCTTCTTCAGGTGATATACATTAGAATTTAGAACCAAACCTTTTATTTCCTTCACCTACTTTTCGTATTATATTTTACTATGGACTTCTTTATTTGACATAACAAGCATTCTAGATTTTCTATAAAAAATTATTAGTTTAGTTCTGATGAATGTCAAAGTCAGTCAGTCAGTCAGTCAGTCAGTTAAGTGCCATACCTGATACACGCTTGGGCGATCATGTCTCGAAAGAGACATGACTGACTGGGCAGAAGATTATCCCGCAGTAGGTTGCCATTGCTTTCTGCGGTAGACTGGTTGATAACCAAAGCTATAGAACCCAATCTGTCCTGCTATTTAACCCATAACTGGAAGGAAGAGACGGATTAATACCTTTCCCAAGGGTATTTGCGCGTAAGTGAATGCAATGGATTCAGCTGGAATTCGAACTCGGCTCCCCGATTTCTCGTTCCGAGCCGATATCCACTGTACCACAACGCACATAAAGTACATAGCCATAAATCAAAAACAACAATTACTTATGTCAAATCTATATCTTTCTGGTGTTCTTTTCTTGGCGGAGATGGGGGGGGTCAATAAATTTGTAGTGGGGGGTCAATAAATTTGTAGACCGTCATTCGTTTCCCAGAATGCGATTATTTTTTACGGTTTTTTGTACTGTGATTTGAATCTTTATTTTATTTTTGCTAATGCTTTCCTATCAGCGCCATTTGATGATACTGACCAATAATTAAGATGACAACTGAAGAAACTAAGTTCTAAGAAGGTTAGGTTCATGCCTTTCTCAAGATTAACAGTCAAAAAATATTTTCGACGACAATACCTACAATTCGCGCTTTATTCAACAAATGTACTTTCCCAGATTTCACTAATTAAAACATCTTTTGTAATCATTTCACCCCAAGCAAGTTAATAAAACTACGAAGACGCAAGGAGATTACTGAATAGAAAATAATATGAGAAAAAGATGAGTGATAACAATAAAAGAACAATTGACATTGCGTTTAAATTATTGAAGATCACGGTTGACTGGCAAGCAAAAGGCCGGTAGACAGTTCTAAAAGCTAGAAATATGAAAGATAAAGCCGTTAGCAAAGAACTTTTCTTTTTTTAATCATATCACCCCAAGCAAGGCGGTAACGCCACTGATGCGCAGGGGGCTACGTAAGAGTGAAAACATTGGAAAAGAGAAAGCCGAAAACCACATCCTAAACAGGGAACAAGGGATGAGCCTCTTCACCTGTTCAATAGACGTGGGTGGAGTGTGAACCGGGCAATAGTTTAGTCTATCTACTCCAATTGAAAAAAAAAACGTAAAAAGATTGGAAAAAAGAAAGCCGGAAACCACATCCTAAACACGGAACAAGGGATGAGCCTCTTCACTTGTTCAATAGACGTGGGTGGAGTGTGAACCGGGCGATAGTTTAGTCTATCTACTCTAATTGAAAAAAAAAATAAAAAGATTGGAAAAGAGAAAGCCGGAAACCACATCCTAAACAGGGAACAGGGGATAAGCCTCTTCACCTGTTCAATGGACGTGGGTGGAGTGTGAACCGGGCGCGGTTACATCTAGTTATTTAAGCTGTAAATTGATAGAGACTAGCAGTCAATCTAGTATCGCACATAAAACCATAAAAATGTGTATAGTAAAGACACAGAGACGCTACATTACGGTGATGGGAAAGTGACTGAGGCCGAGATGCCATGAGAGGACTGATAACCTTGCAGCTTCGTCTTTTAGTTTTACCAAGAATCTCTAAATACATAGCAGATGCCCCAGATCTGATGTGACAGCAATATTCTTGGCGCGGACGAATGACAGACTTACAAATGTGGTAAATAGATTATGTCGAGAAAAATTCTTTAGCACAATACAGAGAACCGACTTTCCTAGCAGCAGACCTAGAAATTGATTCAGTATCATCTTTCTACTTCATGTCAGCGGCAAACGTTCACCTGAGAAAGAGCAACGAGTCACTCTCCTGGTTAGCATCAACCATACTGATGGAAATCAAAACATTTATCTAAGACGATTAAAAATCGAAATATAAGAATATACTTTGTGTCGCTGTTAGCTAAAAATAAACTTTTTGAAAAGTCGTTTCTCTATACAATAATTTTGTCTAACTCGGGTTCAAAATTTAGTTTCTGAGTACAGATTTTTTTTTTTTAATCATTTCACCACAAGCAAAGCGGTAACGCCACTGATGTGCAGGGGGCTACATAAGAGAGTTAAAGTTTTAGGCAGGAGGAGAGTGAAGACAAAGATGAACCAGCTACAAGGGGTGAAAGAGAAACGGCAAGAGAAGGATGTGAACACAGGGGTGAAGACAGTTGCGAAGGTAGAGAGAAAGGAAAAGAACAAGATACAAGATACAAGGGATGATGTCGAAAGGGCTGGAGTTAAGTGTATAAGAGATGGGAATTGACATTGCATTTAAATTCCTGGAGGTTGTAGCCATCAGGAAAGCAAGTATACGGAAGTGAGTTCCACAGGTGGGAAGCGAGAGAAAAGAAGCTGATGGAGTAGAATTGTCGCCTGCACTTGGTTGGTGTAACTATAAAAGGGTGAGACCTTCTTATCAGTCTGGTTACCCGAGTAAATTTTTGTGGAGGGGGCAAGAGCAAAAACCATGATAATATTTATAGAAAAGACAGAAGGAAGCCACATCCCGTCGATGAGCATGTGACAGAAGTAAAATTTCTTAAAGAATAGGATTTAAATCACAAATTGGCACATCAAGGAATTGACAAATTTTCTTATACTGTTTATGCGTAAAGGAGTTTACAATAAATGATTAATGTAACATTTGAAGGTTGGTTCACTGTGTCACGCTAGAAAGTTTTTTTCTTGTCAGAATCCATTTTGTACATTTATCAATTCCGTGCATTGAACGCGGTTGCCATATTTGATCGGGGGCTCTTGCTATTCATCTCAAGGTTCTTGATAAAATCCAAAGGCAGATCTGCAATGTAATCGATCTTGACTTGGCATCTCGATTTCAGTCACTTTCGCATCAACGTAACGTAGCTTCCTTTTGTCTTTTCTACAAATATTTCCATGGCAACTGTTCTAACGAGCTTTTTCCCCTGGTATCCCGACTACATGAATTTAAGCGTGCTATTAGATTGCCATCTGTGACCCGCCGTTTTACCATTGAAATGGTTAAATGTAACCGCTACATCTACTCCCTCAGTTTCTTTTCTCGCACTTTCCGCCTGTGGAGCTAGCGTCTATTTACTTGCTTCCTGATAGCTAAAATCTCCAAAAATTTAAATGCAAGGTCTATTTTCATCTTCTATCTCCTTTAATTCCGTCCATATTTTATTCTTTCTTTAACACCCACTATACACAGTCTTTTCTCTCGCTGTAACCCCCTACGCACTAGTGGCGGTCCCGCCTTGCTTGGGGTGAAATAATAATTTAAAAAATCTGAATTGCTCGATACCGTCTGTCCGACTCGAAAGTTCTCTCTGACGATTAAACATCATCTTGGATATAGTTTGTCACTGATTTAACAAGCTAAATGGAAATTTTTTGAACGGTCCCTTCTGTATAAAATAGTTTTATCTGAATCCGGTTGAAACGTGATTACATTAGTGATATGGACCCGGTATGAGACCATAAAATAATGAATCAACACAGTGGTAGGGCAAGAACATATTTTACGTCAACAAGAGATACAAACAGATACAAAGAGAAAGAGTAATAATAGCTTGGCTACAAGTAACCGACAGAGAGACTAGGCCGAGCTGAACTGAAGTCATACTGCAAACCAGTGTCTCTGTCGCCCCGGCTCTGTCCTCGAGAGTAATTAACTCTCGGTTAGTACAGGCAAAGAAGAGTCCATTATTAAGTGAGTAACTCCCCACAACACTTTTATCTATTTCCCATGCCCTTTTTTCTCTTTTTATGATAATACTTTGCTGTCACAATACTTTCTTACTGATGCGGAGCCAAAAGTGGGTCTACGGAAATATAACACGGAACACGAGGTGTAGGTTCAAGAAAGATGTATTTACAGAAAAGGTTACAAAGAAGAAGGTACAGTAAGCAAAGCTTACGAATCCAGTATACTCCTTGCTCGTCGACTGCGGTCATGCGCACAGTGCTACTGTCTGTTTTTCCTCTACTGCTATCACACACCTATTAATATAGCACTGTTGTGATGTCTTTACTTTTCAGGGCATTTGCTTCTCTGTTATTGTTCCCAACGTTTTTCTTATTTACATTGAGCTTAGTGTAATTTATTATCTTTTGGGGGGCAACCACCTTCTATCATAGCAGAACTCTATTAAGCTTTGCTATAAGTATCAGAATTTGAGTATTTCAGCCATACCTAAATGACACAGAAAGCATGTGTCCTTTATCAGAATTCTCTCAAATTTTCTAAATATCTTTTTATCAAGTTTAGGGTACAAGATGCATTACTTTTTTATATGGGCACGGTGGTAGGTCAAGAACATATTTTACGTCAACAAGAGATACAAAGATATACAAAGAAAAAGAGTAATAATAGCTTGGCTACAAGTAACCGACAGACAGACAGACAGAGAGACAGACAGACAGACAGACAGACAGACAGACAGACAGACAGACAGACAGACTAGGCTGAGCTGAACTGAACTGAACTGAACTGAACTGAAGTCATACTGCAAACCAGTGTCTCTGTCGCCCCGGCTCTCCTCGAAAGTAATTAACTCTCGGTTAATATAGGCAAATAAGAGTCCATTATTAAGTGAGTAACTCCCCACAACAATTAGAAAAAATTATTCGTAATACACGAGGATATAGCTTAGTGATGGCGTACTGGATTATCTGCTCTTTCATTCAAAATTTTATCATTAGTGCGAAGTCGTTAAAAATCATTATACCGTGATAGATAAGAAATGATCGATTTTAAGCCAGGAAAAATAACATTTTCCTCCCTCTATCTGTCGATATGGCGTTGTAAAAGCCGCAATATGGCGACAAACATGCACAGGTACTGGCCAAGAATTCATGAACTTGTATATAATAATCTTGTTGATTTCTCAATTTTCTTTCTTTCTGAATGAGTCACTGAGGTTGTTTAGCAAAACGCAAATAATAGAGTTGTCAGAATACCGCGAAAGTTTCTCTGATCCGGGCCGGTCACTCAAGTATTTTTTCTTTTTCTTTTTTGACGAGGCTGTCAGAAACGCTCGCAATGGAGATGTCTGCCAAAGAGTTTTTCACAACTGCGATTATTCTACCGACCCCATCGTCCGCCATCTTGTGAAACAACGCGAACAACTGCAAAAGTATTGAGTAATCAATCTCGAAGTCGAATTGGAAATTCTTTTGAACATGCTCTGGGAATCAAAAATGTGGGAAAATCATAAGCGAGCCCGTCATAAACCGGATGTTTAGGAGATATTAGCATGTCAAAAGAACTATCATTTGCGCGTCTGGGTGTTTCAGACAGACCCCGAATATATAAAAACAAGGCAAAGCATGGCGGAGGGAGAGTAAAAAGGTGGGTGGAAATAGGACCGTGTAATCATGGGATTATTTCGAGTTTTATATTCAAGTGAATTGATGTTTCAAAAGATCAGGCAACACCTTCGGGCAGATTTAGTACACTTGCGAAATGAACTGACATTTCCTGAATTTAACATGAAATGTGATCGATACGCAGGTAAATATTTTACCTCGATTATAGGGTGATAAGAAATATTATTATTATTATTATTATCAAAAGCGAGATTAGATGTCACTAAGTTAAATGAATTTGGGAATAATTATATGTGTATATTTTTTGTATTGAATATCTTCATTCTTTACAGAACAAAAAATAGAACAGAAAAGTAATTTCCTCAAAGCTTTCATCTATTTATATATCAAATTATGTGAATTCTGTTAGTCTGTCCGTTACACCCTCTAAAACAGCAATACATTGACCAATCAACACCAAATTTATGGGGAGGAGTGCAAACAGGTCAGGGGATACAAAGTACAGTTGATTTTACAAGACTGCATAAAAACTGCGAAGTAGGATTTTTAGCAAAGTTTTTTTTTTCTCAGAAAATCAGTTCATACAAATTTTACCGATTGGTGTGCGAAACATAGTGTTTGTAATTCAAGACAAAAATATTAGCGATAACTTCAACAATACTTAACACTGTAACGATTACAGCACGTGTCAGGGTGTTGCAAACAATTCTAGTATAATAAAAAGACAGAAAATAAATACAAAAAGAACATATCGCATAGACTCGAACATAAGTCGACCCAATATATTGTTTCACCATTTTTTAACAAGAAATTATTTTGATAATTTCTTATAAGCCTCATGTATAATTTAATTCAAGTTTTAGCTAATGAACTATTGTGGGAACCTCTCTACAAATGAACTCATCCACACCCTTATAATATGGATACCAAGTCTGAGAGAGGAGTCACTGAATAGTAGACTTGCCTCTGCTACTATTGACACTGTCAGCACTCTGCCTTCAGGTAGAGGGCGCTCTCTGCTTCCGAGCAGAGAGCACAAACCCAGTCGTGGTTCCGCCGAAGGGTAGAACCACGACTCGGTAAAAATAGACAGACATATTTTTGGCCCGGCTATATGGCCGGGAACTCCCACTTTAAAATGACCATGTGTCACATCCGGCCTTTTGTGGGGAGGCTAGTGAATATAGTCACTGAATAGTAGACTTGCCTCTGCTACTATTGACACTGTCAGCACTCTGCCTTCGGTAGAGGGCGCTCTCTGCTTCCGAGCAGAGAGCACAAGCCCAGTCGTGGTTCCGCCGGAGGGCAGAACCACGACTCGGTAAAAATAGACAGACATATTTTTGGCCCGGCTATATGGCCGGGAACTCCCACTTTAAAATGACCATGTGTCACATCCGGCCTTTTGTGGGGAGGCTAGTGAATATAGTCACTGAATAGTAGACTTGCCTCTGCTACTGTTGACGCTGTCGGCCCTCTGTCTTCGGGTGGAGGGCGCTCTCTGCTTCCGAGCAGAGAGCAGTAGCCCAGTCGTGGTTCCGCCGAAGGGTGGAACCACGACTGGGGAAAAATAGACATTTTTTGGTCCAGCTATATGGCCGGGAATACCCACTATAAAATGACCATGTGTCACATCCAGCCTTGCGTGGGAAGGCTAGTAAATACAACTGAGTAGTAGACTTGCCTCTGCTACTAATGACACTGTCAGCACTCTGCCTTCGGTAGAGGGCGCTCTCTGCTTCCGAGCAGAGAGCACAAACCCAGTCGTGGTTCCGCCGGAGGGTAGAACCACGACTCGGCAAAAATAGACAGACATATTTTTGGCCCGGCTATAAAATGACCATGTGTCACATCCAGCCTTTTGGCCCGACTATAAAATGACCATGTGTCACATCCAGCCTTGCGTGGGAAGGTTAGTAAATACAGTCACTGAGTAGTAGACTTGCCTCTGCTACTATTGACACTGTCAGCCCTCTGCCTTCGGGTAGAGGGCGCTCTCTGCTTCCGAGCAGAGAGCAATAACCCAGTCATGGTTCCGCCGAAGGGTAGAACCACGACTGGGGAAAAATAGACTGACATATTTTTGGCCCGGCTATATGGCCGGGAATACCCATTATAATATGACCATGTGTCACATCCAGCCTACATGGGAGGGCTAGTAAATACAGTCACTGAGTAGTAGACTTGCCTCTGCTACTATTGACACTGTCAGCCCTCTGCCTTCGGGTAGAGGGCGCTCTCTGCTTCCGAGCAGAGAGCAATAACCCAGTCATGGTTCCGCCGAAGGGTAGAACCACGACTCGGTAAAAATAGACAGTCATTTTTTGGGTCGGCTATATGGCCGGGAATACCCATTATAAAATGACCATGTGTCACATCCAGCCTACGTGGGAAGGCTAGTGAATATAGTCACTGAGTAGTAGACTTGCCTCTGCTACTATTGACACTGTCAGCCCTCTGCCTTCGGGTAGAGGGCGCTCTCTGCTTCCGAACAGAGAGCACTAACCCAGTCGTGGTTCCGCCGGAGGGCAGAACCACGACTCGGTAAAAATAGACAGACATATTTTTGGCCCGGCTATATGGCCGGGAACTCCCACTTTAAAATGACCATGTGTCACATCCGGCCTTTTGTGGGGAGGCTAGTGAATATAGTCACTGAATAGTAGACTTGCCTCTGCTACTATTGACACTGTCAGCACTCTGCCTTCGGTAGAGGGCGCTCTCTGCTTCCGAGCAGAGAGCACAAGCCCAGTCGTGGTTCCGCCGGAGGGCAGAACCACGACTCGGTAAAAATAGACAGACATATTTTTGGCCCGGCTATATGGCCGGGAACTCCCACTTTAAAATGACCATGTGTCACATCCGGCCTTTTGTGGGGAGGCTAGTGAATATAGTCACTGAATAGTAGACTTGCCTCTGCTACTGTTGACGCTGTCGGCCCTCTGTCTTCGGGTGGAGGGCGCTCTCTGCTTCCTAGCAGAGAGCAGTAGCCCAGTCGTGGTTCCGCCGAAGGGTGGAACCACGACTGGGGAAAAATAGACATTTTTTGGTCCAGCTATATGGCCGGGAATACCCACTATAAAATGACCATGTGTCACATCCAGCCTTGCGTGGGAAGGCTAGTAAATACAACTGAGTAGTAGACTTGCCTCTGCTACTAATGACACTGTCAGCACTCTGCCTTCGGTAGAGGGCGCTCTCTGCTTCCGAGCAGAGAGCACAAACCCAGTCGTGGTTCCGCCGGAGGGTAGAACCACGACTCGACAAAAATAGACAGACATATTTTTGGCCCGGCTATAAAATGACCATGTGTCACATCCAGCCTTTTGGCCCGACTATAAAATGACCATGTGTCACATCCAGCCTTGCGTGGGAAGGTTAGTAAATACAGTCACTGAGTAGTAGACTTGCCTCTGCTACTATTGACACTGTCAGCCCTCTGCCTTCGGGTAGAGGGCGCTCTCTGCTTCCGAACAGAGAGCACTAACCCAGTCGTGGTTCCGCCGAAGGGCAGCACCACGACTGGGCAAAAATAGACAGACATTTTTTGGCCCGGCTATATGGCCGGGAATACCCATTATAATATGACCATATGTCATATCCAGCCTACGTGGGAGGGCTAGTAAATACAGTCACTGAGTAGTAGACTTGCCTCTGCTACTATTGACACTGTCAGCACTCTGCCTTCGGTAGAGGGCGCTCTCTGCTTCCCAGCAGAGAGCAATAACCCAGTCATGGTTCCGCCGAAGGGTAGAACCACGACTCAGTAAAAATAGACAGTCATTTTTTGGGTCGGCTATATGGCCGGGAATACCCATTATAAAATGACCATGTGTCACATCCAGCCTACGTGGGAAGGCTAGTGAATATAGTCACTGAGTAGTAGACTTGCCTCTGCTACTATTGACACTGTCAGCCCTCTGCCTTCGGGTAGAGGGCGCTCTCTGCTTCCGAACAGAGAGCACAAACCCAGTCGTGGTTCCGCCGAAGGGTAGAATCACGACTGGGGAAAAATAGACTGACATATTTTTGGCCCGGCTATATGGCCGGGAATACCCACAATAAAATGACCATGTGTCACATCCAGCCTTGCGTGGGAAGGCTAGTAAATACAGTCACTGAGTAGTAGACTTGCCTCTGCTTCTATTGACACTGTCAGCACTTTGCCTTCGGGTAGAGGGGGCTCTCTGCTTCCGAGCAGAGAGCAATAACCCAGTCGTGGTTCCGCCGAAGGGTAGAACCACGACTCGGTAAAAATAGACAGTCATTTTTTGGCTCGGCTATATGGCCGGGAATACCCATTATAAAATGACCATGTGTCACATCCAGCCTACGTGGGAAGGCTAGTGAATTTAGTCACTGAGTAGTAGACTTGCCTCTGCTACTATTGACACTGTCAGCACTCTGCCTTCGGGTAGAGGTCGCTCTCTGCTTCCGAACAGAGAGCACTAACCCAGTCGTGGTTCCGCCGAAGGGTAGCACCACGACTGGGCAAAAATAGACAGACATTTTTTGGCCCGGCTATATGGCCGGGAATATCCATTATAAACTGACCATATGTCACATCCAGCCTACGTGGGAGGGCTAGTAAATACAGTCACTGAGTAGTAGACTTGCCTCTGCTACTATTGACACTGTCAGCACTCTGCCTTCGGTAGAGGGCGCTCTCTGCTTCCGAGCAGAGAGCACAAACCCTGTCGTGGTTCCGCCGAAGGGTAGAATCACGACTGGGGAAAAATAGACTGACATATTTTTTGCCCGGCTATATGGCCGGGAATACCCACAATAAAATGACCATGTGTCACATCCAGCCTTGCGTGGGAAGGCTAGTAAATACAGTCACTGAGTAGTAGACTTGCCTCTGCTACTATTGACACTGTCAGCCCTCTGCCTTCGGGTAGAGGGCGCTCTCTGCTTCCGAACAGAGAGCACTAACCCAGTCGTGGTTCCGCCGAAGGGTAGCACCACGACTGGGCAAAAATAGACAGACATTTTTTGCCCCGGCTATATGGCCGGGAATACCCATTATAAAATGACCATATGTCACATCCAGCCTACGTGGGAGGGCTAGTAAATACAGTCACTGAGTAGTAGACTTGCCTCTGCTACTATTGACACTGTCAGCACTTTGCCTTCGGGTATAGGGCGCTCTCTGCTTCCGAGCAGAGAGCAATAACCCAGTCATGGTTCCGCCGAAGGGTAGAACCACGACTCGGTAAAAATAGACAGTCATTTTTTGGGTCGGCTATATGGCCGGGAATACCCATTATAAAATGACCATGTGTCACATCCAGCCTACGCGGGAAGGCTAGTGAATTTAGTCACTGAGTAGTAGACTTGCCTCTGCTACTATTGACACTGTCAGCCCTCTGCCTTCGGGTAGAGGGCGCTCTCTGCTTCCGAACAGAAAGCACTAACCCAGTCGTGGTTCCGCCGAAGGGCAGCACCACGACTGGGCAAAAATAGACAGACATTTTTTGCCCCGGCTATATGGCCGGGAATACCCACAATAAAATGACCATGTGTCACATCCAGCCTTGCGTGGGAAGGCTAGTAAATACAGTCACTGAGTAGTAGTCTTGCCTCTGCTTCTATTGACACTGTCAGCACTTTGCCTTCGGGTAGAGGGGGCTCTCTGCTTCCGAGCAGAGAGCAATAACCCAGTCGTGGTTCCGCCGAAGGGTAGAACCCACGACTCGGTAAAAATAGACAGTCATTTTTTGGCTCGGCTATATGGCCGGGAATACCCATTATAAAATGACCATGTGTCACATCCAGCCTACGTGGGAAGGCTAGTGAATTTAGTCACTGAGTAGTAGACTTGCCTCTGCTACTATTGACACTGTCAGCACTCTGCCTTCGGGTAGAGGTCGCTCTCTGCTTCCGAACAGAGAGCACTAACCCAGTCGTGGTTCCGCCGAAGGGTAGCACCACGACTGGGCAAAAATAGACAGACATTTTTTGGCCCGGCTATATGGCCGGGAATATCCATTATAAAATGACCATATGTCACATCCAGCCTACGTGGGAGGGCTAGTAAATACAGTCACTGAGTAGTAGACTTGCCTCTGCTACTATTGACACTGTCAGCACTCTGCCTTCGGTAGAGGGCGCTCTCTGCTTCCGAGCAGAGAGCACAAACCCTGTCGTGGTTCCGCCGAAGGGTAGAATCACGACTGGGGAAAAATAGACTGACATATTTTTTGCCCGGCTATATGGCCGGGAATACCCACAATAAAATGACCATGTGTCACATCCAGCCTTGCGTGGGAAGGCTAGTAAATACAGTCACTGAGTAGTAGACTTGCCTCTGCTACTATTGACACTATCAGCCCTCTGCCTTCGGGTAGAGGGCGCTCTCTGCTTCCGAACAGAGAGCACTAACCCAGTCGTGGTTCCGCCGAAGGGTAGCACCACGACTGGGCAAAAATAGACAGACATTTTTTGGCCCGGCTATATGGCCGGGAATACCCATTATAAAATGACCATATGTCACATCCAGCCTACGTGGGAGGGCTAGTAAATACAGTCACTGAGTAGTAGACTTGCCTCTGCTACTATTGACACTGTCAGCACTTTGCCTTCGGGTATAGGGCGCTCTCTGCTTCCGGAGCAGAGAGCAATAACCCAGTCATGGTTCCGCCGAAGGGTAGAACCACGACTCGGTAAAAATAGACAGTCATTTTTTGGGTCGGCTATATGGCCGGGAATACCCATTATAAAATGACCATGTGTCACATCCAGCCTACGCGGGAAGGCTAGTGAATTTAGTCACTGAGTAGTAGACTTGCCTCTGCTACTATTGGCACTGTCAGCCCTCTGCCTTCGGGTAGAGGGCGCTCTCTGCTTCCGAACAGAAAGCACTAACCCAGTCGTGGTTCCGCCGAAGGGCAGCACCACGACTGGGCAAAAATAGACAGACATTTTTTGGCCCGGCTATATGGCCGGGAATACCCATTATAAAATGACCATATGTCACATCCAGCCTACGTGGGAGGGCTAGTAAATACAGTCACTGAGTAGTAGACTTGCCTCTGCTACTATTGACACTGTCAGCACTCTGCCTTCGGTAGAGGGCGCTCTCTGCTTCCGAGCAGAGAGCACAAACCCAGTCTTGGTTCTGCCGAAGGGTAGAACCACGACTGGGGAAAAATAGACTGACATATTTTTTGCCCGGCTATATGGCCGGGAATACCCACAATAAAATGACCATGTGTCACATCCAGCCTTGCGTGGGAAGGCTAGTAAATACAGTCACTGAGTAGTAGACTTGCCTCAGCTACTATTGACACTGTCAGCACTTTGCCTTCGGGTAGAGGGCGCTCTCTGCTTCCGAGCAGAGAGCAATAACCCAGTCGTGGTTCCGCCGAAGGGTAGAACCACGACTCGGTAAAAATAGACAGTCATTTTTTGGCTCGGCTATATGGCCGGGAATACCCATTATAAAATGACCATGTGTCACATCCAGCCTTGCGTGGGAAGGCTAGTAAATACAGTCACTGAGTAGTAGACTTGCCTCTGCTACTATTGACACTGTCAGCCCTCTGCCTTCGGGTAGAGGGCGCTCTCTGCTTCCGTGCAGAGAGCACTAACCCAGTCGTAGTTCCGCCGAAGGGTAGAACCACGACTGGGCAAAAATAGACAGACATTTTTTGGCCCGGCAATATGGCCGGGAATACCCACAATCAAATGACCATGTGTCACATCCAGCGTACGTGGGAAGGCTAGTAAATACAGTCACTGAGTAGTAGACCTGCCTCTGCTACTATTGACACTGTCAGCACTTTGCCTTCGGGAAGAGGGCACTCTCTGCTTCCGAGCAAAGAGCACTAACCCAGTCGTGGTTCCGCCGAAGGGTAGCACCACGACTGGGCAAAAATAGACAGACATTTTTTGGCCCGGCTATATGGCCGGGAATACCCATTATAAAATGACCATATGTCACATCCAGCCTACGTGGGAGGGCTAGTAAATACAGTCACTGAGTAGTAGACTTGCCTCTGCTACTATTGACACTGTCAGCACTTTGCATTCGGGTAGAGGGCGCTCTCTGCTTCCGAGCAGAGAGCAATAACCCAGTCGTGGTTCCGCCGAAGGGTAGAACCACGACTCGGTAAAAATAGACAGTCATTTTTTGGGTCGGCTATATGGCCGGGAATACCCATTATAAAATGACCATATGTCACATCCAGCCTACGTGGGAGGGCTAGTAAATACAGTCACTGAGTAGTAGACTTGCCTCTGCTACTATTGACACTGTCAGCCCTCTGCCTTCGGGTAGAGGGCGCTCTCTGCTTCCGAGCAGAGAGCAATAACCCAGTCGTGGTTCCGCCGAAGGGTAGAACCACGACTGGGGAAAAATAGACAGACACTTTTTGGCCCGGCTATATGGCCCGGAAGACCCACCTTAAAAAGACTTTGTGTCACATTTTACCTTACGTGGGGAGGTGACTAAATACTGTCACTGAATAGTAGCCACAGAGTTAGTGAATGAGTGAGTCAGGACGCCTGCGAGAGAAAGTACTCTCCAGTCCACGTTTACCTTTGTACTACGTTTTCCGAGAATATACCATTCAACCTAATATCCGAGTCCGTGTTATCTTTCTGTGGGCTTCGTTCATAACATGAAACTAATTAGACTAAGATTTGGTCACATTTGATTACCTGTGATCGTACAGAAAGTTTATCCAAGTACCAACAGCAAGAATAGGATAATATACAATACAAGGCTTGAGAACTACTCAAGGTAGATCGATACTGTTAGATTGGTGATGATGAATGATGTGTGTGGTTTAGATGAAAAAAGATATGGTAAAAAGTAAAGCTTATAAAGATAAGAAAGAAATATAACGATTGACCCACGACTTAAAGAGATCAAGATTGTATTGTTCAGGGAAGATGTCGCGCTAATGGAGAACAGGCAATGCGAATAGAAAATTCTCCTTAAATTTGGAACACGGGGGAAAATAAGTATGATTTGACACCATTGAAGTGGCATGATGTGTCCAAGTTGTAAAGGTCTGAACTGGTTAAACTACAGAATGAAGCTCTTCTGTAGATTTGCCATGGATATGGCGATAGAGTAGCGATAGATTTACAATGTTATGTCTATGGGAAAGAGATTGAAGTGTAGAAAATATGCAAATGAACTTGTTGGTAATGGACCCCTTATTAATTCTCAGGCTGTAAATAAGTTAATTATTTTAGTGTTAGAGAATTCAGAATTTATTACAATTCTGAGATTGTTTAACGGCATATCAATATCTTATTGGTTTTTAATGCCGAAATTTAATTTTCTTGAGAGTTGGTAATTGTTTTTTAAAATGTATGGCTGATAATTTTTTTATGAAAATGTATTTTTATACTTTCACAGTCTTTTCTCCCCAGTTTGGGGCTTTTACTATTTGCTCATAACTGGGACTGTAATAGATGCTACCACCCCAGGTCAGGTCGGTATAATTTTTCGACAAAGCCTCTTTGATATCTGATGAGATACGAGCAGTTACCAAAAGTTAACCCGCAAGTTCACCACAGATTTTCTTTTCGTATCTGCTGAAAGCTGTCAGATAGTTTGAGCTTTTACACATCGTTAGGTAATTTTTGTCTCTAAAATGACGCAGTGAAAGTTTGAATATAAATAAAGGGACCGAGACGGAGACAGAACGAGGAAAGGAGTCATTTCGAATTTGTTGTTTAAAGAATGGATTCTACTCTTTTGCACGGCATGAAGGACATTTCCGAAAATAAAAGCCATTCAAGTTACAATATGAATTTTCAGCCTTTTAAAATTCTCTTTCAGATTGCTGTATCCCTTCAAGACGCGGGCGATCATGACTCTCCACAATTTCTTGTCCTTTGTAACTTTTAGTAAATGTTGTCTTTTCGCTACCTCTTCTAATCCCTGTTCTGCCAACTATTGACAGTAATTCGTTAGGTTGGTTATTCACTTCTTCCCTCTTGCCGTTTATATGCCTCGTAAGTGCCAAATTTTCTAAGCCCTCTTTCCTTCCTTATTATGTACCAGAAATATCAGTTGTTAAGTATGTAATGAGTCAGTCGGTCGACTTGACACCCCTAAAGCGAGTGGAGATGGGTAGGCGCGGAAACTGTGATTGGTAGCTGGCTTGTCTATGCAAATACATGGTGTGGCATAGGCGAGTTACCAAGCTCTATGTAAAAAGCTGGAATGAGAGAGGGAGTCAGATCTTCCATGGAGGTGTAGACTGTGCGCGTCGCTACGGCAGTAGGAGAGAGACGGAATTCGAAACACATTTCAACACAAAGTATAAGTGTCCTTTTCGTTTCCATTTTCTTTAAAACGTTACTCACATGTTCAATCCATAGTTTTCTCAGTATCCTTCTGTAGTAGCACATTAGTGAGGAGATTATCTAGTGTTCATTGCAATATAGGAGGGCTGATAGTACATAATTCTTTTCTTCTAATAAGATTTTCCTTTTTCTTTACTTAGCTTTTGGAAGGCAGCATACGTTGTCCTAATACACCTTCAGATTTTTCGGTATTGCACTTCCGTTTTCTGTTAACAGGCATTTAAATTTTTGCATTTGCTTTATGTTAATACTTCCGATTTGTAATTAACATGCGGAATCCATAAAACACATCTTGAAATAAATATAGAATAGTTTCACAAAACTATTAATAGCTAGTAAGTATAATTCTTAATGAAGAATTAACGACTTTTCTTAGTTTTTGTAAATAAAAATAAAGTAACTTTCTATCTGTATCTTCTAAAATAATTCACTCCAAAACTAATTTCCTCATTGGTTAGTTGGTTCGGCTAGATGATGTGAATATCTGACTTCAAAACTACTTTCGTAGAGCGATAATATTACTACTTCAATTGATGTTGTTGTTATCGTAGTTGTTGTTGTTAGTGTTATTCATTCAACTCTCACTTTTGGCAAGGTAACAGTTGCTATCCTTAGGGATTTACAATAGCGAGAGTGTGATTGATTGTCGAGCACATAAAACAACAGTGACAGGGGAATATTATTATTGCGTTGCCTTGTGGTGCAGCTTACGTGTAAATCAAGGAAAGAATGAGTTGGCACATATCAGCCGAATGTTTCCCACTTCCCTTTGAGTCTCCCTCTTACCCCCCATCTTACGCTTTCCTATCCTCTAAATCCTCCAATTGTTTTACCTGTGAAATCCACCATTTTTATCCTTCATTCACTCGAAATCTTTTCTCCGTTTGTCTTGCTTTGAACTCTTCAGGGTTTGAAATTGGATCATCTCAAAGGATGAAGGATTATACCAACTCTACTCGTTGTCACGGGAAATGAAGAGGATCGTCGAAAAAAAGTTTTCACTTACTCAAACGGATTTTCCTCTATATTGCTTCCATCAATCAACTGACTGACCGAAGACGAAAATTGTTTTGCTTTGATAATGGAGTTTGTCACCATGTGATAACTGACAACTAAAGACTGTTTTTGAAACTAGAAATGAACGCTAGCTTTGTCTAGGATGTGTGGTGAGGAAATTTAATGCTATGGATTTTGGTAATAAATAATCAACAATGACATCCGCTTCGATTGCATAATGTTCTGCTAGGAATAATAGAAACCTGATATGTTTGTTTTAGAAAAAAATTATTAAAATTTAATCATGGTGTATATACTTATGAACGATTATATATACCTACACACACACATATATTCACAATGTACAACCAAGATAAATCTCGATTTATAACCGTCTAAACATGTGTTGAGTTTTGTTCTCAAAATATTGTAAATTTACATAATCTCACTTAGACCGTTGCAAAATAAATAAATTCACTCAGAGTATTTTAAAAAAGATTAACGCTTTTAACAGAGGAAGTGAAGCTCGTATTATTTAAACCGGAAATAAATTGAGAACAGATACATTAGATCACACAATAACACAATACAGACAAAGACATACATCTACGCACACATACACCGGAACGAATCTTATGAAAATTATACATACATAAGGCATATATATATATATATATATATGTGTGTGTGTGTGTGTGTGTGTGTGTGTGTGTGTGTGTGGCTGAACGTGATGATAATATTTTCTCATAGATCAATCAATTTCTTGCTTCTTCTTCTTCTTCTTCTTCTTCTTCTTCTTCTTCTTCTTTTCCATATTACATCCTTCAGGACATAACTGATCATGGCTCTTCACAAATTTATACCCATTGTGGTCCTCAGCATTGTTTCTCTCTTTGCTAAGCCTCCCGTCTCTCGTTCAACCGTTCTTTCATGCAAGTTGATCAGGTAGGTAGCTCATTGCCTTCCCCCATGTTACTCTCTATATCAGGGGTTTTTTAAATTTTTATTTACGGACCCCTTTATATTTCCACTATAAACGCTTATTAAATTTATACATAAATTTTTGCTAAAAATCTAAACTTATTTATAATTGGAACTTTGTCTCTCTGTGTGTGTGTGTGTGTGTGTGTGTGTGTGTGTGTGTGTGTGTGTGTGTGTGTGTGTGTGTCCGTTACCTATAGACTCCAAAACGGCTGAACCTATTTTCTTGAAAATTTACACAGTTGTACTATAAGCGTCTGCGAGTGTCCTTAGCTAGGTTGTGTGTCGAGGTACTCCCGATAAATATCGAAAATCGATGTTTTTTTAATTTGTTCCTAATTTTTAATTTGTTCCTAATTTTTATTTTTTAATTTGTTCCTTCGAATTCCAGTTTAATTCCTTGCATTCACTTAGGAAAGGTATTAATCCGTCTCTTCCCTCCAGTTATGGGTTAAATAATAGGACAGATTGGGTTCTATAGCCTTGGCTGGCAACCAGTCTACCGCAGAAAGCAATGGCAACCTACTGCCCAGTCAGTCATGTCTCTTTCGAGACATGATCGCCCAAAGCGTGTATCACGTTTGGCACTTAACTGACTTCTCTCGCCAATGTTTTCAATTTCTATTTTGATTGTATACTGATTTCTGTTCAACTTTTGTCGCAACTACCAAAGTAGCGTTCACCTCACTCAGTAACTTTACAATATCTTCAGTATTTACATTATTCGGATTATTGTCTTCATCTTTGTTGCAATTTATACGACGTTTCGACCATTGTACGCTCCGGCCTTCTTCAGGTGCTAGGAATTTCATAAACGAATCCCTTATTACAATCACTGGGGTATATCATCCTCATCTATATCCACTTAAGGAGATATGGCCTAGTGAATATAGACGTTGGTTAGTTCCTGACTTGACTCTTAGAGTTGTGAGTTCAATACCAGGCTACAGCAGTGGTGAACACGTGACTTCCAATCGAGGCTTTACTCAAGAAGTGAGAATGATATACCCTAGTGATTGTAATAAAGGGTTCGTTTCGAAATTACTAGCACCTGAAGAATGCCGGGGTGTACAACGGCGGAAACGTCGCACAAATGGCAACAAAGATGAAGACAATAGTCCGAATAATGTAAACACTGTAAATACTGCCTCATATCAGACAATTACAATATCTTGTTTCTCTTCTGAGGTCAAATTTCTAGAAATACTTTCTCGACTTCTGCTCTGATAAGCTTCGCTGCCTGATGCTTCCACTGCATGAATTTTATCGAGCTACTAGACTACCGGTTAGGTCCCACCCTTTTAGAGTGAAACTAATCAAATGTAACCGCAGCTTCAACTCCCTCAGCTTCTTTGCTCGCACCCACCGCCTGTGGAATTCTCTTCTGTATAATTGCTTCCCTGAAAGCTATAATCTCCAAGAACTTAAATGCAAAGTCAATTGCCATCTCTTATCTTCTTGACTCACATCCTTTCTATGACAACCCTTGTATCATGTTCTTCTTCCTTTCCACTCTACTCTCATGCAGCCCTCTTCACACCTGTATCCTCATCCTTTTCTTACTCATATTCTGACTCCACTGTAACCTGTTCCTCTTTCTCATCATTCACCTCTTCTGTAATCCCATGCGTACCAGTGGCTGTTTTTTCTTGCTTGTGGTAAAATGATTAAAAACTAATGCTGTAGAATATAAAAAACTAAGCCTTACGTGGTGCGTAATAGTGTTTGAGCTAAACTACCTCGTGGGATTTTTTAAAAGTCTTTGTTGTCTAATTGTGTTCTATCACGTTCATTTTTAACATGGTAGATGAGGAAATGTCAAACTCTATTGAAACAACAGAATAAGGAAAACGATTTTTTTAAACCTCGTATCAAAAATATATCATATACAATATTCGTTAACGACATTCCGTTTTAGATTAACAGGTAATATCTATTTATTTCAGTCTTATTTTATTTTTAAAAGTTCAATGGAAAAAGTATTTGTTCCGAGGAAACTCACCATGGAAGCTTTCATTAAAATGCGTAAATATTATTCTTAGCAATTTGTGTGAAAGATTCAAATTGAAAAGGAATTTAATGTATGCGTATGGTATAATGCGTACTTTTTATTTCAGAGAAAACTTTTAAATATTTTGATTTTAGAAAATAATCGTATATATATATATACGATTATATATATATATATATATATATATATATATATATATATATATATATATACGATTATTATTATATATATATATATATATACGATTATTTTCTATTTATATTCGTAGAGTTGTGTGTGTATATATATGTATGTATGTGTGTACTTCTATAGGTATGTATATAATAATTGTAATTAATTTTTTTTTTTTTTTTTTTTTTTACCTAGTGTTGTCTTTATTTAGTTTAATTTCAAATGACCTAATTTTTTAAAAATAATTTTATTTTAAATCCTATATCTTTTTATTCCCTTTTATTAATAATTATGCCTTTTTAAGTAAAGGCCTTTTTCTAATACTTCAACGTTTTGGGGAAATTCGGTTTTTGAATTTGTCCAGCGTCTGTAATATTTAAAAAATTTTTTTTCTTTAGTTTCTTTATTTTCCCTCCCTTCCTTCTTTTATCTCTCTTACCACCTTTTTTCCGTGTTGCTTAAACTTACGTCGATTTAACACGGCTGTCTGTTAATTTTTAGTTACATTCTCCCTTTTTTTTTGCGAACCCAGACGATGTCAATTTTTTTTCTTTTCTTATTTATTTGATTTTATTCTATCTTTTTCTTTTTCGTTTTCTTTCCTTTTATTTTTATTTTTATTTTATTTTATTTTATTATTTATTTATTTTTTAATTTCTTTGCAATCTATTTAAAAAGGAAAAGTAGACTAATTTTTCTCCAGTTTCTGAAAGTTTTTTTGTCGTCCCCCGTGGGGATCTTCATATCGAAATGGCCATTCAACATCTTTGAATTAATCCTTTTTTAATATATATTTGCTCTGTAATATTTTATTACATGGAGCTCTCTTCCTGTATCATTTTTTAATATTAAAATAAATTTTTAATATTAATTAGGATCGGGTTTTTTGGAATTTACCTTCCTGCTTTTTTCCCTTGGATTGAAGTATCTGAATTAAAATATATATATATATATATATATATATATATATATATATCGAGGCAGCAAGTAATTTTCTAGACATATGCTATTAAATATAAGAGACAATGAATGTCTACTTCTCTATATAGGAAACCAACTAGCATAAATTCGTGTCTTCTTAATTATAACAGTGAATGCCCCAACGATATAAGTTAGCTGTTATAAAAAACTTACTTCAACGCACACAAATGATATCTTCTTCCAAATCTATATTTTATAAAGAATTACACAACATTAAGCAAACACTAGTCAATAATGGATTTCCTAACTCCGTTATTGATCAACAAATTAAAATGTATCTCAACAAACTTAACAATAGCTCTAACAATAATGATAATATTAATAATAATGGTTTACATCAAAATAAACATGACACTATTAACTTATACTATTGCAACCAAATACATAATAATCATAAACAAGGTGAAAAAACTCTCAAAAACATAATACGTAGAAATGTTAAACCAGTGGATAGTAATAATCAAATTAAACTCATTATATATTATAAAAAGTTTAAAACAATTGACCTCATAGTCTATAATAACCCAACAAGCACTAAACTAAATTCTTTACAAAAAACCAATGTAGTGTACCAATTTACATGCCCATTCAGAGATTGCATCTCTGATACTAATCAAAAACCTAGGACATATATTGGTTTTACCACAAAATGATGTATTTCATACTATTTTTCAGTATTTATTGCCAAGTGAATAATTCTAAATGAAAATAGAATGGTTCCTATGTTAATACTGCACAATAATATGTGCATCAAATGAACTGTTCTGGTGTCCAGTTTTTGTGCTCTCTTCCCCATGCTAGTCTCTTCTTATTGGCTGGCCGAAGCAAAGGCTTCCTAGCTGCCTTTTAAAATTTTACAACGTAATAATAACAAAAGAAACATTCTATTTTCATTTAGAATTATCCACTTGGCAATAAATACTAAAAATAGTATGAAATACATCATTTTTTTAAAACTGCGGTGGCCTAATAATTATGGCCGGTAGTGTATGTATATATAAAATAAACTATATACATCATTAATAAATTATATATATATATATATATATATATATATATATATATATATATATATATATAATTTCTTAAAAGCTTCTTTCTCGCGGTTCCTGTCTGTGGAACTCACTTCCATATACTTGCTTTTCTGACGGCAATTTAAATGCAAAATCAATTCCCATCTCTTATCCACTTAACTCCAGCCCTTTCTACATCACCTCGTGTATCTTCACAACTGTCTTCCCTACTGTGTCCACATCCTTTCTCTTGCCTTTTCTCTTTCACCCACTGTTGCTGGTTCGCCTTTGTCTTTACTCGCCTCCTGCCTAATACTTCAACTCTCTTATGTAGCCCCCTGCACATCAGTGGCGTTAACGCCTTGCTTGGGGTGAAATGATTAAAAATATATATACTTATGTGTGTGTGTGTGTGTGTGTGTGTGTGTGTGTGTGTGTGTGTGTTACAATAATAGACTTGAATAGGTTTCATTTTAAAGTGTAAACCAAAGAAATTTTGCCTGCTTGCCGTGATGTCGCGAAATACAGAAATCAGATATTTTCTTCGTAGGTAATAAATTATTAGTTTCCCTTACTATTGAGTGAAATGATCATAGTCAAACTGAAAACGTCCCGATGACTAATGCTCCGAACAGAACAACAGCCTGAAAATTAAAAGATATTTTCTTCGCTTCACATCGTCCAGAATATCTGACTTATTGACTTCAGGACAATATTAAAATTTTATCAAAGCACTCATGCCTTAAATAAATATCTACGTCATAACAGTTTTTCTCTATAGATAGTGTAGAAAGATGTGCGTTGTGATGCAGTGGATATCGACTCGGAACGACAAATGCAAATGCCTTGCATTCACTTACGCATAAATACCCTTGGGAAAGGTATTAATCCGTCTCTTCCCTCCAGTTATGGGTTAAATAGCAGGGCAGTTTAGGTTCTATAGCCTTGGCTGGCAACCAGTCTACCGCAGAAAAGCAATGGTAACCTACTGCAGGATAATCTTCTGACCAGTCAGTCATGTCTCCTTCGACACTTGATCGCCCAAAGCGTGTATCACGTATGGCACTTAACTGACTGGCTGACCGACTGACTGACTGACTGACTATGACAAATCTTGAATCTGAAACCTCTTCACCTGAATTTGTAAAATGGACGAGCCCGTAGAAAACCAGTGTCGATATAGCTAAAATACCTAAAAGAAATTTAAATTAAGATGTGAATTTCCCCGTTTAGGCATCCAAGTGGACCTAATTTGAAAACTTTTACATTGATTTGGACAAAATTTTATAGATATATTCATGGCTGTGTAAAGTTTCTTTACCTGGTGCTCCGACAACATAAATTTACGTGTACTACTAGACTGGCATCTAGGTTCCACTCTTTTACCGTAAAAATAATCAACTTTTAACCAAGAGTGGAACTACCTTCCGTATATTGGCTTCCATGATTTGCGTCGTAGTTGATCCTGATTTGGCAGTTCGCTTCAGTCACTTTCTCACTGACAGAATATGGCTTCCTTCTGTCTTTTCTACAAATATTTTTACGGCTTCTGCTCTGACGAGCTTCTTTCCTTGGTGCCTTGACCATATAAATTTACTCGTGCTACTAGACTGGCATCTAGGTTCCACTCTTTTATCGTCAAAACAGCTAAATGTATCTTTCACATCTACCCTAGTAGCTTCTTTTCTCTCACCTCCCGTCTGTGGAACTCACTTCCATATACTTGCTTCCCTGATAGCTACAATCTCCAAGAATTTAAATGCAGCATCAATTGCCATCTCTTATCTTCTTGATTTCTGTCCTTCTCTTATCATTTCTTCGACATTCTCTGTTCCTTTATCTTTTTTTTTTTCCTTTCTTTTCTCTCACTACTCATCAGTGACGGGCCTGCCTTGGTTGGGGTGAAACAATTACAAAACAAAAAAAATATTTACCTTGGTTCCATAAAAAAGACAGGAATTTTATTTTGAATATTTGCACAGAATCAAGGAACTCAGTGTTGAAATTTAATAAAGGAGTAAAACAAATATAAAATCGCCTAGAACTGAAGTCAAAGACCTTTAAAATATTTATCATTAAAATAAAAATTTCTCTCACTCTGAGAGATAGAAAGATACATTTTGAAGACGAAGGGGAGAATATGGTTCTCCACGGTTTCATATTTGTTGTTACCATCAGCAATGCCTTCTCATTTATAACCCTTGTTTATTTTCTGGTATTTGTTCCTTCATCCTTGTCAAATTAGTTACACGCTACTTTCCTCTGTTTTTCTTGCCTTTGATGTGTCCTGTGAGTGTTAAATTCACCAAGCCTTTTTATTATGCCCAACAGATTTTAAATATTACTTTTTCATTGTTATCAACGGTTTCTTTGTAGGCAATGTTGTCCTTAGAAGTTCCTCAATTGTCAGATGATGTGTCCCTGTTCATAACTTTGTCTGCAGAATCAAGTCTTAGCTGTTTCAAATGTTCTTTCCCATTTTTTAAAAAATTGTCCAGCTATCACTGTTATGTCGGAGTGTAAATATTTACATGTGAATCTGGTACACTTTTTTTTTCTAAAGTTTGTTTTTATTTTGTTTTGTTTTTTGTTTTCGTTTTTGTTTTTTTTACTTATTCAACCTCTACAATGAGTCGATTCCGAGAAAATTAGGATTTTCTACCAGGATTCATTATTAGTAAAAACATAAGATATGTAGATGACACAGTGTTGATAGCAAACATGGAAAGGAAACTATAAAAACTCCTACAGAAGATAGCAAAAGAAAGGAAGAATAAAGAGATAATCATCTATTGCAAGAAGCTAGAATGCATGGTTGTTGGAAAAAGGAAGAGCCCAACATGCAAATTAGAAATTGGTGATACCAAAATCAAACAAGTACAACAATTTAAATATCTGAGACAATTCCGAGAGAATTAGAAGTCCTACCAGGATTCATTATTAGTCGCCACAATCTTAAAAGCATAAGATATGCAGATGACACGGTGTTGATAGCAAACATGGAAAGGTAACTACAAGTACTCCGACAGCAGGTAGTGAATGAAAGGGACAATAAAAAAATAATCATCAATAGCAAGAAACTGGAATGCGTGGTTGTTAGCAAAAGGAAGAGCCCAACATGCAAATTACAAATTTGGAGATACAAGAAAAAAACAAGTGAAGCAATTTAAATATTTGAGACTATTCTGAGAGCATTAGAAGTCCTACCAGGATTCATTATTGGCGACCACAATCATAAGGTATGCAGAGGACACAATGTTGATATAAAAAACGGAAAGGAAACGACAAGAACTTCTACAGAAAACAACAGAGTAAAATACTGGCAGCAACAGTCTACATATAAATAGAAAATGAATTCTGTAAACATAGAAAAAAGAAGACTCCCCCTCCACCACAATATAGAACAGAAAAGGGTATGAGACAATGGTGCGTCTTCTCACCTGACTTATTCAACACATACAGTGAGGTAACTGAAGGAATTAAAAGTCCTACCTGGATTCATTATTGGTAAAAAGATATGCAGATGACAGTGTTGATAGCAAACACGGAAAAGAAACTACAATAACTCTTACAGAAGGTAGTGAAGGAAAGGGAGAATAAAGAAATAATAATAGCAAGAAGCTAGAATGCATGGCTGTTAGCAAAAAGAACAGCCCAACATGCAAATTAGAAGTTGGTGATACCAAAATCAAACAAGTACAACAATTTAAATATTTGAGGCTATACTGAGAGAATTAGAAGTCTTACCAGGATTCATTATTGGTGACCACAATCATAAGGTATGCAGAGGACACAGTGTTGATATAAAAAACAGAAAGGAAATGACAAGAACTCCTACCGAAGGTAGTGGATGAAAGTGAGAAGGAAGGACTAAACATCAATTGCAAGAAGGCAGAATGCATGGCTGTTAGTAAAAGCACACCCCGACATGCAAATTACAAATTAGAGTTGCAAAATCAAAAAAGTACAACAATTTAAATATCTGAAGTCGTAACAGAGTACGGAAAGTGTGACACTGAAATCGAAAGGCGCATTAGAATAGCGAATGTTACCTTCCAAAAGTTAAGAAAAGTATTAACAAACAGAAAAAAATCGTTAGAAACTGTGGAAAGAGTATTGAACGTAATACACTGCGGGATAATCTTCTGCCCAGTCAGTTATGTCTCTTTCGAGACATGATCGCCCAAGCGTGTATCGCGTATGGCACTTGACTGACTGACTAATTCTTCTATATGACATTGAAGACTGGACAATCTCCTCGCAGATGAAGGGGGGATAATTGAAGCCACACAAAAGTAGTTCTACAAGAATGATACTAAGAATACGATGAACCGAACATGTGAGCAATGGCGAAGTTTTAGAGAAAATGGAAATAAAAAGGACACAAGAAGAGGCAGTTAAATTTTCTAAGGCACATAATGAGGAAAGGAAGCTTGGAAAATTTGATACTCCCATGATAAATTGACAGCAAAAGGGGCATAAAGAAACAAAAAAATAACCTACCTAGTAAATGCATGACAGAACAAGTTATAAGAGAGTTGATTTCCTAAGTGAGGATCGAACCCACTACTAAGTTCTGATAGGCTCTAGTGGAATAAGCTGGCTAACCATTACACCAGGTTTAAGAGAGAGCACAAAAAGTTAAAATTAATTAAGAGTTAGTTATTTTCAAATTTTTTAATACTTAACATCTGAAAAGCACTTTTTACTATTCCTATGCACCTCTGAGTTTCTTTCTTAACACCAAAATAAAATTCTACATAGAGAGAATCTTTTTCATTACTTATACTTTTTACTTATAAATTACTTTTTCATTACTTATACTTATAAGTATAAATATTATTACTTATACTTATAAGTATAAATATTTCTTACTTTTTCATTACTTATACTTTTTTACAAAATACAGCGCATTTTATTGATTACCTTTGAAATTACACTGAATTTGATTTGATAGTTTTAGTTCAGTCACTGAGATTTTCATTGTGAGGAAAATTAAAGTTTTAATAATGATAAGTGGTTTTCTTAAGTTTGTATGTGATTTTTACGGATTGAGTGTAAACTGTATTTAGTTGTCATTAAAATAGCATAGAACAGTGTGGATGCAATGCTAAAATGGGTCTCTAAATGTTATATAGAAAGGACGGCAAATTGTAATGAGTGTTATGAATAATCAAGAGTATTCTCCCCTTGTTTTGTCGCTCTCCTCTTGGAGAGAGATATTTCTGTTGACTGAGTCTATAAAAGGACACTGTACGCGAACTTTGTGTTTTCAGTTGATTAAATCTTGGATTTTAGTAAGCAGAATTTCTTGCTACCGTATGACGATTTTTGATTTTACGAACAAATTAGTGAGTACGATATTTTGAATCTGTTGTAACTCTGTGTCTATATTGTATCCCTTTGTCTTTATTGTTGTTCATTATATTTTGTGTGAACTTATACGTTTAATTTTTTTGTGCGTTGCGGGGTGGCGAAAGTCATTATGGCGAAGTTTCCCCAGCCATCTTTTTCAACGGTTTCACCGTCGGTTGGTGTAGAATAAGACGCCATTTAAAAGGACTCAGTTTTCTATAACCAGACTGCGTGAAAAATACAAGAACTTCATTAACGGAAATGAGCTTGTAGCCGTTCCGGAAGTTGTAAATGTGTTTTCAATGAAGTCACATCTCTATGTTGATATTCGATGTCAAAACACGGAAGTTTATTAGTGTCAGCAGAGAGAGCATGTAGAAGGCTCTCAAAAGCCTAAAGATTGTACCTAAGATATTGACAAGACGGTCCAGGGCAATGTGAAAATCTGAGGAGGAGGCAAATGTGTTATCAGGGAGTTCCATGACAACAAAAGGCATCAAATTTCAGACCGAGTACATGGGAACACGCCGAACCAGGATTGTCGTGCATAGCGTACCTATGGAGATTCCCTTTGACCATTTTAAGAGGAATTTTTTCACGAGGTTTGACTCCGTGCGAGCCAAGTGGGTGTCCCTACAGAGGATGTTTTTGTTTGGCTACATGTGACCCTGGACCGTCTAAATTATACAAGTTTGGTTTGTCGAGTTAAAAAAAAAAAAAAACTTTTCGTCGCGGTTGAGGGTCAAAGACATGAAATCAAGTGGTGGGACAAGTGCCAACAGTAACACCGGTAGCACTGACGGTGCAAAATGCAAACATAGAAGTGGTAGAAAAGTTCAGCCATGAATCAAGTCGGAGATTGTGAGGGGAAAGAAGGCAGTTTCACCTTCCCCTCAGCAGGATCTCCCTACTTACTAGGAAGATGTCATCTCCTGTAAAAAAAAGCTATCCCCCCTCCCGACAGCAGAGGGATGTACATCAGCAGCAGCAACAATCAGTAGAAAGACTAGAACAAAGGATGGAGTGTGAAGAAATGCCGAAAAAAGAAAAAAAAAATTGAAAGTAGATCGAGGCAGATCAGAACGG
The DNA here is from genome assembly GCA_037127315.1 of Ascarosepion bandense. Lineage (NCBI taxonomy): Eukaryota > Metazoa > Mollusca > Cephalopoda > Sepiida > Sepiidae > Ascarosepion > Ascarosepion bandense. The sequence goes on from JBBBDQ010000441.1 coordinate 5,343,758, forward strand.
GGCCCTGGTTGCCGCTAAGACCCGATCCGCCCCTGCGTCGCCTATTAAAGTGGAACAAAAAAAAAGCAGGAATTAATCTTCTTCCCCTGTAAGAATTCTTTCATCTCTCACCAAGCCAGACAAACCCTCCCCCGAACAGGTAAACCCTCTCTCGCTAAAAAGAAAAAATGGGAAGTAATTTATAAAACGAAAAAGGTCTGTTAAGTTGACGGGCAAGCCCTTGAGAGAAAAAAAAAAGTCCTCTTAAGGCCATTCTTTAAAATGTCTGCAGTAGATGGCAAATCTATTGAGGATCCCAACAACTTTCCCGATGCCACCGGGATGCTGACTCTTATGCAACATACCGGGGTTATCCTGAGAGTTTGGGATTTCTTGAAGGGAGCTACAGAAGCGTTCCCCAAACTTAGGATGTCCCAAATAGAGACACTAGGATTTAAATTTCTCTGTGCTGGAAGTATCCCGGTAATCCTTCCTCCCTCTAGGGCATTAAAACTTACTTTTTCTTCGAACGTCGATGGTATTGTCTCGGACGGACGCATAATGTCCGAAATTAGTACTGGCAGTCTGGGACAATCCGTCGAGCTCCTGACTACTGTATGTTTCCGTCCAGTCTGTGTATACGGGGTCCTACTTAAAAAGAAAAAAAAATCTGTCAAGCTAACCCGCTTGGATGCGCATTGCTTGTGTGATCAAAGTAAAGCTGCCCGCTTGCTTCGTAATCTCTTGTCGTTCTAGGTAGATATGGCTGCGATCCTAGTGACTTTTTTGTCTTTTCAGCATACCAGATGTTTCCTTATTGATTAAACGTACCCTGGATGCAAGGGTGAACCTTGTCAGCGTGGGGGTTGGTTGATCGTGACCAATATTGCCGTGAACAGTAGTTTGTTTCGAATCATTGCGGTTTATTCGCTCAGCGACCAAATGGAGCGTGTCTCGGTTTTCAGTCAGTTAGGGCGGTTCTTGGTTGATTCTTCACGTTCAGTCTTGGTGGGGGACTGGAATTTCATCCTGAACCTCAAGCTAGGAGGCGGGAAGCTAACAGGAGGTCAGGCGATAGAAACAATGTACTTTCTTATCGATATGGCATTTCCTGCGGATTGCAATTTTTTTGAGATCTTCAAAAAGCTATCAAATACAAGGATCTTGAAGTGGACAATAGTAATTCTAGTTGTAGTTTATTGGAATCTGATAGATTAATTGGAGCGATCCCTATTAGTCCATGCCTATAAAAAAATACAAAATATTGCATGCAAGTACAACTCAGGGGCTTTATCTTTGTAAAATGTGTGTGATATTAGGTTGGCTTTTTTCTCTCTCTCTTTTTTTTTTTTTAAGTAAAAGTGCTCAGTGGAAAATGTCATTGTGCCATTTCTGACCTTAAGTCACTGGTTAGGACCCGGAAGGAAATTAGTATACAAAAGAGATCAAAGGAAATAATAATAATGTGCCTGGGACACCTTGATCCTACTGGTTGTCATGATGGGCAGTTTAGACTTTGTATTTGTACCCCAACATCACTTTGTTGGCATGCTGCTCTATCACGAAATCATATTATTATTAATATTTAAAAAAAGAAAGTCATAACTAATAAAAACAATTTTGAGATACCTCATCCATCAAAAAATGAAAATAAATTAATCAGAGGGTCACCATGAACAACATGAAAAACTGTAGTTCGTGGCTGGCTCTGGTGTATCTTATAAAAATAGAATTTATCAATGACGACTAATAATTGACTGGTCTTGTAGCATACGAAGGCTTTGTGTTTGAAATATAAATCAGCAAAGAACATAGTGTTTTGTTTTTTTTGTTTTGTTTTTGTTTTTTTTTAGTGCTTCTTCTATTGAACACTTTGACCTTTGTTCATGCCTAGCGGACTCTCTTCAATTCGTCTCCTCTTTTCTGCCTCAATACTCATTTCATCAACGCAGAGGTTCAGTTGAAATTAACTCCTAATTAAAAATTTATATAATTTTAAACATGCATTAAATGCACGCAACAACATACTTATGATGAATCTCTATATCTCCTTATACACACGCTCACAGTTCGCACACAAATACACTCAGGCATACATGTAAAATATGTATAGTGGGAGAGATTAATAATTTCGTAGTTTGGCGCAATTATTAGGTCTATTCTGATCTAATATTTTCATTGCATCATTTTTTTTTATCTATTTGATTAATATTCATCACTGAATGGGCTGCATTAACAAAGAACATATTTTGTTTAAATATAATTAAATTATTTGTCTTTATTCAGCTTCGATCATATATATGTATGTGTGTGTTTACTTGCTCTTTTTGTATGCGTGTGTTTACTTGCTCTTTTTGTATTTAAAGGAAGCTTTTAACATGATCTCCTCCTGCTGGAAAATAGTTACTTCCCTTTCTTGTCAAAACCACTCGCAAAATCTGAAATCTATTTGAAAAAAAATCTTGATTAGAAATTTGTTTTTATATATATATATATATATATATATATATATATATATATATATATATACTTCCACATTCCTTCTCGTATTTAAGCCTGAAAAAATGTAATTATTCTATGAAACAAGGCACGCTGTACGTTCCCTAGAGACAAGGGACATAACTGTAACACCTTTTCCTAATTATACATACTATATACATACATTAAAAGCGTCATCATTTTCCTCTTCGATTCTCTTCACATAAAAAAATCTCTCTGGAAACTTTTTTCCTTGTAATTTAACAGCTAAACGGCAATCTTTCCTTTTTTATTGTTTTTCCCCCCTATTGCCTTTTAAAAACGTAATTTGAAAAATGTCCGTAAAAAGAAAGCAAGACAGCAAATTATCTCATTTGGCCTTGTATCTTGACGTTGCTGAAATTAATGGCATTCAAGCCTTCAGGTCAATAATGTGTTTTTATTTTTCTTTCTTTTCGAGGCATATATCCTCTTCAGAGATTCTCTAAAGCTATTCGGTCTAATAGTTTATCTAAAGAGCCTATTTTCTTTCGTTTGTATTAAATTTATCTGACTGGAGAGTTTACACACATTTGGCTTACGAAAATGCTGCGAGGTGGCGTTATTTAATGATTATAAAAGTTTGCATATTCTCGCTCTCACTCACTCTCTCTCACACACACGCACAAAAGATGTAGCAGCGTTGCTAAAAGATCCTAAAATCCAAAAGAAATATCCGTAACGTTATAAGTCCTGAACTGACATCTCGGCTTCAGTCAATATCATAACGTCACTTAGTTGTAACATTTCTACAAATATTTTCATGGTAATTATTTTGATGTGCTTTCTTTTATGGTACGTCAACTTTACGAATTCAAGCGCAGGACTAAATTGGCAGCTAGGTCTCATCATTTTACTGTAACCGTAAGCTCTGTTAAAGGTTTATTTTGTCACTTTCTAATTTCACATCGCGGTTTTAATAGTATAATAATTTTTAATTGTATAAGAATTTATTAATCCGAGTCAACGTATTTGAGCAGATATGTATGTCTGTTTGCATTGTCTAAACACTTATTTAATAGTAAGATGAGTCGTAAACTACTACTCCTTCGTAAATATTAGGGTTGAAAAACCCCGGGAAAAAACACGAGACTGAGATGTTTTCCAACTAGAAACGTTCTGTTAGCAATTCTTTGACAAGGGTCGTGGGTCCACAAAGCTGAATTTAAATCTGTTAGGTCCTTTTGGGCGACAGGAATTGTGAAAGAGAGAAGTATAGAGCGAGTGGACAGGCAGTATTTTAGCATCTAACGTGCAAATTACAAATTGAAGATACCAAAATCAAGCATGTACAACAATTTAAATATCAAATAACATAGAACGGAAACTGCAACGCCGAAATAAATAGTCAAGTGTCGAACAGAAAGGAAACGACAAAAACCTTTTACAGAAGGTAGTAAAGAAAAACGATAAGAATAAAATATCAAATGCTAAAAGACGACATGCTTGGTTGTAGCAAAAGGATTTATTAAACATGCAAGTTACAACCTGGAAATATTAAAATGAAACAAATACAAAAATTTTAATATCTAGGAAGTATTTTTAGCAGAATGGAAAGTGTGACACTGATATCCGAAGACGCATTTGGATAGCGTAAGATGCTTTGGATGTGCGTTGTGGTGTCGTGGATATCGACTCAGAACAACAAATCGTAGAGTCAATTTCGAATTCCAGTTGAATTAATGGCATTCACTTACGCACAAATATCTCTAGGAAAAGTATTAATCCGTCTCTTCCCTCCAGTTATGGGTCAAATAATAGGGCAGATTGTGTTCTATAGCCTTGGCTGGCAACCAGTCTACAGCAGAAAGCAATGGCAACCTACTGCGGGATAATCTTCTGCCCAGTCAGTCATTTCTCTTTCGAGACATGATCGCCCAAAGCGTGTATCATGTATGGGACTTAACTGACTGAAGATGTCTTCCAAATGTTAAGTAAAGTATCAAGAAACAGGAAAATCTCATTAGAGACAAAGAAAATGGCATTGGACTGTTACGCAATATCAGTTTTATATGGCTGTGAATGCAGGTAAAGAATGGGAATTACAACAAAAAGACATTTACTAAGAGCTACAGAGGATAACGTTGGGCGTTGGGGAGAGCCATGAACGGACATGGCATATAGAAGAAAAGAATAATTAAACCGGATAGATGATACTTAATGCCGTGAATTTCACAAAGAACAAAGGGAAGTAACTCGCTCTATTTTTTCAACCGTAAGAGAAATATTCAAATATTTCTTTTAATAGAAAAACGAAACGAAGAAAACAAAGAAAAACAAAGCAAAAATGCGTGCATGTAACATTTGTTAAAAACAGAAAAAATATCCATAAAAATTACTTTTACTTATTCAGTTTTGAATTGTGTGATTCTGCAGGAGGAGGATGAGTCTCAACATCCTTCTGCAAGATTACATTGAAAAGTCATTGACTGAACATGTGAGCAATGACGAAATTTTAGCGAAATTGGAAACAAAAAGGACAGGTATACTTAACATTGGGATGTGCGTTGTGGTGCATTGGATATCGGTTCGGAATGAGAAATCGGGGAGTTAAGTTCGAATTTCAGTTGAATTCCTTGCATTCACTTACGCGCAAATACTCTTGGGAAAGGTACTACTCCGTCTCTTCCCTCCAGTTATGGGTTAAATAACAGAACAGATTGCGTTCTATAGCCTTGGCTGGCAACCAATCCACCGCAGAAAGTAATAGCAACCTACTGCGGGATAATCTTCTGCCCAGTCAGTTATGTTTCGAAAGATACATGATCACCCAAGTGTGTATCACGTATGGTACTTCACTAACTGATACTTAACATCATAAAAAGACTTAAAATTTTTAGTTGAACAGAGGAAAAATGGCGTATTGCTTACCTAAAGAACTTGTGTAACTTGATGGCAGAATTTAAGAGAGATAACAAAAAGATATTTACTAAGAAGATAGGAAACTGTGGATAGCTATGATCGGCAACCTACTGAAGGGATACAGCACGTCGATTCTCAAAATGCTGGGTTAAAACGTGTCCTTCAGTTTGAGACTTCCGCATCAAAATTCGGAACAATTTGGCATTTTGTGGAACGGTTAATAACTTTTTTCACAGAGAAGTAACACATTCTTCAAACTCGAGATTAAAGAATTTTTTTTAATGGTTTGGTACCAGAATTCTTTATTATTAACACATATCCTAAAATGCTGCTTAATCGGGATTGGAATGTAAATCTTAACCTCTTAGCCTGTTAATCCTAATATTTGAACCGTCAAGCTGTTTCAGTAATTGGCTCAAATACAATATTCTTAGTATAGAGTAAAACCTTAGCCTCGTCGACAGAACGTTTGATTGAAGATCACGTACAATGTTTGTTTTTTGTTTTTTTGTTTTTTGTTTTTTGGTGGTTGTTTTTTTTTTTGTTTTTTTTTTTGTTTTTTGGTGGTTGTTTTTTTTTTTTTTTGGTTTTTGTTTTTTTTTTGTTTATTTTGTTTTTGTTTTTTTTTTGTTTTTTTTTTTGTTTTGTTTTTTTGTTGTTTTTTTCATGCAGAGTTGATCCTGAAGAGAGCGAGGCATCAATTTGCGACGATCACTTCTGACTCTGACATGGCTTGAAATCAAGTCTTTACAGCTATTACCCATCAATCCTTTCTCGCGGAGCTAGTTCTGATCACATCAATTTCGCTGGCCGCTCATTTACTCTGCCAGGCGATCATTATTTGTCGCCCGCTCATTATGAGTCATCCTGACGTTTTGTTTCCGTACCACGCCAGCCATAAAAATAGCGCTTCATATATTAAATAGATAGGCGACGACATTGTTCACGCGAAAATTGACTCATTCGATGTTTTGAGCAGCAGTGATTCGATGCCAAGTTCTGCTGACTGTGATTTAGCATTTGACCTTCTTCCAGAGTCGCATGTCAAATGAGGCGGCAGGCTGACCGTAATAAACTGTGATTGTAGCGATAATTTTTGATTCGTGTTCGACTGTTATCGCTGAACGCTGCATTTGCGTTTGAGATACATCCGGAGAGTCAACAGCAAGAGAGGGAGAGAAAGCAAGTAGAGAGCGGGTCTTTATTTGCGAACGAACATCACAATGTTACCAAAATTTATCTGCATGCATATATCCCCCCCCCCCACTGCAAGGTCCCTTATTTACGAACTTTCTTTTATAGATTAATAGTGAAACTGCGGATTTTTTTACTATGCTTTGTGAAAACCTTTGCTTGAATTGTTTTGATTTGATTTAATGTAAAATTCAAGCCTTTCGATCGAAAAATATCCAATTTAAAGTCTCATATAAATAATTCTTTTACACATTTTTTGACCAAGTGAATCACGAATGTGCATTGTGGTGCCGTTGATATCGACTCGGAACGATAAATAGGGGTGCCGAGTTCGAATTCGAGTTGAATTCCTGGCATTCACTTACGCACAAATATCCTTGGGAAAGGTATTTGTTTGTCTTTTTCCTCCAGTTATGGGTTAATTAACAGGATAGATTGGGTTCTATAGCCTTGGCTGGCAACCAGTCTACTGCAGAAAGTAATGGCAACCAAATTCGGGATAATCTACTGGCCAGTCAGTTATGTCTCTTTCGAGACATGATCGCCGAAAGCGCGTCTCACGTAATGCGCTTAACTGACTATTTTTAATGTGAAACTCAAGCCTTTCAATCGAAAAAATATCTTCCAATTTAAAGTCTCTAATATATAATGCTTTTACACTTTTTTGGCCAAGTGAATCTGTGTTAAATGCCAAATCTAAAATTAAATCAGTTAACTAAAAAAAATTTATGATTAATCTCTTATCAAATTTCTACAATTGTTATTTCACTATAGCATAAATGTATATGTACACGAGCAATACTTTTTCACCGTCTGTAGGAAATCGAACCCATTCTGCTTGCTAACACTGTAATTAACTCACTTACTCTATCACTACCCACCTCTCTCTTTCTGTCTCTATATATCTGTCTCTGTATGTGTGTGTGTGTGTCCCTCTCTGTATGTGTGTGTGTCCCTCTGTCTTTGTGTGTGTATGTGTCACTCTCTGTCTCTCACTGTATCTATCTAACCTGTGTGTGTGTCTTTGTATTTGTTTGTAAATATAACTCTGTGTCACTCTCTATTCTGTCTCTATGTATGTGTGTATGTATGTATGCATTTATTTATTTATTTATCCCTCCTGGCTTTGCTCTCTATCTTTCTCTCGGCGTGTCTCTGTCTCGGTGTTTTGTGTGTGTTGCTATCTGAATCCATCCACCCATCTAACTATCCCTGCCCATCCACCCATTTATCTATCCATCCACCCATCTGTCCCCCCATCTATCTACTTCTCCATCTTTCTATCTGTCCCCCCATCTATCTAACTGTCCGTCTTTCTAACTGTCTATGCCCCCATCTCTCTAACTGTCTATGCCCCCATCCCCCCCCCCTCTCTAACTTCTGTCTATGCCCCCATCTCTCTAACTGTCTATGCCCCCATCTCTCTAACTGTCTATGCCCCCATCTCTCTAACTGTCTATGCCCCCATCTCTCTAACTGTCTATGCCCCCATCTCTCTAACTGTCTATGCCCCCATCTCTCTAACTGTCTATGCCCCCATCTCTCTAACTGTCTATGCCCCCATCTCTCTAACTGTCTGTCTATGCCCCCATCTCTCTAACTGTCTATGCCCCCATCTCTCTAACTGTCTATGCCCCCATCTCTCTAACTGTCTGTCTGTCTGTCTGTCTGTCAGACAGACTTGTCATTTATGAATGACAAGTCTTCCAAATGAACTGTGATCTAAACAGTCAAGTGCGATCCGTGATACACGCTTTTGGACGATCATGTCTCGACTGGGCAGAAGATTATCCCGCAGTAGGTTGTCATTGCTCTCCACGGTAGACTGGTTGCCGGCCAAGGCTATAGAACCCAATCTGTCCTATTATTTAACTCATAACTGGAGGGAAGTGCGGATTAATACCTTTCCCAAGGGTATTCGTGCGTAAGTGAAAATTGGAATTTGAACTCGGCACCTCAATTTGTCGTTCCGAGTTGATATCCACTGCACCGCAACGCACACTTTTCCCAAATATTTAACTGAAATTCTTATCACTCTAGAATTACGACTGACAAGATTAACTCGAAGAAATAGCTTTGATTTAAAATTTTTCTTGGTTAATAGTGAAGATGTAGTCAGGAATGTTACTAAATGGTATTGAACTGAAGCTAATGCTTTAGCTATTAAGATCTTTTAAAATGACTATCTAACACGGCGTAAGTTAGAAGATAAATCGTGAAAAACAGAGTAAGCCGCCGTCTGGCTTTATTAGAATATATCGGATGGACAGTCTTCGTGTCATGTGCTGAATTGGTAAATATAATTTTCTTTTGCTTTTATCGCTCCGCCTATATCACCTAAAATGGATCGAGGCAAGAGCATTGATGTCAATTCACAAGTCTGAACAAGACGTTCTGATATTCTCTACAAATATATTTCATCAAAGTCTTTCAGTCGCTTGGAGTTCAGAAAGTAAAACTTAATTCAAGGGCTACGCCAATTGGTCATGTATGCCAAAGGTATGAGGCAAAACTTGAACGGACAGAGAGACAGAAAAAAAATGGAGAAAAGTGAGCAGGAGAAAGAGATTATTTTGAGAAACTTAATTAAAATGAGAATCTCGTGTAACATCTCGTTGTTTGGCTGCAGTTGTTTTGGCTCAAATCCAAGAACGTTAGCGCTAGATCAGTGATAAAAACAAGCAATCAAATCCTGCTATAACGGACGAATATTCAGTTTGTATGTCCGGCTTGTATTTCAAGGGTGCCGAGAGCGGTTTAAGTGACATTTTCAGTAGATGTTTAGAGTCCTAAAAGAAGAGAAACGTATCAAATATATTGAAACAGGTTATTTTCGAAAGATCAAATATCTAATGCACCACCACATGAAACCTTCATTCATTGATCTCACTCTTTCTTTTTTCTTTCTTTGCTGGTAATATTTTTGATCTATAAAAAAAAATATTACCAGCAATACATTTTTCATCTAATAAATTACTAATGCTCACAAGAAAATTAAGTCACCCATAAGGAGTTGATATACCGCTAAACAAAGACACAAACATACCTAATATAAGTAAATTTACTGACAAGGTTTTACTAAAAAAATCAGAGACAGCTGTTAAAATTTCTTATCGTTTTTATTTAGAATTGTCTATTTATCTCGTTTTCTTAACCTAAGAAATCATACATATTCATATTTTTTTAGAATGTAAGGACATTAACCATCAGCTATCAGCAGCAAGAGGGAGAGAGACCCCAAAATGCGAGCTAAGAGTTGAAAACATTAGAATCAATGGTGGTTGTGTAATAGGCATCAGATTGAAACGAGAACTCGGAGAATTCTCATTTTAAGCCGATATGTTACACAACATGCCGGAGAGTTCGAAATCCAGTTGGGTTCATTACATTCATTTACGCGCTAATACCCTTGAGAATGGTATGGATACATCTCTTCTAAACCTACACCACTCAGCTGTGGGTTGAACAACAGTACAGACTGAGTTCTTTAGCTTTGGCTGACAGTCAGTCAGTCAACCGCAGAAACAGCCACCAACTCCAGGAAAATTTTCTGCCGAATCAACCATGAATTGAAAGAGACATAATCGCCCTGTGTGTAACACGTATGGCACTTAACTAACCGACTGAAGTACAACTTTAACTATTTTACAAATTTAATTATCCAGCAAGTAATATTATTATTCATGTGCCGTGTCCCTTCAGGACGTAGGCCATAATGGACTTCCACTTGGCTCTGTCTCTTGTCGCTCTCAAATTTTCTGTTGGTATCTCTTCTAAGCCCCGCTCCGTCAACCATTTACTCAGACCTAACAAGTACGTCTCACGCCATTTTCCCCGGTCTCTTCTTCCATTCATCCGACCTGTGAGTATCGAGTTCTCCAGACTTTCCTTCCTCATTACGTGTACCAGAAATCTCATTTGTCTTTTCCTGTTATTTATTGTCAGTTTTCTTATCGTTTGCATCCTTTCCAACACCTCATCGTTGCACACGTGTTTTGTCCATGAAAGAAAACGTGACAGAAATGCGAAGGCGAAGTGAAACAGCTGAAGATGCCTTCCAAAAGTTAAAGTATGTATTAAGAAACAGGAAAAGTTCGTTACAAACAAATAAAAAAAACATTACTGAACTGCTTTTTAATACATATCCTCCTATATGACTGTGAAAGCTGGACAATTTGCTCAGTGATGAAAGGAAAACGAGGCAGTAGAGATGTGCTCAGAATATCATAATAGGGGCCGTGTGAACAATGATGAAGTTACAAAGAAAATATGAACAAAAATGACATTTAAGCTTAGAATCAGAAAAAGACAGTTCAATTTTCTGTGGCGCATAACGAGGAAAGAGGACTTTTGATACCCACAAGACAGATTGAAGGTAAAAGCGACAGAGGAAAGAAGGCTTGGAGAATTCGACACTTACAGAACATGCTGAAAGCTAGTGACACGAAAGGAAAAAAAACAAAACTTATAGCCCACATAATCCTATCTTCCTTGTTTGGATATTTAATCCAGTAGCGAATATTAATCCACTGGAAGTGAAGATCAACATTGAATGCTCAAATCAAAATTCACCTACGAATTTACTGATCCATTTCGTTTATTTTCTTGTTTGTTAATTCTAATGGGCCTCGACATAGTCACATTGATTCAAAGTATGTACTGTTAGGTCAATCAGTCAGTTAAATGCCATACATGATCTACGCATGGGCGATCATGTCTCTTTCGATCCATGACTTACTAGGCAGAAGATTTTCCCGTCGTAGGTGACTATCTTTCTGCGGATGACTGGTTGCCAACCAAGGCTATAGAACCCAATCTATTGTTATTCAACCCATAGCTGGGGGTAGAAGAGATAGATCAATACCTTTCCCAAGGATATATGCACGTTGTTCATTGCACCACAACACACATCCTATACTGTTCGGTAAAATTATGAAATTAGTTTTTTAAAAGGGTTCGATCCTAATTCTGATCACTTTCAGCAAAAAAAAAAATCATGCTAGCTTATTCAACAAATATCTATAAACCAAACGTGTGAAAATCCTCATATAAATAAAATTTAACTTTACAAAGAAAATATGAATAATGACAAAAGGAACGCTCATCTTTACCAATGCGTTTCGTTTTTTTGATGGACTTCAAGTTAAATTTACCTTGATAGAGAACGAAACGTTTTCGTTAAGAAAAGTTCTCTTTTTGCCTTTATTCATAAACATACTGGTTACTGATTTTCACAAGATTGCAACATTTTGAATAAGTAAGTCAGTCAGTTAAGTGCCGTAAGTGATACACACTTTAGACGATCATTTCTCAAAAGAGACATCATTGACTAGGCAGAAGATTATCCCGCAATAGGTTGCCATTGCTTTCTGCGGTAAACTGGTTGTCAGCCAAGGCTATAGAACCCAATCTGTTCTATTATTTAACCCATAACTGGAGGGAAGAGACCGATTAATACCTTTCTCAAGGGTATTTGTGCGTAAGTGAATGACATGAATTCAACTGGAATTAGAAAAGTGTTGAATATTATTACATAGTGTCAAATGTTTAGAAGGTCAGTAAGATCCTGGGTTCAGATGTCAATACGGTAGATTTTTCAAAGGTGCAACTTTTTGACAGGGAAGGTCTACAGCAACTTTAGGAAATGACTAGGCTGAGCCATGCCTTGAGAGTTAAATTCTTCATTGTGTCGTGTGTCTCGAGGACGTAGGTGATCATGGCCTTCCACATCTCCCTATCCCTTGTAGATTTTAATACCCTTTCCCTTGTTACCCCTGTCAAACCCTTTTTTGCTCTCCATTTATTCATCAAATATGTCACGCGTTGCTTTTCTCTTTCTCACTTTCCTGCTAACCGTCCAGGCACTTCCTCCCTTATTATTGTCCTACTGTTAAGTATCAGTTTCCTTTTTTTTCTTTTCTTTTTTTCATCTTCTATAAAACTCGAGGTTGCTCACACGTTCTGCCCATGGTATACTCAGCATCCTTCTGTAAAACCACATTTCGGTTGCGTTAAATCTTTTCTTCAGCTTTGATGAGATTGTCCAGCATTCGCTGCCATATTGAAGGACAGAAATCACAATCTCTTACTCCTTTATTTGTTGATAGTGAAATTCTCCAGTCTCTTAATACTGTACTCAGCTTCTGGAATGCCTCTTTGGCCATACAAATAAGCCTTTGGATCTCTAGTGTCGCACTTTCCATTCTCTGTTAGAATACTTTCCAGGTATTTCAATGTCTGCACCTGCTTAGTATTAGTATTCCCGGTTTATAATTGGAATTTTTTTGCTGATGACCGTGCATTCAGTTTTCTTGTAGTTTATATGTAGTCCTTTTTTCCGCTTTCTTTAGCTACCTTCTATAGAAGGTTTTGTAGTTTCCTTTCTGTGTCTGCTATCAGCACTGTATCATCTGCATATCCTATACAGTTTAGATTGTGGCCGCCAATGACGAATCCTGGAATCTTGGCGAGAGCTCTCAGAATTGTCTCGCTGTATAGGTCGAATAGATGTGTGCCTTCATGAGAAGACACATTCTTGGCTTACACCTTTTTCTATCTTTGTATATTTTGTGAACTCGTTTCCCGTCCGTATGCAGGTATTATGTTGCCAGTATGGGGCTTTGATTGCTCTTCTTTATCTATCTATCTATCTATCTATATATATATATATATATGTGTGTGTGTGTGTACGCATCGCTCATTCAGTAATGGATTAGAGCACTCTGGCTATTGGGCGGGTATAATGACAATATACACGCTAAAAGGTCTGCCGCCTTCTACCGAACGCTCATAGCCCAGAGATAGAATCGCCGACTGACACCAATTCGGTCAGGTTTCAATCCTAGGTTTAAAGCAATCGGAGTCTAACCGTACTGATGATCTGTGATACAGCGAAACAGATCTGTCTGCGGATGACTAATATATATATATATGTATATATATATATATATATATATATAATCGTATCACCCCAAGCAGGGCATAATATTGACACTGTTGTGCAGGGGTGTCATAGGAGGAAAGTTACGAGAAAGTGTGACAGAATAAAGGGGGTGTCGAGAAGCGGGTAGGAGAGAGATAAGAATACTGTAGGAATGAGATGAAAGTATGAGAGAGAGAGGATGCAAGTGATTGAGATAGATAACTTTTGACTTTACATTTAAATTCTTGGAGATTGTAGCTGTCGGGGAAGCAATTAAATGGAAGGGAATTCCACAGGCGGGAAGTGCGAAAGAAGAAGCTGCTGGAGTAGAATTTGCGTTTACATCTTATTGGTTTCACAGTAAAAGGATGGGACCTAGTTGCTAATCTTGTGGCTCGAGTAAATTCATATATAGGGGGCACCAGTGAGCTAAGTTCATCAGAGCAGAAACCGTAAAAGTACTTGTAGAAGAGCCTCAGGGAAGCCACATTGCGCCGGTGAGAAAGTGACAGTATCCGAGCTGCCGAGTCGGGATCGATCACATTTCAGATTCTCCGTTAAATTTTGTCAAGGACTTCTAGGTGGATAGCAGCAGTATTAAATGCACGAGCGGATGGTAGATTTGTATACGTGCAGGATTGTTTTAGACGGGAAAACTTCCTAGCCCTGCACACAGAATTGACCTTATTAGCAGCGGATTTAGCTATGGATTCTGTGTAGACATTTCACTTGAGGTTTGTTTTTCGAGTTAACCTGAAGAGACGCAGTGTTTTACTTTTAGGGAGACTAGCCTGATCCATGCTAATGGAGGGCAGGAGAGACTGTCTATGATGGCTAATAGATAGCAGCTTCGTTTTAGAAGCATTGACATTCACGAGCCACTTTGTTGTGGAGTATTTTTCTCACTGAAGGTTATAATCGGGCTATGTCGGTTGCTAATCGACTTAACGCATCCAAAATGTTAGGAACTTGGTCATCTTCCACTGAAAGCTGACTCCTTAGTATTCGGCTAACTGCCGACTAATATCAACTGCTTAGTAGTTCTACTGAACTCCAATAGAACTCCTATGAACTTCTCTCGTTAACTTCCTGTTAACTCTTAATATAGGAGGGAGAGTCCATTATCTGAAGAATAAGTGTGTTACCCCATAACATGCTTCTTACCCCAGTCAACCACGGATTGGAGGTCCTTTTCAAGTTCGGTAGCGAGGTTTGCTTTGTCAGCCTTCGCAGACTTTCACGAAAATGTCAAGAGTGCTTAGCATATCTATCAAGTCTTTGTGGCGTAGTTTATCGAATGCCTTTGCGTAGTCTATGAAATACGGGTACACGTTTTTCTGCATCAGTATTCTTTTTTCTGATAACATTCTCAGCATAAACACCTCATTCCTTGTTCTAGTTTCCTTGAGGAAACTACGCTGTTCTTGTCCTATCTATGACCTGATTCTGCACCAGGATCTATTCATCAGAATTCATATACTGAGTTTTATACTGGAACATTAAGCTGATTGTTCAGTGGAGTTCACATTCCTTTGCTCCTAGCTGCTTAGGCACTGCTATAAAAATCGATATCCTTAGGTCTTCTCGCAAAATGCCATTGCTGTATGTTTCATTTATTATTTCTGTAATTTACTCCCAAATCGTCTAAGGCTCTCTGCATCTCTATTACAATGTCGTCTGGTCCTGCTGATATGTTTCTACTCAGTTTCATGAGTGAAGCTTCCACTTGGGATTTTAATATTTCCAGTTCGTGGTCCTGGGCATGACGGTAAACTGCATTCGGCAGCGAGGCCTCTAATTGGGAGATTGTGAGGAGCATGGAACCACTTCTTAATTGCTGTTGTCAAGTCCACCCTGACCCGGAGTGGTAGCACCTGTTAGGACCCCAACTATGGACAAATAGTTAACCCCCAAAAATGGGGTCAAAACACTATAAAAAATACTTTTATAGAAATATATACGTAAAAATAGACTTTAATAAAAATAATTATACATTTTTGAAGGAAAAATTATTCTGCACATTTTTGAAGAAAAAAATATTCTCAGCAAAACATTTTTAATACAAAACTAAAAGACATTTTCAGTTTTCTAAAATAAAAAAGAATAAAAACAAAAATTTCATTTAAATCTGACTAAATCAACCTTCTCACTATGACTAAACATATTAAAAAATACCTTAACACCCCCACCTTTTTGGCATTAAATAACCCACATAGTTAAACATGCTGTTAAACAAAACTCAAACTCATTTCCAGTCCGTCGGTATTTCTATAGGTTGTCAGTTTCTCTCCCCGTGGAAGATCCATATATTCTTCCCATAGCTGAAGTATTTTCTCTTTCTCTAATAAAAGCGGCTCATCCGTGGATTTTATACATCCTGTTGAGGGGCATGTTTTTGTCCTGTTTTCATGCATGTCTCCTTTATTAGCTCAAGCTCTCTATTTCTAAATTTTTGTCGTTGAGTGATTTCTTTTTTTACCCTATCTGCATTTGCTCCTTGTTACCTTGTGTAGTTTTCTGTATTCCGTTCCATGTCTTGGTATTAATTTCTGTCTCTTTTGCATCATATCAAGAATCTCAACTGTGATCCAATCAGTTTTAATTCTACGTCTGTTTTCCTTTGGGACAATGTCGATTGCTGATGTCATTAAGGCTCCCTTTAGTGAATCCTTTTTCGAGTTTCCGTTGGTGGTTGATCACACAAGATGATGAGCTCCCTTCTCTTTGTAAGAACCTCTAAATATCATTGCAATATAAATTAAAGATTAGCCCTGTGGAATTTGAAAAAAAGTGGGGGAATTTTCTCTGCAACAGAAATTAGTTAAACACATTTACTCAGAAGTTAGCTATTATTATTATTATAGCAGTTTTCAGTTGGTCAATCCAATCTTTCGAAAGTGCATAAAAAATAACCAGCTATCAGACACAGAAAGGAAACTACAAGAACTCCTACAAAAGATAGTGAAGGAAAGCAAGAAGAAAGGGCTAAACCTCAATTGCAAGAAAAAAGAATGCATGGTTGTTAGCAAAAAAAAACCAGCCCAACTCGCAAATTACAAATTGGCAATAAAAGCAAGTGCACAAATGCAACAATTTTGATAACTCGATTGTGTTTTAACAGAACGGACAGTGCAACAGGAGGTTTCATTGAAATAGCAGAAATTGTCTTTCAAAAGCTATACGAAGTATGAAGAAGCAGGAAATTTTCACTAGAAATAAAGAAAAAAATGTACTGAAATGTGACATAATATCCGTCCTCTTACATGACAGCGAATGCTGGACAATTTCTTCACAGATGAAGAAGAGACTTGAAGCAACAAAAGTGTGGTTCTACAGAAGGATGCTGAAAATACCATGGAGCAGACATGTCAACAACGGCAAGGTTTTAAAGAAAAATGGAAACCATGAAGACCCTTAACATCAGGAACAGATATTTGAAATACACACATGACAAAATAAAGGCAAAAGGGACTGAGGAAAACAATGTATAACCTACCTAGCGAGCTTGTGTAGATTGAATACAGAATAAGGTTTAGGTGAGATAACAAAAAGTAGATATATTTATGGTTATAAAGGACAGAGAAGTTTGGAAAGTCATGATCGCCAACGTCCTAAAGGGACATGGCACATAAAAGAAAACCGAGTTGGTTTCGGTCAAGAAAATCAGTAGCCATAGTTGAATCAAGGACAAGATAAGTTTCTGGGTAGAATATTTTCAGCAAAAACATTAGCATAATTTTCATAAGATCGAAGTGATGAGGTTGATTAAAATTGTCACTGCCTTTTATTTATTTTTACTTATCTACGTTTTTTCCCCAACCTTGTCTGATTAATTATTCATAAATAATATATATTTTTTTTTTATCATATCACCCCAAGCAAGGCGGTAACGCCACTGAAGCGCGGGGGGGCTACGTAAGCGTGAAAAGATTGGAAAAGAGAAAGCTGAAAACCACATCCTAAACAGGGAACAAGGGATGAGCCTCTTCACCTGTACAATAGACGTGGGTGGAGTGTGAACCGGGCGATAGCTTAGTATATCTACTCCAATTCATGTCACATAATTGATATAATAAATTTAAAATATTAATTTAATTTTAAATTTCTTTCGGTATCTCTTACATTAAGTCATAAATAGTATTCCAATGTTCTTGATTGTATTATTACTCTTCTCATTACTAAATAAAAATGATTTTCTGAGACATTTTCTTTGATCAATTATTGTTTTTAATGATTTCATTTTAAGAAAGAATGTGCGTATAGCCTTTTAGAAATTTACAGACCACTAAAGAGGTATTTCTTACCATCTTATACGACTAGGACGTGCTTTGTGGTTAAAATAGTTGCATATTTCTCATTAACACCAAAGAAACAGGTTCGAGCCGAGCATTTAACCAGGTTTTCGAATGGTGATTTTAAAACCAGGCCAACCCTTGAAGGATTTTAATCTCTTAATCCATATAATTACTTTCAGGTGGTAAGTATAAATTATTTTTAGATTGAAATTATCTAAATTAACATGGACAGAGAATGTAAGCAAAGAAAATTTTTTAAGGAAAATTGAAACAAAAACGACACTTAGAATCAAAAAGTGACAGCTGAAATTTTCGAGGCGTATAATGAGGAAAGAAGGCTTGGAGAATCTGATATTCACCGAGTATACTGAAAAAAAGGAAGACTGAGAAAATCGGCGAGTTATGACCTTGTGTAAATGGATGGTACAATAGGGAGCCTGTAAGCAAAAAGAAAGTTTTAAGGGAAATGGAAGCCAAAAAGAAAAACACTCATACTTACAACTGGAAAGACTCACCTAAAATTTCTAGAACACATGATGAGGAAAGAGAGCTTGGATAATTTGCCACTGACAGAATATACTGAAGGCAATGAGGGCAGGTGAAAACTAATGAGGGCAGGTGAGTAAACTAATTAAAGAGTTTGTGTAAATTGATAACAGAGCCAGAAGTGGGAGAGATAGGTTACAAGGAAGTTATTGAATGTTGTGAAAAGCCATGATCGCCCACGTACTGAAAAGAAATAACCATTTTAATATTAGCAATGAATTATATATAAGCACCCAATTGTGTGGGGGGCGGTAGTGAAACGGTAGCAAATCAGAAAAATCAAGCCGAATTCGTCACGTCTACTTTCGGATAAATACCTTTGTCAAAGTAGGAATGCAACTCTTCTTCCCCACCAGCTATGGGATAAACAGTTCAATCCACTTTACTAAGAACTACAAAGAACCGGAAATTGTAAAGAGCCATAATCGCCAACGTCTTGAAGGGACACGGCTTGAAAGAAGAGGAGGATAGGAAGGAAGAGGAGTAAAAGCAAGAAGAGAAGACGACGTTCATACTTTTGGGTGGCAATTCAGAAATCATTGTTCAACTTGCGAATTATTTCACGGATGCTAAGTCTATCGCTTTCAGCTGTCAGAAGCACTCTCTGGACAATTTTAGCTACAATTTTGTATTGTTTTCTTTATATTTTCTTCGTTCAAACGATTTATGCACATGGAGATAAAATCTATGCATATTTTTGTTAGGATGTAAAGCGGAAAAGATTAGCTATAACTGAATTCACACTCCCCGAATCATCTTGCATATTTCAATAGAAGTTTATTAAATCTCACACACACACACACACACACACACACATATATATATATATATATATATATATATATATATATATATATATATATCATAAAATCAACTTTAAAACAGGAAATAATATATTACATTGCATTTGACTACATGGTTTTGTTGTCATTTCGCGCTATCACGCGGTGTGACGTCATAAAACCGTATCGCAAACTTAAGAACTGCGTTTATTATTTTTGGTAACTATTGCCGTTGCCAAGCGGAGTTTTATGTCAACACAAAATAAAATCGTCGGTGATGGTGGATTTTATAATATTTCAGTTTAAACTACCTCTCTGAAGATGGCTCATGTGAGCCGAAAGCTTAGAAGAAAACCAATAAATAATTATCCCAATGTTGGAGAATTTTTGTCTTTATTTTCAACTGAAATTAATGCAATAAGACGACATTGAGAACGGCTCATGATTAAACATAAGACATTCATTGTCTCTTATATTTAATAGCATATGTTTAGAAAATTACTTGCTGCCTCGATATACTATATATATATATAATTTCACGTTCTCTTATTTAATCGGGCCTCCTTTATGGCCGAGAGTTACGTATTTTTTTTTTTTTTTTTTTTTTCACCAGTTTTACGAGTCAAGGTTTGAATCGAGATAAAAATCAGGATGTCAAATGCTGATTTTCAGTGTTTGGAATTTCGATAGAACGCAATTTCTTCTTGTGGTTGGTACAAATCTGAACTTAAAAGCATTCATCATCAGTCCCATTAACTTTTGCGGTTATAGGATCTGAGCATCTAGTGTCCTTCACCGTAGAGATATTCATTTAAGTGTAATGTGTCTTGGGAAAGTAAACCTGGCGAAGACCATCCCTCTTCCCAGGTCAAACCACAATTAGAATATTTTCCTTATTTCATTTTCTGACAAGGCTATTCGAGGTACAGGGTTACAGAGTAAGAGGCCTAGTTTATGCGGATATGTGAGGAAGGTAACTGTTAATTCTAGATTTGAACAAATTAAGATTGTAGTGATCGGGAAATATCCCCTCAGGAGTCGCTTCCACTGAGTAGCGGTTTGTCGGAAGAAGTTGTTCGAGTGGAATTTACATCTCGCCAATGAAATGCAGAGAGAATGAGGGTGGTTCGCTACAATGTCCGTGACATGCTAGGTTTTTTGCCGTGAAGGTTAGGACCAGTGAAACTAAGGAATGTAGTTCCTTTAGAGTTTGGTAGGTACACCCGTGTGCCGTTGTATCATCAGCATAGATATTCACAAATTACAGGAGTATACTATTTGGCAGATCACTTAGGCAAAGTAGAAAGAGGGTTCGAACAAGAAGCGAACACTGGGGGACGCCTTTATTGTTCGCTAGGGCGTCGGAGGACAGGCCGTTGACAACTACCTAAGTTTTTAAATATTTAAGGCGGTCGTCGTAGAGATGATTTTGTTGTCTGCTGCCTGATTGATTCTGTGTGTAACGGTAGTTAAGATATCAGCGGTGGATCATTCCAATTGAAACTCGTACTGCTTGTCACTCAGGAGCTTGTTTCTCTTACCGCTATCAACAACTTTCACATTGATTATAGCTTCAAAAGGTTTACTAATGACTACCTGAACTTATAATTTGAGTAGAGTGGTGAAGGTTTGTGCAGAGTACACTTTTCAATTTACTACTACTACCTTTTAAAAAAAACAACTAATTCCTGAATGAACGTCAGGCAGTTATGTGCCATACGTTATACACGCTTGGGCGATCATGTCTCGAAAGAGACATGACTGACTGGGCAGAAGATTATCCCGCAGTAGGTTGTCATTACTTTCTGCGGTAGACTGGTTGCCGACCAAGGCTATAGAACCCACTCTGTCCTGTTATTTAACCCATAACTGGAACGAAGAAACGGATTAATACCTTTCCCAAGGATATTTGCACGTAAGTGAATGCAATGAATTCAGCTGGAATTCGAACTCGGCTCCCTCATTTCTCGTTCCGAGACGATATCCAATGCACCACAACGCACATGTACTTTATTTATAACCAGACATTATTTCTTATTATTTAAACATTATATTCAGCAGATACGTGTGCTTGAGTAGACATCCGTCTTTTAAACAATTCAAATCTGTCTACAGGCCTGTATATATTCTAGTGTCTTAGAAAAAGAAAATGTACTTCTCTGAAGAGTTCTAACCCGCGTCTCACTTGTAGAGAAAACCGCCATTAAACCCGGGGTGCTTTTAGACCGCTCAAACACGGAAAACGTTCACGGAATAATGTTTAATTGATTTCCAGTAACAGTTGGGAATGCATTGCTGGTGTCTCTCACTAAGGCCTTTCCAGTCATCAATTTTAATTTTGGCCACCTTAGTTATACTTGCTGATTATTTGTTTTTTTAATTTAATGAAGAGGAAGTTGAAGTACTTCTCTTACATCTTTTTCTATAAGCCGTATCCTTTCGGTACATAGATGATCATCGCTCTCCACTATTTCCGTCCTCTGTAGATCTTTTTTTGCTTCTCTTCCTAATCACTGTTCTGCCAACCATTTACAGAAGCCCGTTAGGTATGTTATTAGCTGTTTTTCTTATTCCCTCTTGCTTTCAATATTTCCTGTGAGAATCAAAATCTCCAAGACTTCTTTCCCTATTATGTACCCTAAAAATGTCAACTATTTTCCCTAAAACGTCCTCGTTAATCATAGGTTCGGTTCATGGTATACTCAGCATCCTTCTGTAGAACCGCATTTCTGTAGCTTCAAGTTTTTTCTTAGTCTGTGGTGAGATTTTCCAGCATTCTCCGCCATATAGGATGACCGACATAACTCAGCACTCTTGTCTTTTGTTTTATAAAGACATTTTCTTGATTCTTGATACATTGCTTAATTTTTAGAAGGCAACTTTCGATATCCACATTCTTCTTCTGATTTCGGTGTCACATTTTCTCTGTTAAAACATTTCCTAAATATTAAAATGTTTGTATTTGCTTGGTTTTGGTATCTCCAATTTATAATTTGCATGTTGGACTCTTTATTTTGTCAACCACACTATTCTGTTTTGCTAATGATGCCATTAGTCCTTTGTTCTTGCTTTCCATAGAAATTAATGTCAACTGATGTTAAGTTAGTTTGCTCTGTGTTTGTATTTTCTCCAAAACTTCGTCGTTGCTCACATGTTCCGTCCATCTTTCTGTAGAACTACATTTTTGTTGCTTAAGGTCTCATCTTCATCTTTGAAAGAGATGGCAACTTATAAATTGCTTGAAGTTGCGGCTTGCGTAGAACTCGCAAATACCACTTTGTTTGAAGACCAGTAAAATGACTAAGCCACCATCTGCAATAAACAACTTTAAAAGAAAGTCAGTAGTGGTTGAAATATTGCAATGTATCTAGATTACAATCTAGAAATAAAAACAAGAAGGCTCTCCTTCACTCTGGGTTACGTTTGGGAGTCTGAAGCTATAGGGGTACAGTTAATGTTTATTTAATTCGGCCTTGTGTCAGACATAATCAAACTTCCTGACAACCTGTAAGTTTTATCCATAATCATCAGAAGGTTATAATCGTTATCAGCAGAAGGTTTTCATTATGCTGGCAGCAGAAGTGTGGAATGTGTGGAATAGTGTGCCACAAAGAATTGATGAAGATGCTCGGCAGCCTGGACATATTTGGGAAAAACTTGAGAGTAATCAAGTATCTTTACTGGCAGCAAACCGCTTACAGACGAACAGGTAATGAATTCAGTAGATATACGAAGATAGAAAAGGGCGTAAGACAAGGATGTCTTTTCACCGGACCTCTTCAACTCGTACATCGGGAATATTTTAAGAACCTTAGAAGTCTAACAGAAGACGGAAGGTGCGACACAAAGATCCTAAGGAGAATTGGCATGGCGAATGAAGCATTCCAGAAGTTGAGTAAGATATTAAGAAACAGGGCAATTTCACTAGAAACTAGGAAGAGAGTACTGGATTGCTACGTGCTGTCCGTCCTTCAATACGGCAATGAATGCTGGACAATATCACTAAAGATGAAGGAAAAACTTGAAGCAACTGAAATGTGGTTCTAAAGAAGGATACTGCGAATATCATGGATCGAGCATGTGAGCAATGATGAGGTCTTGGAAATGATGGAAACAAAAAGGAAATTAATACTGAGCATCAGGAAGAGACAGCTGAAGTTCCTGGGCCATGCAATGAGGAAGGAGGTTTTGGAGAATCTGATACTAACAGTCCAGATAGAGGGGAAAAAGAGACAGGGGAAAGCAACGATAACATATTTGAAGGACCTGATCAGGTGGATGACGGAACGAGGATTGCATAGTGTAACAGGAGAAGGTGTGCTCAGAGCCACCAGGGATAAGGAAACGTGGAAAGCCATGATCGCCTACGTCTCGAAGGGACAGGACACATAGAAGATAAATAAAATATACATTTGCATTTTTAAATCGAAATTTATTGAAAGGAAAAGAATTCCTAGAAATTAATGTTCACTTAAATTAAGGGTATCAAGAAATGTTCGTAGTAGTAATTTGCTGGAAAGAGTTTACGCGTACATATGTACGTACGTATGTATTAGCTATTAGCTATTTCTTTGGTAGGAATGTCTTTGGATGGAGAAGAAAAAAATGAATCAGCACACCAGACTGAAGGGGAAAGAGGACAAATGTCCGGGTCAACTTGAAGCTTATTCCGTTACATTTTCGCTTATTGTTTCTGCTGCTTCCATCCCTTGACTGACTGACTGACACTGATCGGGGCCTTTTATAGTATTTAGATTTTTCAGTCATTTTTGTCCTACAATTCACTCCCATTGACATCTACTTGCGAAATCCGGTTTCAACTTTTTCTTTAAGCACATGGTCAAGCCCCTTTTTATTTGGGAAAAAATCAGGATTTCACACGTCATTGTGAATTTTTGTAAAAGTGAAGAGGAAGGTTGATTTTGATTTTTAATTTCCTCACCACCACAAGTCTGTGAACCTACGTAAGACTGGTTCACTTGCGCTATAATCTTTATTTCTTTCTCTCGGTTCTCTTTCCTCTCTTTAACATTTTATTGTTTCACATTGTATTATACTTACCTTATATTTATCATGGTCCTAGGCATGACGGTAAACTGCATCCGGCAGCAAGGCCTCTGATTGGGAGGTTGTGAGGAGCATGGAACCACCTCTTAATTGCTGTTGTTCCGAGGTCCACCCTGACTCAGAGTGGTAGCAACTGTTAGGGTCTCAGCTATGGGCAAATAGTTACCCCCCCAAACTGGGGTCTAAACACTATCAAAGTATAAAAATAGACTTTTATAGAAATATATACATAAAAATAAAATTTTATAGAAAAATATACCTTTTTGAAGGAAAACTTTTTGAAGAAAAAATTACCATAACACATTTTTATGAAAAAAATTCTCGGCCAAACATTTTTAAATACAAAAGTAAAAGATATTTTCAGTTTTCTAAAATAAAAAAGAACAAAAAAAAATGTTCGTTGAAATCTGGCTAAATCAACGTTCTCACTATAACCAAACATTAAAAAAAATACTTTAAAACCCTACCTTTTCGGCATTAAATAACCCACAGAGGTGTTGATATGCCATTAAACAAAACTTGAATTCGTACATCTCCTCTATTTTTACCTGACAACACAAAATCACGAACCTCTATAGACATGCAGTATACATCAGTAAGATTCATATATTTTCTTTCTCCTACGCTAAAAACTTCACTAATTCACTTCGTCATTTTGATCTTTCATCGGCCTGAAGTTATTCTTTTCTCGCTCATTCTCTCTGCATTTTCTCTTTTTTATTTTATTTTTTTATTTTTTTCTCTTGGTCTTGCCATCTTTCTCTGCTTCTCACGCCATTCATTACTTTTTTTATCGTGAATAAATGCCCTGCAACATGTCAAAAGTCGAAACACTTTTTGCCCATGTGAATATTCTTTAAAGCTCTGGGGATTCGTCTGAGGTACACGATTTTTTATAAGCAATTCGTTATATAAGCAACTGTGCTCAATCTTAAGAAATCTGCTACTCACGTCGACGTGTCATAAGCAACTATAACAAAAACAAAGAACAAAAATGTAATATTTAAAAAAATTACTACATAAGTATTAAAAGATTTGAATTAACGCTATTAACTTATTGATTCATAAATAATTTCCGTTTTTGTTTATCAGATTTAGTCTTCAGAAAAACAAAATACAGTTAAATTTTGTTCATCAATATTCACCATTGTTTGCAATTACTTTTTGTCAATTATCAGGCAAGTTTTCGGTGTGTGTTTGTGTCTATAAAATTTAACAAGCACATATAATTAGTAGTTAGGATGGTATATTCGTCATTAGAATTTCATGGCCCTAAAAACGAAAATTACTTATAACTGAACCTAATAGTTAAATTGAATTTATTTTTATATTAGATTCAATTGAATTTATTTTTATATTAGATTCAATTGAATTTATTTTTATATTAGATTCAATTGAATTTATTTTTATATTAGATTCAATTGAATTTATTTTTATATTAGATTCAATTGAATTTATTTTTATATTAGATTCAATTGAATTTATTTTTATATTAGATTCAATTGAATTTATTTTTATATTAGATTCAATTGAATTTATTTTTATATTAGATTCAATTGAATTTATTTTTATATTAGATTCAATTGAATTTATTTTTATATTAGATTCAATTGAATTTATTTTTATATTAGATTCAATTGAATTTATTTTTATATTAGATTCAAATATAAATCATTTGAGCAGCCAATAAAGCAATTTGAGTACTAATTCTTGCGCAAAAATTCAGCAATCTGAATATTGGTTTAAAACATTAGTTGCTTGTAAAAGAAACCATGTACTTGTAGTGTGCGTCATCCATGCCTGGTACAAGGCCACTTCCCAACATAGCTGACAATTCCCGCATTTAAATATATCAGGTTGTTTAAAAGATGAGTGGAATTTTGTTAATAGAACTGGATACCATTTTTGTGAGAAGAAAAATGTTCATTTAGAATGCATGTAGTTTTGTAGTTAAAATTGTTCAAAGAGAAATGTCCTCAGAAGTTTAGAGTTCATGGCTTGATCGTAGTAGAATGTAAAGTCTTATGTTCCCTTCCCCTTTTGGTAGGGTGGCGACAGGGTGAAAAAGAAGGTATAAAGAAATAGTACTTATTGCAGACAGTGTCCTGATGTTATTTGGCTGCGTGGAGTAAAAAATGAAGAAAAGAAAAATTGGAGGAAAAGGTCGAATGAATCCGTGACGCGCCCTTACATCCGGGTCGGTTTTTTGAGATTTCTTTTGCTAAATTGCCACAAGGTCCATCAGCTAACAACTCTCATGCTGCACTCATTTTGACCGGTCATCGATGTGGTTTAAATAGTGAAGCTTCTCATGTTGCCGGCTCTAGCAGGCCTTTTCACATAGGTGTGAAAAAACGTTTGACTGACGTCATATATGAATTTTTTGTTTTTTTTGTCCAATCAGGATCCAGAATTTTACTTTTCACACTGACTTGTAAAATTTGCTTTGGTCTGGGTTTTTCCAAAATGTTTTTAGTCGTTTGAATCTACTTTTGCTGGTGTGTAATTTTACTTTGTCTGTTGTAGTTGGGTTTTTCCAAAATGCTTTTCGTCGCTTGGATCCGATTTTGCGGGTGTGCAATTTTACTTCGTGCGTTTCAGTTAGTTGATGGATGAAATAGGATTTGTATCCTATATACTCTTTTTCTTATCTAATCTCTCCTGTTTTATTATTTGCTTCCATGCATAAGACGCGAATGCATGTGCCTGTACTGATGTTTATAACTTACTTAGCTTAGCTAAGTCTGTTCATAAGGACATGTAGTAACTGTTTTTACCTCCACATCAGCACCGATAAAAAAAAGAGATAGAAAACGTATAGAAATTACCAACCGTGCCTTTTTCTTCTTGTACTCCTAAAAGTCCTTCGAGTATCTGGAATGAAGTTCTTTAACTTCTTCTTCAGGTACCGTGTCCTCTCTGGATGTAGGCGATCATGGATTTCTACAACTTCCTCTCTCTTGTAACTTTTAATAAACTTTGTCTCATTTATTTCTCTTAAGCCTTGTTCTGCCATCCATTTATTCAAGCTCCCTATGTTAGGGGTTATTTTCCTCTATCACTCTTGCCCGCTATATTGTGAATATCACATTTTCCAAGCCCTCTTTATTTTTTATGTGCCCTAGAAATTTCAACTCTTCTTGGCTTTGAGTCAGTCAGTTTAGTGCCATACGTGATACACGCTTGGGCGATCATGTCTCGAAAGAGACATGACTGACCGGATAGAAGATTATCCCGCAGTAGGTTGCCATTGCTTTCTGCGGTAGACTGGTTGCCGACCAAGGCTATAGAACCCAGTCTGTCCTGCTATTTAACCCATAACTGGAAGGAAGAGACGGATTAATACCTTTCCCAAGGGTATTTGCGCGTAAGTGAATAGAATGGATTCAACTGGATTTCGAACTCGGTATCCACCGATATCCACTGTACCACAATGTGTCATTTTTGTTTCCATTTTCTGTAAAACTTCCTCGTTGCTCACATGTTCATTGTCTTCTCAGTATCCTTCTGTAGAACCACATTTCTCTTTTTTCAAATCTCATAATTTGTAAGGAGATTATCCATTATGTGCCAGAGAAATAGGACCGGATTTAGATGAAGGCTATTCTACTTGTGAAGCCCTTTTAAATCCTCCGTTCTCACGATAAGAGAAAAATGGAAATGTTAAATTAAACAATTTGAGTGAAGCGAGCATGATGAGTATTTAAAACTACTGAGAAGTTAATTAGTCTACAATGCATTATGACAGCATAAAGGTATATGATAGTGTTAAAAATATCATACACCTTGGCTGGAAACCCCCGAGGTTTTGAGGCCCAAAGCTTCAGCCTGCATGGCCCGTAGGTAAATCCAGAACTGTCCAGAAAAATCAACTGATGTTAAATTAGTTTACTTTTTGTTTGCATTTTCTCCAAGACTTCGTCGTTGCTCACATTTTCTGTCAATGGTACCCTCAGCGTCTTTCTGTTGAATCATTTCTGTTGGTTAAAGTCACATCTTCATCTTTGAAGAAGATGACAACTTAAAAATTACTTGAAGGTGCGGCTTTCGTAGAACTCGTAAATACCACTTTGTTTTAACACCAGTAAGATGACTAAGTTACCAAATACAATGAACAAATTTAAAAGAAAGCCAGTAGTAGCTGAAATACTGCAATGTATAATGATTACAATGTAGGAATATATGGTGGAGATACCGGTATGAGCTTGTATAATTGTCGTTCAATATCAGAAGGAATAGTAGTAGCAGTCACTTATGGACAGCTACAACTTAGGCCTCGTGGAGAAAGAAATAAAGTTCTGTAAGCAATCGATTACGGTCACCATAAAACATAACAAAATATAAAAGAGAAGAGTTTAGCTGAAATACATAAAAGCACAAAAATAACAAATATGTCTTTTGATTTTACATGCACAAAGTCCGTTCTTAAAATGTTCATTTTGAAAGAAAGGAAAGAAATTATTTTAGAAATGAAATTAAAGTGTCTCTTTTGTGAATACTTAAGTTTTTGCCGTGCTGGTCCCAGGAGAGGAGGTCGGTGGGTTGGTAGGTGTAATTCGATATCTTCTTAGGTGAATGAAACACTGACAGCAATTAAGGATTAATAGCACAAAGGAGTTGATGAGAAAGACATAGCTACATTGACTGTCGATATGCTTCAAAGTTTTCTGGTGATAAGTCAAATTTGTCGTTCTTTTAATTGTTCCAAAGGGGCTCAGAATGGATGTGCTGAAAGGATGTTTGATATGGCGCGGGGTCTTTTGATTGGTAGAAATAGCTTTTCATATTCTTTTAATTTTTTGGTTTTCCATCAAAACTTATGCGTGGAGCCTAGGTGTGCAAAGACCAGTTTTTGTCATTTGCTATCTGGACCTCTGAGGGCAAACATCCGGCCCCTCGCTTGCTCGGTATCACCACAAATACAAAAAAAGGTTCTCCTTCAGTCAGGGACATATTTGGGAGTCTGTGACCTACTTAAGACTAGTTTAGTATATAAATAAAAAAAAAAACACCATGTTCTGGATTTATCAAATATACGCTACCGGCCATAATTATTAGTCCACCCTTGTGTTTAAAAAAAAATGTGATGTATTTCATACTATTTATTAGCAAGTGAATAATTGTAAATGAAAATAGAATGGTTCTCTTATTAATAACATAACATGTTATGTTATTACATGTTATTACAATAACATGTGCATCAAATGAATTCATAAATATTTGATAATTACCCACATTAGTTTCATCAAT
Organism: Ascarosepion bandense; assembly: GCA_037127315.1. Lineage (NCBI taxonomy): Eukaryota > Metazoa > Mollusca > Cephalopoda > Sepiida > Sepiidae > Ascarosepion > Ascarosepion bandense. Next base: position 5,373,172 of record JBBBDQ010000441.1, read on the forward strand.
GAAAGAATGAAGAAAATTTAGTGTGATTCAGACGAGTTCATCTTTGCTTCTTTGCCTTGTAAAATTATGAAACTAATAACAAAAGAACCAATCTATTTCCATTTAGAATTATCCATTGGCAATAAATAGTATAAAATACATCATTTCTTTTAAAAAGAAAAAACTAGGGTTGCCTAATAATTATGGCCGGTAGTGTAAGTGGGAGGTTTAGTAGTACCTGCCGTTGTTACAAATATTTACCTAAATGTTAAAAATAAAATAATCAGTTAGGAAGAAGCTGAGAGAATGTAAATGAAGGGATTTTATGCCAGAAAAAATGCTAAGTCTCGAAATATGTTACAAGACTTCCCTCCGACACTGAAAAAGAAAAGCTAACGAATATTATAAAAAGTTTATCTTTACTCACAAATCCAGCAGGCATATTTCAAGAGATTCTCTTTTTTTTTTTTTTTTTTTTTTTTTTTTGCTTGTCAAAGAAGCACCATCTCTTCAAAGCTTCTACCTCAAAATTGTCCGCTGTCTTTGTTTACAAAGATGTTACTCACTGGCCGCTAATAGTCACATGACAGGTCAAGTGTGACACGTACTTATTAGAGAAATGGAAGGAAAGTTAATGTCATACGTGAAAGGGAAAGTGGCATGGTTGTATTCTCCGCCTAATTCGTGGCTAGAATAGTTCTTACGATCATAATAATGGAACATTCAGTAAGAATTGATCTCAGGATTTAGTAGAACGTGAAGGTCAACCAAAAACTGTTACTTATAATTATTAAGTGCCCTGGGTTAGTTACTAATTGTTGCTTAGTTTTGCCACAGGCCCACAAGTAGTTCGTAATTAGCCGGTGAAAATCGAGTACGATTCTAATAACCTACACGTCCATCTTGCTGACCATTACTCCACAACAAAGCAACCACGCAGTAGTGTTTATTGAAGCCAAATAAAACTGTAGCATGCCTCAAGGGAGACAATTCAATTTTCAAAGTCAACTGGTCCAACCAGTACCCGGAAGTTATTTAATATTCCGTCTGTACTTGTCAAGTTTTCTTGCTAAGTTATTTTCGTAGCACAGAAAAACCGAATCTCGTCGTTTTATAGAATTTCTACTTGGCTTATTGTTTTTGTTTTTCGGGGGGTTTTTTTGTTTTTTGGGGGGTTTTTTTTTTTGTTCATTTAATCTTAAAAATCAATTTTTATAATTACATCACAAGTTTCTGAAAACTTAGAAATATCGGTTCAAAATTCAGAATAGAGTAATTGCATTCCATCTAAAAAGGCTAAACAATTATTGTCATATGAGAGTGGCATTATTCTTACAGAAGCTAAATATACGTTCGGTTCAAACTGAAGAAAATTGAAAAGAAATTTACGCGCGCGCACACACACACACACACACACACATGCTTACAGGCAACTGGACAGAGGCTGCGAGAACGAGAATGTGAGTAACGTTTGTATGAAAATTTGACGCCATGATAATGATATTTTGAAAAACTTCCATTGTGACATGTTTCGCCGGTGAATATATATATATATATATATACACACACAGACAAACAGACTTCATGTACCGTGTCCCTTCAGAACGTACGCGTTCATGGACTTGGGTCTCTCTTGTCGCTGTCAATATTTTTCCTCTGGGTATCTCTCCCAAACGCTGCTTCACCATCCATTTGCTCAGGCCTATCAAGTATGTCTCGTGCTGTTTTCCACTGTCTCCCTTGTCTTTTATCCGTTCTGTGAGTATTAAATTCTCCAGACCCCTCTTCCTCGTTATGTGTCTCAGAAACTTCAGCTGTCTCTTCCTGAATGTAAGTATGAGTTTTCTTCTCGTTTCCATCCTCTCCAACACGTCATCGTTGCTCAAGTGCCCAGTCCATGTTATTCTCAGCAACCTTCTGTAAAATTACATTTCTGCTGCCTCAAGCTTCTCCTTCATCCTTGATGAAATCGTCCAACATTCATTGTCATACAGAAGGACAGACATCACATAGCAATCCAGTACTCTTTCCTTTGTTTCAAATTAGATTTTCCTGCTTCTCAGTACTCTGGTTATCTTTTGAAGTGCTTCCTTGGCCATGCTAATGTGCTTTCGGATCTCGGCCTCACACTTTCTATCCTCTGTCAGAATACTTCCGGGTATTTAAATTGCTTTACTTGTTTTATTTTAGTTTCTCGGACATGTAGTTGGCCTTTTGGGGTCTTTTTTTTTTTTTTTTTTTTTCTTCATACATTCAGTTTTCTTGAAGTTTATGCTCAATACTTTCTTCTGGCTTTCTTTTTGCTACCTTCTGTAGAAGATCTTGTATTTTCTTTTCCATATCTGCTCTCAGCACCTTGTCATCTGCGTATCTTATATTGTTGAGATTGTGGCTGCCAATGACGAACCTTGGCAAGAATTTTATTTCTCTCAAAATTGTTTCGCTGTTTAAGTTGAATAGATCCGGTGAGAAAACACATTCTTATCTTACTCCCTTTCTATTTTTGTATACCTGATTAATTCACTTCCTCTCCGTAGGCAAGCGGTTTGCTGCGAATATAGAGTCTTGATTATTCTAACGTCCTTTCCAAAAATGTCGAGGTTGTCGATTATCTCCACGTTTTTGTGGCGTACTTTGTTAAACGCCTTTGCATAGTCTATAAAGCACAGATAAAGGTATTTCTGCATTTGTATTGCTCTTTCAGATGAGCATGAATGTTGCATTACTCATTCCGGTATCTTAAACGAATCCGCACTGTTCTTGTCCTATCCCTGGGCCGATTCTGCTGCACGCTCTGTTCATCAAAATCCGGATGAGTTTTGTTATGTGGCTCATTAAACTGATTGTTCGGTGGAGTCCACATTCCTTTGCACCTGGCTTTTTAGGCAGTGCTATGAAAATAGATCTGCTTAGGTCCCCCAGTATATTGGCGCTGTTTTCGTTTATTATTTATGTCATCCTGTCTACGCCAAAGCTGTCTAAGGACATCAGTATCTCTATTACAATACCATCGAGTCCCGATGCTTTGTTTCTCTTCAATTTGGCCAATGCCGATTTCACTTCGGTTATTAATGTTTCTGGTCCATTCATATTTTTGTGTATTGTTGGTTACTTTCTCTTGTGAAGGAGATCTCTAATATACTCGTCCCTCTTCTGAAGTATTTTTCTTTTTCTACTATGAGTGTTCCGTCCTTTGCTTTTATACATCCTATTTCTGAGCAGGTCTTTTGTCCTGTTAATTCCTTTATTTTTTATGCATATCTCCATTATTTCTTGTGCTCAGTCTTTCTGCTTTGGTGCATTTGTCGTTAAGCCACCCTTTTTTCTTTTTTTTTTTTTTTTACCTGTCTGCACTTGATCCTTATTTCCTTGTGTAGTTTTCTGTATTCTGTTCTATATCTTGGTGTCGTTCTTTTTTTTTTTTTTTTTTTTTTTTTTTTGATATCGTTCGCTGATGTCACTAGAACTAATCTTCATGCGTCTCATGAGATTCCTATTCCAATTTGTCCTTCGTAATTCGTTTTTACGCTCTCTGTGTACATTTCCTGCAGGTGCAGGCCATTCACGAGTCTAGTTTACTGCCGTTTTAGGTCTGTGTTATGTTTCTTTAATCTCCTTAGTTTTATCCTTAGTTTGCATACAACTGGTAGTAGGTCGCTTCAGCAGTCAGCACTTGGATAGTCTTTGCAATGAAGGACTGCGTTTCTGAATCTCTTGTCGATAGTAATATAATCAATTTGGTTCTTGATTTTTTTTTTCTTCTGGACTTCTCCATGCCCATAGTCGTCTTGGATGCTCTTGGAACCAGGTGTTGGTTATTATCTTGTCATCCGCTGTGCACCATTGAACTTCTTTCTCACAGCGGCCATTGCAGTTCCCTAGTCCGAAATTGCCGACCGTTTCACCTTCTCTCCCTTGACTAACTTTGGCATTTAGATATCTCCCATAATAATTCTGATTTCTTGTGATTTGCACTTTTCCTTGGCATGATCTAGCATGGAATAGGATTCGATTTTTTTGTGTGTGTGTCTTTATCTAGTTTAACGCCGACTCCTTTTCCATTATTTTCACCTCCTGCGTATGTAATTCTGTGGTCGTCACTGATGAAGTTCTCATTGTTTGGACATCTCGTTTCACATATGCCTAAAATGTTTGTTTCATCTAGTCATCCCTTAAAGAGTCGAAGAACGAGAAAATGGGAATGTGAATAACGTTTGTATGAGTATTTAACGCAATAAAAAAAATGACATTTTGAAAAACTTCTATTATGACATGTTTCGTCGATGAATAAAAAAAATACATATATAAATAAAGACATCTGGCTTTAATCGGTAATTACAAAACACGTGTGATCTTAACTACATGTTTTTATTTACTGTATACACGATTTTAAAATGACGCTATGTAAAAGAGGTTGAATCTTCGTTTCAGTAACAGTTCCAATAAGGGGAGACAACTTCTTATAACTAACATTACATTTTAACCCCTAAGTTTGTTTTTTATGAACTATAGCGGAACTCTGGATCCTGATTGGTCAACAAATCGCAAAAATTTAAAATACGTCAGAAACGGTTTTTCCACAGTTAAAGAAAAAATCGTTCTAGGAGCCACCCCACGTGACTGGATTCAATATTTAAGGATAGTCTCTAACCAGTCACAGTCAGTCAGAGATGGGAGCGGCGAGAGACACTGCTAAAATGTAACGAGAGAAGCTTCAGATCAACTCGGACATTGTTCTTTTTCTCTTTCTGTTTATCTCTTTCAATAATTACTACTACAACCAGTTTTTACGAACTCTTGATACCTTAACTTTCTCGGTGAATATTAATTTCTACGAATTCTTGTTATTCCTCCATTTAATAAATTACTAATTTTAACATACAAAATGTATATTTTATTATTTTTCTCTTCTACACTAATCCACATATTCCAACCGACAAACAACCCTCTAATAATAATTCTGATGATGATAATTTTGCATAAAACTTGTAAGCTGTAGGGAGTTTGGTTAAGTCTGAAGAAACATAACCAGTTCTCTTACGCTTCAGAACTACCTTAATCTAGTCTAAATAACAGAGTTCAATTTTCTGTGGTGCTTGTACTTTTTAAGCAGATCAAACTGCTCAGAAAGTACAATCACCAAATATATTCGGGCTGAATTTTCTGGTTTTTAACAATTCAAATTCTCTCTTAGCCCTCTGCCATTATAGTGTTTTTGATTCGACCTCTGTTGATTTCTTTCATTGAGACCTAAACTTCCCTTGCTTTGTTTGTTAGTGCTGAGATTGTTTTAATTTTCTTCCCATGAGCATGTCTGAAGGCGATACTCCATGTTCACCCGGTGTAGTGCGATGGATTAATAATCCTAACGTAAGGCTTTACATTTTCTCTGGATATTTTTAATTGTTTTATCATTCTTTTTTTCAATCAGTCCATTTGACTGTGGGTATAAGTACTAATGTCGTTTGAAGTCTCATGCAGCTGAGAATTGCATGTATTCTGCTAACGAGAACCATGAGCCATTGTCTGAGAATACTTCTTTGGTAACTCTAAATCGGCTAAGGCTATGTTGCATTGCTTTGATCACAGCTTCTCTTGTCTGCGCTGGTATCTTGTAGAGATCCGGACAGTTTGAGTGACTATCTACAATTATTAAGTAATTTATATTGCCATATCTGCACATGTCTGCTGCTACTTTGTCATGGTCATGTTGGTATGTAATGGCTAATAAGGTGTTGTTTTGATTGTGCATCTCTGTTATTTATGCACAAGTCACAATTTTGGACAACCCTCTCAATATCTTTCTTCTTAGCCAAAATCAGATTCTCTGGCCCGGCGTTTATATATATATATTTAATTATGTTGTTTTTGTCCAAAATTTGGATAGTGTTTCACTGTTTATTCGCCTAATTCGATTCAGTTTATCACACGTGTTTCTCTAGCATAGGTTGGACGTTTCTTGGCATTATGATAAAGTATAGTTTCTGTAACGAACTTTGTCTTTTGACAGTAATGTTTCTTTCCCGTAACAGGCGATTCTATCGCCAGTGTACGATATCGGACGTATTTTTGTCATCTTTCTCTTTGGTTTTCTTTTCATCTTTTTTTAGTGTGACTTCAGTAGAATGTTGACGTCGGTACCAGTGTCAAGTTTCAGTGGGACTGTCAACCTTCTAATGTCAACTTCACCGCGTATCGTTAGAGCTAGTCGCAAGTAATTCCTTTTTATTTCGGTTCATTCTGTGACCGTTTTTATAGAAAATCTTTTTATGCTAGTATCCTCGCCTAGACCTTATATAGTGTACAGTTAAGTCCTCTCTGTTTTGTGTGCGTTTTTTTTTTTTTTTTGTAATTTCATCATTTTTTACAGGGTCTTATCACTGTATTTGTGCGTTGTGGTGCAATGGATATCAGCTTGAAACGAGAAATCGGAGAGCCGAGTTCGAATTCCAGTTGAATTCCTTGCATTCACTTACGCGCAAATACCCTTGGAAAAGGTATTAATCATTCTCTTCTCTCCAGTTATGGGTTAAATAATAGGACAGACTGGGTTCTATAGCCTTGGTCGGCAACCAGTCTACCGCAGAAAGCAATGGCAACCTACTGCGGAATAATCATCTGCCCAGTCAATCGTGTCTCTTTCGAGACATGATCGCCCAAGCGTTTATCACGTATGGCACTTAACTGACTGATCACTGTATTTAGGTCCTGGTCAGTTAAGTCTCTCAATTTCAACCTAGTTCATACACCCGATATTATTCGGTCGCGTATCATGCTGTCCTTCAGCTGTTGAAAGTAACATTTTTCAGCTTCTGTGGTTATGTCCATTAAGAATGTTTCTCCCTCTTTCTGGTTTCTGTGATTGAAGTTGTGGTGTAAGTCTTTTTTTTTTACCCTCAATAAACGTTGAAAACTTGTGAATCAAAGCAGTATAGTTACCTTTTTCCGCGTTTGTAAATGCCAATGCGTTGTATACCTTATTGCCTTTTCATCGGTTATATGTAGGAAGAGTTTGTATTTAATGTTATCGGGATTCGACGTTTTTTTCTGATGTCACGAAGTATAATTCAAATTTCTGGAACCAGATTTTGAAATTTTCTTCTGTTTTCCAGGATATTTGTGTTTTCAGGTCTATGCTGATTCTCCATTTCTGACACCATGTAAAACCTTGAGACCTGGCAGTCGTCGGTAATTAGGACAAAACACGTGTGACCTCAACTACACACTTTTAATAATTGTACACGTTCTTAAACTGCCGCTGTCCGTTATGAAAAAAGAGTCTGAAATCTCGTATCTATTTCTTTTGGTAAGAGGGGAGATGACTGCTTATAACTAATTATTGCATTAATAGTGTTTTATGAGAATCTGACGCAATGGTAAATATATTTTGAAAAACTTCCACTGTGACGCGTTTCACTGAATGAATGAATGAATGAATAAATAAATAAATAAATATAAAGACAGACAGGCAAAGAGAGAGAACAAGAGAATGTGATTAACGTTTGTATGAGAATCTGACACAATGGTAAATACGGACATTTTGACAAAAATTCCATTGTGATTAACGTTTAAATAAATATATAAATAAAGACTGAACAAATAAATAAATACTGATAAAAACAAAGTTCAAAAGATTTAAAATCTAAGATTTAAAAAAATACTTTTAAAATAAATATAATGTCAAGTGTTCAACCGCTTAAAGTGAATCACATTTTCTCTCACAAATGTAGATTGCATTGAAATAATTTTTTTTTTCTAATGGCGTAGACTCATCAACCAAACATGTCATGACAAAATTCCTCCTTTTAACCGATATTCCATTTAAGCATACCACAGTCAAATCACCTCCTCCATAAAGATTTTACTCTGAACTAAAAAATATTAAGCAGATTCTCATTAATAATGACTTCCCAAACCACATTGTAGATGAACAAATAAGACGATATCTGAAGAACCTCAACACACATCATATGGCACTTCCACATATGGTCCTAAACATATCAAACTCTTTTACTGCAACCAAATACATGATAACTACAAACATAATGAAAAAGTTGTAAAAAATCTCATTCGAACTAATATATCTCCCGTTGGCCAAATAAAAATTAATAATATATTATAAAAATGCAATACCACTAATTTAATTATCCGTAATAACTCCTCTACACAAACTGATGTATAACGTAAAAACATTATATATCAGTTCAAATGTACCTTGGGAGAATGTATCTCCGACCCCAAAAAGTAACCAATATATATGTTGGATTTACAAGAACTACATTAACAAGACATCTTACATTACACATTTATGACCATTCGTCCATTTCTAGACATCTGCAACAACATTCCTGTCTACATTCACAATATAAAAAAAATAATGATCTTTAACACAATTATCCAACACCAAGAAAACAACAAAAGCAAACTACAGATCCTCAAGGCAATATTCATTAAAAACTTTATCCGTTAATTAATAGAATCATTTATGAATATTGTAGTGATGCTTTATAAATGTTTATAAAAAAAAGAACAGTTTTTTCATGCTTTAACACGTACATGACCAAGACATTACAGCATAAAAAAGTTCCATTTTGGATAATTCTCATGTTCTAATTAACGCTAAGCAATTTGTAAACCGTTGTATTTGAAGCAAGAAAATTTACAGTAATTTTTTAGCAACAGAGTTTTGCGGTTATTTTTTGTTACCACAACTCACACCGCTGAAGATGATCTTGGAAGGAGATTGAAAGTACTTGGGAACATCGAGTAATGAATAATAACATCATCTATCAAAGTTACAGCTCCTTTCTTACATCTTTCAATTATAATAAGTGAATGATTATCCGTGAGTATGAACGGATTTTATTAAAAATAAGCAGACACAATGATTGCAATTTATTTAATCTGACATGTCTAAACATTATATATATATATATATATATTAGTCATCCACATACAAGCCTATTTCGCTGTATCACAGCTCATCAGTGTGGCTAGACACAGTCACTTGTTTCTGACCAGGATTGAAACTCGACTGATTTGGTGTCAGTCGAATTCGCTACCCACTAACCATAGGCGCATGGAATCAGAGAAGGGAACTTTTAACATGTTGTATACACACTCCAATCAGCGAAAGAACTCAATTCATCCCTGAAGAGTAATGTATATATCGTAGAAGTGGAAACTTTTTAAAATGTTCTTCTCTAGAAAGCTCAATCATAATGAAGCGGATATATAGTCATTCACATACAAGCCTGTTTCGCTGTATCACACCTCATCAGTGTGGCTAGACACATCCACTTGCTTCTGGCCGGGATTGAAACTCGACCGATTTGGTGGCAGTCGGAATCGCTATGATTAATTTAAAGAGGTTTGTCACTTAGCAAAATCATTCCTACTTCGAAACTTCGTGAGATCACTGCTGTCTTCACTCGTCAGAACTAAGTTTTCGATCAGATCAAAAACTTAGCCCTGACGAGTAAAGACATCATAACGATACCCTCTCGAAACTTCGAAGTCGGAATGACTTTGCTCAGTTAAGTGACAAATTTATCTTTTTTTTTTCTTAATCAATTCACCCCGAGCAAGGCAGAAATGCCACTGATGAGCGGGTGGCTACATAACTGTAAAAAGATGAATTAGAAAAGAGTGAGGAGTACAAACTAGCTAGAAAGGAGCAATAGAAAGCTGAGAATGTAGGTGCAATGACAGATACATAGGTGGAGAGAAAGGGAAGGATATACGGGCGTGGGGAGAGAGCTAGAATCCAGTGGTTAATAGATGAGTATTGACATTGCATTTTTGGAGGTTGTAGCCGTCAGGAAAGCAAGAATATGGGAGCGAGTTCCACAGGCGGGAAGCGCGAGAGAAGAAGCTGCAGGAGTAGAATTGTCGTCTGCATTTGGTTAACCTGACTGTGAATGGGTGGAACCCAGTTGCCAGTCTGGTTGTACGAGTAAACACTTGTTGAGGAGGCACCAGTTACTGAAGTTCGTCCGAGCAGAAGCCAAGTCAGTACCTATCACTGATTCTCCTTTGGAGCCTGTCGAGAACACTGAGACGAACGGCAGGGGCGCCTGACCATAAATGGTAGCAGTACTCCATGCATGGACGGATGGTTGACTTGTATATATGCAGGATGGATTCAGGCGGAAAAAACATCCTGGATCGATATAGTGACCCAACCTTCTTAGCAGTAGATTTAGCTATGGATTCAATATAGTGGTTCCATTTGAGAACTGAGGAGAGGGTAAGGCCGAGGAGGCGTAGTGTGTTGGTCTCAGGGAGAATCGCTTGGTCCATGCTTATAGGAGGCAGGAGAGGTTGCCTGTGATGGTTGACAAACAACAGCTTGGTCTTAGACGCATTGACGTTGACAAGCCACTTCTTGCCCCAATTCACCACAGAGTGTAGATCCCGTTCAAGGTCAGCAGCGAGATTGTCTGTCCGCCACGAGAGGTTTCTTACTGATGCGGGAGTATATTATGGTGTCATATGCGTAGATGCCTACTTGGGAACTGATCTACATTAAACCTGTTAACACTATATATATATATATATATATATATATATATATATATATATATCCCGATAACGAGCACTTTCAGATAAAAAACCTACTTGCCAAAGTACCTTTTTATCAGTAACATACTGAAAAAAAAAACAATTTTGGCGCTAAACATTATCTCAACTTAGCATTATATATGTACGTATCACAAGTAGTGTCGAAACAAAATAGCTACTTTTGTAGTGATATAACATATTTGTTTTTACATATATATGAGAGAGGTACATATATTAAATATAGGTACATATATTAAATATATAACCTTTATACGTTCGTGTTAAAAGTTATTCTGACATTTAATCTCTATAGGTAATAAATAGGAATACTTTTAGTCGTAGACACAATTACGAGATTTTCTATCAAACTCCTATTCATAATAAATATTAATCATCCGGGTTGTTTTAAAAGAAAACTTGTAAAATATAGAATAATCGAAATTTAACCTTGAAAAGTGAAAGTCTAAAATATCAAACCTTTTGCTCTGAAAATGAATTTATTTCTTACATTCATTGATTGAAGTATTTAATGAGTCTTTTCTATTTAGTATTTCTTTTTCCAGCACTGACTGATTTTGAAAATATTTGATTGCGAATAAAAATAATAAAAAAGAAATGCGAATAATGGCAAGAAACCCCTCGGGGTTCTCGATCTGTCAATCGCTTTTTATCATAAGTTCATTAATGGAAATAGATTGAGAGAAAGAAATAAAAATGATGTGCCAAATTATGTTTTGCCTTAAGGCTGCAAAACCCTTTGTCGCCAGCTGAAGGCCCATGGGCTAGATTATTTGAATGTACGTTCAGAGGTCGACATTGCAATCTGGTGTCCAAGCCAAATAAAATAAGTTTCATTAATCCTAATTCATGGAGAAGGATGAAAATTCATGCTTCTATAGGTGTTATCATAAAAACTATTTTTATATGCATACTAGATAGATAGGCATGTAGAAAAAAGGATGGAGTAAGAAAGAAAAATAAGATTTTATTAAATACAGAATACAACAAAGAAATCGGCCTAAAACCACCAAAGGAAGGAGTGAATTTTGGCCGTCTCATTTGTTAATGTTTTATCTGTTTATATAACTCATTTTCTTTGACTACATTTACTGAAATCATTTTTGAATAGACCATCATAGCAATCATAAAAATAATTATTTCACACCCAGTAACCTCTTGTGTCTTAGTGATTTACTGCCTTTCTTGGGGTGAAATCAATTACAAACTAAAACATTCAAAAGTTTACTTTTCCCTGAGACACCAAATTGTATGCTCTCTACACCTATACTTAAAATCAGTAAGTGACAGTTGAAATTACTAGAACATATTATAATGAAGAGCGGCTGAGAGAAATGAATACTCACAAGACGTACTGGGAGAAGGAGAGGCTAGAGGAATATATAGTATTTACATTATTCGGACTATTGTCCTCATCGTTGTTGACATTTGTACGACGTTTCGGCCGTTGTAAGCTCCGGCCTCTTCTTCAGGTGCTATGAGTAAAGAGTTCGGTTCGAAATTCCTAGCACCTGAAGAAGGCCGGAGCGTACAACGGCCGAAAAGTCGTACAACTGGCAACAAAGATGAGGACAATAGTCCGAATACTGTAAATACTACTTCATCTCAGAAATATAGACAAATACTAGAGGAATATATATTTTGCAGCTTTTGTACAAAAATGAAAGAGCTAGGATGAGGAATGATGGTAAAGTGTAACAAGGGACTAGAAGTTGTGGAGAGCTAACCTTCTAAAGGGACTGCAATTAAATGATGGTACTCGCTGACAATTACTTCCTTTTCTAAACTGAAGCGCCAAATATTTATCGAATAACGCTCTTTGTTTTCGCCCAGCAGCTATGCAATGTACCAGGTTTTGGGGTGTCAGTCATGACCACATTGAATTTTTTGACTGCCACATGAGGGGATTTAGCGAGTTTTAGAATATTCAATTTTCATTTAATATAGCAAGCACGAGAGTGAAGTGCTTGGAATTCAGTGTTCCTGGAAGCAGTTGCGAGATACTCGCACACGACGAGGGTGTGTTATTTTATAAAGTATCACCAACGGAAAACAGGCAGTGCATAAAACTGGATCCGGAAACTCTTGCAGTTTCTTTCTCGTATGAAGTCGACCATCTACTCCAAAGAACTGGAAACAAGAACCGACAAGATGACAAGACGCTAGCCTGCTATGGTTCAATGGAGATTGTTCTGGATAAACTGAGGCGCAAAAACCGACGTTATAATGTTTGTTTTTTTTCGTCAACGGTTAGAAAATCTCACGAAATGAAGTGCATGCTGTATAGTACCAAATAATGGACTAAGCCAAACCAACGCTTTAATTGGGACTTGATTTTTTTTTAATTTTTTTTTTTTTTTTTTTTATAATGTTGACCCAGTGTTGTTAAGTGCCATACGTGATACACGGCAGGACTGACTGGGCAAAAATTTATCCCGCAGTAGGTTACCATTACTTTCTGCGATATATTGCCGCCCAAGGCTATAAAACCCAAGCTGTCCTGTTATTTAACCCATATCTGGAGGAAAGAGACAGATGAATACCTTTCCCAAGGCTATTTGCGCGTAAGTGAATGCAAGGAATTGAACTGGAATTCGAACTCTGCTCCTCGATTTCTCGTTCCAAGCTGATATCCACAAAGCAAATCCTGTTGACCCAGTACAAGACCCAAAAACCACCTAAAGGTAGAGGGTTACTGTATGGGTTTATATTAGCGCAAGAAAGAAAGAGTTAAGAGTACAATCGAACTCCCAAATCCTAAACAGGAAACAAGGGATAAGCCTCTATTCCTGTTCAGATTACCTGGAAGGAGTGCGAATCTATGTCCTGTTATCCTTTGTTAAGTGTTTACCATCTTTGTAAGTACCCTTCTTATAATGTTAGTGAGCATATACCGTTTTTCACTTACCATTGATGTATGAATTATTCGTGAGAAAAAAAAAACTGAAGCAGCTACCATACCCGAGATAGCAGACCCGTTATTTCTGTGCTAAACAACCTAGACTGTCACAGATACAATGTTTCCGTGCCTATTTGGTTCCGTATACATTATTAAGCTGAATCCTTTTTCTACAAGTGGGGGTGCGGGCCAAACCTTTCCGTGTACTGGTTTTTTACACTTCGGTTTATAAAATTAGAAGATAAAAAACAACTTCCCTGAAGGAACATGAAAATCATTCAGTTAAGTGCCATACGTGATACGCGCTTTTGGCGATCATGGCTCTTTCGAGACCTGACTGACTAGGCAGAAGGTTATCTTGCAGTAGGTTGCCACTACTTTCTGCGGTAGAGTGGTTGCCAGCCAAGGCTATAGAACCCAATCTGTCTTATTATTTAACCATCACTGGATGGAATACCTGATTAATACCTTTCCCAAGGCTATTTGTGCGTCAATGAATGCGAGGAATTCAACTGGAATTCAATCTCGGCTCACCGATTTGTCGTTTTGAGTCGATATCTACTGCACTACAAATCATTAAATTACGAAAAACGGTGTTTTTTTTTTGTTTGTTTTTTGTTTTTGTTTTTTGTTTTTGTTTTTTGTTTTTGTTTTTTGTTTTTGTTTTTTGTTTTGTTTTTTGTTTAGGATTTTTGGAAATAGAATGAGCTGATATCAAGAAACATCAAAATTTAGTTCTACTTTTTACAGGAATGTGAGTCTGGTGCAAAGGTCAGTTGTTAGGAATGATAAATCGGAATCCATCTCTTCTCCCACCGACTATGGATTAAACAACAGTGCAGACTGAACTCTTTATTCGTGGTTGGCAACTACTTTAGAAGAACGACAACTCTAAATTTAAAACCGATAGAAATACCCTAAGCAAAATTTCTGTTGGGTTTCGACTAAAGCTCTTAACTAAAACAAAACAACTCATTGGATAAGAGTTAATAAAGCATCATTTAATAGATTATACAACATTGTCATATCTTCTTAAAATACGTCTCGTTAATGTCAACCTGGATTGCTAAAAACATATTATAGTGAGCTTTGGTTACGATATCAACAGGAATGGCAGTAGAAGAGATACTTAGTATCAGAGCAAATAATGGGTGCCTTTCTTTTTTAAAAAAAAATAAACTCTCTTAAATTGTAAGTAGTAGATTAGTTTTAACTTTCAATGAGAAATTATGGCTTTATGGTAATTGAGATATTGCGACTGGCTAGGTTCGAATGTGGGCGATCATGTCGATACCCAATCTGTTTCCTTGCTATCCCTCCTCGTAGTCTACGTTTTTTCATCAATTTACGCAAACAAGATGAGCAAAATACTAACACACATGAAAATCTCAATAGAAACGAAGAAAAGAGTGCTAGACTGCTATGTGATATCAGTTCTTCAATACGGCAGTGAATGCTAGACAATATCATCGAAAATGAGGACAAAACTGGAGGCGGCCGAAATGTTCTACAGAAGGATGCTACGGATATCGTGGACTGAGCATGCAAGCAACGAGGAGGTGTTGGAAAGAATGGCAACAAAAAAGAAACTGATGCTGAGCATCAGGAAGAGACAACTGAAGTTCCTGGGACATGCAATGAGGAAAGAGAGCCTGGAAAACCTGATACTGACTGGTCAGATAGAAGGAAGGGGAGACAGAGGAAGGCAGCGGATAACATATTTGCAGGGACTGATCAGGTGGATGACGGAACGGGGGTTGCCAGGAGCAACAGGCTCAAACATACTAAGAGCCACAAGGGATAGGGAGACGTGGAGAACCATGATCGCCTACGTCCTGAAGGGACAGGGCACATAGAAGAAGAAGAATTAAGTATATTACTCACTGTTTTCTTCTGCCTCTCTTAGCTTTAGTATATCATGGGAATGTAAAATACTTTTTTCTTATGTGCCCGCGAAATTTCAACTGCCTCTTTTTGGTTCGAACTTAATGTGCAGTTTTTTTTTGTTTTTTTTTTTGTTTTTTGTTTTTTTTTGTTTTTGTTTTTGTTTTTGTTTTGTTTGTTTTGTTTTTTTGTTTTGTTTGTTTTGTTTTGTTTTGTTTTTGTTTTGTTTTTTGTTTTGTTTTTGTTTTTTTGTTTTGTTTTTTTTGTTTTGTTTTTGTTTTTTTGTTTTGTTTTTTTTTGTTTTTTTGTTTTGTTTTGTTGGGAGGGGTATCCCCCTTCCATTTTCCTTAAAAATTACTCGCTGCACACATTACCAGCCCCTGGTATTCTCAATTCTTTTTCGAAACCACCTCGTCTTGTCTCTTCTGTGAAGAAATTGTCCAGAGCTTGCTGCCATATAGAAGGATTGATATTACCTAATGTTTGAGCACTGTTATCCGTGTTCCAAACGAAATTTTTCTGTTTAGTAATATGAGGTTTATCTTTAGGAAAACCTCTTTCTCCATACTAAATACTAAACACTTCATCAGTAAGAATCAGTGATAATAGAATATAAGGAAATTCAACACAATAGAATACGCTGAAGGTAGTTTCACTCCACAAATTATCACAAAATTAAAACATTAAACTGAAAACTCGAGTATTGTTGTTAAACAGCCTTATCAGATCGACACTTTCATATAGACGTCATCATGGCCGTATCTGACTACCGGGCACGAGTCCGGCCGAACCGTGCAATCATAGTGAAAACCCGGGCAAGGAAAAATGTCTTCGTCAGAAATTAAACTAAACAATTCACTAAGTAAGCAAGCAATTTTTAAACAGAGTAAGGGAAAAATAAAAAAAAGAAATATTGTTATTAACGCAAGAACGGACGGGCGGACGGACGGACGGAGAAAACATCCGAATGAACGCAGCAAAAATCTGTTTATTAATTTTGGAAGAAAAGACTTGTTAAACTCAAAGTTCGAACCCGATTTCCTGCTTTCGTTCACGTTCTGTGCCTAATTTCCAACGAATGACACTGATGCCGTTATCACATTGTCAACTATCAAATCCGGGCAATTTTCTCTGTGTCCGGTGTTTTTTTAGCATCAGCCACGGCCCTGGACGTCATGCATGACGCCAAAGCCGTTCAGAAACATCTAAACTGTCAGTTGTATATAACTGCTTTAAGATCGTACTTCTTCAAAACTTGTGGACTTATGCTACAGGATAACAAACAAAAAACTGTACCAAATAACAGAAACCACATTACTTGAGAATTTTCAACAACTAAAATGGATATCATACGTAAGTCGAATAGAAAATAAAGACAAAATCAAGATGTTGACGTTCCACACTACTTTGAATAGAAGGTTAAGAATAACTTCAAACATATTTTCCAAAAATAATTGTTTTAAGGGAATGATTTTAAAAATTTCAACCAACAGTAATTATACGGATATTATGAATCGTATCAAACTCGTTCAGAAATATCTAAGTTTTCAGCTGTATACAGCCACTTTCTCATATTCCAGCGAAGAAATCATGTAGGTCTGAGCAAAGACGATCCGTTTTCAAATCTCGTGAACTGGCGCTACACAGTCACAAAGAACAGTACTAAATAACAGAAACCACATCTCTTAAGAATTTCTGACATCAGCAACAACTAAAATGGATAGCACATGTAAATCGAACAGAAAATAATGATATAATCTAGATGACATTCCACACTACTTTAAATAAAAGGTTAGGGAAGCCCCCCCCCACATCAATACTGGAAAGAGCGATAGCAGCTGCTGAACTTGAGAAACCTATTTTCCTGGAAATTGTTTCAAGAGAAAGATTTTATAAATTTCAACCGCCAATAGTACAATCCACCCGCTCAATGAATTCTAAATGTTTCCTTTTAAGGAAACCGTTAATATTATCATTACCAACACATTTTCGCATTTCTGTCATATTTCAAATCTTCTTGCCATATTTTTGTTCTTGCTTGATTTTTATGTGTACTATTTTAGATCGCATCTTGGACTTTTCCTCTTGCTGACGACGATACATTTTCTTGCAATTGATCGCTTTCCGTCTCGATTTATTTTTAACTACTTTGTCTAGACGTTCCTATTGTTTTATTTATTTGTCTACCATTAATATGGTGGCAGTACGACACTTTAATCGCTGTTAAATGGTTAATTCGAATCGAGTGAAATACGTCACTATTGAACAGAGAAATGTGCAACTAAAATTATGTACAGATTATTGGCGTTTTGGTACACTGGTTTTGTTTCAGAACATCTCTCATTTCCTTAAGTGCCAAACATTGGGTGCGTATGTATTCGGAGATGTGAGATCGCTATTAACCAAACAGATCATCAGTTCTAACATGAAGAACAATTTCCAGCACTGTACATTCAAATATTTATTTTAATTATTTCACCTCAATCATGGCAATAAAGCCACTAAGATGCATGGGAGTAAGAAAAAGAAAACTTTAAGTGAACGCAAAAAGAAACATGAAAGAAGACGGAATATAACGATTGATATTGAATTTAAATATTTGAAAACTGAAATTTACTGGAAAGCAAGAAACAAGAGAGCGAGAGGAAAAATTGTTAATATAAAAGTGTACATTACGGTTACATCTAACCTTTTCAAGTGTAAGATGATGAAACCTTGCCACCAATCTGGTACTGCTCTTAAATTCGTGAAGTTTAAGTACCAAAGTGTAGACATGAACACATTTATAAAAAAAAGATAGATGGAAAACACGTGAGAGCAGTGGGACAGTAACTGAATCCGAGATGCCAAATGAAGACCAATAACATTGCAGATCCTTCTTTGAATATTATCAATAATCTCCAAATATACAGCAGAAGCACTAGACCAGATGTGACAGCAATATTCAATGCATGAGTTTGAGTTCTGTTTAACGGCATATTAACCTCTGTAGGTTCTTTAATGCCAAAAAGGTTGGGTTTTAAGGTGTTTTTTATAATGTTCGGTTATAGTGAAAAGGTTGATTTAGTCAGATTTTAATGAACATTTTTTGTTCTTATTCTTCTTTATTTTAGAAAACTGAAAATCTCTTCTAATTTTGTATTCAAAAATGTTTTACTGAGAATAATTGTTTTTTTTTTTCCTTCAAAAATTTATGGTATTAATTTTTTTTCTTCTTAAAAAATGTATATATTTCTATAAAAGTTAATTTTTATACTTTCATAGTGTTTTGACCCCACTTTGGGGGGGGGCTTAACTATTTGCCTATAGCTGTGACCCCCTAACAGGTGCGACCACTCCGGGTCAGAGTGGACCTTGGTACAGCAATTAGAGGTGGTTTCATGCTCCTCACAGCCTCCCAATTAGAGGCCTTGCTGCTGGATGCAGTTTACTGTCATACCCAGGACCATCAATACATGGGTGAATGGTAGACTTGTAAACCTGTTAAATAGATTCTGGCAAGAAAAATTGTGTAGCATGGCACTACTTCTAATGTATCATGTGGAAGTATAAATGCTGACGCGTGCGGCTGAACACTAATCGCCAGTGAAATAATAATACAAGGAAAATGGATTATTCCACAAGCGATCAGGTGACTACTAAAATAAATATAAAAGCACCAGACAGAAGTCTGGGAGTTGATGAGATTGTTGTTGATCAATAGCGAGTAATTGGAGTTCAGGGAATAACAAATCTATCAAGTGTCTCAACTGTGAATCAATCGTACTACAAGTACCTAACTAAATATACCCAAACCAAGATATACCGCCGTGTGACACTAACACCACAGTACTCCATGTTTGGTCCAGTCACAACTAAACTAGAACACAACACGGTGGATATTGGGAATATCAATTCAAAAACATTTATATTAATTCTTTTCAGTGAAGCATCTCTCATGATTCACTAGAAGTTATTTCAACAAGATAAGAATTTTTTCACAGACGGGCTGAACCTCTGGTTACATAACGAAAAAACTTGAGGATGGCAGGTTCAAAAGTTTTATCGAGTTCCATGTCAAAGTCTGTCTATTGACATGAATCCTAGTGAAGAGATCAAGGTCGTTTTGAATCATGCAATACAGAAAATATTCTGAAAACATTTTACTAAAGAATAGTTGTTTTATATTTACAATCAGTCTGTCCGGATATTCCGAAAGAGAAGACAGCAGACAAAATAAATTTATTTGAATATAGGGAAACCGACTGTAAATTCGGGTCTGGTTTTTCATTCACTTTTGAATTTTTTATTTCACCTTCGGAAAAACATGAATCCATTTCTTCTACCACTAACTATGGGATAAATAAGAGGGTAAACTGAGCTCTGTAGCAAAATGACTATGAAACCAAAACCTGGAACTGAGAACTGAGCGGTATTAAAAAAGAAAAAGAAAAAATATCATTGGACATGAACAAACTACATCTTTGTTAAGAGTTAAACACGAAATTCTTTGAAGCTCACCTGAATCAGCAAACTCCTGCTGGAGACTACAAAGGCCGAAACCTTGCTATAATAACAACAACTTTGATGACATTAGTCCATCTGTAAATAATTTATGACATGATTAGTACGCAATTATTTATCTTTTTATTCTTCAATGAACTGGAAATATTGTGATGGGTTCGAACTGCTTTCTACGCCACAGTTTTGCTTTTATTTACAAGGTTTCGGTCGTATATCCTCCAGTTTTCCTCGGTATTCCGGAATAGTTGTTCTAACTCTCGCTGATTTCATAGACCTGTCATACCCGATGCCTACGTTTATACGTTTTAGGGATTCTTACATTGTTGTGGGTTAATTCCTTGCCTTCACTTACGCACAAATACCCTTGGGAAAGGTATTAATCCGTATCTTCCCTCCAGTTATGGGTTAAATAACATAACAGCTTGGGTTCTATAGCCTTAACTGGCAACCAGTCTACCGCAGAAAGAAATGGCAACCTACTGCGGGATAATCTTCTGCCCAGTCA
Organism: Ascarosepion bandense; assembly: GCA_037127315.1. Classification (NCBI taxonomy): domain Eukaryota; kingdom Metazoa; phylum Mollusca; class Cephalopoda; order Sepiida; family Sepiidae; genus Ascarosepion; species Ascarosepion bandense. The sequence continues at coordinate 5,393,523 of JBBBDQ010000441.1, forward strand.
GTCATGTCTCTTTCGAGACATGATCGCCCAAAGCGTCTATCACGTATGGCACTTAACTGACTGACATTGTTCTTGTCAAATCGATATCTTATATAAAGGTCAGTCAGTTAAGTGCCATAAGTGATACACGCTTTGGGCGATCATGTCTCGAAAAAAACTAAATTGACTGAGCAGAAGATTTTCCCTCAGTAGGTTGCCATTACTTTCTGCGGTAGACTAGTTGCAAACCAAGGCCATGGAACCCAATCTCTCCTACTATTTAGCCTATAGCTGGAGGAAAGAGACGGATTAATACTTTTCCCAAGAGTATTTACGCGTAAGTGAATGTAATGAATTCAACTGTAATTCGAACTCGGCTCCCCGATTTCTCGTTCCGAGCCGATATCGACTGCCCCACAATGCACATTATATAAACTAAGTTTCTAAATAAATAAGTAAACATTGTGTTACAGCAGATTATGCCTATTACCATGTCACAGGTAACCAAACTGATGCTTTATTTGAACAAATTTGTAGTAAACAAAACAAGTTCTAGATTTAAAAATTTAAATGCTAAGCACTGACTCATTGATGTTGTTAGAAATAAACGAATTTATAAAACCTTGCTTAGCACACATGCAAAAGCGAATCCAAAACAAAATTCGTGAAATTTCACACCTCGACGCGAAATGTTTTTCGGCCAGTAGAAAACTAGAAAACATCTAAAAAATTTAAAAAAATAAAATTTCAAATAATCTTGAATTATCAGAAACAAATTCTTTTTACGGACCCTTTTCGCGAGTCGACGCGAAGTTTTTGTCGTTCAATGGAAAGGCCAGGATTACATCCGGGAGTGAGTTCCCAAATGACTTTTCCGAGCCCCACAAATGAAATAAAAGACGAAGCAAGCTCGACTGTCTCCAGAAAGAAACGAAGACAAGCGTAATTAACACGACCCTCGACAAACGTCAAGCTATTGTTATTATTTTTATCTCTATCTTTCTCCCTCACCTCTTTATTCTCACGGTTTACCCGCGCGTCTTTCTTATACTTGATAACCACACGGAATTCTTTAAGACTGAGCGAATACTTCAAAGATACTTCTCCCCAACAAACGCTCATACATACATACGTTCCTGCCTACGTACACATAAATTCATTTTTGCAAGAACTACTACGAACACTTTAACGACCTTGTATCAATCAAAATGCATTACTTTTATTTGTAAAAACCTTAATTGATTTATGTATATAAATTCTTGTTTTTATTTACAATTTGATTTTCTTCTTTTATATCCCTCTTATAGTGGGCTAACTAACAAGGCCAAATCAAATCAAACTAATTTTTTCCAACACACATACACTCCACTATAAATTATTGCTCTAAACCGAGGGGTTTAAGTAAAAAAAAAAAGAAATTTTAAATTACTACTACTTCTACTTTTGGTGTATACTTTTATGGGAGGAACGACTTTTGTTGCAGGTTTGGCTTATTTTGCATTAATTTTAATGGATTATTTAATGCCGACAACATTTTTAGGATAGAATCGTATGAATAGAATATGTATTTGCAAGAAATCAGTTTGTTGATCAGGTTTTATTGACGTATTTTTGTAAAGAGGATTTTCGTCTAGAGTCAAATGTATTACTGGTTATATTTTTTTAATGTATTACTAGTATTTTTGCTATAAAACTCTATTTTATAATTTCTTTTAGCCTCAGTCTGGGAGTTAAATATTTGCTCACTCATAGCAGGGACTTTAACAGATGTTACCACCCCGAGTCAAGGTGAACCTGGGAACAACAGCAATTAAGAGATGAGTCCACTCTTCTGAAAACCTCCTAGTCAGAGGCCTTGCTACCAGATGTAATTTATCGTAATACCCGGGATTACCTTTGTTGATGGACGTTTTTCAGTAAATATTTAATAGCTTATTACATTTGTTCCGTAAAGAATATTTGGCGGATTCATGGGAGTCTGGGTAAAAATAAGTGAAACAAAATATGGATTTTAAACAAAAAATTGATTCGTGTATTAGCAAAATGAAATTAGGTAATTCTGTTATGCAAATAACCGTCGTTGCATAAAGGTTATGAAAATAATAACACTAAAAAAAAAATGACAAATACGTAAATGTTACATGAATAAACATAAAATTTTCAACAGAGTTTAAAGGAAAAGATATTTAAAAAACACTTGGCTATTAAGAATGTGTGTGTGTGATAGGTACCCGTGTGTGTAAGAGTTCCGTTGTCAGTTGAGGTGGGGGAAAAGCGAACATGCACCAGTGGGGACGTCCTCCACTACGTATTGATACATCTTGGAGCAACAGGAAAAAAGAGGAATAAAATGTTTGTCTTTTTATAGAACTTAAACAGCTCCCCTAAAGGCGTTTGGCGAAGTCGAGTAGGGAAAAAAAATCACAAAACAATTTCTACTACGTAATAATTCAGTGCATTACCTCCCTTGTATATGACGTCATGGATTGTTGTTAATGTATAGATACCTAAAAAGTCGGCATCTCTTTCTTTGTCTTAACTTTTATTACCATTCATTACTCAGCATAATTAACGTATGCCATCACTCCAAAATTTGAGATAAAGCCGATAACATAACAACCGTATAAATATGGTTATGCAGGAAAGAGTGTGTGCAAACCGCATTCACCCTAGTTGGGTTGCGCCGTCTTCCTCCCGGATGGAGGAAGTCTCATTGGGATTTGTTTAAAGGGCAGGGTCCTATCTTGTTATTTAACCCATAACTGGAGGGAAGAGACGGATTAATACTTTTCCCAAGGGTACCAGTGCCCAAGTGAATGCAGGGCATTCAACTGGAATTTGAACTCGGCTCACCGAATTCTCCTTCCGAGCCGATACCACTGCACCACAACGTACTTCCGTACGAAACGCTTATAGCACCTGGTAATCCCAAGCGGTCACCCATCTAGGTACTGACCAGGCTCAACGTTGCTTAAATTCGGTGATCGAACGAGAACCGGTGTATTCAACGTGATATGACCGTAAGCAAAGGAAAGAGAAAAACAAATTATTTTTAAAATGATTACAATAAAATAAAAAAAAAATTCAAATTGCTGAAGACCCTGGAAAAGAGTTCTTTTTCTGTGTGCCATGTCACTTCAGAGCGTTGGTAATCATGGCTCTCCACAATATCCTGTTCTTTGTAACTTTTAATAAATGTTGTCTTGTTCCGTCATACATTTACTCAAGCTCGTACGCGTTGCTTTTCTCTTGCCTACAATATGTCCCGTGAGTATCAAATTTTACGAATCCTCTTTCCTAATTATGCAATGTTAACTGTCTCTTTCTGACGTTATGTATGAGTGTTCCTTTTGTTTCCGTTTTCTCTCAAACTTTGTCGTTGCTCACATTTTCGTATTCTCAAAATCCTGCTGTAGGACGATATTTCTGTTGTCTTTCCTTGAGCTGTGAGGGGGGATTGTTCAGCGTCCATGTAGAAAAACTGATGTTATGAATTCAATTCTCTTTTCTTTGTTTCTACCGAACTTTTCCTCTTTCATCATACTTTACTTAGCTTCTGCAGGATCATCATCTCTCAGCTGTTTCTCTTCGGGCAGAGTGCGTTTCAATTCTGTTCTTGTCTGAGACAATAAAATCATTAGGCAGCATAAACGGTGAATCTCACGAAATTTAATAAAATTAAATCAGATGTTAATTTTAGTTTTCTACCAAGACTTTCTAACAAAATCGTGTTTTAAAAGAATTTCGTTCATATGTGAATAAGTACTGAAAGTTTCATTAAAATCCGACGGTTGATTTTTGCAAGAATTTCCAAATCAATGTGTTTTGTTTTTTTTTTTTTTTTTTTCACATTTTAAAAAGAAAACTAAAATTTTCTGTACTAACTTACGGTCATCCTTTAACCCAAGAAAAAAAAGTTAGCCAGAACTTTGAAAGTTCTAAAAAATATAATTTAATAATAAAAAAACATCCTTTGGTCTTTACTAAGAATGATTTCGATGATAAAATTGAAGTTTGAGGTATATTTTTTTTTCATCATGCATGTTTATTTCTAGCGAATCTTTCGAGGCACTTTTGCGTTTTTGTGAATGTATACCTGTGAATTTAAGCGTGCAATTGCATGTATTGTGATGTTCAAGAAATGTGAGACAAGGTGCGATGGAAATATTTCATCAAAATTACGCAAAAATGAAAATAACACTGACATGTCATTTTAACAGATACATTGACCAAAATTAGACAAAAGTATCTCAACGTTTTAAAGAGGAAATTTATTCACTAAAATTGCCATTGTCTTCAACCACAGCCTCCAGACGACTTCAGAATCTTCTGCAACTCTTCTGAACGGTCGCCTTGTTTAAATTGGTGAATGCTGCTATAATCCTTAATTCAGTCCATTTTTGGTGTTACAAGGAGCTTAGGTAGCCAGATGTAAGGAGGTGATGTGGTCGCCGAAATTCTCTGACAGCCATGATTGAGTTCTCCTGCTTGTGTGGCATGGTGCAAAGTCCTGTTTCCAGACATAGGGTCTTTCAGCAACCACCTTTTTGACTCAGGACAAAATTACCCCCTCAAGGCTCTTGATGTAGACCTTCGTGTTGAGTTTGAGGCCTTATGGGAAGAATAAAGGCCTAACGTCACCATCACTTGTAATCAATCCAAACACTTTCGTGATCTTCATAAGACTCATCCATCTCCTTCTGAATCCTCTGCGTTGTGCTCATTCTGAAATGTTTGTATTTGGGTTTCCGGCGCGAATGGCAAGCAGTACAAATAATAAAAATAAAAGCAGTGTTTTAATTTGTTCATACCGATTGGTTCATGTTTCACGGAAGACGTGTCCTTAAGTTTTTTGTTTTTTTTTTCTTTTGAGCTCTAGCGAAAACCTTCATCTAACCAAAATTTTTAAGCGTGATAATTTGTAAACAATCCTACTTTTAGAAATAGATCTCGATGGCTGTTAGCAAAAGGAATGGCCCAAACATGCAAATTACAAACTGGAGATATCAAAACTAACGAAGTACAACAATTTAGATATCAAGCAAGTGCTTTATCAGAGAACGGAAAGTGCGATACAAGGTCAACTTTAATGCGCGTACGCTTAAGCCAGACAAAAGCTGCCCAGCCCATGCAACTGTCGTTTACGCGGGCCTCTCTGAGGACCACCGATTTAATGCAATGGGGTGGTGCAATCTCGGGAATCTGTTCCTCTGAACCGGACACCTCAGTATTTTATTTTTCGCAGCTGCGTATTAGTGATAAGCAGATTTTTGGTCAATTTTAATCATTTTTTTATCTTTAAAATTCTACTCTATATTGTAAAATAAAGAAATGCAATAAAACAAAAATTATAAATTAACTTTTAATTAGAAATGCGTTTAAATTACTTTTATGAATAAAATACCTTCTATGTGCCTTGTCCTTTCAAGACGTAGGCGATCATGGTTTTCCGTGTCTCCCTATCTCTGGTGGCTCTTTAAATGCTTTCTCCTGTAATACCACGCAACCCCCGTTCTGTCATCCACCTACTAAGGGCCTTCAAATATGTTATCTACTACTTTCCCCTCTATCTAGCCTGTTAGTATCAGGTTCGCCAAGCCATTTTTCCTTATTGCATGTCCCAGGAACTTTAACTGTCTCTTTATTAATTTTCTTTTCGTTTCCATCATTGCTCACATGCTCGATCCATAATATTCGCAGCATTCTTCTGTAGAACCACATTTCAGTTGCTTCAAGTTTTTTCTTCATCTTCGATGATATTGTCCAGCATTCACTGCCATATGGAAGAACTAAAATCACATAGCAATCCAGTCCTCTCTTCTTTGTTTCTAGTGAAACTGTCCTGTTGCTTAATATTTTACTCAACTTCTGGAATGCATCCTTTCGTCATGCCAATTTGCCTTCGGATCTCTGTGTCGCACTTTCTGTCTTCTGTTATGACACTTCCCAGGTATTTAAATTTTGTACCTGCTTGATTTTAGTATCTCCCACCTGTATTTGGCATATTGGGCTGCTCTTTTTACTGATAACCATGCATACGGTTTTCTTGCAGTTTATTTGTAATCCTTTCTTGCCACTCTCTTCAGCTACCTTCTGGAGGAGGTCTTGAAGTTTCCTTTCCGTGTCTGCTATCAGCACTGTCATCTGCGTACCTTAGGTTGTTTAAACTGTGGCCTCCGATGACGAATCCAGGCATAACTTCTAGGGTCCTGAAAATATTCTCGCTGTACAAGTTGAACAGATCCGGTGAAAAAACACATCCTTGTCTTACGCCCCTTTCTATCTTTGTATATCTACTCAATTCATTACCTGTCTGTATACAGGCGGTTTGCTGCCAGTAAAGATTCTTGATTACCCTTATGTCTTTCCCAAATATGTCAAGGCTGTCGAGCATCTCCATCAATTCTTTGTGGCGTATTTTGTCAATCGCCTTCGCATAATCAATAAAGCACTGCTATAAGACCTTCTTTATTTGTATTGCCCTTTCAGAATGCATCCTAATCATAAATATGGCCTTCCTTGTTCTAGTGTCTTTGACAAAACCGCACTGTTCTTGTCCTATCTCTGGTCCGATTCTGCTTCTCTCTCTGTGTTATATATCGACAAACAACAAACACGCATATATATAAAAATATAAAGTTATATTTTTATTAATGACGATGAACCGTGTAGAATAGGGAACAGAGAATTGAGAGAGCGCGCTTCTAATGGGTTGACGGGAGTGTAGTCTTATCTGTTGTGTCTCTCTTCACCGGCCGATCTCTGTTGCTCCTCTACTGGCGAATCCGTGTGCCGAGGTCTTTTTATAATCTTCCAGAACCGGGACTTTTTCTTCCGGTTTTGCCTCGCCCACGCACGCCCACGTAATTCTCAGAGACACCTGTTCTGTTTGCCTCTGTAGTTATTTCCGCTGCTGCCGGAAATAAGGTCAAACGACATCCGTTCCTTTCAACGACCGGAAACACCCTCGCTTGCATCAGCCTTCCTCGGGTGGGGCCAGATTGTTATATTACATCTGTTCATCAGGATTTGGACGATCAGTTTTGTTTTATGGCTCATTAAATTGATGGTTCGGTGGAGTTTGCACTAGTTTGCTCCTGGCTTCTCAGGCAGTGCTATGAAGATCGACTTGCTGAGGTCATCTGATATTACTTCACTATTATAAATTTCATTTATTATTTCTGTAATTTTCTCTATGCCGAATTCTTCCAGGGCTATCAGCAGCTTTATTAGAATTCCGTCTTGTTCAGCTGCTTTGTTTCTTTTCAGTTTGGCTATTACAGCTTTCACTTTAGACTTTAATATTTCCGGTCCGTCCTCATCTTTGTGTATTATCGGTTGCTCTCTCCTGTCGCGGAAAATATATTTTATATATTCTTCTCATCGTTTGAGTATTTCCTCTTTCTCCAATATGATTGTTCCATCCTTTGATTTTTATACATCCTGTTGAAGGGCAGTTTTTTGTCCTGTCAGTTCTTTTATTTGTTTATGCATGTCTGCTTTATTATGCTTGTTCAGTCTTTCTACTCCTGCACATTTGTCATTGAGCCATTCCTCTTTAGCCTGTCTGCATTTTCTCCTTATTTCCTTGTGTAGTTCCCTGTACTCCATTCCATGTCTTGATATCATTTTCTGCCTCCTTTGCATCATGTCAAAAATCTCTTCAGTCATTCACTCGTTTTTTCTTCTGCGCCTGATTTCTTTTGAGGCAATGTTGTTTGCTGATGTCACTAATGCTTCCTTTTACAAGTCCCATTTCAAGTGTTCTTTTTCAATTTGTTCTTCGTATTTGATTTTCACGCTGTTAGTGTATTCTTTCTGTAGGTTGATGTCATTTACGAGTGTTGTATTTCAGTTTTGGTGCTGCTTTAGGCTTGTTCAATCTCTAGAATTTCACCTTTAGTTTGCAGATGACTGAAACGTGGTCGATTCCACAGTCGGCGCCTGGATAGGCTTTATTTTGAACCACTGCATTTCTGAATCTGTTGTTTATGGTTATGTAGTCTATCTGGTTTTTCATGTCACCTCCTGGGCTTCTCCATGTTCATAGACGTCGGGGGTGTTCTTGAAACTAGGTGTTAGTTATTACCTGGTCATTTGCTGTGCACCATTGGACCCGTTTTTCTCCTCGTTCGTTGCGGATTCCTAAACCAAAGTTGCCAGTTGTCATACCTTCCCTCTCCTTGCCTACTTTGGCATTCAAATCTTCCATGATGATTCTAATTTCTTGGCTTTTACATTGAGCCTTGGCATTGTCTAGAGTGGAGTAAAAAGATTCTATTTCTTCATCAGTGCTTTGCGTTGTTGGTACATAGACGACTAGAATTGCTATGTTAAACGATCTTCCTTTCAATTTGACCAGGAGAACTTTTCCGGAGAAGTAACAGTATCCCAAAACGCATTTCTTTGTCCAGTATTAAGCCGACTCCTTTTTCGTTATTTTTGCCTCCTGTGTACATTATCCTATGGTTGTCGCTGCTAAAGCCTCCATTATTTAGCCATCTGAACCATAAACAGAAGATTCAGAATAAAATATACGACGGACATTATTGTCAAAATAAAAACCGTTTTCGATTTATAAATTTTTACATTTTAAAGGTTTTAATTAGAATAAATTATAGTTTTAAATCTTTTAAAATTCTGTATGAATTTTTACCGGTTAGGTGATATTGTTAAGTAAAACTATTTACTAATCATAAATGGAATTTTTTATTACACTTCAGCGACTCCGAATTTTTGTAGTGTGTGTTGATGTGCTGATTTTTGTAATTATGAATGTATGTCTATACACAATATTATCTAAACTTATTTATAAATGGAACTTTGTATGTGCGTGTCCGTTACCTATAGACTCCAAAATGGCTGAACCAATTTTCTTGAAAATTTACACAGTTGTACTATAAGCGTCTGCGAGTGTTCTTAGCTAGGTTTTGTGTCGAGGTACCTCCGATAAATATCAAAAATCGGTTTATAGAAGGAGTGGTCCGATTTGAATCCAATTTGATACACTCATAGACAAAGACATAAGAAACGATATTCAGAAGTTTCAAGGTTGCAGTTCTTACAATATGCAGAAAATCGATAATATTTATATATAAACGGCAAGATGTTTGTGTGTGTCTGTTTATTGTCTGTATGTCCTTTATACAAATCCACAATTTTTATCCGATTCTCACCAAACTTCACACAAATATTCTTTAGGCTGAGTCTGAGCTCCAGGACCATGAATTAGTTTTAAAGTTTTCATTACACTCGAGCAACGTTGGGCTATACTGCTAGTCAGAAAATAAGAGATAAGTATATTAAATTTGAAGCTAAAGTACCAAAAATTTAATAAAACACTAGATTTCTAAAAATATTCTCTTAAATTTTGAAGATTTGTGAGTAGTTAAAACATTCAATAAAAAGAGGATTGCATTATATTTCTGAAGTAATTTTTACAGATATCTCCTCGATAGAAAAAAAAATTGTTAAATCTCTTAAACAGGAGGTTGTCAGTAGAGCTATAAACGCCGTATAAAATATCCACATCTTTGTTAAAAACTACTTTTCTTCGATATTTGAAACTAAAACTAATATTTGTTTAAAATCTGATTGATGAAAATTTAAATAAACTTTGAGAAAATATTATTTTTGAAAGATTTTTCAGGAAAGAGAATTGAGTGATGCAGAGAGAATTTTAAATGTGGATAAAATGATCGATTTTTAGTTATTTAATAAATATAATTCTAATCAATTTAAATTAACTGCAGTGCGTTGGGGTGCAGTGAATATCTGCACGGAACGAGAAATCAAATGAGCCGAGTTCGAATTCCAGTTGAATTATTTTCATTCACTTGCGTGCAAATACCCTTGGTCTCTTCTTCCTCCAGCCGTGGTTAAATGGCAGAACAGATTGGGTTCTATAGCCTTGGTTGGCAACCAGTATACCGCAGAAAGTAATGGCAACCTACTGCGGGAAAACCTTCTGCCCAGTCAGTCATATTTCTTTCGAGACTTGGTCGCTCAAGCGTGTATCACTTATGTCAATTAACTGGGCTGAATTTTGCTTATTGGAAATACCAAATTTAATCTATTCCCTTAAAATTAATATTAAATTTTCAATGAAAATTTTCATTAAAAATTTATTTTAAAGCTTAGGCATTGCTTTTCTTTAGAGGTACTAATATATATCGCATGACTTTGTTGACACCTCTAAATGATTTCATCTGAAAGTTTAACTGGCATTTGCTCAACCAATTTCCATGAGAGAATACCATCTACTTGTCTGTAGACTCTGCCAAAAGTGACAAGGAGGCAGTTACCCAACGAAGTGAAGTCCTGCCATATCCCACAATCTTCTATTTTGTGATTTCATCTCAACCTCCTTATACAAAAGATAGCTGAAGGAGAACTCTGGTTCTTGTCTTCACAAACCTCAGGCTAGAGTTGATTCCTAATTTCACCGAAATTCTGTTTTTTTTTTTTTTTTTTTTTTTTTTTTTTTTTTTTTTTTTTTTTCACCTCAGATCCTGAGGAAACCACACGGTTGTGTTGGGAAGGGTTTAGATTGATGGCAGAGTGTCTTGTCAAAGGTGAAATAATATTTGCGTTGAAAATTGACATCAGCCTTTTGTTCCATCTTGTTACCCTGGAGATCAGATGCCTGGTGTTGCTGTCATGCGATGGCTTCTCAAAACGAAAAGCAAGTTCGGGTTTAGAGAAAAATAAAGAAATACCAAATTGATTACATTATTTTGACCTAACTTGGGCTACTCCTAAATACTATTTCTGTTCTATCGTAATGGTTAAACAACGGCCCGACTTGGTCATTATCAAATGGTTGATTATTAGGAATTTCCAGGAAATATGAATAAACATGAAAGAAAAATCAGTGAACAGGTTTCATGAATACAGAACTAGTTTGATACATGTTGCTTTGTAACTGAAGATGTTCATATTTCAAATCTAAACTTTTAAAAATACATTTATTAGAAAATGTATTCAGTTTAAATACAGTAGTCATAAGAATAATTTCAAAACGCTCCACATTTCAGATTATAATCAAAGAAATGGAAATTAGCCGTCGTTACCTCATCTCAATTTCATTAAAATTTTGTATGTATGTCTTCGTGTGCGCATGTATATTTTAATTTAATGACAGTCTTAGAATTATTTCGACAATTTTCAAATGTCTTTGAAACACAATTCTGTTTATTGCCGAATAATTTCCGTGACGTTCACTAAAAATCTTATAGTTATCTTTTTTTATTTTATTTTATTTTATTTAACAGTTTAAAAATTGACATTTTTCTTTCTCGTCTCCAACTTTGATTATATTACTCAAACTAAGCTAGAAGTTGTCCAGACTGAGTGGATAGATAATCTATTATTCCGTTGTTTTATTTCCAACTTAATCAAAGTGTGTGTGTGTGTGTGTGTGCGTGCGCGCGCTTTTATATACATTAAATATCACAAGTACATGCAAGTCACTGGTGCACAACACGCATATATTGCATAGACACATACGAAGACAGTGCGGGATAAACAGTGGCGTGCAGGGGTCTGCTAGCGCCCGGGGAGAGAATTGTGACTGGCGTCTCCCCTACCCAACACCCCAAACAAAATCGCAACAGTATGCATTTTTCTTTTGGACTTGGTATGCTTAATGAGCAGTTCAAATTGCTCCCCATGTGTAAGTAGGGTTCATCCTCATGATTTTTAGAGATCTTTTTAAAACATGCGTCATTTGAGCCCTGACTAAAATTTTCTTTACAGGCTTGACCAAATTACCAGCAGCCAAATATAAACATTTTAAACCTAAAATTAAAAACTATTTTATTTATTTTTAATATTTAATTTTAGGTGTATTTTGCTAAATAAAAACAAAAATAATGTACTCTATTGGAAGTGCCGCCCTATAGCGGGGGTCTCGCCCAAGGCCTTCACTCCGTCAACCCTCCTCTTTGTACGCCACTGGGGATGGATAAAGAATCAACTTTTATTATTATTATTATTATTATTATTATTATTATTATTATTATTATTATTATATCGTCAAATTTCATTCAATAGAAAAAACTTGAGATTTTGTAGATTATAAAAATCATATTTAAAACAAATTTCTCAAATTCTTAAAATTGGCACCTGCAAGACTTAACCATGGCTGATCTCGTTCGAAGAATCATTAACATTTCGAATAGAATGTTTCCAAATTGCCTTATTTCAAGAACTGGATAATTCGTTTAATCAGCGCGTTTTTAGATATAACGAAACCTCATTGCAGAAGTGTTTAAAAATAAAACTTACTTAATGAGCTGTGAAATGTTGAATTTTAATGTCCACCAAAAATATCCATTTTACTAAGACAAACATTGGCTACAAAAATACTGTGGAAAACAAGTTGTGCTACCAGATTACCCCGTCCACAAATGACTAATAACGATTTTAGGATTTTTTTTAGTTTTCTGTTTGGGTTTTTTTTTTGGGGGGGGGGGGGTGCTGATCGGAGTTTTTTTTTTTTTTTTTTTTAATTAAAATGAGTGTTGAAATGATAGTTGGATATTAATGGCATCCATTGTCCAAATATAATTTCAACGCCTGTGATGCTTTCATAGAAATATTTGTATCATCATACTCATTGTTATTAACTTTTACAGCAATATTTTCTTTGTAACTCGCCTTTAATATAATGGCTATGTCAACCTAACATGTTTCTGGAAGTAAAGCAAAGTTTTCTTATAAAACGTTGTCACATGATATAGGCTAGAAAGTACACTAAAACTGATGATTATAAGAAGTTAACACTGATCATTTCGACGTGATACAATGGTTAGCCGGCTTGTCTAAGTCATTTACGACTGAGAAGTGAGTTCGATCCTCGCTAGGTGTCTCATAATTTCGGTTTTGAGTCGCATCTAAGCTTAGAAAACCACCATTACCACTGCAACTACTAGTGTAATAAAAATGATAGAAGTATGAATTAAATACCAGTAAAAAATAACCATCATTGATAGGGCTCCATTTAATTATAAAAGATATAACATTATAGGAATTAGATTGATTTGTTTGAATACGAAAAAAATTGAGTATTAAGTTCGATCTTTACTGGATGCTCTTTACTTTCAACCTTGTGCCACATTTAAGCGACGGTTAGAAAATCCCTATAAGAAACGTACGAATTAGTTCTCTATATTTGTATTGTCATAATTTTTATAGCAATGTTTTGGATATTACTTTCTTAAAGTGTTCTAATAGGAGATGGAAAATGCGATACATAGATCCGAAGGCAAATTGGTATGGCAAAGGGCGCGTTCCAGAAGCTGAGTAAAGTACTACGACACAGGAAAATTTCACTAGAAACAAAGAAAAGACTGCTGGATTGCTATGTGATGTCAGTTCTTTAATACGGCAGTGAATGTTGGACAATATAATCGAAAATGAGGACAAAACTGGAAGCAGCGGAAATGTGGTTCTACAGAAGGATGTTGCGGATATCGTGGACTGAGCATGCAAGCAACGATGATGTGTTGGAAAGAATGGCAACAAAAAGGAAATTAATACTGAGAATCAGGAAGAGACAACTGAAGTTCCTGGGACACACAATGAGGAAGAAGAGCTTGGAGAACCTGATACTGACTGGCCAGATAGAAGGAAAGAGAAACAGAGGAAGGCAGCGGATAACATATTTGCAGGGCCTGATCAGGTGGATGACGGAACGGGTGTTGCCAGGAGTAACAGGAGCAAACATACTAAGAGCCACAAGGGAGAGGGAGACGTGCAGAACCATGATCGCCTACGTCCTGAAGGGACAGGGCACTTAGAAGAAGTAAAGATGTTGGCTATAATAAACTAACTCGTAAATGTGAGCAATATAAATGTAATTAAATATTAGAATTTATTAACAGCTGAAAAGGGTATTCCGTTTTTCCATTCATATATAGCTGTTTGCAATTTAAATATGTGGTTCTACAGAAGGATGCTGCGCATATCATGGATCGAGTACGTGAGGAATGATGAAGATGGCAACGAAAAGGAAATTAATACTGAGCATCAGGAAGAGACAACTGAAGTTCCTGGGACATGCAATGAGGAAAGAGGGCTTGGAGAACCTGATACTAACAGGCCAGATAGATGGGAAAAGAGACAGGAAAACAGCGGATAACGTATTTGAAGGACCTAATCAGTTGGATGATGGAACGAGGGTTGCATGGTGTAACAGGAGAAGGCGTACTAAGAACCACCAGGGATAAAGAAACGTGGAAAGCCATGATCGCCTACGAAAGAACAGGACACATAGAAGATTATGTAGTTTTGAGCACTTGACATTTACATGATATTCAAAAGAAATTATTTTTTAAATAAATGTTATATTTATCTTCTTAAATTGAATTTAATGTAAATTTTGCAATGAAGTCTGCATTTATGAGAATCATTTTATTAATCTTGTCCAGTATATCTTATTATCATTGCCTGTGATTATTTTACATTATTCGAAGCCCCTAAATTATAACCCGTCTAACACGAACATCGTCTAATCGATTTGATCATGTCAGGCGACATCCGAAGGATATCATATGCGAGTTCAACTTTCGTCGAATTCTACGTCTTTAATTTCAATCCATACTGCTGAATTAAAGGTCGTAGAATGTAAAACAATCTTGCATTAGGCTCTGAAGATGATGCTTCGTGCATATTGCTAGCAGACAAACAAGGAAATTTGGCAAGTTGACAAAGGTAAAAAAATTAATCATGACAAACTCCGACAATTTAAGACTATTAGATCTATAATTATTAGGTGGGAAGCATCAAAAATGTAATTAAGGATCAAATAATCAAAAAATTAATAACGATATCTAATAAATTAAAACAGTAATATACAATTTAACAATTTATATATTCAAATGATGTGAGGTAGTGCAGCAGATATCGGCACGAACAATTCAAATTTCGTGCTACGCTCTTGCCTTCACTTTCACACTAATGCTCTTTGGAAAGGCATGAATCTGTTTCTACTTCATGATCACTTTGTTATGGATTAAATAACACACTGATTGTATTAAGGCCTAGCAGCTATTCCTTCAGCTTATAGGTCATGGATATGACCTTAAACTGTATCCGGTAGCAAGGCCTCTGATTGAGAGGTTGTGAGGAGCATGGAACCACCTCTTAATTGCTGTTGTTCTCAGGTTCACCCTGACCCTGAGTGGTAGCACCTGATAGGGTCCCAGCTATGGGTAAATAGTTAACCCCCAAACTGGGGTTAAAATGCTATGAAAGTATTTACCATCAAAAGCCCTTTTTTTTCTTCTTTTTTTTTTTTTTTTTAATGAAAAATGTTACTAACAACCAACTTGAGAAATATGAAAAATGTCACCAACAAAACTGTATTGAAATTGAACCATATTAAAAAAAAATGTGATCCCAATATTCAAAGACTGAACCTAAAATGACCAAAATGGTTGATGGGTCGTTAAACTTAAACCAAACCAAACCTTCAGCTTATAGAGGAAATGCTGTCTTGACCTTAATGGATAATGTCTTTAATACTCTCAACTGGTAATAGTAGTGTGCTCTGCTGATTATGGCAAATAAATGTCTGGCAAACGACAGAACACACACGCACCATATTACTTATTAAGTGTTTAGCAATCGCTGAACCTAAAGTATTGACCACTTTATTCTAATCGCATCTTCCATAACGGATATTAGCTGGCACCTGCTAATATATTCTAGTCTCCAACCATTGATTAGTTCTGCTTATGTATTCAGCTTTGGACTGATGTTTATAATTGTAAATAACTGAGCTCACATGATTTTGGGGCAAAACATCCTTACAGATTTCAGCACTGTTTGAGACGAATACACCAGTTGTAGATTAACAGAAATATTAATTTTTAGATAATATTTTTTCTTTTCAATTTTTCAGCCTAAAATTCCAGATTTCGATTAATTAGTCTGTAAATTAAACAAGTATAAACTAGTTGAATCAAAGGTTCTTGACTAAATCCAAAGAAGGATTTACGACGTAGTGGATCCAGATTTGGCAGTCACTTTCTAACTGACAGAAAATGGCTTCCTTCTGTCTTTTGTACAAATATTTTCACGGCTTCTGCTCTGACGAGCTTCTTTCCCTGATGCCCCGACTACATGAATTTAATCGAGCGACTATGTTAACATCAACGCCCCACCTTTTTACCATAAAAATAATCAAATGTAACCAAGAGTGGAACTAACTTCCGTATATTGGCTTCCTTGATTTGCGTCGAAGTTGATCCCGATTTAGCAGTTCGCCTTCACTCACTTTCTCACCGACGTGATGTGGCTTCCCTCTGTCTTTTCTACAAATATTTTCACGGCTTCTGCTTTGACGAGCTTCTTTCCCTGATGCCCCGACCACATGAATTTAATCGAGCGACTTTAACATCAAGGTCCCATCTTTTTACCGTAAAAATAATCAAATGTAACCAAGAGTGGAACTACCTTCCGTATATTGGCTTCCTTGATTTGCGTCGTAGTTGATCCTGATTTAGCAGTTCGCCTTCACTCACTTTCTCACTGACAGAATATGGCGTCCTTCTGTCTTTTGTACAAATATTTTCACGGCTTCTGCTCTGACGAGCTTCTTTCCCTGATGCCCCGACCACATGAATTTAATCGGGCGACTATGTTAACATCAAAGTCCCACCTTTTTACCATAAAAATAATCAAGTGGAACTACCTTCCGTATATTGGCTTCCTTGATACTTCTCCGTCTTCTATGTGCCCTGTCCTTTCAGAACGTGGGCGATCATGGCTTTCTATTTCTCCCTGTCCCTGGTGGCTCTTAGCACGCTTTCTTCTGTAACATCTTGCAACCTCCATTCTGTCCTCCACCTGCTCAGGCACTTCAAATATGTTATCCGCTGCTTTCCCCTGTCTCTTTTTCACTCTATTTGGCCTGTTAGTGTTAGGTTCGCCAAGCCCTCCTTCCCCTTTGCATGTCCCAGGAACTTTAGCTGTCTCTTCCTCCTGCTCAGTATTCCTTTCCAAAACCTCATCATTGCTCACATGCTATCCGCAGCATCCATCTATAGAACCACATTTCAATTGCTTCAAGTTTTTCCTTCATCTTTGATGATATTGTCCAGCATTCACTGCCATATTGAAGAACCGACATCACATAAATATAACGTCAATTGCCATCTTTTACCTTCCTAAATTCCATCAACCTCATATCCTTTCTTCTGCATCTCCTGCTTTCTCTCTCTCTCTCATTTGCTTAGGGTGGAATGATTTAAAAAAATTACTAGAACAAGAAATGTGATTTTTATTATTAGAATGACATCAGAGGGATCAGTACAAATGTAGAAAGGTGTATATCGATGCTGCATAGATTACACAAAAGTATTTCGATAAGTTATAATACAAACATCTGTTTCAACTGCTTTCAAAATGTATTTGTTCAGGAATCGTATTGGTATAAACTGGAGCATTAATAAGAAAGATTTAACCAAGCAAAAAGTCCGTATTCATTTTTATACTAATGTTCACATCAGGCTAGAGGAGCACTCAAAATAGAGAGTTACAGTCAAAATGTTAAAATCCAAAGAAGAATCAGCAATATTATTGGTCCTGATCTAGTGGCTCGGCATCTGGCACTTTCCAATCGTAAGTTTGCTTCTCTGTCTTTTCTATAAATGCTTGAATGGTAATTTTTAGGGTGAGCTCTTCGCTATTATGCCTTGAACTTTTTAAATTTAAGCGCAGTACAAGACAGGCGTCTACATCTCGTCAATTTACAGCTAACCTGGCTAAAGGTTGACGCAAGTTCTATGCTAAAAGTTTCTTTTCTCGCACTTTGCGAAACTCCCTTTCGGCTCCGTGCTTTTCAGCCAACTTCCCGCTCATTGTTAATGTTTCTGTTCCTAATTCTTTTACATCCTGTAACCCCTTGTGTCTTAGTGGCTGTACTGCCTTGCATGGGGTGATACCGATTAAATAAAAAAAGACATATGATATGAATGGAACAGAACGGGATAGTTCTTGATAAAATTGTAACGAAAGACAAGACTTTCCTCGGGATTCAAAACGAGCGCAAACGTGCCTTGCCTGCAAAATAACAAAAAAGCAAGTTGGCCGCTATTGAAGACACAATTTATGCGTGCCTATATCATCCAAAACGAGACGATATTTGCACACATGCAAATTTTGGCCGTCTTGAAATGGCATAAAACGCGAGTGCCAGCGCTGCTGTGAGGGCCGATTTTTTCGGTGGATTGTGTGTGTCGAAATTGCGGATTGGCAGTCAGACTGACAAAGAGGAAGGAGAAGCAGCTTAGTTGGTGTCTGTTTCACAACTGCCCTGTGTAACGGGCCGAGAAAAGGAAATCTGTAAACCATTTCCTTGAGGCGACCAAAGAAAGAAAGAAAACCAACTGGCCTACCGGCGAACGAGCGTTGCACTGCGCCCACGCTCCTCATCATCATACATCTTTTTTTTTTCATGCCTGAGTAGAACTTTCCTTTATTTAGAACATGAAGGAAATTAGGGCGATTAAACTCTTTGGAAGTGGTGTGGCGTGTCCGTTTTAAAGATCTATGAGTAACGATAGGTTTGCTATATTGCGTCTGTGGAAAATAAAGCTGCAACGATTCCCAGAAAGATCGCCGAAACGATTTTGATCTCTATCAAGACTGAACATGGCAGCAATAAACCATTTTTAGCATAATCTCACTTTTGCATGACAGAAAAAGTCAATGAGCTGACAATCTTCACGGTATCTTTAGCAATGGATTGTATAAATGAGTCCCACTTGAGGTCTGGAGTGAACGTAAGTCCCAATTGATGTTAAAGGCAAAACACACGGAGAAGTGCCTATATTTGTTTTCAAGTACCATTATTCTTGGCGATAATTTTCTCCGTAGTAGGCCAAAGGTCATTTCTCACAGGAAGGTTCAGTATTTTGTGTCAATATTTTTCTGAATACAGACTGAAAAAAAGTTGTTCATTTAAATGCCTGTCATGGACAGACGGTTAATTAACTTCATATCATTAGTGTCGTGTGTTCTATCCACACTGAGTGTCCGCGCCAAATAATTCTTAGGAAATATATTTTAGGACATCGCCCACATTGTAGATAAAACAGCCGATGTTTCAAAATAACGACACTAACAGATGATAAAGTTTGAAACATTTTTAGGATAAGATAATCGTCATTTAAATTAAGCCCCAAATCATCGCCGCGCCGACTAAATTTATCACCTTATTAATGAATTTCTTAAAACTCTGTACAGTAAAAGGGCTGTGTTGCGCCAATTTTCCAAAATAAGAGAACATGTTTACCTTTAAGATCTTCTATGTCCCGTGTATCTTCAATACATTGGCTAGGATGACTCTCCACAGCGTTCTCTCCCTTGTAGCTCTTAACAGCGTTTATCCCTTTGCCAAAACTCTCGAACCTGTTTCCGTCATTCATCCATGCAAGTTTCTCAGGTAGGTGACCCGTTACCTTCCACTGTCCCTCGAGTTCTCTATATTCCCTGTGAAGGTTCAAATTCGATTTAATATCTTTTACTTGGGTTTCATAATGTATCACGAATGCTAGTGAGAAATCCGAAACTACTTCATCCACTTAGTCAGTCAATTAAGTGCCCTACGTGATACACGCTTTGGGCGATCATGTCTCGAAAGAAGGGTGGAAGATTATCCCGCAGTAGGTTGTCATTGCTTTCTGTGGTAGACTGGTTGCCAGTCAAGGCTATAGAACCCAATCTGTCCTATTATTTGATCCATAACTGGAGAGAAGAGAGGGATTAACACCTTTCCCAAGGGTATTTGTGCGTAAGTGAATGCAAAGAATTCAACTAGAATTCGAACACTTATCATACTCATTATCATACTCAAAGGTGAATTGGCATGACGATGTACGCGTTCCAGAAGCTGAGTAAAGTATTAAGACACAGGAAACTTTCACTAGAAACAAAGAAAAGAGTACAAGATTGCTATGTGATATCAGTTCTTCAATATGACAGTGAATGTTGGACAATATCAACAAAGATGAAGGAAAAACTTGAAGCAATTGAAATGTGGTTCTACAGAAGGATGCTGCGGATATCATGGACCGAGCATGTGAACGATGTGTTGAAAGAATGAAAACGAAAAGGAAATTAATATTGAGCATCAGGAAGAGACAACTGAAATTCCTGGGACATGTAATGAGGAAGGAGGTCTTGGCGAACCTAATACTAACAGGCCAGATAGAGAGAAAAAGAGACAGAGGAAAGCAGCGGATTACATATTTGAAGGGTCTGAGCAGGTGGATGACAGAACAGGGGTTGCGAGATGTTACAGAAGAAAGCGTGCTCAGAGCCACCACGGGTAGGAAGACGTGGAAGGCCATGATCGCCTACGTCCTGAAAGAACAGGTCACATAGAAGAATGAGAAAATTTGGCTTGGGGAATTTAACACACAGAAAATAGTGAAGCTAGGAGGAGCATAGGGAAACGGTGAATAACATACCTAACGAGCTTTATCAATGAATGCATGGCAGAGTAGGGACAAAGAGGAGTGGTTACTAAATGTTACTTACAGTAACAAGGGATAAGAAATTGTAGAGATACTTGATCACTCATGTCCTGAAAGAAAAAGTGTCCCATAAAAAGATCTGCTTCTGAGCCAATAAAGAGCAAAAGAATGTGACATCATCATGTATGCAATTAGCGAACGGCTGGAAATAAACAAGCAAAGAAATTCAAAACTTTAAGGCAAACGCTTAATTACATTATTCAAATTAATTATGAAAGTCTACAAATTGTTCAAAAATAAAGTTACCGCTTAAAGTGAAACCAAGTACGTCTCATTAAATGTATATATAATTTGCTAAAATTAAAATGTTTTTCATTGCATTAGAGAAGTGGCCGACTTAGAGGTTGCACCCGTTCACCTTCGATATTTGAAAGTAAGTAACTTTATTGCTAGAATAGATAGCAGCATTTCAAAACAGAAAACTCGTTTGATATGTTTATTCTAGATAATGAGGCACAAAAGCAAACAGAAGTATCTACATATCGTGTTAATTTTGAAAGTAAAATATTATTATCTTCGCAACAATATCAACTGCAGATGCACTGGCACGACAGAAAAGAGGTTCAATGCAAGTTTTATTTTCTCTTTAATAGTTTTACTCGTTACTATGCAGTTTAAATTACTGGAAAAAGATTCAAATTCCAAAAAATATGTCAGGGAAACCTTAAAACAAAAGTAAAAGAATATGACTTATTTATTTCCTTTCGATCAAATTAAAACGTGTCGTATTTACACTTAAGTATAAAAAAAAACATTTCTTAAAATGATGCTATTTATGAATGGTTGTTTATTAAGCTATTTAATCCCTGATCCAGATGACTTCTCAGGGACATTTGTATTTGTTCAAGACATGGATGTGCGTTGTGGTGCATTGGATATCGGCTCTGAACGAGAAATCGGGGAGCCGAGTTCCAATTCCAGTTGAATTTATTGCATTCACTTACGCGCAAATACCTTTGGTAAAGGTATTAATCCGTCTCTTCCTTCCAGTTATGGGTTAAATAACAGGACAGATTAGGTTCTATAGCCTTGGCTGGCAACCAGTCTACCGTAGAAAGCAATGGCAACCTACTGCGAGATAATCTTCTGTCCAGTCAGTCATGTCTCTTTCGAGACATGATCGCCCAATCGTGTTCACGTATGGCACTTAACTGACTGACTGACTACAGTCGCAGTTTATACAGCACCTAGGCTGAGCAGAACTTAGTTACAATTTCGGTTTGAGTTTTGTTTAACGGGATATCAACCTCTGGGTTATTTACTGCTGAAAAGGTAGGGTTTTAAAGTATTTTTTAATGTTCGGTTATAGTGAGAAAGTTGATTTAGTCATATTTTGATGATTTTTTATTTTTATTTTAGAAAACTGAAAATGTCTTCTAGTTTTGTATTCAAAAATGTATTGCTGGTTATAAGTTTTTTCCTTTAAAAATATATTATGGCAATATTTTTTTCCTTCAAAAATATATTACTTGTAATATTTTTCCTTCAAAAATGTATAGTTTTCTATAAAAATCAATTTTTATGTATATATTTCTATAAAAGTGTATTTTTATACTTTCATAGTGTTCTGACCCTAGTTTGGGGGGTTAACTATTTGCTTATAGTTGGGATCCTAACAGGTGCTACTACTCCGGGTCAGTGTGGACCTGGGAACAACAGCAATTAAGAGGTGGTTGCATGTTCCTCACAATCTCCCCATCAGAGGCCTTGCTACCGAATGCGGTTTACCTTCATACCCAGGATCACAATTTCGGTGATGGATAACCTCATAATCCTGTGTGATTAGTAGCCGAACAAGGGCTGTACACTAAGACCTTCCGATCACTTCTTTGACAAGATGTGCCACAAAGGATTGCTGCTCACGTTCTACAGCTATGGAATCACTGGAAGAGCCTTCTCAATATTAGTGCTTCCAAACGAGCAGGTATCTGAAAGTAGTAGTTAATGGCCAGTCTTCGAGAAGCCCTAAGAATCAACGCATTATTTAGAATAACTATCCTAATAATACAACGATATATGGGTGCACCTCCAAACTTCTATACTAGTTAATTATTATACTATTTTTATATTAAGAAAATTTCTTTCTCATATTCATATTTCTTATATTATTCTATATAACATTCATATGATACAGATTCATATTTCTTATATCATTCTATACTAGTTAATTATTATACTTATTATAATTCATGTTTCTTATACTATTCTATACTAGTGATACAACGGTATATGGGTGGACCTCTAAAATTCTAGCTGACCAAAGATTGGCAACTAATCTCTCCTCCGATCTTCTATGTGCCGTTTTCTTTCAGGATGTAGGTGATCATGGCCTTCCACATCTCCCTGTCCCTGGTGGCTCTTAGCACACTTTTCCTGTTATCTCATCCAAATCCGCTCTGCTATCCACTTGCTCAAGCCCGCCAAATATGTTACACGCTGCTTTCCCCTGTCTCTCTATCTGACCTATGAGTCCCAGATTCTCCAGTCCCTCATTCCTCATTACATGTCCCAGGACTTTAGCTGTCTTTTTCTGATGCTCAGTGTTAATTTCCTTATCGTTTCCATCCTTTCTAAAACCTCATCATTGTTCACATACTCGCTCTATGGTATCTGCAGCATCCTTCTGTAGAACCACATTTCGGTTGCTTCAAGTCTCTCCTTCATCTTTCATGAGATTGTCCAGCATTCAATGCCATAATAAAGAACAAACATCACATAGCAATCCAGTACTGTCTTTGTTTCTAGCGAAATTTTCCTGTCTGAATATTCTGCTCAGCTTCTAGAATACATCCTTGGCCATGTAAGTTCGCTTTCGGATCTCAGTGTCGCACTTTCCGTCTTCTGTTAGATTACTTCTCAGATATTTAGATTTCTGTACCTGCTTGATTTTAGTATCCCACACCTGTATTTAACATTCTGGGCTTCTCTTTTTACTGGTGACCATGCATTAAATTTTCTTGTAGTTTATTTGCAGTCTTTTATTACTCTTTAGTGGGAGAAAAAAATGGCTGGTTACATTCAATGCCTCGAAATGCTACGTTACATCATCGCTGTGAGACACTGAACTACCACCAGTCATGATGTTTCCCCAAGAAGACCCCGTGTTTCGAGCAACTATCTGTCCTCAAACTTAACCCAGACCTCAAATTGAACTCGTGCATACGGTCTATTGCTAAAGATACAGGAAAATTTGTTGCTTGCCTGTACTGCTCGAGTACATACTTGACCCCTCCTGCTATCCTCTACTTCTATAAGTCAGTCAGTTAAGTGCCATACGTGATACACGCTTTGGACGATCATGTCTCGAAAGAGACATTACTGACTTGGCAGAAGATTATCCAGTAGTAGGTTGCCATTGCTTTCTGCGATAGACTGGTTGCCAGCCACGGCTATAGAACCCACTCTGTCCTAATATTTAACCAATAACTGGATAAAAGAGAGGGGTTAATACCATTCCAAAAGGTATTTGTGCGTAAGTGAATGCAAGAAATTCAACTGGAATTCGAACTCGGCTCCTCGATTTGTCGTTCTGAGTCTGCCATATTTTAGCAGGAGATGCTCAGTCCTCAATTTTCAGTTTGGATAGAACCTAAAAGCGTTTCTGCGTCCTTGTGAATGATAAATTATTTTCCACCCAGCAACTGCTCTGTTACAAACGAGGTGTCGTAACCCTCTCATTGTTTTGTCGCTTCTTGCATGAAAAGTCCTCAGACAAACCACATTCCTTAACTCAACCAGTTAGGACTAGCCTTGCTATGCGTATTGTAGCGAAGCGCCCTCATTCCCTCCGTGTTCTACCGGTGGGAAGTAAATTCTACTCGAGCAACTTCTTCCCGCAAATCACTGCTTTGTAGAACCGACTCCCAAGATAATGCTTTCTCAACAACTATAATCTTAACCTGTTTAAGTGTAGGGTTAACCGTTTTCTTCTCCATATATCCACATAAACTGTGCCTCTTACTTTGCAACCCACTACCTCAAGTGACTCTTGGGCCTTGTACAGAGTAAACTCCACTGTAAAAAGTTGTCCAATGTTACCGCACACTAGGCTCGTCACCCCAGTCTGATATTATCAAGATGTTGATGAATCGGCCATGGTTAGATTCGAACCTAGGTCTCGTTGTTTGAACTTCTCAACTATGGATCCACACTTCTCAGCTTTTTAGCTTTGGCGAATATGTAGTTAAATCATTTTAACTTTTAATGTAAGAATTAAAATCCAATTATCCCATGGCAGAGAGGATTGTCGAGATACTAAGTTGCATTTTCCACCTCCCTTCTATTTACTTACTTCTCTGGTAGCTACAATTTTCAAAAATTGAAATGTAACGTCAACCGATATAATCTACTTTCTGAAATCCTATTCATATTTACCCTTTCTCTAATACCCATTGTACCCAGTCTTTTCTCTCTATAACCCCCTGCGCACTAGTGGCGCTCCGCTTTGTTTGGGTTAAATGATCAAATCAGGATTTAAAAATCCTTCCCTAAACCCTGTTCCGTCATATATTTACTCAAGCTCGCTAGGGAGATTATATGCTGTTTTCCTCTGCCCCCACTTTGCTTTCAATGTTATGTATCAAATTTTCTCTTTCCTCATTACGTGTCCTAGAAATTTCAACTGTCTCTTTCTGGTGCTAATTATAAGAGTCGTTTTTGTTCCAATTTTTCTCTAAAACTTCATCATTGCTCACATTTTCGGTTCATGGTATTATCAACTTCTTTCCGTAGAACCACATTTCTGTTGCTTCAAATGTTTTCTTCATTTGTGCGAAGTTTTAAGAAAATTGAAAAATCTAAAATTACAGTCCTATGGCGGTCAAGGATAAATTTCAGTCGAGTATTGGTGCTCAAAGACAACTTTGCTTCCTTATATTCAGCAACGAAAACTGAAGAATTCTTGTAGAAAAAGTGACAATAATAATAGAAATGAAAATAAAAACAACGGCGATAAAAGAGGGAAGCAAATGAAAAATATCACATGTGTGGAAACAGAAATGAATGTGTAAAAAAATAATAAATGTTGGTAGAAATATACGATCGAAAAGAATACAGAAATGGACACTTGTTAGTGACAATGATTCATTGGAAATTATCCAAACGACATGTATTAAAAGTTTCTTAAAGAAC
Source organism: Ascarosepion bandense (assembly GCA_037127315.1). NCBI lineage: Eukaryota > Metazoa > Mollusca > Cephalopoda > Sepiida > Sepiidae > Ascarosepion > Ascarosepion bandense. The sequence goes on from JBBBDQ010000441.1 coordinate 5,419,178, forward strand.
AAGAAACAAGAGGAACTATATGAGGGACTGTGAAATTTCAATTGTTCATTTTATACATGCCTGGAGACTTGATCTTGTCCTTGGAAACAAAAGAAAAAAAGAAAATCTGTCAGATAATTGATGCTGCAGCCAGTAGGATGAAACTGAAAGAGGAGGGTGAGAAGCTGAAAAATATCCTGATCTTAACAAAAAGCTAAAAACAAATATGATGAGTGTAACCTAATAATTGGAGTATTTGAAATCGGCCTGAAGAACCTTTACTAAATGATTGAAAGAATTGGAAATCTGAGGAAAATGTGGAATCGACATAAATAATATTTTTTTCCTGATGGACAGTTTCTGATCTCTACTGAAATTCATTACATTCTACTCGTGAAAAAAAAAATCTGAAATCTTCTTATGCTGTAATTGCTACTCCTTTTTGTCTTCCTAATCATCCTCTCTCCCTACTCTTCCTCCTACTCTTCCAACGTCTTTTACTTTTCCTTCTGCTTCTTTTTTGACTCCCTGATCCTGCTCCCGTTTTCTATTCTTGTTTTCTTCTTCTTTTTCGTTCCCTTTTTTTCTCCTCCTCCTTTTCTTCCTCTTCCCCTTCCTACTTCTCCGTCTTCTTCTCCCGCTCCCGTTTCTTTAGCTTCTTTAGTTTTTCCTTTTCTCTCTCCGTCTTCTTGTTTTCTTCCTCTGGCTACCACTTCTCCCTTCTCCTTCGTCTCTTCCTTCTCTCCTTCTTGTACTCTTCCTTCTTTTTCTCCCTTTCTCTTTCTTCTCCCTCCTCCTCCTTTTTATGTTCCTCTTCCACCTCTCAGTTCTCTTCTTACTCGTCCTCCTCCTATTGATTTTTCTCTTTTGTCAAAATTCGTCACTATATCGAGCATGTGCTAATGCATGTATCTTCTATATTCTTTTATGATTGGGTGACATATTGAGAATATTAAGCTTCGTATATTTGTAGCCCAGTGTGATTTTTTTGTGGGGGGAGGGTTCTGCTCTCTAGCTTAATAATTAGTTTTAGCCCGTGAAAATTTCACGGCTTTTTTTTTTATTTTAAATTTCTTATGAATACTAATTCTTCATTTTATAATTGAATAAGCTCACGATGAATACTACAACAATAAAATATTTGTAGAAATTCCCTTATCGTATCGTTAAATATTTGAGCTTAACAGCTTTAACAAAACCTTGCAATCATAAATATCAATGCTTGTCGTTAAGTAAGGAGGTACAAATGAAAAGATTTGAAGTTGATAACTTTTTCCATCTCACTGAAACAGACGTTAAATACTTCTATTTTTCTTTCTTTCATTTTCTCACTGAAATCAAGTAACGTTTTTGACGCTTTTCTTCTCACGTGTTCAAAACGGAATATTCCATTGTTTGTGGGGTATTAGGAGCAGATGTCATACATTTTTTTTTTAAGTCTCTGATATGCTTTGTCTTTCCACGCGATCAAAAGCGAATTTATGAGGTATTGGCAAGATGTAACGGTCGTGCGAACTAAGGGAGGAACAAACACAACTATTATGATAATTATAATAAAGTTTGGGAAAGACTAACAAAGAAAATAATTACAAATCACGGGAACATTGGGGCATTTTATAAAAAGCAGCAGGAGCAGAAAGAGTAAGAACAGATGCCGCTAATGATAAATGACAATAAAAATGTACATCAAACGAGATGCAAATAATATTAATTTTTACTGCCACTGGTGTGCAGGGGGTTACATAGGAAGAGATTGAAGAGAAAGTAACAAGTTATAGAAGGTGTCAGAGAATGAGTAAGAGGAGGATGAGAATACTAGAGTGGACAGAGAAAAGAATATGAGAGAAGGGATGCGAGTCAGAGAGAGATAGATGACAAATGACCTTACATTTAAATTCTTGGAGATTGTAACTGTCGGGGAAGGAAGTATACGGAAAGGAATTCCACAGGCAGGAAGTGTGAGAAATTAAGCTTTAGAGTAGAAGTTACGTTTAAATTTTATTGGTTTCACTGTAAAAGGATGGGATTTAGTTGCTAGTCTAGTAGCTCGAGTAAATTTACGCAGATGAGGCACCAGTGAACTAAGTTCAACTGAGCAGAAGCCGTGAAGGTATTCGTAGAAGAGACATAGGGAAGTCACATTACGCCGGTGAGAAAGTGACTGCAGCTGAGCTGTTAAGTAGGGATCGATCACATTGCAAATTCTTCGTTGGATTTTGTCAAGAACCCCGAGGTGAATAGCAGGGGCACCCGACCTGATGTGAGAGCAGTATTCAATACACGGGCAGATGGTAGATCTAGTTTCAATTAATCGCGTGAAAATAAACTTTATATATATGAGTGACTTAAAAATCATTAACCAAAATAAAAAATATATTGGAAAAAAATGTCAGTTGCCATCATTACATTACCACCATCAAATGCCACCATCGAGGTGGCATTTGAGATCGAGAAGTAATTATGTAACTAAACAGGAGATGAAAGAAAAATATTGTCAGTGTATCCAAGATAAACGAAGAAAAATAATAAACTAAACTACAAAAATGTCGTATAAGTTTCTACTGTTATATATTCAACACACTTCTTACACTAAGCAATGTGACTAAGCAAAATGGATCACAAAACTGATGATAATCAATAAAGCATTGCAACCAAATAGATATCTAGAGACTATATTTGAAAAGGAGGAGTCAGAGGCCTCGTTAGCATTGAGTATTGTGCTGAATCCACTAACAAGATAGAACTACATTAGCCAGCGTTATGGGGGTGCTGATAATAATAGCAAAATACTTCACATAAACTAACGGAATTTCAAACAAAAGAACAAGAAACATCTCAAGTGAGAAGCTAAAATGGAATTAAAATCAACTGTGCAGTTATTTCATAAAAATGAAAGTGCTGCTCAACCAGGCAATGTGTCATCGATCGGAACAAGTGATAATCGGACGTGGCAATGTCTAGTGGATATGGCGGATTAGGTAGGCCTTCCCATTTAAACGTTTCTATTTAGGTTTTCACTCGTTTTGCAACATGTGGCCTAGCATTATCATGTTACAGAATCACTTTGTCGTGTTTCTGATCGTATAGCGGCTGTTTTTTCTTCAATGCTCGAGGAAAACACATCTCCCGTGATGGTTTTGGTCAGTTTGAGCAGCTCATAATAAACTACACCCAGCTGATCACACCAAATGCAGAGCAGAAGCTTCGAACTAAGGATATTCGGCATGCCACCGATGTTAACGCATAACCAGGCTTACCTCACGATCTTCTCTGCTGAGGGTTCTCTCAGTGTACCTACTTTTCATTACCGATCACGATACGATGCAAAAAAAAAAGGGGTTTTTCTGCTGCTAAAGAAGCTGTTCACACGTAATAAGACGCCGTTCGACATCTCTCTGCTTCAACTCATACGAAACTCAATGTCTTGCTTTTTAATTACTCTTAATGCTTTCAGACGTTTCAAAATTTTTTGCAATCATCTTCTATTGCTTCTGCAAGTTCAGCTTTCGCCTGACATGAGTCTTCATGAAGTTATGCCTCCAATTTTTTGTCTTCAAACATTTTCGGTGCGCCAAAGAGTACTTTAACTTCAACATCAAAATCATTATTTTTGAAGCGTCTGAACCAGTTTTTGCATGTTGTTTCCGACAAAGCATGGTCACCGTAAGTCTCAACAAGAATTCTGTGTGCTTCAGCTGGAGCTTTCTTTTTAAATAAAGTAGTGCAGTAAAATTCCCCACAAATACACTTTCTTTAACACGAAATCCCACATGTTTAATGCTGTAAAAAAAATTGTTTACCCTTCGGCGAAATGATATTCACGGAATTTCAAGTTTGCTTATACTATTTCCTTATAGACGCGTTACCATCTGAAGCTACAAGCACGCAGTTCTGGGAACGTCATCTGTTGGAAAACAGCGAGAATTTATTCAAGGTCCTAATACTTTTATTGGGAATGAAACTGCAAGAAACTTTTATGAACATCACCCAGACCCGGTTAAAGAGATACGACCTGTAACAATTTTATGGGACTTTACAATACACACACAGAACAGTTAAAGCTAATCGCCCAGAAATTGTGATCAGACCACAAAAACAGTATGTGCTTTCTTATTGACATGGTAGTCCCTGTAGATTGTAATGTATCTTTGAAGATCTTTAAAAATAAGCTATCAAAATACAAGTATCTTAAAGTGGAAATCTCAAAAATGTGGTACATAAGAATGTCAATAATTTCAGTTTTAGTTAAAGACCTCGAATTGATTGGAAACTGTACCGATAGACTTTAGGAATACATTTTTCTATGTAAAATGTGTGTGAGCTTTTTCTTTTCTTTTTTTTTTTTTACCAAAAAAATGATATCAAAGGAAACAATAAAAATAATAATAATGAATTTTGATATCACAACAAAAAAATAATATTAACGTTTTAATAGATATACATTTCTTATGTAAAAGACATTCCCGTTCATAATTTTCAAGAGTTTAAGAATAGATTTTTTTCTAATTTCTCGCCAAGAAAACAAAAACATATCGATTCAAATTGAATATTAGAATCGGAACCAAGTTAGTTATTGAATATCGATTAATTCGGATCAAAACAAGTATTCTTAGTGTTTGTCAGGTGATTGTAGTTAGTAAATCAACATTAATTTAATGAGTATAGACAATTTTAGATCACTGTAGAAAAACTTGTTTATCTTGAATGTGTAAAATGAGCGAATCGTATACAGTAAAATTTCCTGCAGTTGGGGAATCGTTCTGCCTGTTCTGCTTTTAAAATAAAAAAATATTTTAACATCCATGAAAAATATCCAAGAAAAATAGCAATAAACAAAAAGAAAGCAAATTCATATTTTAAAAGAACTGTGTTAATTTCCAGAAATCCGATGCTAGGAAGGTCGGTTCTCTGTGTAGAGCCAGGAAGTTTGTCCCGTTTTAAACCATCCTGCACGTATATAAATCTACCATCCGCCCTTGCATTAAATACTGCTGCCATATCTGGTCGGGTGCCCCCTGCTATCCACCTTGACAAAATCCAAAGAAGAATCTGTAATGTGATCGATCCCGACCTGGCATCAAAGATACAGTCAATTTCTCACCGGCGCAATGTGGCTTCTCTATGTCTCTTCTACAAGTACTTTCACGGCTTTTGCTTCGATGAACTTAGCTCTCTGGTTCCCCTATGCGTGAATTTAGTCGAGCCACAAGATTAGCAAATAGGTCCCACACTTTTACTGTGAAACCAATAAAATGTAAACACAAATTCTACTCCATCAGCTTCTTTTCTCGCACTTCACACCCTTCCGTTTAACTGCTTCTCCGACAGCTACAGTCTCCAGGAGTTTAAGAGTAAAGTCAATAGTCATCGCATATCTTGCTGACTTACATCATCTCTCTCATGCTCCTTTCTCCGTTCACTCCACTCTCAGTATCTTAACCCTTCTCTTATCCACTTCCTGACACGCCCTGTAACCTGTCACTCTTTCTCACAACTTTCCTCCTATGTAACCCCCTGCGCACCAGTGGCAGTAGACTTCCTTGCTTGGGGTGATATGATTATAAAAAGAATGAACTGCTAAGCTGTATCCAAACAAACTAATGATGATCGAATAAAATATAATCCTCAGAATATAATTTTATCGCGCACAACTGCTAATATGTTAATGCATACGACTCTTAGAAACAATTCGTTGTGCGTCATTTCATCCTTATTATTATCCAATATAGAAAATCTATATTGAGTCTGTGTGTTTTTTGCTGTTTTTTGTTGTTTTTTCTTTTTTCCATAGTACTTAGTCAATCCAATTAATTTGTGCCTCTTATGAAAGTCCAGGAATGTATAATGGCTGCACTAAGAAACAATAGAATCAACAACTAGAGTTCGAATTCTGACCGAATTCTTATATTCACTTGTGACTAATACTTTTAGAAAAGACATCATTTTACTTGTCCCTGCGCGTTACTCCCTCGCTAGATAGCTTGACAATGTTTCATTATTGATATTTTTAAAACCATTTCACCCAAGAAAGCAATAAGATTGCAGAGGTTGCTAAACGTAAAAAAATCCGATTAAAAGAAAACCATTATTAAGGAGAAATAACAATATAAATCCAAGAATGAAGAAGATAGCGACTGACATTGCTTTGATATTTTTGAAGATCAATGTTGACTGGAAAGCAAGGTGTCGGTAGAGAGTTCCACAAGCGGAAAGTTAAAGAGAAGAAAATGTTAGAATAGAACTTACGGTTACATCTAAACATTTCAATTGCAAAATGAGACGTGCCTGCTAATCTAGTAATGCACTTAGTCAAGGTACCAAAGAAGAAAGATCATCATAATAATTACCATAAAAATATTTACAGAAAAGGCACAAAGAAGCCATATTACGGATACTTTTGGAAAACCAATGCAGGTAATGATTGACATTGCATTGAAATATTTGCAAATCAAAGTTGATGGAAGAGCAAGAAGTCAAGAGTGTTTCACAAGTAAAAATTGCAAGAGAAGAAATGCCTGGTCTGCAACTAGTAACCTAGTTTAAATCCCATTGCGCCTTGGTTGCCTCATTCTTCAAACTTAAAAACAACCCTCTCGACGCCCAGCCATGAAGTCGAACTTCTCCAACTATTTCCACGAAAAAGCAAAGATGCACGATTGGTTAGCTCCTAGGGGACAGGCTCTAATGATTAAGGTCAGGCAACTGTTAAGCCAATCTGTGATAATGGGATATTTAATGTTGACTATCTAAATACACCAAAACAATGAATTAAGATCAGAATCTACGTGAACCCTGCATGGTATATATACTAGCAGTATAGCCCGGCGTTGCTCGGGTGTAACAAAAGCTTTAAAACTAATCCCTGGTCCTGGAGCTCAGATTCTTTGGCACGAAAGACTAAAAAGCAATAGTTGTTTCCAGTTAAAGCGAAACCGTAGACTGAAAGAAAAATGAATGGATGTAAGTCAAATTTTGATTTCCTGGTATCGATATCAAATAAGTTGTTTTCGTCGTAAACTGAATTTTGAAGGCTAAATAAGTCCTCTGAGTAAATGGTATCATGGCTGAGACTAAGAACTACAATCATACCTAATTAGAGCCAAACCCGAAGCAAAACCTAAAATAAAGACTGAAAATATACAGACATACAGGCAAATAAACACACACGCACACACAAACATCTTGCCTTGTTTATATATATATTATCGATTTTCTGCACTATTGTAAGAACTGCAACCTTGCAACTTCTGAATATCGTTTCTTATGTCTTTGTCTATAAGTGTATCAAATTTGATTAAAATCGGACCACTCCTTCTATAACCCGATTTTTTTTATTATCGATTTTCGATATTTATCGGGGGTACCTCGACACAAAACCTAGCTAAGAACACTCACAAGCGCTTATCGTACAACTGTGCAAATTTTCAAGAAAATCGGTTCAGCTCTTTCGGAGTCTATAGGTAACAGACACACGCACACATGCAAAGTTCCCTTTATTATATAAGTTTAGATATATATCTTCCTGGTGTTATGATGGTGTCGCACATTAACAATGAAATTATTATTATTTCTTTTGATCTCTATTGCATACACATTTAATTCCAGGTCCTAAAGACCTAAGGTCGGAAATGGCTTCATGACATTTTTCATTGATCATTTTTTTATTTTTTTTAAATAAAAAAAAATACGATAACATATATTTTACATAGATAAAGCTCTTTCTAATGTGTGAGCTGTACTTTTGAATATTCTTTTGTATTTTCTTTAAAAGCATGGGCTACCAAGAATCTCTTCATTGAATCTTTCGGAAACTTTTTCAGTCTATCCTAGGGCTTCAACTACGACTGGAATTACTGATATCTTATGGGCCACATTTTTTAGATTTACAATTCAAGATCCTTGTATTTGGAGTGTTTATTTTTTTAAAGATCTTTAAAGATACATTACAATCTGCAGTGACTGCAATGTCAATAAGAAAGCACATTCTGTTTTATGGTCTTTGATCACGATTCCTAGAGGATTAGCTTTGGTTGGTTTATTTGTGTGCATTGTAAAGTCCCATAAAATTGTTACAGATGCTACCTTTGTTTTATTATTATTATTATTATTATTATTATTATTATTACTACTACTACTACTTTCGCCTTAGGATGTGCGTTGTGGTGTAGTGGATTCCGGGAAGCCAAGTTCGAATTCCAGTTAATTCATTGAATTCATTTACGCGCAAATTCTCTTGGAGAGGTATTAATCCGTCTCTTCCCTCCAGTTAGGAGTAAAATAGCATAACAGATTAGATTCTATAGCCTTGGCTGGCAACCAGTCTAACACAGAAAATAATAGCAACCTACTGCTGGATAATCTTCCGTCCAGTCAGCCATGTCTTTTTCTAGACATGACGCCCAAACGTGTATCATGTATAGCACTTAACTGACTGACCGTCGCCTTAAGGTGTCGGTATTGTTTTCGTCCACGTTTCTCTGTTTGTCTGTCCGTGTTCAAGATATCTCAAGACCCACTAAATGGATTGGAATGAAACTTTCAGGGATGACTGGTCTCATGAATGTCACGAACAGATTAGATTTCGGTTTTTATACGGTACGGGATAAAGTTTCTGGGTGATTTTTCCGATTCTTTAGAAATCTTTTTTTGTCCGTTTCATATAAGAAATACTAAATTACCTCCCCTAAATTGCTCTACGTCATTACATTTTCTGAACATACTCTTTTTTCCGTGAAAAAATTATTTATGATATAAATTTAATACCTATTATCCAAAAAATAATAAAATACACAAATAATGACACAGAAAACAATTTTGGGATATTAAAAAGTAAAAAGAAAATCTTCCACAATTTTTGCAACCTAATTCTTAATACTATTTACTTATTTTACACACACACACACACACACACACACACACACACGAGGTTCCTACGCCTGAAGGCACCACATGATAGAAACCTAAGTCGCGTAATAACTCGTTTACAAATGAAGACTATTCAAAAGTTCTACAATATAATTGCATTGAACACTTTTTAATACAGCTGTGTACTAGTTTTATTTTATTATGATCAAAAACTAAGTAATTATATATATATATATATATATATAGAGAGAGAGAGAGAGATGTTGTATGGGTAGGTATTTGAAGTTTAGTCACAAAAGTTTAGTAAAATACAGGAAGGTAAAGAAAGTGTTGGGTATTACCTATTTATTATTCATTAATATTTCGAGATCAGAGTCTCATCTTCAGAATGATAGAAGAGTTTGATTTTACCTCTGATTTCAGAATTCAGCCGATTACGCTGAACCTTTACGTTTCAATCTTTCGGTATCATAAAGCTTTTTATATTAACTGATTTTGCAACGTTTTTTTTTTGTTTTGTTTTGTTTTTTGTTTTTTGTTTTTTCGAACGCATAACTGGAAGTTTAAAATAAGGAAGGAACTAGTCAAGAATTGTAAACATTCTCATCCGGGTTTATATGATCCTAAATTATATTTTCTGAGGTGTTTGTAACGGGGTCGACAAGCCAGGTGCCGTTAACCCTGCAAGGAGTTAAAGTAATACGATCGAATCAAGTACAACGAAGACGAGGATTTATAAATTCAAGCCAACTTTTATTTACAAAATCTGGCAAACGTATGCACAGAATGATTAAGTCGGACAATATCAATCGAAAGGATCGTCTGGTTTCAGAGCGGTAAACCAGCGGCTGGCAGGGCAGTGTAGAGGTAGCCGGTTCGTCCACAGGATGCTGTTTGCTAGAAGTTCTGCTTGGTAGTTCCAGGAAGGACTGTTGCTGGTGGCTGCTGCTGGAGACGGTTAGTCCTTAGAAGGATTGTAGCATATGTAGACGGTTAATTCTTAGAAGAACGGTTGCACATGTAATCAGCTAGCCCTTAAAAGAACTGTTGCATATATAGCCGTTACTGCAGCTTCCGCTGGTGCCTGGTGCTTCTGCCTGGTGCTTGGTGCTTGATGCGCCTGCTAGTGTCTGCTGCTTCTGCCTGGTGCTTGGTGCTCCTGCTGGTGACTGCTGCTGCTGGGGTCGATTAGTTCATAGAAAGACTGTTGCATATGTAACCGAGTAGCCCTGAAAAGGGCTGTTGCATATGTAGCCGAAGAGCCCTTAAAAGGACTGTAACATATGTAATCGGAAAGTCCTGAAAAGGACTGTAGCATATGTAGTTACAAAGCCCTGAAAAGGTGGATAGGTTCAAAACCGGTCTAAACTGATCTTATTCGGTCTTAATTTGGTCATTTGGACCCCAGCTTGAAGGCAGGAGTCCGGGTCATTTGGTGGAAAAAATCGGCAATGTTTCTATTAGCCGCGGTCAGCAACGTTGCCCAGTTAATCATGTCTTTTGTTTGTCTATTAAAATTTTCTTTCCACTTTTGAATGTACACATGGGTGTTATTTGAACACCATGTGTACATAGATTAGTTTCAGGTTATTGTTTTTAGGTACGACTGCTTGTGTATGTTCGTTTTGTTGTTTTTCTGTGTTTTGACTTTTGGAAACGCTGAGTCACCGGAAATTAATGGCTTCGCTCTACTTTCCGTGGTGACGCTTTTGGATGTTTGAGTAACCGGCAGTAACTTCCGGCCAGGTGCGATATGTTTACATCCAGACATTACTTTAGACTTTTCATCTCGCAACCTTTCTTGTTTTGGAAATGATGCTATGGCTAACTTCTCTTCTTGACACAAACTGCAGGTATCACCACCGTCGCAAAGTCTGGCCTTTTTAATATGCTCCAAGTTACATGAGGTTCTTTGCCGTTTTTCTCTTTTAATTTCCACACCTGATTAGTCATCTTGAAAAATTTTAAGGCTCTCCAGCTTCTATGTAGACTTGTGATTATACCAGTTTTTTTTTTTTTTTTTTTTTTTTTAGCTTCCTTCATTTTTATCCTATATATTTTTCTCTGTCCATCTGTATTTTGTTCTTCTGCTTTGAAAATAACTGCTTCTGTTTTACAAACTTCGTCAAGTGGGCATTTGTTTTTGTTTCTACAATTACATTTTTCATCAACGATATTATGCTGCAGGAATCCTTTTTTTTATTCTTGGCGTTTTGCTTCTTTATGTAATTTTTTAAATTGCAAATGCAGCTGTAATTTAATTGTATTCCTATTGAATATCTTATGTCATTTGAGGGAATTGTTTTTTAATTACTTCGAAAAGTATTTTTACCTAAATTGAACTTTATTTCTAAATTAAAAGGTCAGTTGAACCAAGCAATGTTTCGTTTTCTCGCACTATTCTTCATTTGCTAAATTAATTGCAGTTTATATTCTTATTTATTTTTATGCGCATTTTCATTTAAAGCCCTTTCGTAATATTTTCTATCATCGAAAATTGTTTTATGAGAGGAATTTTCAGATAACCTGTGTTCTATTCCTTTTGGAGTATGTTTGATTATGTTAGCAGGATGTATATATAGACGTTAGCCAAATGAATATGAAAAATGTTTGCCAGATATGAAATTGAAATTCAACTAAAAATTAAATATAATCCTAGAAAATAAGCAGCGTTAGTTAGAGCCATTAATTTTAATAAACTCTAATTTTTTCGTAAAGACAAAATTATTTTAATTTCATAAAATCCTTAAAATAATAGTAAATAAAAGAATCATTTGCTATAACTTAAGATCTGTTTGATGGATTCGGATGAAACTTTTAGGGATGATTGACTTCATGACTGGCATGAAGTGATTAGATTTTGGGTACGATCCCGTACGGGATAAAGTTTCTTGGTTATTTTTCCGTTGTTTTTTTTTGTGTTTGTTTTTGTTTTTTGTTTTTTTTACTCCTACTGTTTTTTGTACATTACATGGTTCATTTTAAGTATGAATTTAATTTTGAGAGCAGTGAAGTTCATTTTTTGTATTTTCACTCTTGAGAGCGTTACAGTTAGTCTCATTTTAATAATCATCTTTTGCTACTCGCCTAAATGATGTCGGTATCGTCTTGAGGTTTGCCTTTTTTTTTCTTTTTTTTTTTTACTGCTGTTCTTGTTGCTGTTACTACTATTATCATGCTACTGCTATTGTTGCTTGTTTTTTTGTTTTAATTCCCTCTTTGATAAAACTTTCTCACCCGAGAACTCATTTAAATGAACTTTTTATTTACAAAATTATTGAAGACATTTTTTGTAAGTATGTGAGGAGTGCATATTAACGCAATATCTTGTGAATATTTTTCAAAGATGCATTTTCCTGGGATATTCGTAATTCTTCATAATCGCTTCTTGCTGTCCTACAATTACTAATAATGGCCGTCTTCAAATGCCTCATTTTTGTCAATTCTATTTCCAGATCTTTATATTCAGAGAGCTTATCAAATTCTTTTACTAAAATGTTTTTTTATCAGACATGATCATGTCTATAAAATAATATTAATGTTTTTTAAGTCTTTTATGACTATATGTGATCTAATACTTTTTAGTCTTTTTCTTCTTATTCCTATTCTTTTTCTTTTCTCTTCTTATTCTTAATATTCTGATTTCTACTATTCTTATTCTTCTTGCCATTTATTCTTATTATTCCTATTCTTTTTCTTATTCTCCATATTCATATTATTCTTATTCTTCATGTTCTTCTTATTATTATCACTATTGTTCGTATTATTATTTTTATTCTTGTTCGTATTAGTAGTATTATTCTTGTTCGTATTAGTAGTATTATTCTACTTATTATTCTTGTTATTTTTTATTATTTTATTCTCTATATTCTTATTTTTCATATTTCTGTTCTTATTATTCTTATCCTACTTATTATTATTATTATCGTATTCTTTATATTCTTATTCTCCCTGTTTTTATTATTCTTTAAGGTTGTGTTAGCGGGCAGACAACACTAAATCACCTCTGCGTTCCAGTATCTACCTCAGAATTATCCTTGCTTCCAATAAATATATTGTTTGTAGAATTTATGTCTTACCAAAATTTCTGCGTCAATCTTCTTGATAAGACTTTGTTCAAAGAACTCGGCGTACCAATGGTTATGGAACAACTGTCACTTCCATTTCCAACAGTCCAATGTCATTTTAATCATATTTCTTTCTATCCTCTTTACGCTAGAATTATCTTATGTTTATTCCGGGAATCATGTGAAAACAAGTTTCCTTCAACTCTGTTTTGGCCTAAAATCTTTATGTAATTTTCCTGTTCCATTTTAAAACATCCATAAAATATGTGAAGACGCAAAATGACAAGAAGACTTACCAAGTGTGATGGATAATCAGGAAGACTGGAGAGAAAAAAATCTCCACTATTTAACACTTTTTAACTCACGAGTCATGTATTTTAATTAACATCGCCAGATCTAGACTCTCATATTGATGTCAGGAATAGCATCTCTTTTGTTAATCGTTTCACCCCAAGTAAGGTGATAGTGCCACTAAAACACAAAGGGTTACTGAAGATGAAAGGTAAGAAGAAAGGACAATAAAAAAAACAGAATTCAGGGAGACACTTGACGAGGATTGATATTGCACTAAATATTTAAAGATCGTAGTTGACAAGGAAACAAACAAATTCGAAGAGAGGTCCACAGGCGAGAGATGTGATGAAAGAAACTACTAAAAACGAACTTACGGTTTCATCTAGCAATTTCAACAGTAAAACAATGAGACCTACTTGCCAATCTAGTACTATGCTTAAATTGATGCGAGGTACCATTGTGCAAAGTTCATCAGAACAATTGCCACGAAAATATTTACAGTAATAACAGAAGGAAGCCACTATACGGCGTTAGCAAAGTGACTGAAGCCGACCTGATAGCTAACGCATTTGCGATATGTGAAACAACAGACAGTTTCACTGTTCTGATCTAAAGCTTAACACTGAGTTGTTTGAGTTTTGTTTAATGGCATATCAACACCTCCGTGGGTTATTTAATGCTAAAAAGGTGGGGTTTTAAAGTATTTTTTTAATGTTCAATTATAGTGAGAAGGTTGATTTAATCAGATTTTGATGAAAAATATTTTATTTTTATTTTTTGTATTTTAGAAAACTGAAGATATCTTCTAGTTTTGTATTCAAAATTGTAATGCTAGTAATCTTTTTTTTTTCTTTCAAAAATGTTTATTTTTCTATAAAGTCCATTTTCACATATATATTTCTATAAAAGTGTATTTTTATACTTTCATTGTGTTTAGACTTCAGTTTGGGGGTTAACTATTTGCCCATAGCTGGGACCATAACAGGTGCTACCACTCCGAGTCAGGGTGGACCTGGGAACAACAGCAATTAAGAGCTCGTTCCATCTTTTCACAACATCCCAATCAGAGGTGGTTACATGCTCCTCACAACCCCCAGTCAGAGGCCTTGCTGCCGGATGCAGTTTACTGTCATGCCCAGGACCAGAAAGATCCGGGAAGCGGTTAGTAAAAGAAGCGGTAACAGTTAAGCGCAGTACTAAATTGACGTCGAGATCCCATCAATTTATAGTCAAGCTGGGTAGATGTAACGGTAAATTCTATGCTAACAGGTCCTTTTCTCGAACTTCTTGCTTGTGGAACTCCCTTCCAACTGAATGTTCTTCAGCCAACTTTAATCTGCAAACATTTAAATGCTGATTACCCTTTTCTTTTCCTGCTCATTAGTAATGTTTCCCAATCCTAATTCTTCCGCGTCCAGTAATCCCTTGTGTCTTAGTAGCTTTTCTGCCTTGTGTGAAGTGAAACAGATTTTATGAAATCTAAGTCACTTTCGCTTATGGAAAACGTATATTTTACTAAGAATAAAACTAACCTAAATTAAACGAGCCGAGTATCCTCCGCGCCACTGCTCAGTGTTCGCTGACTCCGTCACTTAATGACCACCCAACCAGAGTCGTCTATCAGTTCGATTCGCTCTCGGCAAACTAGCGACAACCCCTCGGTAACCCAAGCAGCGAATGGAAGTGTCGTCTGTCAGGTAATCCGGCAGATTAATCTGTCGCTGGAGGATGTTCTGTTATTCTGCAAAAACCGCGACAAGTAGTATAGCCAATATTTACATTACTACATGTTTAACAAGAAGTCTCACGTTACAACTCTCTGGCAATGGCTCAATTAGTTCTCGTTTAAATGCACCTAGACCTACCAAACTTTGTCCGTAACATATATATTGATAATCCAAATATAATAACATCATCCACTTGTGCAAAAAAAAAAAGTCGTGGAAGCATTATTATTAAAAGAGAAAAAATAGCCAACACTTAGCAATATCAACTCTGAACACTGCCAGAATATGCTGACCGTGTTTGAAAAATAAAATATTTCTCTAACTTTACATGCATAAAATAATCCATATATTCAGTTAAAACAAAATAAAATTCATCCTTGATAATGGCTAAAAGTATAGACAAAAGCACTTGGATGAATAAAATATTCGGAAAATTTATGTATAATTTATATCCTGAAAAGTTATAAGATCACATGAAAAATTATATAACAAGATTTAACCACAGCCTTTTGTCTGTCATTTTTAACGAAAATTGCATAAAAGAGGGATTACTGCCTAAATACACAATTTTTAAATTACGTGACACAACAAGGAAAGTAGCACAACAAATCTTGTTTTACGATCAACAACAATAACTAAAAATGAATTCCAACATTTAAATGATGCAATACTAAAAAACAACTTGACCGAACCTCTCTCTCTCTCTCTCTCTCTCTCTCTCTATATATATATATATATATATATATATTGTAAATTGGTAATACCGAAATATAACTATTTAAAAAAGCTAAACCGATTTATCTCTCTCGTTAGACCAAAAATCTAGAAGAAAAATATGCACAACGACTAAAAACTTTACAACCCTAAACAAATGTTATACGTAAATAAAAAAATATTAAATGCTAATTACCTTTAAGCCCACCAACTATTCCTTCAGATAATAGAGAGATAGCTGTTACGACTTAATGTACAGTGATCCCAAAACTTTCAAGTGATAATCGTAATTAGCTTTACTCGGCACTGAGAACATGACAGAGCCATAAGACCGGGTACACTGTTTGCTATTTAATAAAATGTTCAGCTATCGCTGAACATGATACATTAACGAACCTATGCAAACTGCCGTTGCGGGAATCAAGTGAAAAGTTTTCTTCAACTCTAAAATCTTCATGTGATTTTCCAGTGTAGTGGCTTCGGCTGGGCTTGTCAAATTGGCCTTGTGCCAAACACAACCGAAGTCCCCACAATTTAAATATCAGAAGGTTGGATGTTGAAATGTCGAAGGATAAAATATTTCGTTTTTACAGTTAAGTAATTTTTTTATTAGTAGAATAACGAAATTGTAAGAAGAAAAATAGAATGTTTATGGAGAAAATGCATGTAGCTAATTGTTCAAAGAGAAATGTAGGTATCAAAGTGTTCTACAGAAATTAAGAGTTGATAGTTATAAGTAGCTAAGTGTCCCGGGGCGTATACTTATAGTAGCAGAATGTAAAGTCTTATGTTCCTTACCCTTTTTTGGTATGTTAGCGATAGGGTGAGGAAAAAAGATGAAACAAATAAAGAAATTGTACTAATCGCAGACAGTTGGAGTGTGGTGGTGGTGGGTTTTTTTTTTTTGGTTTTTTTTTTTTTGTTTTTTGTTGTTTTTTTTTGTTGTTGTTTTGGGGGGGTTGTTTTTTGTGTGTTTTTTGTTTTGTTTTTTGGGGGTTTTTTGTTGTTTGTTTTTTTTGGGGGGTTTTTTTTGTTGGTTTTTTTTGTTGTTTTTTGTTTTGTTTTGTTTTTCTTCTTCTTTGGCGACGTGGATTGAAAATGAAGAAAGGAAAATTGGAAGAGGTAGAATGAATGTATGACGGCGAGACGTGACCGAGTCAGCTTGAATTTTCTTCTTTGCATTGAGACGAGATGCTATTATATACTACTCCCATTCTGACTCATTTTGATCAGTCAGGGCACGTCCTTAAGTAGTGAATCTCGTCATGTGGCAGGCTCCAGCAGCATACCCAGTTTTTAGCTGTGAAAAAAAAAATTGACTGGCATCATAGATCAATTTTTTATTTCCTATCCAATCAGGATCCAGAATTTTACTTTTCGCACTTTGTGGAACTTGCCTTGGTCTGGAATTTTTTCAAAATGTTTTTACTCGTTTAGATCCGATTTTGCGGGTGTGCAATTTTACTTTGTGCGTTTTAGTTTAAATTTTTCTTTGTGTGTATTTTGGATGATATAGTATTTGTAATCCTATATCTGTTTCGTTTAAAAACATTCACTAAGTATATAATGCCAACACGATCTACCAAGGGCGATAGATCATTGTGAAGATAGGAGTGAAAATGTCTTACCTATTTAACTTACTATTTAATTCACGAGTCATGTTCTGAAATAACCTCGTCAAACTAGACTCGGATATTGATGTCATGAATGATTTTTATCGTTTCACCCTCATGTTAGGCGATAGTGCCACTAAAACGCAAGTGGTTACTGAGTGTGAAAGAAAGTGATAAAGACAAACGAGTAAAAAGGACAATTAAAGAACAGAATTCAGGAAGACAGAATATTGACTCTACGTATTGGCTGATCCTTACTTCTAAACTTTGACCCGTTCTGCCTCATAATCAGCATCGCACTGACACTTAAATCGGTAAATTACAGAACATATGATGAGTAGGCGCAACATCCTTCAGGATCGGCCTCAGTATGGGTCAGGCACTAAAAACAATACGTAGATTGGCGGGAAAATAACAACTTCTTACACCAACTGTAATTTGCTTGGCAGATCTTGCAATCACCTCATCAATTCGTATTCGGGGCATATTTGGTGGCTAATTTCCGGTGACTAATCGGTCAAGTCTTACGAAATCGTCGCATATTTTTTTCTAATGCAAAACTCCACAATATCCAAAAGGTAACCATTCTTGTTCAGAACTTTCTTAATACAATTTCAGAATTTAATTTAGTTTCCAAGGAGATCCTCCAGAATCGATGAACGAAGATTATGATCAAATTGATTTTCAGTTGTTTAGAGCAGAAAGAATCCCAGCGGGTGAATAAACTCGTAAAGTTTGGTTTCTGGTACACTGATGGAAGAAAACCTGTATTTGATCTGTGTATTAAGACATGGAGAAAAGATAAAAAAGAACATTTTTTGGCATTACCCCAACCATGGTAGTAAAGCCACTAAAACTCAAGGGGTTATAGGGCGTGGAAGAATTAAACATTAATAATGGGCGGGAAAAGAAAAGAGTAATCAGCAGGAAAGTAGATAGATTGACATTGCATTTAAATTTCTGCAGATTAAAGTTGACTGGAAAACATGGAGTTGGAAGGGAGTTCCACAAGCAAGAAGTGCGAGAAAAAAACTGTTAGCATAAAACCTATGGATACATCTAGGCAGCTCAACTGTACATTGGTGAGATCTCAACGCCAGTCTAGTACTGCGCTTAAATTTATAAAGTCTTGGTATCATGGCGAAGAGCTCACCCAAAACATTACCATGGATATATTCATAGAAAAGTCACAGAGTGGTAACCTTACGGTGGTGAGTAAGAGACTAAAACCTAGTCGCCAGATCAGGACTAATAATATTTCTGATTCTTTTTTGGATCTTATCAAAAAGTTAGATAATTAGCAGGGGTACCGGGCCAAATGAGACAGCAATATTTTAAGCATGGACGAATGGCAGACTTAGAGATATGTAAGATACATTCTGGAGAGAAAAATTGTCTTGCACAACACCGTGAACTGACTTTTTAGCAGCTGACCTATCAATGGATTCAACATAATCTTTCCACTTCATATCAGTCGAGAACATTAGACGGAGAAAGCGAAACTAGTCACTTTTCTGGAGGCTAGCATCAGCCATGCTAAATGGTGACAAAAGAGAAATTTCTCAGATGAGTAATGAAGAAAAATTTAGTTTTGGGGTTTGCTCTTCTTTTCCCATTTTAAAATGCAACGTCGGGTGGAATGTATTTGAAGTGTTTGATGAATTTTTACAAGAAAAAGAGACAAGGTACAGGGTAGATCGAAGGAAGGATAAGAGAAAGATAGGAATGAAAGAGATAGAAGCCTGCAACTGACGTTGCACTTAAATTTTTGGAGATTGTAGCTATCAGAGAAGCAAATATAAGAAAAGGAATTCCACAGGCGGGAAGTCAGAAGAAACTGATAGAGTAGGCGGTTACATTTGACTATTTTGATGGGAAAAGGGTGGGACCTTCTTGCCAGTGTAGTAGTATAAGTAAATTCAAGTAGTCGGAGCACCAGGAAAAGAAGTTCATCAGAACAGAAACCGTGAAAATATTTGTAGAAAAAAAAAACGATTGCCCGTCGGTGAGAAAGTGAGTGAAGTCAAGCTGCCAAATCGGGATCGATTACATTGCAGATCCTTCTTTGGATTTTGCAGAGACTCCTGCGATGAATAGCAGGAGCATATGGCAACCGTATTCAATATATATATATATGCGTGAGGGACAACCAGAATTGGATGAACATAGAATTAGTAGCATTTCGTGGAGAGTCACGGATATTCCACTTGTGCCAATCTGTGGCGCTTTCAGATTAGGAAAAAAAAAGCTTAGTTTTTGGTCACATGGCCTATTCATCACAGTCTGCGCATCTATCAGCCGTCAATCTCGTATTCCAGGCTTTGAAAAGGCTCATCATGAATCATAGCGAGATTTGAATTTTATTTCAGCTGAAATGAAGCATAATGGTCTCGAACTGATGGATGTTATGGCTATTCCTACTGGGTTGGTTCTTTCACCTAAATATCCAAGACTTGTTGAATAGCTTTCGTTGCTGAAATAAATAGGTAAAGAGAAAAGGAGAGATACAGAAACACGAGAGGGACAGTTTGGACACTGATTTTACTTTTTGATTCCAACGACCTCTTGTTGGTGAAATTCCTTCCCGAACAGTCGGTATGTCTTTACCAGTCAAAGTCCAGCAGAAAGAGTTTATTTTTGCTGCCAGGAAGCCTCTCTTTTTGCACATACGCAAATTGTCTTTCCTGTCAGAGGACTCCTGGGAGATTTTTATGTTTATTTTATTTTGTACTTTTATTTTATTTTGTATTTTTTATTTTATTTTGTGTTTTAATTCAATCTTTACAAACTAAGATCTCGTATTATAGTTTTCTGTTGGCTGAAAAAAAACTTCTACGCATATGCTGAGATACTTTATGAGAAAGCATCCTTCTTCTTTTTTTTTTTTTTTTTTTGCTCTTATTTTTATAAAAGTTAGTGACAATCCCTAAAGTTATCCCAACACTCGTAATTTTATAAATTGAAAATCTGCGCATCAACAAACTGATATAAAAAGAAACAAAGCTGGATCCGCACAATATTTCCTCACTAAACAATAACATATTACTAAATTTGGAACAAACCGGCAGGAATGTTCATACTACTGCCCTATTGTCGCTCCGCGATGATTTCTTATTTACTGACATTATTTATAGGAACTTGTTGATTCGATGAGTGGGCAATAAACGCTGACGGCTGACTCTACGTCCGCGTAAAGAAGTAGGGGAGGTTGGCGCCTCTTCAGATGACGTGAGTAAACAAACACACCCACCTAATTTTATTCGATAATTGACAGACTACAAAATATTTGGACAAAGGAAGAAAGGAAAAACGAACGTCCAAAAGTAGGCTGAATAATGAAACTGACGCGTATGAATTCGTTGTATTTTCAAATAGTTTTTATTCGCCCTAAAGCTGAACAGTCTCTTTCTTACTTTTCCTCTTTTTTGTTTTGTATGTTTTGTTTTTTGTTTTTGTTTTTCTTGTTTACTTTCTTTTTTTTTCTTTCTTTTTTTTCAGCGTTTACTATCTTTTTCATTTTCCAACCCTACCCAATTTTTTTAGATAAATCGACCGGATTTTATTTACAGGAAAATTAAATTAGCTACGATTATACCTTCCAATCAATCTACAATTTTCTTTCTCTTTCTTTCTCTTTCTTTCTATCTATTACACATGGCTGTGCATATAAGCATGCGCAGTAGGTGAAAAATGTTGAAATTCGTAATGTGGACAGTCACCGAAATCTCAAACAAATGAGGCTTCATTTGGGATTAACTCCTTTAGGAAAGTCATGAACTCAAAATGTATTTACATTGTATTTAATATCTATTCACAGAACAAAATAATGGACAAAAAATATATATGATTATAAAAAAAAACTATAAAAGAATTGTAGCAAAAAATATTAAGAAATATTTTCGTTTGGCAAGAAATATAATTTTTAAGAAATAGCGAAATGGGGGTTGAAAAAATTATTTACTATTCTAACAAATTTCCTGTTAAAGAAAAAAGAGCAGATCTAAAATGAGAAAAACTCAATGTTTAAAAAAAAAACTCACCAAATTTTAGAAATATTATATTTATTTATATATAAATGTTTCTCCCGAGAAGCAAGCTCCTGCTTACTCTATCATAGAACCTCCAAAAGCAAAGAGTCGCACTGTCTGAAGACGCACAAGAGTAGCAGGTTTCTCATAGCGCCAATGTCAATTGTTGCACTGATTCCTATGTGAACTGTTTTGTTGCCTAATCTTAGCTTTTCATGGGCTTCTGTTGCACCTAAGTGTATTCTGTGTCCCTTCTTCGATGTTCTCCAGCAATTGAATAAAAACGAACGTCGCCAGTAGCAGACACATATTGGGGATCATTATAAATAAGTAACTGTGTGAACCATGCATTCAGTCTTCTTAAAGTTTAGAAACAAAGAATAGAATGCTAGATTACTATGTAATGTCAGTTCTTCAACACGGCAGTGAATGCTGGACAATATCATCGAAAATGAGGAAAAAACCTGAAGCAGCGGAAATGTGGTTCTACAGAAGGATGCTGTGGATATCGTGGACCGAGCATACAAGCAACGATGAGGTGTTAGAAAGAATGGCAACGAAAAGAAAATTAATAGTGAGCATCATGAAGAGACAACTGAAGTTCCTGGGACATGCAATGAGGAAGGAGGGCTTGGAGAACCTGATACTGACAGGCCAGATAGAGGGAAAAAGAGACAAAGGAAGGCAGCGGATAACTTATTTGAAGGGCCTGATCAGGTGGATGACAGAACGGGAGTTGCGCGGTGTAACAAGAGAAAACATACTAAAAGCCACCAGGGATAGGGAGATGTGAAGAACCATGATCGCCTAAGTCCTGAAAGGACAGGGCACATAAAAGAATTGTGTGAAGATTTATTCCTTGTTGCTGAAATGCTTAAAGGTTTTGTTCTTTCGGGATTTTTGTTTTTTGATTCTGTTCTTTTTCTTTTTGTGCAGAATACACTGACAAAGTTGTCACTCTTTGTATTTAAGACATGTTTTATACTTTGTTGAGCATTCTCCCTTTAAGTGGTCTCTACCATAAAATTTCAGGTTTGCACATATTAATGATAATGATGGATGTGCGTTGTGGTGCAGTGGATATCGACTCGGAACGATATCTCGGGTAGCCGAGTTGGAATTCCAGTTTAATTCCTTGCATTCACTTACGCGCAAATACCCTTGAGAAAGATATTAATCCGTCTCTTCTCTTCAGTTATGGGTTAAATAATAGAACAGAATGAGTTCTATAGCCTTGGCTGGCAACCAGTCTATCACAGAAAGCAATGGCAACCTACTGTGGGATAATCTTCTGTCCAGTCAGTCATGTCTCTTTCGAGACATGATCAACCAAAGCGTGTATCACATATGGCACTTCACTAACTGAATGGTAATGATTTTTTCGCATCGCATGTACATTGGCCTTCTCTAGTCGAATACGGAGCGCCTGTACCAGTTTATTGGTTGCCTTTTCCGTTTCTGCAATGCATAGGGGAAATAGTCAGGTACTTACCTTTTTTCAATACCGATTTTTGGGTCGATTTAAAGCGAATTCCAAATATGAATCTTCTTTTATGTGCCTTGTCCTTTCAGAACGTAGGCTGTCATGGCTTTCCACGTCTCCCTATTGCTAGTGACTCTTAGCAAGCCACGCAACTCCCATTCTATCATCCACCGGCTCAAGCCCTTCAGATATGTTATCTGCTGCTTTCCCTTGTCTCTTTTTCCATATATCTGGCCTGTTAGTATCAGGTTCTCCAAACCCTTCTTCCTCATTGCATGTCCCAGGAACTTTAGCTGTCTTTTTTTATGCTCAGTATTAATTTCCTTTTCGTTTCCATCCTTTCCAAAACCTCATCATTACTCACATGCTCGATCCATGCTATCCACAGCATCTTTCTGTTGAATCACATTTCATTTGCTTCAAGTTTTTCCTTCATCTTTGATGATATTGTCCAGCATTTACTGCCATATTGAAGAACTGACGTCATATAACAATCCAGTACTCTTTTTGTTTCTAGTGAAATTTCCCTATCTCTTAATATTCTACTCAGCCTCTGGAACGCGTCCTTTGCAATGCCAATTCGCCTTTGGAACTATGTGTCGCACTTTCCGTCTTCTGTTAGAACACTTCCTAGGTATTTAAATTTTTTTTACCTACTTGCATTCGGTTTCCTTGCAGTTTATTTGTAGTCTTTTCTTGTCACTCTCTTCAGCTACCTTCTGTAGGAGGTCTTGTAGTTTCCTTTATGTGTCTGCTATCAGTACTGTATCATCTGCGTACCTTAGGTTGCTTAGATTGTGGCCTCCGATAACAAATCCTGACATAACATCTATGATCCTTAGAATAGTCTCGCTGTACAAGTTGAATAGATCCGGTGAAAAGACACCATTTTATCTGACGCCCTTTCTATTTTTGTATATCTGCTGAATTCGTTACCTGTCCGTATGCAGGCAGTTTGCTGCCAGTAGAGATTCTTAATTACTCTTACGTCTTTCCTAAATATCTCGAAGCTGCGAAGCATCTCCATCAATTTTTTGTGGCGTATTTTGTCGAACGCCTTTGCATAATCGATAAAACATAGGTACAAGTCCTTGTTCATTTGTATTGCTCTTTCGGAAAGCATCCTAATCATAAATATGGCGTTCCTTGTTCCCACACTGTTCTTGCCCTATCTCTGGCCTGATTTTACTTTTCGC
The DNA here is from genome assembly GCA_037127315.1 of Ascarosepion bandense. Lineage (NCBI taxonomy): Eukaryota > Metazoa > Mollusca > Cephalopoda > Sepiida > Sepiidae > Ascarosepion > Ascarosepion bandense. The sequence continues at coordinate 5,443,144 of JBBBDQ010000441.1, forward strand.
TCTATTTATCTGGATTCGGATAGATACCCTAGATTTGCCTTTTCAAATTCACGCCGTTTTATTATCTGCCTTGGGAAAGGAATAGAGAAGGCCGTTTGCCTTTTGGCAGCATTGCATCAGTTCGTGTCTAGACACTCGGAAATTAGATTGTGGGCTCACATAGTCCGTGAAGCGTTTAATGTAGTTTCCTGCATTATTTGTTTCTCCTTAAAAAAAATAAAAAATAAAAAGGTTTCACTTATCTCCTGGCCTTCTACACCGGCCCAAATTAAAAAAAATTATTTTCACCGCGTCGTCCTTGTCACGTAGTGGTCAGCTAAAATATAGTTTGGCCTGACATAAAAAAATATCCATTTCTTTTTCTTAAATTGGGACTGAACCAATCTATCTTTGGTGTGGGTGGTTTGTTACCCCTATTTTTAGGTTCCTCTGTGAATATATGGTATATGTAGGATTGTATGACGATGGACGTGTTTTTGTGGTAAATTGTTAAGAATGATTGGGTCGTGAATGCGATTAGCTAGGTATAGGATAGTTACTGAAGACCACCCTCTACCCACCCCACTTTTCGGCCATGTGCCACATTTTTGTAATTTTATTACAAAATAAATATCCTATCTTTGGCGTGAGTGTGTGAGATGTTTCCATTATTCAAGTAGTAATATTAGAAGTCAAATTACTTATACCTTGACGGTACGCGTGAACACGTAGGTTTTTCGAATTTGTGAAATATCATCAAAACGTGTCAAAATCTCACTGTAAACCGTGATTATGTCAAGAAAAATACCTTGTGCTTATTTTTCACACTTGTTTCCTTACTGACACCATGTAATGATACAACAGTCCTAAGGTTTGCTCGGATTGATAACAGACGTATAAGTGCGTTTAAATCTAAATCTAATCTAAACTTATTTATAAATGGAACTTTGTCTGTGTGTGTAGCCGTTACCTATAGACTCCGAAACGGCTGAACCAATTTTCTTGAAAATTTCCACAGTTGTACTATAAGCGTCTGTGAGTGTTCTTAGCTAGGTTTTGTGTCGCGGAACCCCCGATAAAAATCGATAATCGAAAAAATCGGGTTATAGAAGGAGTGGTCCGATTTTAATAAAATTTGATACACTCATAGACAAAGACATAAGAAACGATATTCAGAAGTTTCAAGGTTGCAGTTCTTACAATAGTACAGAAAATTTGATATCGATACCAGGAAACCAAAATTTGACTTGCATCCATTCATTTTTCTTTCAGCCTACGGTTTCGCTTTAACTGGAAACAACTATTGCTTTTTAGTCTTTCGTGCCAACGTCCAAAGAGTCTGAGATCCAGGACCATGGATTAGTTTTAAAGCTTTCATTACACCCGAGCAACGCCGGGCTGTACTGCTAGTATACATTTATTTACCTTCGGCAGCCATTACAGTAATAAGGACAAGAAATGACTATTCTCAGGGCAGTTAATACCCGGAAACACTAAAGAGCCAATGGAAGCTAACTTGGCATTTAAGAGTCTCAGAATGCTAATACACCAGCAACAAGGATTTATTTAATCTTTCTTTGTAGTGTGTTTTGCAAGTGGACACCTTTAAGAAATGAACAGTCATATTATTGACGATTCATCGTTCGACAAAACCACTCCTTAACATGGTTGACCATTTGTTGCACCGAAGTGTAATATCCTGTCGTTAAAAACCTTTGCGACTCGAAATTTAAACGGAAAATACAGGCTTCAGAAACTTGCGCGCGAATTTTTCCTGGAGTTCTTTTTTATTAACCAAACAGGTTGGATTTTTAAAAGTCTTTGATTTCGTCTTCGTTTTCATCAGACTTTATTCCATTTATCTTCAATATATGATCGAGGTGAAATGTTTTCTATATCGAGACATTTTGTTTGATGAAATTGATGTCGACGGTTGATATATTTAAAATCTTTAAGATCCTGGAATGGGGTACACTATTGAATGCCTTACGAAAATCTATCGAGGTAATATTGAGATTTTACTTTGTATTGAAGTAGTTTTTCAAGATCATCCTGTTAATAAATAAAAAGGCCACATTTACACGCTTTTTGTTCAAGAGGTAGTATGTCCACTTTTTTTCCCCTAAAGAAGAAATATGTCTCTTTTTGTCAGAATAGAAGTTAACAGTTTGCAAGTAGTGGGAAGATATCTAATCGGTTTGTAGTTTCTTTGGATATTTTTGTCACCATTGTTGGGTAAAATGAACGTCATTCCTTTGGTTATGCATGCCGAAATTTTAGTTGTTCTTTGGCTAGATTTTTTTTTTTTTTTTTTGCTGTATTTAGATAAGAGCCAAACGTGAGGAACGTTTTCTCTTTCTTGAGATTTTTTATGCTTTTTTGTTTTTTCAGTGTACATTGAACATCCACTTCTGTGATTCCAGCCCATGTTTGTTCTGGCTTATTTTTTATCCGTTCTACCTCTTGCATAATCCACTCAGCTTTCTTATGTTCTTTGGGACAAGTTCGGGAATTCACAAGGTCATCATTGGGATTATCTCGGTTCTGGATACTTACAGATTCATTATTTGTATAGGAGTTTGTTCCTATGGCAGATTTTTCAAACTCAGGTAGGTCCCATTCTGAGGAACAAGCTCCCTGTTTATTCACTGGAACAGCCACACTAAACATTTTGGTTTCATTTTCAGCTCCCGTATTGTTTCTTCGAGTGACACACTGGTCCAAAATCTTACCTAAAGTTGACTTTCACATTGAGTAACAGTCTTTTATAGACAGAGTTCTGAAGCCTGCAGAGGATCGTTCGCGACCCCACAACGTAGCAAACATTCACTTCTCGGTACGATTAATACCTTGAGTTGCCGGGTGTTGTTCGAAGTATTCTTTCTCCTAGATGGGTTGCCAAAAGACAGAGCCGCGATTGGAATTCAAAAAGAAAGAGATTGAAAAAGAAAACATTGGAAAAAGATTCTAGAGTATTTATTTAAATAAAAAAAAGAGATAGCTGTTTTTATTACTTTACTTTTGTATTTTTCCTTCCTTTCTTTTTTTTTTATTTTTTACTGTTACTGCTTCTGATAATTAGATAAGTTGTTAATTAAGATGTTATCAAAGTTGTTAACATCTTTAGTTCTTTTAACGAAATTGTCAAAAATGATCTAATGGAAAAAGAACTATTTAACATTCAGTTAATAAAGTTTATCACAAAACATTTTTAAAAAAATAATAAATTTTACTATTTTTCAAGATAATAAACATCCCAGCAAATTGAAAAATTCAATAATATTTTACTTATTGATTGACTTAAGGAAAACAGTGATATTTATCGGAGTATTTTTTTCAATGCATGATTATTGATAACTTATTAGTTTGTATAAAATTTTATATATATATATATATATATATATATATATACAATTCATTCATTTGTTCGTCCATCTGTCTATACAGTTATTTATTAACTGAACTCGTCAAAAATACTTAGCATTACAACTGATATCGTAGTCTAAGAAAAATATTGTTTTTTCCAAGAAAAAAAATTCCAAATATCTACAACTAATATCGTAGGCTTTTAAGGAATAATACAGAAAAACTAGTTGATTAATCAATCAGCACCATTAAAAGAGAAACAGGTAAATTTAATATAGGTACCTCTACTAATTTTTGATAACTAACTTATAAACTGAATTTTTAAAAATAAAAAAAAGTTTTCTTGAAACTTTTATTTTAGTTTTAATAGTAAATTTAATCATTTAACTTTCTATTTCCAGTAAGCAAAATACTCTGATGTATTTCAAACAGGTATTATATGCATTGGAATGTAACATTTTGAGATTTCTTAAATTTTTTCAGCCATTTTTGAGCGATCGACACATTTGTAGACAAAAGGTAATTCTCGGTTTTAAAATTCTTGCAAAAATAAAACATACATCTGTGACCCATTAATTTTGGGAAATGAGCAAATTTAAAGTTAAATGAATCTTACTTACACAAGTGTTACTTATTTATAGCAAAAAATTTAGACTAAAACTATTTTTTAATCACGGAGTGTTGATCCTTCTGATCTTTCCCGTATGATTTAACATGTGACGACAGCAAGATGCGAGATAAGCTAAGTGACTTTGGTGATCACACCTAACATAATTCTCCAATTTTTTCCTGTAAGGGAAAGAAACCGGGAAACACATAACTTTATAACGTACACGCATAAATTACCATACGAAAAAATTCAAATACACAAAAAAATAATTAAAAAGTATTTTAAAAATACAATGGTTCGATGATTTGTATCAAACTTTTGAAGTTTCGGTTAGTAAATATAGTTTTCACTTCATAACTTAATAACCTAACGCCTACACGTCTTTGAAATATTTTTAAAATATTGTGAAACTTTATAAATTATTATAATTTTAAAAAAACTGAAAACAATTCTTCTAAAATTTCATTATTAATCTATTTTTTCTTCAGACTATAATGTGCTTAATTTATATTATTTATTAAAGTAATTAAAAGCTTATCTAGTTAAATGTCGTAGTTTTATTGCAGTTTTATTTTACTACTGGAAGCAGATTTTTAGAAAAATGGCCAAATAGTTGAAAAAAAGTTATTTACATTCCCCAATAAGTCCCGCGTTTCACTAATAAAACCAATTGTACCTATTTAAAATTTAATTTCTTGAAATTTCATGAATTTACGGAGAAGGTTTGGTAACATAAAAAAATTTACAAAGTTTTTTTTTAAATTATAATTTCAAAAATAATTTCATTCATTTGTGAATAAGTCCTACAAGTTTCATTAAAATCTGGTAATTATTTAAGTTTTGCAATAATTTCCAAATTAATAGAAATTTATTTTTCAACGGAAAAAAACTGAGTTACGTAATATTACATTTTCCATTGTAAACTCTTGTGAGGATTTGACTCTACGCTAACGAAAATGAAAACAAGATTTTTTATCACAATTTTGAACGTGTAGCCAAAAAAATTTTCAAAACATTTGAAAAAATAATTTAAAATACTTTGATCTTTCCTTTTAATAACATAAATATTTTAATGGAAAAATTCGTTTTTTCAAGTTTGGACCTTTTTTTCTTCATACTATCCTGTTTTTCAGTGATTTAGTGGAGGTACCTGAAAATACTACGAAGAAAAATCCATATTTCTGTTAAAATAACAAAATTTCATCTTTAAGTTTTTAAATAATACGAAAAACAAAAAACGTTAAATTTTCTGAAGCTTCGAAAAACACTTCATTCTCGTTGTAATTCCAGTCGCGTATTATTATTATTATTATTATTATTATTATTATTATTTTGATTCTAGGTACTGATCTGGCGACTCGACTGCAGCCACTTTCCCATCGTCGAAAAGTGGCCTCCCTCTGTCTCTTCTATAAATACTTCCATGGCTTCTGCTCGGATGAGCTTAAGTCACTGATGCCTCCTCAACAGGTGTTTACTCGTGCAACCAGACTGGCAACTGGATCCCATCCATTCACAGTCAGGTTAGCCAAATGCAGACGACAATTCTGCTCCTTCAGCGTCCTCTCTCGCACTTCCCGCCTGTGGAACTCACTCCCGTATTCTTGCTTTCCTGACGGCTACAACCTCCAGAAATTTAAATGCAAAGTTAATACTCATCTACTAACCACTGGACTCTAGCTCTCTCTCCTCCCCCGTATAACCTTCCCTTTCTCTCTACCTATGTATCTGTCATTGCACCTGCTTTCTCAGCTTTCTATTGTTCCTTTCTAACTAGTTTGTACTCCTCACTCTTTTCTAATTAATCTTTTTACATTTATGTAACCCCCTGCACATCAGTGGCGTTTCTGCCTTGCTCGGGGTGAAATGATTAAAAAAAAAAGAAAAAAATTTGTTGATTGACACAATAATTTTCAGACTTTCGCTTGAAGCCTAAGGTAAATAATAATTTTACATAGGAAGTTATTGAAAATGGTTTCTTTTTTGTTTGTTGTTGCTGTATTTTAAAGCAGTTATCATTAGCACCAACTTTTGTATTTCAGATAAAAATGAATTTCATAAAATATTCTGGAAATTCTGACACAAACATCTGTGTATCAGTATGCTTTTCACTCATTCCTAATGTTCCTACAACTACTGGAATAATGGTTGTGTTTAAATGCCACATTATGTAATTTTTATTTCCAGATCCTTGTTCTTGATGAGTTTATCAAATTCTTTCGCTAAAATGTTTTTTATTAGACAGAATGATCGTGTACATCAGATAGTATTTATGTCTTTGAAGTCTTTCATAACAATATTTGCTCTATTGGCTTGTTTACTGCGGTCTGTGTACATGGTGAAGTTCAGAACAAAACAACACCGTCATGTTTGAGAATTGTTGATGGTTTTTCGTCATACAATTTCCTTATTTTAAGTAGGTTATAACTTTGATATATCTTCTAGTAAATGTATTGTCCTGCCATATTATGCCTATTTTTAAATTCCATTGGTTCAATAATCTCTTCAGCGTGTACAAACAAACGACACTTTGAATCAATTCCTTAAAATAGATGCCTTTCATCTAAGTTGCTCGAACAAATCACTGTTTTTGGTTGCAACCTGCAAAGTTCGAATTCTAGTCGGGTTTATTACATTCACTTATGCGCAAATAGCCTTGGAAAAAGTATGAATCCATCACATCTCCCCCAGCTATGGGTTAAATAGTAGGATTTTGATCTGAAGAAAAGATTGTTAATACAAAAAAAAGTTATTTTTACTGTCCAAAAAGTATAATTCTGTTTTAAAGAAGGGAAGATGGAAATGTTTAACGCCTCCTGACAATACCTCATAATGGACTATTACATTTTGATTGCGTGGAAAGACATATCAAAGATACTACTTGTTTTCAGTAAGAAAGATAGAAAGAAAGAAATGTTAAATCTCTGTTTCAATGAAATAGAAAAGGTTTTCAGTTTCAAATCATGTTTGTTATTGCAATATTTCGTTAAAGTTCTTAAACTCAAATATTTATCGATACAATAGGGAAATTTCTACGGGTATTTTATTGTCGATTAACTCACCAGGATTTTATTTAATTATTAAATTAAAAATGTTAAAAAAAGTTAATAATTGAATAAAATAAGAAAACCGCTATATTTCCACTTGTATTTCTCGTTTTAATAAATGCAAATGCCATTTTTGCAGATTTTTGCATTTATAGATTTTTAAATCACTTTATGCGTCTAAAACTTGAATGAATTTGTTAGAGGTGGACAAAAAAGCTTGGCTGTCTTCATCTTTCGCTCATTGTTGAGAGTTGGAGTTTGCAATATTCTTATGACTATTTCAATTCATCACCAGAATTTCCTGTTTTTTGTTTGTTTGTTTTTTTTTTCTATTCGAAAGGTGCCATTTTGTTCTTTTATATTTAAGTTTCTATTTTAACAAGTTTCTGCTTTTCCCTTCCGTTTTATGCTTCATCTGATAAAGAGAATTCTGCCAACAGAACTTCCATCTTTTTCTTTTCCATAATGATGATTTATGTTTAATACTTGAGTAAGATATTTTTCTTAGCTTTTTGCATGGATGTTATGCCGACTGAAGCAAATTGTATTATTTCATGCAGGGTGATTAAATTCAAGTCAATATTTTTTTACTGTTCTTTTAATTGCATTGTCTGCTATTCTAATGTTATATGTTATCATGTCTTATTTTCTTAATTTTTCCTCATTCTTCCATTTTATCATGCTGTGTGTGTGTGTGTTTGTTTTTTTTTCTTGACTATTTTCCTAATGATATTTGGTTTCATTATTTCAACTTTCTTCGTATTTTTATCGTTTTTCTCATTTATTGACTGATTTTGTTGTTTCGTATTTTTTTCTTTCATATTTTATGTGTATTATTTATTAGTCTTCTGACGTCACTGTAATTCAATATCTCAGCTTGCATTCTTAAATCTCTTGCATTTTCAATTTTCGCCAATTGCCACATGCATTGTTTATCTTTAGTGTCATGATACTGCAGGACGTGAGCGATCATTTCTCTATTATCTGGGAAATGACATGACTTCTTAAGAAATACCGGGAAATTGTTTCTTGTTGCATTCCCCCACGTCTTTTTAATTCAAAATGGTTCTTCTCAAAGGCTGGTTGCCACTCAAGGCTAGAAAGCCCAGTATACCAAAATAGATGGATTCATGTCTTTGACAAGAACATTCTTCCAGGGCGAGTACCGGTTCGAATCCTGCCGGAGTGCGCATATTTTTATTCATTTATCTGACATTTTATCAAATATATTAATTCATTGTAGACATTTGTATACGAAACCGAGCAGATATGACAAATTTCGACAAGTCTATGAAATAAGGAATTTTGCTTAAATGGACTATTTATCCTTGACTGCACGGCTAAATTCTTCATAGCTCATTCGGTCGAGAGCACATCGGTTCTAACAAGCGTTCCTTTTTCCAAGGGCGAGTACCGGTTCAAATCCTGCCGCTATGCACATATTTTACTTTAATAAGATTTCTCGCATATTTGGTTCAATAGACAAAAATAAATAAATGGAGCGTCTACTCAAACACGAGTGTTCACTAAAAATAAGGTTTAAAGTTTGTTTCTTTTTGTTTATAAAAATAAGGTTTAAAGTTTGTTTCTTTTTGTTTATATATATATATATATATATAGTAATTATTATTTTTACATTAATAATGACATCCTGCAACTTTAGCTATCAAGTTGCAGTATGTCATTATAATAATAATAAAAATTATTACCATATATTTATGCTCTACTTTTGTATTGAGCACTTTTAAAATAAATATCTAACTATGGAATATACTTCCATTAGTAACTATTATATATATATATATATATATATATATATATATATATATATATAACGGTCATGTCACGTTCGATCACCGAAGTAAAGCAACGTTGAGCTTGGTCAGTACTTAGGAGGGGTGACCGCTTTGGAATACCAGGTACTGTAAGCGTTTATTGGCGGATGTGCGTTGTGGTGCGGTGGATGTCGACTTGGAAAGGGAAATCGATGAGCCGAGTCCAAATTCCAGTCGAACACTCTGCATTCACTTACGCACTGGTACCCTTGGGAAAGGTATTAATCCGTCCCATCCCTCCAGTTATGGATTAAATAACTGAGGTCTGCTGTTCATGCGATCTGTGGCGAACTTCTGCACTGATTGTTTGTTATCAGCAGTTTCAAAAAGTGTGGATGGTGCTACACAAGCCTTTCACCACTCAAAACAATTCTTTGTGTGGCAGTTTGAGTTAGACACTCATACGTCAAAATCGACGGGAGAGTCCATAATAATATATAATTTTTTCATATCATCAGGAAAATTGCTCGTAATGTTAATGCATAAAAGTTTAAAATGATTTAAATATTCAAATTGTTTATGGCATAATAGTTAAGTTACAACTGACATTTATTTTTAATTCATTAAAGTATTAATTATAACACAAAAACGTTTCTTATTTAATTGTTTATGAAACACTAGCAGTATAGCCCGGCGTTGCTCGGGTGTACTGAAAGCTTTAAAACTAATCCATGGTCCTGGAGCTCAGACTCTTTGGAAGTTGGCACGAAAGACTAAAAAGCAATAGTTGTTTCCAGTTAAAGCGAAACCGTAGACTGAAAGAGAATTGAATGGATGTAAGTCAAATTTTGATTTCCTGGTATCGATATCAAATAAGTTTTTTCCGTCGTAAATTGAATTTTGAAGGCTAAATAAGTCCTCTGAGTAAATGGTATCATGGCTGAGACGAAGAACTACAATTATACCTACTTAGAGCCAAACCCGAAGCAAAACCTAAAATAAAAGGGCTGAAAAAAAATACAGACATACAGGCAGATAAACAGACACACACAAACATCTTGCCTTATATATATATATATATATATTATCGATTTTCTGCACTATTGTAAGAACTGCAACCTTGAAACTTCTGAATATCGTTTCTTATATCTTTGTCTATGAGTGTATCAAATTTAATTAAAATCGTACCACTCCTTCTATAACCTGATTTTTTTTATCATCAATTTTCGATATTTCTCGGGGGTACCTCGACACAAAACCTAGCTAAGAACACTCGCAGACGCTTATAGTACAACTGTGTAAATTTTCAAGAAAATCGGTTCAGCCGTTTCGGAGTCTATAGGTAACGGACACACATACACACACACACACACATACACAGTTCCATTTCTAAATAAGTTTAGATATTTATTTATATTTATTATTCATGAGAAGAAGATGAAAGCATGTAAATCGCTTGCGCTCCTAACATTAGTAGTCGTAGTAGTATTCCTTCTTTTTGGGTGTGCTGTTTGACACTACACTTCTACTATGACACTGTCAGCTCTCTGCCTTCGCGTAGAGAGCGCTCTCTGCTTCCGAGCAGAGAGCACTAACCCAGTCGTGGTTACGCCGAAGGGTAGAATCACGACTGGGGAAAAATAGACAGATATTTTTGGCCTGGCTATATGGCCGGGATGACCCACAATAAAAAGACCTTGTGTCACATCTAGCCTTGTGTGGGAAGGTTGGTAAATACCGAGAATAAGATCTGAGAGGATTAGCCCCCCACCTTGTCTGTCAAGGCGCCCGTTATCCCAGGATTATAATAGGAGGAACACACGTTCTCTTTTCATCTTTTCGATCTAGAATGCAGTAAGTACAAGACTTTTCCCGATTTATTTTCTGGTCACTCTGCCACGTGGTGCATCTCCCGCGTTGACAGACTGAAACCCCATACACACTACCGCTATAAATATGTTTTTTTGTTTTTGTTTTTGTTTTTGTTTTTTTTTGTTTTTTGATTTTGTTTTTTTGTTTTTTTTTGTTTTTGTTTTTTTTGTTTTTGTTTTTTTTGTTTTTGTTTTTTTTGTTTTTGTTTTTTTTGTTTTTGTTTTTTGTTGTTTTTGTTTTTTTTGTTTTTGTTTTTTGTTGTTTTTGTGTTTTTTTGTTTTTGTTTTTGTTGTTTTTGTTTTTGTTTTTTGTTGTTTTTGTTTTTTTTTGTTTTTTTTTTGTTTTTTTTTTGTTTTTTTGTTTTTTTGTTTTTGTTTTTTTGTTTTTGTTTTTTGTTGTTTTTTGTTGTTTTTGTTGTTTTTGTTTACTTTTCTCGGTTATATGTATACACAGTAGTATTTTTTCTTTCTTTCGTGAATCATCTTATTCGTTAAAAAATAGACAAAATATATCTCATGGAACTTCAAGCTCGTTTCATACAAACCTGCAGAGACCCGTATAGACATGTGAAAAATGCACATTAACACATTATTTTCTAAATATTTTCCAGATAAAGTTGCATTTCCGGAATTTTTTTTATGTGTCTCGCAATATTTATTTAATCATTGCTAGCGTTTCTTCTTCCCCTCCTCCCACCACCACCATTACTACACTTACTATAATTATAGATGTGTTTAAAATGCAACATTCTTGTAATTTTTTTACAGTGGATAAAAGCGTTAGTAAGATCTACTGACTTGACCAAAAGAGTTGTAAAACATACGAGAGTTGAGTAGGGAAGATAACTAAGACATCCGGAAGAGTCATGGATCATAGATCGAGAAAAATGTATCCAGTGATCGAAATAATACGTCCAGTTCGAAATTCCAACCACCTAAATAAAGCCGGAGCGTACAACTGTCAAAACGTCGTGAATATGAATATGGTAGTAAAGATTAGGACATCAATCCGAACAATGTAAATAATGTTCATTATACTAATTCACCTTAAACTTGCCGCCCTTTCTTTAGGCCTGCTAATGACCTCGATGTTTCAACCACTGAGTAATAACTACAGGTCATCGTCATAATTCGGATGCTCTTTAGCGGCACCCTTTAGAAATAACAAGACAAGAAAAAGTCGCTCGGTTGTCTTTTATTCAGACAAGATACTTGAAAGTAAAAGGAAATACGGTGAACATCAATCTTGTCTCTCTTATATCCAGATTGGCAGATTTTGTCTTGCCAGGTTTCTTCCGTGACATCCACTCATCTATGAAGACAGGATAAAAGTTGTCTACCGCATTGTATGTACGGCAGTCAAAAAGAATGCTAGACAAGATCATCGAAAATGAGGACAAAACTTGAAGCAGCGGAAACTTTAAGACGCACAAGAGTAGCAGGTTTCTCATAGCGCCAGTGTCAATTGTTGCACTGATTCCTATGTGAACTGTTTTGTTGCCTAATCTTAGCTTTTCATGGGCTTCGGTTGCACCTAAGTGTATTCTGTGTCCCTTCTTCGATGTTCTCCAGCAATTGAATAAAAACGAACGTCGCCAGTAGCAGACACATATTGGGGATCATTATAAATAAGTAACTGTGTGAACCATGCATTCAGTTTTCTTAAAGTTTAGAAACAAAGAATAGAGTGTTGGATTACTATGTGATGTCAGTTCTTCAACACGGCAGTGAATGCTGGGCAATATCATCGAAAATGAGGAAAAAACCTGAAGCAGCGGAAATGTGGTTCTACAGAAGGATGCTACGGATATCGTAGACTGAGCATGGAAGCAACGATGAGGTGTTGGAAAGAATGGCAACAAAAAGGAAATTAATAGTGAGCATCAGGAAGAGACAACTGAAGTTCCTGGGACATGCAATAAGGAAGGAGAGCTTGGAGAACCTGATACTGACTGGCCAGATAGAAGGAAAAAGAGACAAAGGAAGGTAGCGGATAACATATTTGAAGGGCCTGATCAGGTGGATGACGGAACGGGGGTTGCGAGGTGTAACAGGAGCAAACATATTAAGAGTTACAAGGGATAGGGAGATGTGGAGAACCATGATCGCCTGCGTCCTGAAAGGACAAGGCACATAGAAGAAGAAGAACCAAACTGAAATTGACCGTGTCTTTTATTTCACTCCTGAGAATGGCTGGTTGGAAACGGTTTTCATCACCACCCAAAATACTGCAGTAAAACGTATTTCGGAACTACCGCCGTCAGGGCTTCTGCTCTTTATTCATTTTTGTTTATTTATTTATTTATTTATTTTATTTATTTTTTACCCAATCAAAAATCTGAGAATCTTTGCCTCATCCACAAACTCAATTTAGCGAATAAAAAACACCTGACTAAAATGGCACTGACAATGTAAATCACCAAACGAAGAGAGTTGCAACGTTCACATGCCTTCCCGTGGATAAAAATCATTTTTTTTAATAGGAAGCAAATGTGAAGGGTGTATTTTGCATTAGATATACAGTCACGTGACGAATTCAAAAACGATATCTTCCCTCAGGAACCTGTGCAGGGGCATACATAGCACTAAGGTAGGACATCATTTCGACAACTTACTTTTCCCCTACATTTCCTTACGTTTTTAATCGTATCACCACCAAGCAAGGCAATAAAAACATTAAGACGCAAGGAGGTTTATATACAGTGAAATAAACTTCATTGAAGAGAGCGTTGATTTTCGAAAGGCTGCATAGAGGTGACACAAGGCCGAAAGTTTGGGGTTGGGTACCCAGTGAGGATCGAATTCACTACTCAGTTGTAATTGGTTTTAGCGAGACAAGCTTGCTAACCATTACACCATGTTGAATTGCCCGACAACGAAGTAACAAAATTATCAAAAATCGTTTGTAATTCTTCTATGTGCCCTGTCTTTTCAGAACGTAGGCGATCATGGCTTTCCACGTCTTCCTATCCCTGGTTGCTCTTAACACGCTCTCTCCTCTTACACCATGCAACCCCCGTTCTGTCATTTACCTGCTCAGGCCCTTCAAATATTTTATCCGTTTCTTTCCACTGTCTCTCCTTCCCTCGATCTGGCCTGTTAATATCAGGTTCTCTAAGCCCTCCTTCCTCATTGCATGTCCCAGGAACTTCACTTGTCTCTTCCTGATGCTCACTATTAATTTTCTTTTCGTTGCCATTCTTTCCAACACCTCATCATGCTCGGTCCATGATATCCTGAGCATCCTTTTCTGCTGTTTCAAGTTTTTCCTTCATCTTCGATTATATTGTTCAGCATCCATTGCCGTATTGAAGAACTGACATAGCATTCTGGTATTCTCTTCTTTGTTTCTAGTGAAATTTTCCTGTGTCTTAATACTTTACCCAGCTTCTGGAATGCGTCCTTCGCGATGCCAATTCGCCTTCGGATCTCTGTGTCGCACTTTCCATCTCCTGTTAGAACACTTCCTAGGTATTTAAATTTTTTATACTTGCTTGATTCTAGTATTCCCCACCTGTATTTGGCATTTTGGGTTGCTCTTTTTGCTGATGACCATGCATTCGGTTTTCTTGCATTTTATTTCTAGTCCTTTTTTGTCACTCTCTTCAGCTACCTTCATTAAGAGGTCTTGTAGTTTTCTTTCTGTGTCTGCAATCAGCACTGTATCATCTGTATCATCTTTTTTCCTTTTATCTGGCCAGTCAGTATCAGGTTCTCCAAGCTCTCCTTCCTTATTGCATGTCTCAGGAACTTCAGTTGTCTCTTCCTGATGCTCACTATTAATTTCCTTTTTGTTGCCATTCTTTCCAACACCTCATCGTTGCTTGCATGCTCAGTCCATGATATCCGCAGCATCCTTCTGTAGAACCACATTTCCGCTGCTTCAAGTTTTGTTTTCATTTTCGATTATATTGTCCAGCATTCACTGCCGTGTTGAAGAACTGACATCGCATAGCAATCCAACACTCTTTTCTTTGTTTCTAGTGAAAGTTTCCTGTGTCTTAGTACTTTACTCAGCTTGTGGAATGCGTCCTTCGCCATGTCAATTCGCCTTCGGAGCACTTTCCATCTCCTGTTAGAACACTTCCTAGGTATTTAAATTTTTTGTACTTGCTTGATTCTAGTATCCCCCACCTGTATTTGGCATTTTGGGTTGCTCTTTTTGCTGATGACCATGCATTCGGTTTTCTTGCATTTTATTTCTAGTCCTTTTTTGTCACTCTCTTCAGCTACCTTCATTAAGAGATCATGCATTCGGTTGTAATTAGTAGGTACGAAAGTCAACGTTCCTATATTAACGCTTTGTCTTTCGTTGTCGAGCATTCACGTTCCAGTTTCCTTTTCCCGATGCATTGAAAATGTTTGCAACGTATTCCTTCAGTGAAATACTTTGTGATATATAAATATTTTAGAGGTAATAAAAGTACCCCGGAAATTTTTATGGAAATAATTTGATTCTTGTATTTGTCTCTGTCGTGCAGTGCTAAAAAGAAGATAACACTAATTTCTCGAAGACGCAAAATAAATAAACGGCAAATTCTGTGTGTCTGTACGTGTGTCTGAAACCACTTTAAATCAGCTGACACTTGCTCTACATAGACATATATCTTTTTGAAATGAGGAAGAACCCGACATTGAAAATCTGCGCTTCATCTGGTGCTTGAACATCCAGCATTGAGAACTGTGAGGAAACGCTTAAAAATTCAAATTTTAAAGTAACTGAAAAAAACTAGTGATTTTAAATATTGAGTTTTAACTAACACAAAAACTTTGTACATTTTTTTTAATCATTTCACCCCAAGCAAGGCAGTACCGCCACTGATGTTCAGGGGCTACATAAGAGAGTTAAAGTTTTAGACAGGAAAAGAGTGAAGACAAAGACTATCCAGCTACATGGGGTGAAAAAGAAAAGGCAAGAGAAGGATGTGAAGACAGTTACGAAGGTAGAGAGAAAGGAAAAGAATAAAATACACGGTGTGATGTGGGAAGGGCTGGAGTTAAGTGGATAAGAGGTGGGAACTGACTTTGCATTTAAATTCTTGCAGGTTATAGCCGTCAGGAAAGCAAGTGTATGGAATGGAGTTCCACAGGCAGGAAGCGCGTGAAAAGAAGCTGGTGAGTAGAATTGTCGCCTGCATTTGGTTGGTGTAACTGTAAAAGGGTGGGATCTTGATGTCAGTCTGGTTGCCCGAGTAAATTTTTATGGAGGGGGCACCAGTGACTTAAGTTCTTCGGAGCAGAAGCCATGAAAATATTTGTTGAAGAGACACGGGGTAGCAAACATTCCGCCGATGAGAAAGTGGCTGGAGTCGAGCTGCCAGGTCGGGACCAATCGCATTACAAATTCTCATGTGAATGTGTTTTTTTTTATGATTTGAAGAACAAAGTTTACAGCCTGAATTGAAATTCTGGTCCAAACTGGGCTGGAACTGGCTTACAACCCAAATTAGTGTTAAAGTGAAATTTTGAAGTTCCATAAAGTGAATTGAGGAATTCAAAGTTAGTTCTTCAAAAGTATGTGCATTGAGGAAATCGAGACTTTGTGCATTGGGGAAATCAATTTTATTACTCCAAACTTCCAAGGAATCAGAGTTAAATTGAGAGGTTTCGTGACGTGTGATTTTGAAGTTCCGCAGATGTGATTTGAAGAACTCAGCAATTGAAGTTCCACGGAGTTTGTGGTTTGATGAACTCAATTTTTGGCCTGAATTGGAATTTTGGCCCAAATCGGAATTTCAGCCAAATATAACTGTCGTATATAATCGGTCTTTTGGCCTTAATTTGAATTACCGACCGAAACACAGTTAAAGAGAAATTATGAAGTTCCATGGAGTGAATGGAGGAATTCAAAGTTATTTCTTCAAAATTATCATTACTGTTTTCTAAGCTGCACCTAAGGTAGCTTTAAAACTGAAGGTTTCATGGCACAAGGTTTCGAAGTTAAACAGTTTGTGATTTGAGGAAGTCAACTGAAGTTCCATAGAATTTGTGATTTGAAAAACAAAGTTTGCAGCCTGAATTGAAATTCTGGTCCAAACTGGTCTTTGGGCTGGAACTGGCTTACAACCTAAATGAGTGTTAAAGTGAAAATTTGAAATTCCATAAAGTGAATTGAGGAATTCAGTTATTTCTTCAAAACCATCATTACTGTTGTCTGAGCTGGTCCAGAGGTTTTTTTGTTTTCGTTTTTTTTTTTTTTTTTTTTTTAGTTTTAAGAGCTAACTTCAAAGTTTTTAGTCTGAACTGAAATTCTGGCCCAATCTGGTTTTTAGCTAGAACTGGCTTACAGCCCAAATCAGTGTCGAAGTGAAATTTTGAAGTTCCATGGAGTGAATGGAGGAATTCAAAGTTATTTCTTCAAAATTATCATTACTGTTTTCTAAGCTGCACCTGAGATTGCTTTAGTGTTGGGCCGAAGGCTTAATTAACCCTTAATAGGAGTTATCTTGAAAGTCTGCGGTTTTTAGGCTAGTTTGAGTTTAAGTTTTGTTTAACGGTATATCAACCTCTGTGGGTTACTTAATGCCAAAACTGTGGGGTTTAAGCTATTTTTTTAATATTCAGTTATAGTGAGAAGGTTGATTTAGTCAGATTTTGATGAAAATATTTTTTATTATTTTAGTAAAAAGATGTCTTCTAGTTTTGTATTCAAAAATGTATTGCTGGTCATAATTTTTTCCTTCAAAAATGTATTTTTGGTAATATTTTTCCTTCAAAAACGTATAGTTTTCTATAAAAGCCTATTTTTATACTTTTACAGTGTTGTGACCCAAGTTTGGGGATAAACTATTTGCCCCTAGCAGGTGCTACCACCCCGGGTCAGGATGAACCTGGGAACAACAGCAATTAAGAGCTCGTTCCATCTTTTCACAACATCCCAATCAGAGGTCTTGCTGCCGAATGCAGTTTACTGTCATACCCAGGACCGTTTAGACTAGTCTCTAAATAAAATAAAGATGGTTTCAAAACAAAAGGAAACAATTTCAGACTGTTTTCTTTGATAACGTCAACTTATTTTTATTTTTTTTATTAATATTGCTACATTTTTATATAAATCAATGACCGAATATTTATGACAGCATTTTATGAAGCTGTCAAGATGGACAAAGACAGAAAATCATTCTGTTGCCATCTTTTGCTGTAAAGTGGTATTAAGCAGTTGCCAGGGTCTCCACGATTCTAATGACTCATGCAGAGTACATATTAGCAGAGTGGCATAGTAGATAATTATCAAACATCTCGCTCGAAAGGTATGGAATTAAAATGTATTCTACTCTTAGTCATCTACACCCTGGCACCTGATACCTGCAAATATATTCAGTATGTGGTTCTACAGAAGGATGCTACGGATATCGTGGACTGAGCATACAAGCAACGACGAGGTGTTAGAAAGAATGGCAACAAAAAGGAAATTGATGCTGAACATCAGGAAGAGACAACTGAAGTTCCTGGGACATGAAATGAGGAAGGAGAGCCTGGAGAACCTGATACTGACTGGACAGATAAAAGGAAGGAGAGACAGAGGAAGGCAGCGGATAACATATTTGCAGGGACTGATCAGGTGGATGACGGAACGGGGGTTGCCAGGAGCAACATGAGCAAACATACTAAAAGCCACAAGGGATAGGGAGACGTGGAGAGCCATGATCGCCTACGTCCTGAAGGGACAGGGCACATAGAAGAAGAAGATCTGATACCCTTTTCAAAGTAGTAAAAATTGTTTACTTGATTTTAACATTTCGAATTTGGAATACCCAGATCTGCGTGCACCACACGCTGTGACCCGACGCACCGTACCATGCTTCTAATGATTCATTAATATACAACAGTAAAATATAACAAGGTCTTTAAGGCGTTTTTATAGATCAAAGGAAAAGAAATTTCTTTTAACAATTATGACTCTTCCAAAGAATTTAATACTCTCCTAGTAAATCTCTACATAATTGGCAACGTTAACCTCATCATTTATATTATTTAAGAACACACTGAAGACGTCTCTTGGTTTTGTCTGAAGTACAGTTCGCTTGAGCAATAAGTCTTTCTTTACTTTCTAATTGTACAATTTTAACATATAAAAAGATTATTTATATAATTCGGACTTTGTTGCCATATTCACGACGTTTTGAGTGTTGTACGCTTCTGCCTTCTTCAGGTGTTTAAAATCTCAAACCAAACCCTTTATTTCGATCACTAGGGTATATTATTCTCGTTCCATGTGCCATGCGACTTCTGGATATAATGTAGTTATCTTCTTTTAGAGTTCGGTTTGAAATTCTGAACACCTGAAGAAGTTCGGAGCGTACAACGGGCGAAACGTCGAGAATGTGGCAATAAAGATGAGGACAACAGCCCAAACAATATAAATGATGTCAATACTACCTCATCTCAGAAGTATAGATAAATATAAAAGGATGTTTTCCGATGAATTTCTTTTTTTAATTTATATAATTTTTCTTGCATTTGTTTCGCACCACGACATTAATTTGTTTTAAAATTAGATCCTTTACATTTTGTCTTTAATTTTATTTATATATATATATGCATATTTTGAATTAAATAATTCTAATTATCAATTAGATGAGAAATATTTATTTTATCTCATTTTATGTTATTTTTTAAAACCTTCAAGACAATCCTGAGGACATTTCTATATAGAAAAATTAGGTTTGAAATATGGAAAAATGTTCAAATTTTTCCTTAAATGTATTTTATTTGCCATGAACTTCTTCCGTCAATTATTGTTTTAATTCAAATTGTTGGATGTTACATGGTCTATATGAAGTCAACATTTAAGTTGGGGGTCATTCGATGTCAACATAAATCAAAAAACAAAAAAGAATTCGCTTCTGGAATGAAATTTGACTCCGACACAGATGATTGGCTGTAGAAGTATCTAATGCATATCTTTTGGATGATGTCCTTTTTTAAGTTGGTGAATACTGCCATAATCCTTGCCTTCAGTTAATTTTTGGTCTTACAAGGAGTTTTGTTGGTCTCTCACTCAATTGCACCCCATAAATAGTAATCAAGGTGGTCGCAGACTATGGAGTTAAGTGGCCAAATGTAAGAGGTAATTTGGCCGTATAAATTGTCTGATAGCCCTGACTGGGTACTCTTGCTTGTGTGGCATGGTGCCGAGTCCTGTTGCCAGAAATAAGGTCTTCCAGCAGCTAACGTCTTGACCCAGGGCAGCACTACCTCCTCAAGGCACTTGATGTAAACCTCTGTGATGAGTTTGAGGCCCAGTGGAAAGATGAATAGAGGCATAACATTGCCATCACCTGTGATCAATCCCAAAACCTTCGTAAACGCCATTAGACTCACCCAAATCTTTCTGAATCCTCTGCATCGACCTCAGATTGACAACCAAACTCTCTGAAATGTTCGTATTAGAGCTTCAGGTTTTATTGTCCAGCTTTCCAAATCTCTGACAGGATTAATTGTATCATGGTACCCAACTGACCCTACTATACTGTGCAGTCAGAAAAATCAAAAACAAACAACGCGCATGCGCGAAATTAAAAATATAAAATGCCGACAATTTACCCATCACGCCCTGTACATACCAGTATACATCTAAATAATAGAAAATAAAAATACTCCTTTTATCACAATATATTCTATCAATATTTTTAATAACGATTTTTTTTAATAACATTTGATTAGTTTTTACTATAAAATGAACTTTACACAATTTTTAAGCTTTTCATTTAAATATTGTGAAAATAAATTGTAAACGCAAATTCTACTTTAGCAGCTTCTTTTCTCGCACTTCCCGCTTGTGGAATTCTCTTCCGCATACTTGCTTTCCTGACAATTACAATCTCCAAGAATTTAAATGTAAAGTCAATAGACATCTCTTGTCGTTCTAACTTACATCCTCTCTCTCATGCTTTTCTACATCCACCCCACTCTCATCAGTACTCTCTTCCTTCTCCCTGATACCCACTGCAACCTCTCACTCCTTATAACATTCCTTCTCGTCCACCCCCTCTCATCAGTAATCTCTTTCCTCTCCTACTCTCTTCATGACACCCCCTGCAACCTCTCACTCCTCAACATTCCTCCTATGCAACTCCCTGCAAAACAGTGGCTGTAAAATGCTTTGCTTGGGTCGACACGATTATAAAAAAAAAATAATAAAATGTAAATAATGTGTTATATTTAGAACCTTCTTTAGAGGCTTGAAAATTGGTAGAATCTGAGTAGAAAAGGTGTTATGAATATCATATGGTTAAACTTTATACTTGCAAAATTAAAAATCAGTGATTTCATTCTTCTTCTACGTGCCGTCTCATTTCAGGGCGTTGGTGATCACGCCTCTCCACAATTTTCTGTTCTTTGTAAATCTTAATAAGTTTTCTCTTTTTGTCATTTCTCCTAGCCATCTGTTTACTCAATTTCGCTAGGTAGGTTATGCGATACTTTTCTCTATCTCTCTTGCCATGAATATGTCCTGCAACTTTAACATTTTCCAAGCCCTTTTTCTTCATTATTTGCCCTGGAAATTTCAACTATTGCTTTCTGGTGTTAATTATAAGTGTCCTTTTTGTTTCCAATTTCTCTAAAATGCTTGTATAACCCCAAATACACCATCTCATAACAGTATTTACACCCATGTATACACATATATTTAAATACATCATCACAGATTCAAGCATGAACCTGAATTCATATCGATATAAATCATTTGAATATATTTTCAGATACTGATTTGCATACCTAGATATGGGAGAATGAGATATTCATCTTCTTTTATGTGCCATGTCCCTTCAGAACGATGACGATAATTGCTCTCCACAATTTCCTGTCATTGGAGCTCTTAATAAATACCAACTTTTTGTTATTTCCCTAAATCTTGTTCCGATATCCATTTACTAAAGCTTACTCGGTAGGTTTTGTGCTGTTTTTCTTCCTCTCTCTTGTCATTAATCTGTCCTGTGAGTATAATATTTTCCAAGCCTTCTTTCCTCATTATGCGCCTTTGAAATTTCAACTATCTCTTCCTGATGTTAAGTGGTCCTTTTTGTTTTCTATTTTAGTTGCTGCTTACATGTTTGGACAATGATATTCTCAGCAACATTCTGTACATTTCTGTTGCCTTCAGTCTCCTCTTCATCTTTGAATAGATTTTCCATCATGCAATGTTATATAGGTGAACAGATATAGCATATCAGGTCAGTACTGTTTTCTTTTTTTTCCCTTACATTCCCACTCGAAATCAACCCTGTTAGACTCTCTGTCTTCAGGCAGAGAGGAACACAAACGAGTCCGTGCCGAAGGGCAGAGTCTCGTCTAGGGAAAAGTAGACAAGACCTAATCACGCTTATGCGGGTTCTACGAGAAATTTTTGCCCGGGCGTACGCACTCGGAATACCCTACGTATATATAAAATTAAAAAAAAAAAAAAAACCTATCTTAAGTTACATCCCGCCTTTTGTGGGGAGATCTCGGGTAAACCTTGTTTCTAACAAAATTTTCCTGTTTCTTTATACTCTGCTGAACTTCTGGAATGTGTCCTTGGCTCTCCCTGGCTTCGAATTTCCGTCCTTTGTTAAAACATTTCCATATATTTACATTTTTTTTACTTCTGAAACAAAGAGTACTGGATTGCTATGTGCTGTCAGTTCTTCAATATGGCTGTGAATGTTGGACAATAATGATATTGTCCAACATTCACAGCCATATTGAAGAACTGACAGCTGACGAAGATGAAGGAAAAAACTTGTTGCAACTGAAATGTGGTTCTACAGGATACTGCGGATATCATGGATCGACTATGTGAGTAATGACGAGGTTTTGGAAAGGATGGAAACGAAAAGGAAATTAATAGTGAGCATCAGGAAGAGACAACTAAAGTTCCTGGGACATACAATGAGGAATGAGGGCTTGGAGAACCTGATACTAACAGGTCAGATAGAGGGAAGAAGAGACAGAGGAAAACAGCATGTAACGTAGTTGACTGGCCTGAACGGGTGGATGGGAGAACGGGGGTTGTGTGGTGTAACAGGAGACGGCGTACTCAGAGCCACCAGGGATAGGGAAACGTGGAAGACCATGATCGCCTACGTGCTGAAAAGACAAGGTACATAAAAGAAGAAAACAGACTCCATTTCTGTTGCCTCAAGTCTTTTTTGTATCTATGAGGAGATTGCCCAGCATTCGCTGCCTACATGGAGGATTGGATTAAAATTACTGAAAATAATGGCCAGTGAAAATGTTGTTATTTGTGGTTACGCTTGTGGTTATCTTTTGTGCAGATTTTGCAAAGAATCAGCTTCGTGGCATAATGGGGAAACAATGACTGAACTGGAATAGAAAATGCCATCCTAAACAAGCCAATTATAAATCAATTCCCTACAAAGAAATCTCGCAAACGTGCTGTTTGATAATTTATTCTGTACTGTCTCCATCTGTAGAGTGTACCAATTAACTATCGTTTATATTTTGAAATATTTACGCTTTGCAAGGCATCTGATATATTGTTCAAGAATTTGCGCTGAGTAATCCTCGCTTTAAAAATGTTTTATGTTTAAACATCGATTTTGTAGAAAGTATCAGAAACTTTATAGGTCTCATTTTATAAACCATTTACGGTTTTACTCCCGTGGTTGGTAGGGACTCTAGTGCATTGCTTTGCTCAGGTCTAATAATGCTATTAAGACGCCTCCTCTCGGCTTTTGTCTTCATGTGCCGTGTCTCCTCAAGACGTAGGCGATCATGGATCTCTACATTTTTACTGTCCTTTGTAGCTCTTCATAAATTTTTTCACTGCTTGTTTCTAACTCGTTCTGCCATCCAAGTCAAGCTTACTAAGTATGATATGCGTTGTTTTCCTCTGTCTCTCTTGCCTTGAATATGTCCTGTGAGTATCAGATTTTCCAAGCCCTCTTTCCTCATTGTCTTATAAATTTCAGCTACCTGTTCCTGATATGAAGTATCAGTCCGTCAATTAAGTGCCATACGTGATACACGGTTAGGCGATCATTTCTCAAAAAATTTTCCCGCAATAGGTTGCCGTTGCTTTCTACGGTAGACTAGTTGCCAACCAAGGCTACAGAACCCAATCTGTCCTGCTATTTGACCCATAGCTGTAGAGAAGAGATGGATTAATACCTTTCCCAAAAGTTTTTGCGCGTAAGGGAATGTAACGAATTCAACTGAAATTCGAACTCGGTTCTCCGATTTCTCGTCCCAAGCCGGTATCCACTGCACCACAACGTACATCCGATATTAAGTATAAGTTTCCTTTTTTACCATTTTCTCTAAAACGTTGGTGTTGCTTACACATTCAGTCCAGGTATTTCCAGAATTATTCTTTAGAACAACATTTCTGTTGCTTCCAGTTTCTTCTTCATCTGTGAAGAGATTATCCATCGTTTGCTATCGTATAGGACTGATATTACAAAAAAGTTTAGTACTTACTAATGAAAATTTCTGTTTCTTAATCTATAGCTTTTGTAAAGCTTTTTTCACTATCTCAGCGGATATTCGGATTTCGATGTCGCATGTCAAAGCAAATGTAAGGATTTTGCTTTGCCATATCAAATATATAAAAACATAGTGGTGATTAAAATCTTACATTTGCCTTGATAAAGTCCATCAGAGGACAAAACACGTTAGTAAAGAATTATTTTCCTTTTGTCTTTATTCATATAGTCTTTTTACATATATGTATTTTTATTCATATTTGAACTTTTTCCCTAAAAATAAAGTACTACTGAATCATGGGGATGAATTAAAGGTTTCATGTAAACAGCGAAAACAATTTTCTTTAAAATTTAATTCATTACAATGTTTAATTTGTAACTTATGCTCCAATATAACTTAAAACTTAAAAATTATTTTATTAAAATAAATGACAATACACAATACATATTTGGTTTTCTTAACTGCAATATACCATAATTATTTAATTCTAATTCCAACCTAAATATTCCAGACCCTTTACTCATGAGGTAGTACAAGATCTAATTTATAAAAAATAAAATAAATAAAATCCAGCCTGCCCTTAAAAATTATTGTCTCCTCATTTAAATAATGTATGGTCCTTCTATGTATCTTACCCAGACAAAATTTAAAAGTGACATTCCTTGGCACCAAGCCACTTTGCATTTTTTCGCGACCGAAACCTTCAACTTCATAGTTACCTAATTCTCATTTTTGATTGAACAATATTGACACACCTACAAGTATGTTCGCTAACTACTACTCCTTCATTTTCTAAATACCCATCAATCCATTTTATATTTTCTAAATAAATCATTTTCACAATTTATTTTAAAATATCACCTGAAGAAGAATAGTATTGTTCTGAAACATGAAAAATTTTGTGTAGTGATATAAAGCCATTTTATAAACCATTGTACTAACAAAATTACCATATATATATATATCTCCAGATGTAGATAACCAATAGGCTTGAAATCCAGAGTTTGCTTGCATTTGATTTTTTTAAAAAGTGCTCAATACAACATAGATTGTAGAGCGTACCAGGTCTTAACAAAAATTATCGGGACTAGTGCTATAAAAGAAAACTACGATACATATCAATTCAGCATTTGATCCTCTGTGAAGTAGTGCCCTTATGAAGCTACACACTTTTTCGAAGCGTTGTTTTTATTGATTGAATCCTTTTGTAGAATAGCAAGTAACTGTCAAATCAAATTTTGTTGTATTTCCTCAACGTCTTAAAACCTTGTTCATTTCCAGTGGGATCTGATTTTTAAAGAGGAAATAAGTAGCAAAGGAGGGTATCTAAGAATTATGGTGACTGTTAGGAACACTTCTCAGTTAATTCACTATTACACACGTTAAACGTTGAACACAGACTAACCACAAACGTACACGAATGACAAATATAACCTAATCTATATGGTAACACAACACCATCTATCGTAAACTTTCTTTAAACTTTAAGTCCCAAGTAGGCATCTACGCAGATGATACTACAATATACTCCCGCACCAGTAAGAAACCTGTCGTGACGGACAGACATAATCTCGCTGCTGACCTTGAACGGGATCTACACTCTGTGGTGAACTGGGGCAAGAAGTGGCTTGTCAACTTCAATTCGTCTAAGACCAAGCTGTTGTCTGTCAACCATTACAGGCAACCTCTCCTGCCTCCTATAAACATGGACCAAGCGATTCTCCTTGAGAGCAATACACTACGCTTCATCGGCCTTACCCTGTCCTCAGACCTCAAATGGAACCACTATATTGAATTCATAGCAAAATATACTGCTAAGAAGGTTGGGTCACTGTCAATCCAGGATGTTTTTTCCGCCTGAATCCATCCTGCATATATACAAGTCAACCATCCGTCTGTGCACGGAATACTGCTGCCATTTATGGTCAGGCGCCCCTTCCGTTCTCCTCAGTGTTCTTGACAGGCTCCAAAGGAGAGTTCGTAATGTGATAGGTACTGATCTGGGGGCTCGACTGCAGCCACTTCTCCACCGTCGAAATGTGGCCTCCCTTTGTCTGTTCTATAAATACTTTCATGGCTTCTGCTCGGACGAACTTAAGTCACTGGTACCTCCTCAACAGGTGTTTACTCGTGCAACCAGACTGGCAACTGGGTCCCACCCATTCACAGTCAGGTTAGCCAAATGCAGACGACAATTCTACTCCTGCAGCTACTTCTCTCGCACTTCCCGCCTGTGGAACTCGCTCCCATATTCTTGCTTTCCTGACGGCTACAACCTCCAGAAATTTAAATGCAAAGTCAATACTCATCTACTAACCACTGGACTCTAGCTCTCTCCCCACCCCCGTATAACCTTCCCTTTCTCTCCACCTATGTATCTGTCATCGCACCTGCTTTCTCAGCTTTCTATTGCTCCTTTCTAACTAGTTTGTGCTCCTCACTCTTTTCTAATTAATCTTTTTACAGTTATATAGCCTCCCCCCCCGCTCATCAGTGACATTTCTGCCTTGCTCGAGGTGAAATGATTAAAAAAATAAATAAATAAAATAAAAAAGAAGGATTTGCGAACATACGTTTATATGGGTTTTTGTTCTTGTTTTAGTATAAGAAACCCGCCCGCAATGTTTGTAAAAATATTTTTGATACACCTGTAACTGAACGTATGGTCATCAGCAAAAAGAGGAGCATATGCCAACTGCAAGTTGGAGTATCTAAAATAAAACAAATTAAAAAATTCAAATACCTGGGAAGTGTTTTGACAGAGAATGGAAAGTGCGACATGGAGATCCAAAGACGCATTGGCATGACCAAAGACGCATTTCAGAAGCTAACCAGAGTACTGAATGACAGGAAAAACTCATTAGAAACAAAGAAGAGTGCTGGATTGCTTATGTGATATCTGTCCTTCTGTATGGCAGTAAATGTTGGACGATCTCATCAAAGATGAAGGAGAGGCTTGAAGTAGCAGAAATGTGGTTTTACAGAAGGATGCTGAGGATACCATGGACAGAGCACATGTGCAATGATGAGGAGTTGGAAAGGATGCAAACGAGAAGTCTGATAATAAATATCAGGAAGAGACAAATGAGGTTCCTGAGACACGTAATGAGGAAAGGAAGGAAGGAAGGAAGGAAGGCCTGGAGAACTTGATACTCACAGGTCGGATAAATGGAAAAGAGACAGGGGAAAACAGCGCGAGACATACTTGTTAGGTCTGAGCAAATGGTTGACGGAGCCAAAATAATACAGGAAAAATCTTAGGATACGATTAGTCTGTTCCACCCCATAACCTACATTCACTTGACCTTGCACTAACTAATATATGACCTTTATTGATTAAAACAAAATGCTTTGTTAGGAAAAACTTTAATGAAAATCACATTCAAGAGTTTGTCATAAACCTTTTCATTTTGTTACGTGTTTAGTGTAACAAAAGAAAAAAAATTGATTAACCAAAATTCAGAGTTAAGTCGCAGTCAGTCAGTTAAGTGTCATACGTGATACACGCTTGGGCGATCATGTCTCGAAAAAGACATGACTCACTGGGCAGAAGATTATCCCGCAGTAGGTTGCCATTGCTTTCTGCGGTAGACTGGTTGCCGACCAAGGTTATAGAACCCAATCTGTCCTGTTATTTAACCCATAACTGGAAGGAATAGGTGGATTAATACCTTTCCCAAGGGTATTTGCGCGTAAGTGAATGCAAGAAGTTCAACTAGAATTCGAACTCGGCTCCCCGATTTCTCGTTCCGAGTCGATATCCACTGTACCACAAAATTTACAAAAACATTAAATAAAAATATTCACAAATATACAGTTTGTTGCATTCAAATAGAAAACAGTTTACTACTGGCAGAGTGACGGGTAAGTGTTACGAAGGGGGAGAAAGGTGTCAAATATCTTTACCCAGTTAAGATAGCGAAGAAGTTTAAGTGCTATACTTTTATGAAACCCTCAAATGTGTATATAAAGAATAATTATTAGTTTGGTCAATGAAAAGGTCAAAAATTTCTATTTACCCTTTTAGTTCGATGAGGTTCTCTTTCAGGTTTTAGTTTTGTTGGCAACGTTTCTTAGAGATTCTTTCGACTGGATGCACAGATCCACGAATCGGGCCGGAGTTGATAATGTCAGCAAATCCTATTAACAACTAACTACTCTCTTCCCAAAACCTATTTTATAGGGGCTAACACATAATTTGCATATTTCTTAGAACATTTCGAATTCTCTCGATTTTACTCGAAATTTCTCGGACATTCTAGCATCTTCCAAACGTTCTATTTCTAATTTTTTTTATTTTTACGACAGCTTCATGAATTAAAACTTTTTTGTAATAACAAGTAGGGCTCAATAGAATCCCTTACTACAACTTTTTAAACATTATTATTATTATTATTATTATTATATAAATGCATCCTTGTAACAACATCAAGACTTGCGGATTTTTTCTCCGTAGGTGTCAAAGAGCTGAGTGATAAATGGCCACGAATTGCAAATAGTGGTGAATCTGTTATTGAATAAAAGGTAATTGTCCATTATTTTGGGGAGAATAAAGCTGATAAACAAAAACGGAAATTATTTATAACTCAAATAGTAGAAAACAATGCATGTCATGTTGCAGATTATTGTCGTAACCCTCACGCTAATATTCGCTCTACGTCTTGTGTCTTAGTCTACGTCTTGATTAAATTTAGCTTGACACAGTTGTGAGATGCCCAGTGAGGGTTAAACTCACTAGTAATGACCTGCGCATCTGAGCTACAAACTATTGTCCTATAACAGGCGCCATGTTCGACACTTGCGTCAGTCGATAACGTATTAGATTTACCCAGACAAAACGATCCTATTCTGAAGACATAAATGTTTTAATATTTGTTATGATGTATCGTTATTCTTGGTGGTAATTTTCTATGCAGGAGAACAAGGTTCTTTTAATTGATCTACCGTCGGATATATATTGACAATGTTATTGATATTTTTCGTAAAATATTACTCAAAGGACGCCATTACAAATGAAAAAAAAAACTTACTTATGGAAATTTTAACCCATATTCATGACCTAACTGACTTAGTGCCTTAGTTTAAAAGAAAGCTTTCAAGTTAACAGACAATTTCCATGAATGTGGATATCAATTCCCTTAAGGACATGTATTACAATCTTTCTAAAATAATTTATTTGTGAAGTTTTTCAAGATTTAATCTTTTTTTATTTGCTCATCAAAGCAAACACAAAAAGTAATAATACAAACGTTAGTAATCGCCATTGTAAATATCATTGGCAATTTTTTTAAATATGTTCAAACAATGAATTCCATTTTTCAAAGTAATGACCTTTCGGTTTTTAAAGCGAGATTTCGACCTTGCATTCGACACACCAGACTCTTTGTAGAACGACACTCAAAAAGTTCCTTAAATTTTTTAACTTTTCTTTCTTCTGTCGTCCGATGATGTTATCATTTCCCTATCAGTGACTCTGTTGCAGCATCTACCCTGTTACAATGACGTTGCCATTGTTGTTATTGTGTTTGTTGTTTTAGTATTATTACTGTTATTGTTTCTCTTTCTCTTTTGAGATTATTATTATTCAACCGAAGCACTTTAAAATTTGATCTCGAGGACTTGAACATATCAATAAATCCGAAAGAAAGAAAAAAAACTAAGATTCGATATTTTAATGCTATAAAAGATCCAGTGTTTTAATACCATAAAGTCACGCCTCAGCTCTTGTCTCCCATTTCCCCCATACTTCTGACATCCGTCCACTACCTTCGCCGCCACCCGGAAAGAACAAAAAGACTGCTTACTCTTTCTTTCCTCAACATTTTTTTCCTGTTCAAATGCGCATGAGCACAGATGACATTCCCTCTGGGATCCGATTATAGTCGAAAGAAATGTAAGTGACATCAAGGATGCAGTGAATGAGTGGGAGGGGCTGACGGCACGCATGCGCATTCTCTTGCGTTTTGACACATCGGAACTAAGTCTCAGCAAATATATTTATGAAGGGCAGCACAACCGACAGCTTCGTCTAACACTTTTATCTCTTCTCTTCTCTGCAGTTGTGATTCCTTCTCTGGTTTTAGACTGAAATCGTTGCAAAACGTTGTTTATAAAACGAAAGAAAAATTACATGGAAGTAATCAATGATGATAAACAACACAGTGTTATTACTTTGTTTTGTTTTAAGAAGAATAAATCTTATTCTTGCCTGTTTGGCCAACACCAGTGACATCAAGGATTTACGACAAAAGGTGATTGTATATTTGGCTTGCGGATGGGAGTTACCTTGAAACCTGCACAGAGACCGGAAGCTTAAAAGGCCAAACAGGCAGATTTCTCTGTTTTCGCGATTCTTATCATGACTTACACTATTTCAATGATTTATAACTCGGTAATTTCCGATCACATATGACTTAAATGAACTGTTATTCGCTACAGAAATTCATACTATGTCACTGATGATAATGTAAAAATCATAAGCGCAATTGTATGCGGTCTGTCACATTGTAGTATATGGCTTAGCGTGTTGTCTCTATTATAGAATGCCATCTGTAGTGAACAAAACAAGGTCTAGATTTGAAAATTCAAATGCTAAGCACTGACTCATTGATTTTGTTAAAAATAAACAAATTTACTCGAATTTACAAAACCTTACTAAACACACACGCAAAAGCGAATCCAAAACAAAATTCGTTCAATTTCACACCTCGATGCGAAATGTTTTTCGGTTAATAGAAAACTAGGAAACATATAAAAACAAAATTCAAATAATTTTCAATTATCAGAAACAAATTATTTTACGGACTCTTTTCGCGAGCCGATGCGAGGTTTGTTTGTCATCCAATGGAAAGGCCAGAATCACATCCGGGAGTGAATTCCCAAATGATCATTTCGAGCTTCACAAACGAAATAAAAGACGGGGCAAATTCGACTGTCGCCAGAGAGAAAGAAGACGGGCGTAATTAACACGTACCCTTGACAAACATCGAGCAATCGCTATTATTACCTCTCTCTTTCTTTCTCACCTCCTTCCTCTTCATCAGTCACCCGTCTACCTTTTCTTATACAGGATAATCGAACAGAACCCTTTTAGACTGAGCGAATACTTCAAAGACAATCCTACCCAACTATAATGCTCATGCATACATACACACATATGTTCCTGCCTACGTACACAAACTCATTCTTGCAAGGACTACTACGAAATCTTGATACCATTAACTTCTTAATACTGTTTCTCATTGAACATTTACTTCTACTAATTCATGTTATTCTTTTTATTAATTTTTTTAAAATCGTATCACCCCGAGCAAGGCGGTAACGCCACTGATGTACAGGGGGCTACGTAACAGTGAAAAGATTGGAAAAAAAAAAAAACGGAAACCACATCCTAAACAGGGAACAAGGGATGAGCCTCTTAACCTGTTCAATCGACGTGGGTGGAGTTAAACATACAAATGGTATACTTTTATTTTTCCACAAAATCCACCTTCTGATAACCTTCTGATAATTCTGGATAAAACCTGTTGTAAGAAGTTTAGTTATGTTTCACACAAGGCCAATTAAAAAGAAGCATTAACCATCTCTCTACTTTTGCAGGTCTACCACGTTGTTTCTTTAGTAGTATACAATCTTTCACAATGTTTCTATCGAAGTACGCGATTTACTAATTCAGTCAAGTGCTATACGTGATACACACTTGGGCGATCATGTCTCGAAAGAGACATAACTGACTGGGCAGAAGATTATCCCGCAGTAGGTTGCCATTGCTTTCTGTGGTAGACTGGTTGCCAGCCAAGGCTATAAAACCCAATCTGTCCTGTTATTTAACCCATAACTGGAAGGAATAGACGGATTAATACCTTTCCCAAGGGTATTTGTGCGTAAGTGAATGCAATGAATTCAATTGGAATTTGAACTCGGCTCCCCGATTTCTCGTTCCGAGCCGATATCAACTGGATCACAACGCACATCTCACGCGATTTACTACGATGACTTTATTCTAGTATGTGGTCTACCATGTTGTTTCTTTTGGGTTGGGTTTTTTTTTGGTTTTTTTGTAGTATGTGGTACACCACACAGTTTCTGTTGTCATATGCGGTCTACCACAATGCTTCTATCATACTATGCAGTCTACCAGAATGTATCTATTGTGTGACACTGTCTACCACAATGTTTTTAATATAGTGTATACTCTATCTTTCAAAATTAATTCAAGAGATTAAAATTTAGTGCAAAGTAAAACTTTATCGCATAATGTCTCACAAGAAGACACATGTCTCAAATATTTAAAAAAGACTACGTATAGAATACCTCAGAAGAGTGAGCGAGACTACACCCAACAATAGCATCAATTCATGTCATTTTCTGAATCGTGCGATTTAGATGTGATCTTTTGCAATTTGAAAAATCAGTTTTAAATATTGTTTCCGCTCTTATTAAGAAAATTTGTTAGATAATGATTTTCTTTGTTATGCAATGATTTCCTTTGTTTTCAAGTAAAAGAAATACTTACAGAATGAATATATTTCCATAGTAAAAGATTTTCGTCTTTCTTCTGCAGATGCAAACTTCGTGGATTCCTATTCACACTCCGTTAAAAATCGAAAACTTATTAATTTAGACACTGATTTCTAACTGCGATGGCAGTTCATATCAAAAGTCGGATCAGACCGAAGATTGAATAACCAGATCAGGTTAGAATAGTCAGTTTAGACTAAAGATTAAATAGTCAAAGCAGACCAAAGATTGAATATTGTTGTCATATATGGGCTGGAGCTGGCTTAACATAATTCATAAGCATTTCAGTCAGTTAAGTGCCATACGTGATACACGCTTGGGCGATCATGTCTCTTTAGAGACATGACTGACTGGGCAGAAGATTATCCCGCAGTAGGTTGCCATTGCTTTCTGCGGTAGACTGGTTGCCGACCAAGGCTATAGAACCCAATCTGTCCTGTTATTTAAGCCATAACTGGAAGGAATAGACAGATTAATACCTTTCCCAAGGGTATTTGCACATAAGTGAAGGTAATAAATTCAGCTGGAATTCGAACTCAGCTCCCCGATTTCTCGTTCAGAGCCGATATCCAATGCACCACAACGCACAAAGCATTTACACAACCTTAATGGGGCTGATTTATTTTACCCACTACAGTTCCTTTCCCCCTTAGAAAGCAATGTTGCACACGTATCGCTAAAACCACGGCAAATGCTCATAGGTGCTCCATTCTTTAGTGGCCTCAATTCAGACCTTTACAGCCAATACTTGCCTTGATATATCCAAAGGGTTGAATTAGCTTCATTCTCTACATATTTCTTTGGTAAGAAGGACGTTCCACTTTTAAAGCTTCTACTCAAGAACCGGATGTGCGTTGTGGTGCAGTGGATATCAGCTCGGAACGAGAAATCGGGAAGCCGAGTTCGAATTCCAGTTGAATTCGTTGAATTCACTTACGTGCAAATACCCTTGGGAAAGGAATTAATCCGTCTCTTCCCTCCAGTTATGGGTTAAATACCAGGACAGATTGGGTTCTATAGCCTTGGCTGGCAACCAGTCTACCACAGAAAGTAATGGCAAACCTACTGCAGGATAATCTTCTGCCCAATCAGTCATGTCTCTTTCGAGACATGATCTCCTAAGCGTGTATCACGTATGGCACTTAACTGACTCAAGAACCGCTACTTTGTGGAACTAACGCCTGCGTGAATGTTTCCAAAACTCCACCATCTTAACCTCTTCAAGCCATTATATACTCGTCATTTTCACCTTATAATTCCTTCTCTTAGGTTCATATCACACACTTCATTCAGAACCTTCCTGCCTTGAGTAGATCTTGGGTTTTATATTGTGTGAATCTTTGGGAGAAAAAAAACTTAAATGGAAATGTTCTTTGATATCCTGGGTACCAGAGATATTTGGCAAATATAGATCGTCGTGTCCACAATAAGACGTAGAGTCAAAAGGACGATTTTGTTTTCATGAAACTTCTTTTTAAAACTTCCTTCACTCTTTGGAAATGTTTATTGCTTTAGATAGCCACGATTAGAATTATCAGTCAGTCAGTTAAGTGCCATATGTGATATACTCTTTGCTAACTGAATTATCAACAGCATCTGGAGTGAACAAATTTAATGTTTTTCTTACGTCGTTTTATTAAATAATAATTTAAAAACCTATTGTAATTGTTGTGCATGTTGTTTTTGTTGCTGCAATTGTTGTTGCTTTTGTAGTGCCAACATTTGAATCATGATAGATTTTAGTTCTTCCGTTTTTTTGTACTCCGCTTTATATTTCGTAGATTAAATTTTGATTAACTTCGCCTGGTTATTTCTTTGTAGTCCTGTGAATATGACGTCTCTTTGGTGAAGTTTGTAAAATCATATATACAAGAAATAAGGCCTTCGAAGAATACTGTCAGACGTTTTTCTTTCTCTGACCCCAATACTATTTATGTACCCATATATATATATATATATATATATATATATATAATTTTTACGTCCCGTGATTCCAGCAGCACGATTCCTCTAATTACTTCAAAACGAGATCGGCTATGTTTGTTCTCTAGCGGTCCGTGTTCAAACTCATGTGTCAACGCCACTTTGTTTATTTACAAGTGTCATATATAAATAATCTAATAAATAAAGAGTTTAATGTTTTTTGTTGTTTGCAAGAATAAAAAATGTATAAATTCACTTTCATCATATGTTTAATTTTTATTACAATTTTTATCATCACATTTAGACATTGCCGAAAAGTAAAGTTAGTTAAAATAATCGCTATTATGGGAAAACCGTTCTTTTGATACTGTGTCTTATTACAGGCTCGTTACATAATTACGTTTTTTCTCATAGCTAACATAAAAACATAGGTAACGAGAGACAAGTCTTATAAAAATAAGTTTTGTGAATTGCTGATTATTCTTATTTTGTGTATCAAATTCAATTAAAAAAGTGAATTGTATTTATTTTAAAAATATCTGGCAAATATGGGCCCTTTTGAGGATGTAATAATACGGACAGATTCTGCTTGTTTGGGAGTGTAATGATACATAAAAGATTAGGCTTTTGTTAGGCTTATAATGATACAGATAGATTGAACTCTTTTGGAATTGCAATGATGCTCTTGTAAATATGCTCTTTTGGGGTTGTAATGATATAGCCAGATTACGCTCATTTGGGTTTATAATGATACGGGCAGAATGTGCTCTTTCGCGGTTGCAATGATGCAGGCACAATGTTCTCTTTTAGGGCTGTAATGAAACAGACATTATATTCTCTTTAGGGGATGTAAGGATGCAGACATAATGTTCTTGTTTGGGACTCTAATGATGCAATCAGATTGTGCTCTTTTTGGAGTTGTAAATTTCACAAGTTTTTATTCTGCTGAAAACCTCTTAAAAATATTTAATCCTTAATTGATATTAATTTCCAAAATAAGACTTCAGATGTGACATTTTTGCAAATATCATATATACTGGTTTCTTCCATTATTGTACTTGAAAGTAGATTTAACTCAACTGATATAAGAGATATTTAAAAGAATGTAGCTAGAATATGTTTTCTGATTTCCGTGTGATAAAAGGAACAATTACGCTTAATATGGCTGAATTGAACCCTTTATTAACTCTGTTTTTTTTTTTTTTCATGACAACCTAAAAACAAAAAGAACATCGTTTACACAAATAATAAATCCCATACAACGGTCTTAATTCGTAACACGTTAAAAGTGAACTTTTCAAATTTAGCTTTTTCACAAATGTTCAAATCAATTTACTCGCTGACATTCTTAATTTAATCTGTAAGCAGAACTGAAGGCTTAACGCCGACGATAAGTTCTCAATTTCTCAAGATATCATAAATCATCTATGGCACGTAAGCTGAACTAGAGATATTTCTTTGCTATGACTGTTCCCCAGTAGTTCAATTAATAGATTAAACTAAATTTTATCTTGACTCATCTGTTTTATATAATAATAATGATGATGTTTTAGCTAACCTAAAAGACGTAGTTGTGTAACGAGAGACAACGCAGTTATAAAAAAACGTAGTTACAGCCCAAACAAGAACATTTTGTCTGCATCATTACATCCCCAAAAGAGAATATTTTGCCTGCGCCGTTAAAACTCTCGAAGAGTTTATTCTATCCGTATCATTATAACCCCCATAAGAACATAATCTTTTGTGTATCATTACACTCTCAAACAAACAGGAACTGTTTGTACCATTACACCCACAAATAAGCTCAATCTGTTTGTATAATTGCACCCCTAAAAAGAGCACAGTATTTCTGCCTCGTTACAACACCAAGAGAGCACAGTACACCTTTGTTACAACACCAAGAGAGCACACCATTTCTGGTTACAACACCAAGAGAGCACAGTATTTCTGCCTCGTTACAACACCAAGAGAGCACAGTATTTCTGCCTCGTTACAACACCAAGAGAGCACAGTATTTCTGCCTCGTTACAACACCAAGAGAGCACAGTATTTCTGCCTCGTTACAACACCAAGAGAGCACAGTATTTCTGCCTCGTTACAACACCCACTATTTCTGCCTGTTACAACACCAGAGCACAGTATTTCTGCCTCGTTACAACACCAAGAGAGCACAGTATTTCTGCCTCGTTACAACACCAAGAGAGCACAGTATTTCTGCCTCGTTACAACACCAAGAGAGCACAGTATTTCTGCCTCGTTACAACACCAAGAGAGCATGTTCTCTCTGTATCACCATTACTCCATATCAGCAAAATCTGATTGTATGATTACATCCTTAAAAGAGCACTATCTGGTTGTATGGTTACAACACCAAAAGCATAGATTTTATCTGTATCACTATAATCCCAAAGAGAATGTACTGTTTCATTACAATCCCAAAAGAGCACAATCTGTCTGTATTTTCGAACAACGTACAAGCAGTGTGCCACAAAATCAAAAGTCTAAATGCCAAACCAAATGATAAATTGGGGGGTTGCTAAACCAACTGTTACGTTTTAAAGATTTCTGATTATCTCTATCTGATCTTCTCATGAAATGAATATTATTATATTTCTGATCCTGCTGTAAATATATTTTTATTTTGATACTAAATAGTAAATAGACATTTCTTTGGGACTTCGCTTAGACTTACTTTCTGGAATAAGA
The DNA here is from genome assembly GCA_037127315.1 of Ascarosepion bandense. Classification (NCBI taxonomy): domain Eukaryota; kingdom Metazoa; phylum Mollusca; class Cephalopoda; order Sepiida; family Sepiidae; genus Ascarosepion; species Ascarosepion bandense. The sequence continues at coordinate 5,480,372 of JBBBDQ010000441.1, forward strand.
TCTATAGAAATCATGTACACATGGAACTTATATAGATATTCAAGCAGCGAATAGTATCTGTTTATATTTCTGAGATAAGGTAGTATTTAAATTATTCGGACTATTGTCCTCATCTTTGTTGTCTTTGTGTACGCTCCGGCCTTCTTCAGGTGCTAGGAATTTTGAACCGAACCCTTTATTACAATCACTGGAGTATATGAACTCTATTCCTTGCCTAATCCCTCTTCTGGAAGTCATGAGTTATCTCCCTCTAACCCTGTAAGTTACTTGTTCACCATTGCTGTACCCTGGTATTGAACTCACAACTCTTTGGGTCAAGTACAGGAACTAACTAACGTACTTAAGGACAAAAACAACCGAATTTTTGGGACTTATAAACCTAATGTCTAGTCATCACTTTTTTACCAGAGTTCATATTGCAATTTTTTTATGTTAATGGTTTTCTCTAGTATTTTTTATGTTAATGATTTTCTCTAGCATTTTTTACCAAAGCTCATATTGCAATTTTTTTACACTAATGATTTTCTCTGGCACTCCGTATGGTTCCTATATTGTGTTCATCTCTATGCTTGGTCGGCTGAGGAGATTTTTGAAGCCTAGCTTATGTGCTGATTCTTTAAGTTGACGTTGTTTCCAGTGGCGTTCTCTATCTATTATTTTAACTTCATACGATAGGGGGCGGTGATCACCTTTCTCCCTCCATATGTGGTCAGCTACGCCTGCTTTTTCTATCTCCCGTCATGTTACGGCCTTGCGATGTTCTCGTAGCCTTACCTTAAGGGGGCGGCCTGTTTCTCCTTTATATTTCTTTCCACAACTACATGGAATGGCGTACACACAGTCCTTAGTCATGTCCTTCTCTGTAGGAGGTCTTACTTGGGAGAGGTACCTGCGAAGTGTAGAACCACTTCTGAAGATCGTCTTGATGTTATATGAAACACAGATACTTTGTATTTTCTCCGATAACCCCTTCATATAGGGTAGACAGACCGAGTCTGTTTTTTGAGAGTCGTTATCCTCATGCACCATCCCTTCTATGTATATTGGAGTTGCTGTCATGTACCCTGGATAATTGTTTTGTTGCTAGCACCTGAAGAAGGCCGAAGCGTACAACGACCGAAACGTCGTACAAATGGCAACAAAGATGAGGAGAATAGTCCAAATAATGTAAATCCTGTTAAAAGAGAACTGTTTTCTGATTTATCTATAAAATTAATATTAGTAAAGATTTTAGACGAATAATACCGCACAGCTCACGAGCTTTGACATAGTGTGACCAACAAGATAAATTTAGTCTTTTGTTCAGTTCTCAGTTTTAGTAAAATGTGGGTGGCTTCAGTATCACCCCCTTATCTCCTTATGACCTCGTGTCTGACGTATTAAAGTTAATGAAAAACAAACATGAAATCCAGCCCAGACTATAATTCAATACATTTAAAAAGTAAACACATCATTTCTGGAATTAGTAAATAATGGGGATACAAAGCTGCAGAAAATAGAAGAAAAGGTGTTGAAAATTAGTAAGTTAACAAGAGGCTACCAGGATGTAGACTGTAGATTGAATTACAAGCAAATCTCTGAGAGAACTAAAACATCTTTGTTGTTACTGTTTTATTTCATCTCAACACAGAGTAGATAACATTTTTACAGAAATCTGTTTTCTGCTTAATGAATTTTAGAAATGTTTCTTCTTATTCTTCTTTTATATGCTGTATCCCTTCAGAGGATGTGCGTTGTGGTGCAGTGGATATCGACTCCGAACGAGAGATCGGGATACCGAGTTCGAATTCCAGTTGAATTCGTTGCATTCACTTACGCACAAATACCCTTGGGAAAAGTTTTAATCCGTCTCTTCCCATCAGTTATGGGTTAAATAACAGGACAGATTGGGTTTTATAGTCTTGGCTGGCAACCAGTCTACTGCAGAAAGCAATGGCAACCTACTGCAGGATAATCTTCTGTCCAGTCTGCCATGTCTTTTTCGAGACATGATCACCCAAAGCGTGTATCACGTATGTAACAATTCAGTAGTATTTTCTTTGTTTCTAACGATTATTTTCTGTTTCTTAATAGTCTGCTTAGCTTTTGAAAAGCATCAATCGTTATCCCAAGTGTGCTTTCGGATTTTAGCGTCGTACTTTCCTTCCGGATGTGCGTTGTGGAGCAGTGGATATCGGCTCGGAACGAGAAATCGGAGAACCGAGCTCGAATTCCAGTTGAATTCATTGCATTCACTTACGCGCAAATACCCTTGGGAAAGGTATTAATCCGTCTCTTCCCTCCAGTTATGGGTTAAATAATAGGACAGATTGGGTTCTATAGCCTTGGTCGGCAACCAGTCTACCGCAGAAAGTAATGGCAACCTACTGCGGGATAATATTCTGCCCAGTCAGTCATGTCTCTTTCGAGACATGATCGCCCAAGCGTGTATCGCGCATGGCACTTAACTGACTGACTCACTGACTTTCCTTCCTCTGTTAAAAACACTTCCGAGATATTTAAATTCTTATACTAGCTTGGTTTTTATTTCCAATTTCTAATTTGCATATTGGGCTTTTCCTTTTTATGACAACCATGCATTCTCTCTTGGGCAACAATTGATGTTTAGTCCTTTCTTCTTGCTTTCCTTCACTACCTTATGTAAGAGTTCTTGTAGCTTCCTTTCTGTTTGCTATCAACACCGTGTCATCTGCATATCTGATGTTAACATTGTGTCCATCGATAATAATTCCTGGTAGGATTTCTAATTCTCTCAGAATCGTCTCATTGTATAGGTTGAATGCCCGCTGAGAAGACATCCTTGTCTAACACCTCTTTATATTTTTACTGAATGCATTTTCTGCCAGTATAGGTTCTGGATTTTTTTTTTTAATCATTTCACCCCAAGCCAGGCATTCCACTGCCACTATTGCGCATGGGGCTACATAGGGGAAGGTAAAGAGAAGGAGTGGTTAGATATAGGGAATGTCAGGAGGAAGGTGACAGATGAGTAAGGATACCGAGGATGAGGGTTGGGCATATGGGAAGAGTGTTTGATAGAATGGGAGCAGGTTAGTGTGTTAGGGGGTGTCTATTGACCTTACATTTAAACTCCTGGAGATTATAGCCGCCGGGGAAGCAATCGTGTAGAAGGGAATTCCACAGTCGGGAAGTGCGAGGAAAGAAACTGTTGGAGTAGAAGTTGCGGGTGCATTTTATCGGTTTCACTATAAAAGGGTGGGATCTAGTTGCTAATCTAGTATCTTGTGCAAATTCGTATCTAGGGGGCACCAGTGATCTAAGTTCATCGGAGCAGAAGCCGTGAAATTATTTATAGAAGAGACACAGTGAAGCCACGTCGCGCCTGTGGGAGAGAGACTGCAGGCGGTGTGCCAAGTCGGTATCTATCACGTTACAGACCCTCCTCTGAACCTTATCGAGAAGCCCGAGGAGAATAGCAGGGGCACTCGACCAGATATGGCAGCAGTATTCAATGCACGGATTCAATGGATTATTCTAATATCCTTCCCAAATATGTTAAGGTTACCTAGCATTGCCAATAATTCATTGTCATGTACTTTCGGCAGCAAGGCATCTGATTGGGAGATTGGAGGTTCTGAAAAGCGTGAAACAGCCTCTGCTGTTTTTTCCAAGTTCACTCTTACCTGGGCTGCTAGTACCTGTTAAGAATCCAGGGAAATTGCCATCCAAAAGAGAGAAGAGGAAAAAGAGAAACGGGAAAATTTTCTTAGAAATAAAATAGATACCGATGAACTGCTGTAAAACATAAATTATCCGATATGGGAGTCAATTCTGAAAATTTTCCTCAAATGAAGGGCAGATTTGCGGTAACAGAGACGTGGTTCAACAAAATGTTGGCAAAAATGCAATGGGCGAAGCATGTGAGCAACAAGGAAGTTTTAAGTAAGGTTTCAACAAAAAGGACGCTTTTACTTAAAATCAGATAAAGGAAGTTGAAATTTTTGTGACATACAGGGTACGATAGATTAATTATCGTCTAAATTACACAAAAACAAAAATAATACTAAGATCTCAAATATCATGAAATACTAAAGGGCAAATTTATTCAATAAAATCGCCATTGGCTTCAACCACGATCTCAAGACGACTTCGGAATCTACTGCAATTCTTTTGAAATTCTTCTTAAGATGGCAAATGCTGTCATAATTCTTGCTTTCATTTCATCTTTGGTGTTACAAGAATTTTTGTTAATCTCTCAATCAACTGTCCCCCACAGTTAATAATGAAGGGGGTTACAGTCTGAGGAGTTAGGTGACCAGATATAAATGATAATGTGGTCCTGTTGTCAAACATAGGGTCTTTCAACAACCACCCTCTTGACCCAGGGCGGCTCTACCTCCTCAAAACACTTAATGTAGGCATTTGTGTTGAGTCTGAGGCCCTCATCAACACATTCGGGAACTATAAAAGGTTATTAACCCTAGTAAACGCATTAATCATGCGTGTGTGTTATGTTTCTTAAAGGCACGTTCAATCATTGTCCCTCAGTTTCCTATTTTATTGCCTTCAGCAATAAATACTCCGTCAAGACCTCTGCTTATATGTATAGCATTTCTTCCTGTCTTCTTGCTCAAACTAAAAGTTAGTCATGTCTTTCATTTACTTTGGTTTACTATGTAAGTTTTAGATTCTCTAGGCGTTGTCAAATTTTTTTTTCTTTCTGGTTGTTAACAATAATGTCTGGCTTATTATTATTGTGTTTTCTTAAATATTTTTAAAGCTTTCAACGCCCAGTAGTGTTAGTCCCACCACTGAGAGAATATGATAAACACAGCTTATATTTATGAGAGAGAGAGAGAGAGAAAGAGAGAAAAAATATGAAAATGAATTCAATCTTTGGCAAAAATGATATTTGCTAAAAAAAATAATGGCTGAGTTAAAGTAGTGCTCAATACAATTTTTATAAAACAAAAATCTAGGGTAAGTTAAGATATAAAATATCCGAAACACTGACTTTCCTGCAACCATGGGGACGGATTAATATCCTTCCCAAGGGTATTTGCACGTAAATGAATTCAACTGAAATTCGAACTCGGTTTTCCGAGCTCTCATTTCGAACCGATAGCCATTGATACACAACGCACTACGAATTTGATATAACGTGGTCAAATTAATTATTACTCCCTAACTAAACACTGGGTGTGCGCTAGCGGTTATCAGCACAAAAAGTGGGATAGGTGTGTCCGGTTGAAATTCCACTCGATATTTTAGTACAAATCATTGCATTCACTTACGCGCAAATACCCTTGGGAAATGTATTAATCCGTCTCTTCCTTCCAGTTATGGGTTAAATAACAGGACAAATTGGGTTCTATAGCCTTGGCTGGCATTCAGTCTACCGCAAAAAGCAACGGCAACCTACTGCGGGATAATCTTCTGCCCAGTCAGTCATGTCCCTTTCGAGACATGATCGCCCAAGTATGGCACTTAACTGACTGACCCTTAGAAAGGTATGAACCTATCTCTTTTTTCTTGACTAATGGTTAATTACAGGGAAGACTGGGCTCTCTTGATTTGGTTGGCAACCAGTTTAAGGGAACAACAAATCTAAAATTAAAAACCGGTTGGACGTCGGGGTAGGAACTCCACCCCGTGAAAGTTTACTTACTAGAAAATCCACAACCACGTGGTGAGACTGTAGCCCTATACTCCACAAAGTAATAACATAACAAATGTTACACTATACATGGTAATGGTAATATACTCCGTTTCCTTATAAGGAAACATCTGACATTCATTGATTGAACAGCCAGTACGACTGTTGGTTGAAAAGAAAATTACTAAATTTTTCTCTTCAAACAATTTTTCATGAAAATAGGTTACTCAACTTTAGTAGCTGTTATAACTTTTTCGAATATTGATGGGGATTTTCTTTGAAGTAATGTATGACGTCAACATCTTGATTATGTCATTTTGTATGCAAGTGCTTTCTGCGTGTGTTTACATGCAGAAATTTGAAATGATTTGTTTGAACATTATTTTTGAAAATGTGGATCGGGGTCGCAGGTTCGAATCCTGCCAAATGACACATTTTCGTAACAAAATTTATCTAAATCTAAATCTAAACTTATTTATAAATGGAACTTTGTGTGTGTGTGTGTGTGTTACCTATAGACTCCGAAACGGCTGAAGCGATTTTCTTGAAAATTTACACAGTTGTACTATACGTGTCCGCGAGTGTTCTTAGCTAGGTTTTGTGTCGAGGTACCCCCAAGAAATATCGATAATCGAAAAAATCGGGTTATAGAAGGAGTATAGACAAAGACATAAGAAACGATATTCAGAAGTTTCAAGGTTGCAGTTCTTACAATAGTGCAGAAAATCGATAATATATATATATATATATATATATATATATATATAAGGCAAGATGTTTGTCTGTGTGTCTGTTTATCTACCTGTATGTCTGTATATTTTTTTCAGCCCTTTAATTTTAGCTTTTGCTTCGGGTTTGGCTCTAAGTAGGTATAATTGTAGTTCTTAGTCTCAGCCACGATACCATTTACTCAGAGGACTTATTTAGCCTTCAAAATTCAGTTTACGACGAAAAAAACTTATTTGATATCGATATCGGGAAATCAAAATTTGACTTACATCCATTCATTTTTCTTTGTCTACGGTTTCGCTTTAACTGGAAACAACTATTGCTTTTTAGTCTTTCGAGCCAACGTCCAAAGAGTCTGAGCTCCAGGACCATGGATTAGTTTTAAAGCTTTCATTATACCCGAGCAACGCCGGACTATACTGCTAGTCGTAAATAATCAAGCCGGTAGAAATACATATATAATACTGTTTGATTATAAACAAAATATCTACTTAAATACGAGTATCGATCAAAAATAATGTTCAAACTAATCATTTCAAATTGTCGGCTGCTTATAACCAGTTTCATAAATCTTCGTTAATTTCCGTAACATACAGATATATATAACTATTCTGTACGCACTAATACATACATAAACATATACACTATATATATATATATATATATATATATATATGTGTGTGTGTGTGTGTGCAAAAGTGGGTATACAGTAAAGAAAAACAAAACTTACCTACAAACTGTATTAAATGAATGTTTAAACTACTATTATAATACTGATAGTACAGGTATGACACTTACTGCATACCTACTTTTTTATATATGTTATATACACACACTTATGCATATATAAACATAAAGACTTTTTGCTTGTAGAACTCCATTCCGACTCCATTCTTTCCACCCAACTTTAATAACCCAAAATTTAAATGCAATATCAGTGGCTATCTACTGTCCTCCTAATTACTTTTTTCTTTTCGCGCTCATTAGTAATGCTTGCACCCTTAGTGACCCCTTGTATCTTAGTTGCTTTAATATATATATGAATTAATTATTCAAATTCTCCTACTACTTCAATCATATCTCTGTGCTTCAACCAGCTTAACTTGCTATGGATTTAGCGGCTTGTGTTAGAGAAGTTGTGGCTCTGGGAGGCACCGTTCTACGGGTAAAGGGGCTTGGATGAGTTCCACCACAGAATTTGTGAACGAGCGGCGCGTCATCGAGTTTAATTCGTTACCTCTTCGTCACCAGGACCCGTGGTACTGTTTGTATGACATCAGCTTAATAACCAAGACTATCCGGGTTCGATTCCTGGTAGTGGATGGGATGCGCGCTGCTGAAGAGTCCCAAATATAGGACGAAACGGCCGTCCAGTGCATTCTGTTTAGGTCGAATAAAAAAGCTCGATGAATTACTTAATTATTCAAATCCTACTACTACTTCAAATATATATATATATAGTGTAATGGTTGTTTTAGAAAAAAATCACCTGAGGATGAAGCCAAAACATAATGGGCGGGCTTCGAAACATGAGAAATTTTTTGTGTAGTGATACTATGAATTTAAAAACATTGTAACAACCATTACAGTATAACGCTCTACATTTGTATCGAGCACTCTTTATAAAAGTAAATGCATGAACAAAAAGGTAAATAAACCTACGAGTTCAACAACTTAGTTACAATATATATATATATATATATATATATATTAGTCTATACATCTTAGATCAGGTATTGCTTACATTGTTCAGACTGTTATCCTCATCTTTATTACAATATCCACGACATTTTGGCCGTTGTACACTCCGGCTTTCTTCAGGTAAATGTAATTTCGAACCGAACTCTGTTCTTTGATCACTGGAGTATACTGTTTTCTTTCTGTGAGCCATGTCACTTCCGGATATCTTAGTTATTTTGGGGCCAAGTCATTGAATCTAACCAAATCTTTAATCCACTGAGCCATGTGTCCTTGAGGGTTCGGTTTGAAATTCTAATCACCTGAAGAAGGCCGGAGCATTCAACGGCCGAAACGTCGTCGTGAATATGGCAATAAAGATGAGGACAACAGTCCAAACAATGTAAATAATGTATATACGTGCAAACACATATATTATGTACACACTTATACAAACATAAACATATACACTATAAATATATGTGCGTGCGTGTGTCTGTCTGTCTGTTAATGCTTAAAAGTATATTGAATGGAAAACTTGAACAGGTTTTTCTGTGTTTATTTTTTATATTTGCTGGAAGTCATTTTGACTTTGCCAATATCATGTGGGTTTCTACTGAAAAGTTTGGGAAACTTGAACATTTTCAAAGTAGTCGGTAAAATCGAGGTGTTAGAGTAGCGCCAAAAAAGGCAGTGAAAGTTTGCACACCATTCGGCTTTTGCGCACTGTCCAAATTCCCCGAACGTTTGCGTAAAAACCTCGAACGTATATTCAAGTTTGTGCTTTATCTTGAAAGAATTCTTAATAAATTTTTCTTACTTCCTGTAAATATCTTATCAAAATGTGAAGTAAGGTGTACCCTTGACTGGTGGGAGACCTGAGACATTTAAAGTTGGAGTAATTAAAATATCACCAAGCAGAATAACTTGGAAGCCGGATGATTCTGGACACTGGGAAGCCGTACATCTTTGAAACGCTGAGATGTTTTTTTTTTTGTTTTTTTGTTTTTTGTTTTTTGTTTTTTTTTATCAGTGATAGTAAAAGTAGATTGGCATTAAGTCAAACGTTTCATGATTAATCCAAATTAAGGTGGGTACCGGTCACTCACCGGATGAGATGTGCTTTGTAGTGCATTGGATATCGGCTCGAAACGGGAAATCGGAGAGCCGATTTCGAATTCCAGTTGAATTCTTTGCATTCACTTATGCGCAAATAGCCTTGGGAAAAGTATTAATCCGTCACTTCCTTCTCCAGCTATAGTCCTGGATATGACGGTAAACTGCATCCGGCAACAAGGTCTATAATTGGGAGGTTGTGAGAAGTATGGAACCACATCTTAATTGCTGTTATTCCCAGATCCACTCTGACCCGGAGTGGTGGCAACTGTTAGTGTCTCAGCTATGGACAAATAGTTAAGCCTCAAAACACTATGAAAGTATAACAAAAAGACGTTTGTAGAAGTATATACATAAAAACAAACTTTTATAGAAATACATACATTTTTAAAGAAAAAATAATTATTGCCATAATCAGTCAGTTAAGTGCCATACGTGATACACGCTTGGGCGATCATGTCTCATGACTGACTGGGCAGAAGATTATCCCGCAGTAGGTTGTCATTGCTTTCTGCGGTAGACTGGTTGCCGACCAAGGCTATAGAACCCAATCTGTCCTGCTATTTAACCCATAACTGTAAGGAAGAGACGGATTAATACCTTTCCCAAGGGTATTTGCGCGTAAATGAATATAATAGATTCAACTGGAATTCGAACTCGGCTCCCCGGTTTCTCGTTCCGAGCCGATATCCACTGTACCACAACGCACATCCTTGCCATAATACATTACTGAAAAAAAAATTGCCAGCAGTACATTTTTTAATACAAAATTAGAAGACTTCTTCAGTTTTCTGAAATCATTAATTTTTTTTAAATTTTCATCAAAATCTGACGAAATCTCCAGGAGTTTAAATGTAAGGTCAATAGACACCTCCTAACACACTAACCTGCTCCCATTCTATCAAACACTCTTCCCATATGCCCAACCCTCATCCTCGGTATCCTTACTCATCTGTCACCTTCCTCCTGACATTCCCTATATCTAACCACTCCTTCTCTTTACCTTCCCCTATGTAGCCCCATGCGCAATAGTGGCAGTGGAATGCCTGGCTTGGGGTGAAATGATTAAAAAAAAATCAACTTTCTCACTATAACCAAACATTAAAAAAAAAACATTTTTAGCATTAAATAACTCAGAGGTTGATAGACCTTTAAACAAAATTCAAACTCTTCCAGCTATGAATTAAATTGTAGGACAGATTGGGTTCTATTATCTTAGTTGGCAACCAGTTTACCGCAGAATGTAATGGCAACCTACCGCGGGAAAATCTTCTGTCCAGTCAGCCATGTCTCTTTCGAGACATGATCGTCTAAGCGTCTATCATGTATGGCACTTAACTGACTGATTGGTCACTTGCAGTTTTGTAAATGCATTAATGAACGAAAGTTGTTGGCTCTAAAGGAGTTATTTCTAACATTTGAAACGTCATGGATTTTTAAAAGTATGAAATCATTTATGTAATAATCTTTTACAAGTAACAAAAACAGGAACTTTGGAGAGTTTATCCATAATTTCCATCCAGGTGTGCAGCAACTTATTCTAAAATCGCCAAAGCACAATTAAACAGACACACGTGAAATCCATACAACTTGTTGAAATAAATTCTTCAGTGAAGAAATCAAAAGAAGAATGGATCAAACACCAATACTGAGAGACTGAAGTAAATTAAAAAAAAAAAAAAAAAAAAAGTATTCCACATTTTGAATTGATTTTCACGGCTTACAAAACTTATGCAGATTATTTTGAACCAGATAATATGTTTAAATATTTAAAACCAGAAAATATGCTTAAATTGTAAAATTATTATGAGATATTTATTGAATTAACCCATAGCTGCAGAGAGAAGAGGTGGATTTCATACCTTTACCAATGTTATGTGGGGATGTGCGTTGTGGTACAGTGGATATCGGCTCGGAACGAAAAGCCGGGGAGCCGAGTTCAAATTCCAGTTGAATCCATTGTATTCACTTACGCGCAAATACCCTTGGGAAAGGTATTAATCCGTCTCTTCCTTCCAGTTATGGGTTAAATAGCAGGACAGATTGGGTTCTATAGCCTTGGTCGGCAACCAGTCTACCACAGAAAGCAATGGCAACCTACTGCGGGAAAATCTTCTGCCCAGTCAGTCATGTCTCTTTCGAGACATGATCGCCCAAGCGTGTATCACGTATGGCACTTTAACTGACTGACTGACCAATGTTATTTTGGCGTAAGTGAATCTGACGAATGTGACTCGAAGTGGAACTCTGGTCTCTGGTTCCCAATTCCGAGCCATTATACATTGCATCGCCCGCACATCCGACTTTACAGTACCCGATATTTCCAAGTGGTCATCCATACAGACAGGACGTTCCTTAACTTCGGTGAGAACCGATTTTCCAACGTGATATGACCGTAAGCCTCCACATTGTGAAAGATCTTATCCAACGGAAACAGTCAAGAATTAATACTATGCAAGACAAAAATGAAAAATATCTTATAGAATCTAACGACAGAAGAAGAGCCGCCGCGAGTTAAACAACCCCGTCTCAGTCAGGAAAAAACTTACATCCTAGTCGTTGTAGAATCTTATTATGATGATTTCCTCATACTTTGGGAAGAATTTAAATTATACACAGAAGTCGCTGCAGAAAAGTAAGACAGCTAGAACTGACAGCTGAACTCATCACAGTATTTATAGTGAATCAGATAAACATGCTAACAATAATCTGCATCAAACATTTAAAACATTTAAAGTATTATAGATTTTACAAGTATCAAATGATCTAAGTAATATTTTTCAAATACCAAATCATCTATGTAATATTACGTTTAAAATATGTGTTGCAGATTTGAATCAACCATAAAACCGATCAAAAGGCGAGAACGGTGTTTAAATATAAAAATATAAATTATCATTATTTTCGTATTTATACTACTGACTTTTTCTTAGCGTGTATCTTAAAGTCCTTGTTTGCAGTTGTTTGCTAAGATTAAGAGAATCGTGGTATCTTCGCAAGTATTTGGAGGAAAAAGCGACAAGGGAGAAAGTGTAAGTGTCACGTAGCTTGGTGAGAAAGATGGGTAAACTAGTAAGGGAATTTATTTTAAACAGTGATGTCGTTAATTTGTTGAAGTATGTTGACGCTACTTCTCTTTACTGCTTGTCTTGTCTAGCGACTTGGCTTATATACTCTTCAAAGGAATCATGAAGCATGCTTTTCTTGTCGGCTACAAAGCGACCCATTGGTTGAAAAATATTAAATATTTATTTTCAAATTATTAGTTTATTAACTGGAAGGATGCGCAGACCCTCCCATTCAGAAGTCATTTTTTGGCATTTTGTGTTTGATTGTTTTAGTGTTTATTTTTGTCTTCGGACCACGTGTAATATAATCTGTGTAATATTATTAGTTGCAGCCACACACGCATTATACCAGGTCAAAACAATTTGTCTTTTACAAAATATTCATAAAAGAAAATGACTTGTCCCATCACAGCCTTTTTTTTTTTTTTAAGAATTTTATACAAATATAAGGATGTACGTTGTGGTGCAGTGGATATCGACTCGGAACGACAAATCGGAGAGCCGAGTTCGAATTCCAGTTGAATTCCTCGCATTCACTTCCGCACCTTGGAAAAGATATTAATCCGTCTCTTCCCAACGGTTATGAGTTACATAATAGGACAGATTGGGTTCTATAGCCTTGACTGGTAACCAGTCTACCGCAGAAAGCAATGGCAATCTACAGCGAGATAATCTTCTGCCCAGTCAGCCATGTCTCCTTCGAGACATGATCGCCCAAAGTGTGTATCACGTATGGCACTTAACTGACTGATACAAATATAAAACTCATTATTATTGCAAGACGGTTCAATGTTGAATTCCCCATATCATCATTAACATTGGCTAACTATTTTGTAGAATCGTATTAAATGTAGTAATTATTTGTGTACAATATTCGATGAATACTTAATAATTTAAATTACTTTTTTAATAAAAAGCAAAAATGATCATAATAATAAACTCAGGTTCATAATATACGATTGATTGATTCGTTTTCTACAGCTTATCAATATTTTGCAGAAAATATTTTCAGCTTGTAAGATTTTTTTAAAAATAATGCTATATTTATGGTTAGAATGCTCTCCGAAAGGGCAATACAAATGAAGAAGGACTTATACCTGTGCTTTATTGATTATGCGAAGGCGTTTGACAAACTACGCCACAAAGAATTGATGGAGATGCTCGGCAGCCTGGACATATTTGGGAAAGACTTGAGAGTAATCAATAATCTTTACTGGCAGCAAACCGCTTGCATACGGACAGGTAATGAATTGAGTCGATATACAAAGATAAAAAGGGACGTAAGACAAAGATGTGTCTTTTCACCAGATCTGTTCAACTTGTACAGCGAGAATATTTTGAGGACCCTAGAAGTTATGCCTGGATTCGTAATCAGAAGCCTCAATTTAAAGAACCTAAGGTACGCAGATGATACAGTGTTGATAGAAACTACAAAAGGAAACTACAAGACCTCCTACAGAAGGTAGTTGAAGAAAGTAGTAAGAAAGAACTAGAAATAAACTGCAAGAAAACCGAATGCATGGTCATCAGTAAAAAGGGCAGCCCAATATGCCAAATACAGGTCGGGGATACTAGAATCAAGCAGGTACAAAAACTTAAGTACCTGGAAAGTGTAATAACAGAAGACGGAAAGTGCGACACAGAGATCCGAAGGCGAATTGGCATGGCGAAGGAAGCATTCCAGAAGTTGAGTAAGATATTAAGAAACAGGACAATTTCGCTAGAAACAAGGAAGAGAGTACTGGATTGCTACGTGATGTCCGTCCTTCAATATGGCAGTGAATGCTGGACAATATCATCAAAGATAAAGAAAAAAACTTGAAGCAACTGAAATGTGGTTCTATAGAAGGATGCTGCGAATATCATGGATCGAGCATGTGAGCAACAATGAGGTCTTGGAAATGATGGAAACAAAAAGGAAATTAATACAGAGCTTCAGGAAGAGACAGCTGAATTTACTGGAACATGCAATGAGGAAGCAGGGCTTTGAGAATCTGATACTAACAAACCAGATAGAGGGAAAAAGAGAGAGGAGAAAGCAACGGATAACATATTTGAAGGATCTAATCAGGTGGATTACGGAACGAAGATTGCATGGTGTAACAGGAGAAGGCGTGCTCAGAGCCACCAGGGATAAGGAAACGTGGAAAGCTATAATCGCCTACGTCCTGAAGGGACAGGGCACAAAGAAGAAGAATGCTTTAGTGGCACAAAACTTACTAATTAAGACGAGACGAGATAGATTTATATCTTTCCTAAGTGTATTAGCGTGTAAGTGGATATAATGAAACCAACAGGAGTTAGAATTCGCCTCTCCGATAAACAATTCCGAGCTATTATCAATTACACCATCCAAGAAAATGGTATTTCCAAGCGGTCATTCATCTAGGTACTAACGAGGCTTAACATTGTTTAACTTCGGTGATCGTATGGGAACCAATGTTTCAGTCTGATGTGGCCGTAAGCTACAAGCTTATAGTATAACAGAATACTATGAAACACCACCAAAGTTGTGGACAGGATTTTCGCCATCAACTATCTTCTTTATTGGCATTAAGCAAATGTTTTTATTTTATTTCGTAGAATGTTATTGGCGGAGCTGGTCAAAACGTCCCTTGAACTGGTCACAAGAAAAAACTACTTTGTGTTTGTGCGTGATAGAGAGAATCAAATATAGATTAAATATGGCTCGGAATCGACAAAATGATAAGATAAAAAACATACAGGAAACGCTTATCAGTCTAACGCGTTTCACTTTATTACAGCTTCGTCAGAGACTGAAATATGGAGAAAAATTTTGGTATTTTACTTTTGTGTAGTTTGATTTTCATTGGTCAATCATGTATCACAAACGCCGCAAATGACACTAATTTTGGTTTAAGAGTCGAATGTACACGATACTTGATTGACCAAAGGAAATCAAACAGCACAAAAGCAAAATTACAGAATGTCTTTCTTTCTTTCCATATCTCAATCTCTAACGAAGCTTTAATAAAAAATTTGATAATTTATTCTTTATCTTATATATATATATATAATTGTGTATTTGGATCACCTTTATTATACAAGTTTTGTTAAAAACGACTTAAAAGATGCTGCAGTTAAAATTATCTGGTTTGGGGATTTTTTTTTATGACAGGTTATGTAATTTAATAATTGTACAAAAAGCAGAAATTACTGTCAAAATACACAATTATTAAAATCACATGACCCGGCATCCAGCAAGGAGAAAACAACCAAACTGAGGCGTCTTAAACACGATTTTTACTGCTCTAATTTTCCTCAAAAATTGGAAAAATTCCTTTTCACCCATTTTCACCGTATGCCTATGACTTCTGGCAATTAATTTCAGATTTTTGCCCCTCTTGTTCAAATTGTCTTTCAGAAGTTTTTAGTTTTTGCATGGTTTTAACCAAGTGATATGTTACAACGGCACAAAAATGAAAAAAAAAACTACAATAATTGCATTTTTCGCCCGCTTGCTTCCCAGAAACGCAGAATGAAGAGATCTGTTTTATAAGTTTTTCGCGAAGTTTCTTACACACACTGCATGATAAGAGAAGATGAGGTGGTTTGCATGTCTCTTTATGCAGGGGAAACAAACCGAAATTCAGGATCTTAACTGTAAAGAGTTTTTTTTTTTCGCATATTTTTAAATTTACGTTGGAATATTTGCAACAATTAACAGGAAAGTGTTATTATTTGATTGAATTTGAGGGACTTGATGGTTGTGACGGAGGAAATAAGAGTTCCATAGGCAAGAAATAAAAGATGCTTTCAGTGAGAGATCTACAAAAACAAGAAAAATTCAATGTTATCAAAATTTTCAATATCTTCATAATGTACAAAGTAGTATAAAATCTCTTTGAAATGAGGTATAAAGTTGAAGTTGTCTGGATCACAATGACAGAAACTTTTTGAATGTGGCTGGAATGACCCCCCCCCCCCAACCCTTTTGTATTCCATTGGTTAGGAGTTTCCATTCGGTCAGTTTCTTCTCAAGAACTGCTACTTCGTGAGACAGGCTTCCGAGAGAATGTTTTCGTGATTGTTGCAGTCTTAGCCTATTCAGGACAAATATAAACTGGTATCTCTCTTAGATTATTTCATGATCTGTGCTTCTTGCTTACGCTCATACATCATTCGGTAAGCCTCTATTTTGAGTGGTTCTTCGGCCTTGAATGAACAATTGTAAAAAAAATCTTGTGCCACTTTTCAGATAAGTTGTGCATGCCATCAGAAAAAAAAAGATTCAACTTTTGATTCGATTAATATTTTTATTCCCTTGAAATTGTGATGTAATGAATATGCATACACCTTGATTCTCTCTCACAGTAATGGTTTGTGCACAACAACAGAAGTCAACTTCGAATTGAAAGAAAATATGAAAACAATTTTTAGACCAAAGATAAAAGTACCATTAGCGGCATTAGACACAATAAATGATGAATTAGAAAGGTTGGAGAAAAATGGTGTTATTCAAAAGTCGATTACTTGGATTGGGCGTCTCCAACCGTATATATAAAAAAGAAAAACCGAAAAGTCAGAATGTGTGCTGATTTTTCGACAGGTTTAAATGACTCTTTGAAAGACCATGCGTACCCTCTACCGTCTCCTGAGGATATATTCACTAAATTAAACGGAGGTAGAGTGTTTTCAAAGTTGAACTTGTCGGAGGCTTACCTTCAGGTTAAAGTCAGTGAAGAATGTTCGAAATACCTGACAATAAACACACATAAAGGGATGTTTAAACTAAATCGTCTTCCGTTTGGATTGAAGGTAGCTCTAAGCCTATTCCAGCAAATAAGGGACACAATGTTGTCTGATATGGAGTATGCAATCGCATTTTTAGATGATATTTTGATTAAAAGTGAAAACGAGGCCCAGCACAGACGCATATTAAAGCAGTATTTAGAGAATTGAGGAATACGTGTTCAAGCTGAGTGCTGAAAAATGCGAGTTCTTCTTAACGAAGATAAAATATTTGGGACAGATCATTAACAGTAAAGGAATAAAACCGGATCCAGAAAGAACTGAGGCTATAAAAAATATTCCAGCACCTGATAATGTGGTTAAACTCCGGGCGTTCTTGGGATTAGTAAGTTACTATAGCATGTATATCCTGAAAGTGTATGATATGAGAGCTCTTTTAAATGAGTGGTTGAAAAAGGGCACAAAGTTTAGATAGTCGAAAGAATGCAAACATGCTTTTAAAAAACATTAAAAAGCTGTCTATTAGCAGACCTATCGTTAGTGCATTTCGACCGGAAGAGAAAAATTATTGTAGCAGCAGATGCCAATAATGAGGGACTATGTGCTGTATTGCTTCATGAATTCGAGGACGGATCTACGCAACCAATAGCACATGCTTCGAGAATATTACTGTCCGCTAAACGAAATTACAGTCAAATTGAAAAAGAGAGTTTAGCAATAATCTATGACGTGAAAAAATTTCACAGGTTTCTATACGGAAGAGAGTTTATTCTGCAAACAGATCACAAACCGCTGTTATCAATATTTGGTAAAAAAAAAAAAGCATACCAACTCACACGGAAAATCAACTACAGCGTTGTGGTGTAATTTTATTGAATTATAATTTCAAAATAGAATATGTGCTTTCAAAGAAGCTAGGTCACGCCGATGGATTATCAAGATTGATTCCTGAATATACAGAACCATTGAAAGAAACAGTGATAGTGGCGCGAAGGGACGAAAGTGAATTGTCGAGTCTGGTATGCAACACTATTAGAAAACTATTGGTTACGCTAGAAGATGTGAAAAAAAAAAGCAGCGGAGAATGATGATTTCATTAAAAAGATGAAAAAGCAAGTCTGATTAAGTGAGAAATCTAAAAAGAAAGTAGTGTGTCACCGTTTTCAATCTACGATCAGGTATTGCTATACGCAGATAGTTGCAATGCCCGGTACTTTACAAAAGAAAACTCTGAAAAACTTTCACACTGGACATCCAGGAATTTCGAGAATTAAATCTGTAATGCGAAGCTATGCCTATTGGCCGAGGATGGACCAAGACATACAAAACTTGGTAAAACAGTGCAGAGGATGTCAACTGGCAGCAAGGGATCCACCGGTAAAGATTTAACCATGGCCAAAGACAGATGTCCTATGAACTCGATTGCATATCGACTATGCAGGGCCCATAAATGGATCTTATACAATTCCTGTGGTCAGAAATTAAGTGCAGACATCCGACTGCAACAAATACAATAAACGCACTTAATGAAATTTTTAGTCGCTTTCGTCTCCCTAAAACTTTAGTCAGTGACAACGGAATGCAGTTTACGGGAAGATAATTCAAGGAATTCTGATCATCATTGTCCATCAATCACGTGACAAAGCCAGTATATCATCCACGATTGAATGGACAGGCGAAAAAATTCATGGACACATTTAAACGAGCGTTAAAGAAAAGTCGAGGTGTGGGCACGAGTGAAAGAAGTATTCAACATTTTTGGCAGTATATAGAATCACCCCAAACCCGAATATGACGTCAGGATTATCACCAGCAGAGTTAATGTTTGCCGGGAAAATACGTTCTGTCTTCGACAGGCTGTTGCCTAGTCCGGCGAAGAAAAATGCTAAAGAAGAAACCCAGATGACTAAAGCGTATAAGCCAGGTGACAGTTTTTTTTTCAAGAACTTTAGGGCTGGGAAGAAGGAATTATAACTAAAAATCATTGGACTGGTCATATATGACATAAAAGGGGAAAATTTTCGGTGCAAAAGAGATTGGAATCAATTCAGACCAAGACATGCTACAGACGTCACGGAAAACAGCGAAGAAATTCCAATGGAAGTCCAGTAAGACACATTTTAAATTCTCGTTCCAGTAAGTCAACATTGGCCAAAGAAGATATTACCGACCTCAAGGCCAGAGGTACCAGTGTCTCAAAATCAAACTTAATATTTAACGGGAAAATTAGCTCAGGCGGAGGTGATGTAATGAATGTTTAATGAATATGCATACACCTTGATTCCCCATCACAGTAATGTGATTGGCTGGTGTCAGCCATAAATACAGGCGAAAGCGAGAACGCATAGAGGTCTACGTCCATGAGTCTACCGCTACTGGTCTACGTCCATAGGTATACCGCTAGAGGTTTACAGGTCTACGACTATTGGTCTACGTCTATTGACTACTCCTACGACTCAGGATACTGCATACGACGAGTACCGTCCATTTTGTTTGCATACTAGATTGTCCTACCCGGTTACATTTGCCAAAACCACTTGCTACCTCGAATGATATACCTCCTCGGCCTTACTCTCTGTTCTGATCTCAAATGGAACCACTACATCGAGACCATGGCTAAATCCACTGCTAAGAAGGTTGGGTCACTATGTCGGGCCAGGATGTTTTTTCCGCCTGAATCCATCCTGCATATATACAAACCAACCATTCGTCCGTGCATGGAATACTGCTGCCATATATGGTCAGGCGCCTCTGCCGTTCGTCTCAGTGTTCTCGACAGGCTCCAAAGGAGAATCAGTGATAGGTACTGACTTGGCGGCTCGACTACAGCTACTTCCCCACCGACGAAACGTGGCCTCCCTTTGTCTGTTCTATAAATACTTCCATGGCTTCTGCTCGAACGAACTTAAGCCACTGGTGCCTCCTCAACAGGTGTTTACTCGTGCAACCAGATTGGCCACTGGGTCCCACCCATTCACAGTTAGGTTAGCCAAATGCAGACGACAATTCTACTCCTGCAGCGTCCTCTCTCGCACTTCCCGCCTGTGGAACTCGCTCTCATATTCTTGCTTTCCTGACGGCTATAACCTCCAGGAATTTAAATGCAAGGTCAATACTCATCTATTAACCACTTGACTCTAGTTCTTTCCCCACCCCGTACATTTTTTCCTTTCTCTCCACCTTTGAAACTGTCATCACACCTGTATTCTCATCTTTCTATTGCTCCTTTCTATTGCTTCCTTTCTAACTGGTTCGTCTTCCTCTTCACTCTCTTCTAATTAATCTTTTTACACTTATGTAGCCCCCTGCACATCAGTGGCATTACCGCCTTGCTCGGGGTGATACGATTTAAAAAAATATATCCCTTTCCGGGACTTATCAAATTGTTGGAAATTACTTAACAGACAAGAGTTACTGCATTACAACCAATGGAGTTTTCCTTTGAGAGTGGTATGTTCGATGGCTTCCTATAACTCCACAATCTTGCAAGACGAGGACGGATATTGTTCTTTTGTGCCGTGTCCTTTCAGGACGTGGATGATCATGGCCCTTCACACACCCCTATCCTTTGTAGCTCTTAACAGTTTTTATCTCGGTATCTTTCCCAAACCCTGCTCTATCATTCACTTACTCAACTTCATCAAGTATGTCTCTCATTGCTTTTCCAGCTTTCTCTTTCCCTCTACCTGTCCTGTGAGTATTAGATTCTCCAAGCCCTCCTTTACTCATTATGTGTCACATAAACTTCAGCCATCTCTTGCTAACGCTAAGTATAAGTTTCCTTATCAGTTCCATCCTCACCAAAACTTTGTCGTTGCTCACATGTTCGGTCTATGGTATCCTCAACATATTTCTGTAGAACTACATTTCTGTGATTTCGAATCTCTTCTTCATCTTTGATGAGACTGTCCAGTATTCGCTGTCATATGTACCTTGTGGTACAGTGGATATCGGCTCGGAACGAGAAACCGGGGAGCCGAGTTCGAATTCCAGCTGAATCCATTGTATACACTTACGCGCAAATACCCTTGGGAAAGGTATTAATCCGTCTCTTCCTTCCAGTTATGGGTTAAATAGCAGGACAGATTGGGTTCTATAGCCTTGGTCGGCAACCAGTCTACCGCAGAAAGCAATGGCAACCTACTGCGGGATAATCTTCTGCCCAGTCAGTCATGTCTCTTTCAAGACATGATCGCCCAAGCGTATATCACGTATGGCACATAACTGACTGATAGGATGACAGATACCATGCAACAATCCAGTACTCTTTTCTTTGTTTCCGACGAAATTTTCCTGTCTCTCAATACTCTGCTTAACTTTTTTAAATGCTTCCTTGGCTATGCCAATGCCACCTCGAATCTCAGTGTCCCACTCTCCGACCTCTGTTAGAACACTTCCCAGGAATTTAAGTTTCTGCGCCTGCTTGATTTTAGTATCCCTGACCTGTAATTGACCTTTTTTCGGCTCTTTTTTTACTGATGACCATGCATTCAGTTTTATTATTGTCACCAGGCATGAAAACAGCGAGTCGAAAAAAGACCACATTGTGTTGATATGGGCTCACTGCAGCGTTTTGTAGTAACAATTTGTCTTCGTCCAGATTGGTTTAGACAAATTTCTCCGTCATTTATATATATATATATATATATATATATATATATATATATATTGCTTGTGTGTAAGAAAGAAAATGCGTTTTTGCTTTAATTAGACTTATAAGTTTCTAAAATCACCAAAATAAGATACATTTCAAAATAAGCTGAGTTGATTTGAAATTCAAAAAAGAAAGGTGCAATAAAAGTCGAATTGAAAAGTTTCTTTCTCACCGTTACCTGCTATGGTTTAACGTGGTCTCCTTTGAAGTCAGTTTTTTTTTTTTTTTGTTTTTTTTTTTTTTTTGTGACTTCAAGCAGGTACGAAAATTTAAATATCTGGGAAGTGTTCTAACTGAATACGGAAAGTGCGACACAGAGATCCAAAGGCGAATTGTCATGGTGAATGATGCGTTCCAGAAGCTGAGTAAAGTATTAAGACACCGGAAACTTTCACTAGAAACAAAGAAGAGAGTACTGGATTGCTATGTGTTGTCAGTTCTTCAATATGGCAGTGAAAGCTGGACAATATCATCAAAGATTAAGGAAAAACTTGGAGCAACTAAAATGTAGCTCTGCAGAAGGATGCTGCGAATATCATGGACCGATCATGTGAGCAATGATGAGGTTTTGGAAAGGCTGGAAACGAAAAAGAAATTAATATTGAGCATCAAGAAGAGAAACTGAAGTTCCTGTGACATGCAATGAGGAAGGAGGGCTTGGAGAAGCTGATACAAACAGGCCAGATAGAGGGAAAAAGGAAACAGGGGAAAGCAGCAGATTTGAAGGGCCTGAGCAGATGGATGACAGAACTGGGGCTGCGAGACGTTACAAGAGAAAGCGTGCTAAGAGTCACCAGGGATAGGGAGACGTGGAAGGCCATGATCGCCTGAAAGGACAAGGCACATAGAAGAAGAAGTGGTAAGGAAAACTAGGCTCGAATAAAACAGTATATCAGACTGGACGATTTGACTCACTCTATACTCACTAGTTATAAGACCGGCTTCCATAAAAGTGGCTTATTTGTTTTAATTTTTTTTTCGACATTTTCATTGACTGAAAACAATTTTGTTTATATTTTTATTTATTTATTTTTATTTCATATCGAACCGATTTTGAATATCATGTTCTGGGCCGGAAATGATTTCTCTGATGGGCCTTTGTTGATTTTCAATTTCCAAGAGGACAGAATGAAAAGTTCTGGTCTGATTTTTTTTATTATTATTTTTAATTGAGGCTCTGACACATCCCCACCCCTCCCGGTAAATTTAATGTAGGTCGAGATATTGAAAGCTGTTCTGGATGTCACCACCATTTTCTTCACTTGGGATTCTCGTAAAAAATCCATTTTTCATCGTTGTTGATTATTTTTGCCTAAAAATGATTTATTTTTTATTTTTATTTTGTATCGAGCAAAAGAGAAAAGAGAAAGACAAGAAGTGTTTAAACGTTGACGGATGTTCGTTTCCGCAAGTTAATGTGGAACCCATTTTTCAAGCTTGTGATTTTTTTTTTCTTCTAGCACTTGTAAACGATAAGGAATTAAGAAGTGTGTACACTTCAAAGATTCCATCTATCACCACCAATACCGCCACAACCAAAAACATGCAAAAGATGACTATGGGAAGTTTTGCATCGACCTCATGAATTTAAACTTAGTTGAACATTCTGGTGGCTGGAGACATACTGGCTCATATTCTCTTCTTCACTACAGAACAGTAAAAAAAAAACTTTGAAGATATTTCACTGTCAGCACAATGCTCTGACGCTGCGAACTAGAAATTTTAATTGTCCTTATTTCTCTTTATGTGGCGTTCCCTTCAGGATGGTAGCGATCATGGCTCTCCACAATTTCCTGTCCTTTATATCTATTAATAATTTTTATCTTTTTCTTATTTCTCGTAAACTTTGATCTGCCATTCATTTACTCGAGCTCATTCTTCTTCTATGCGCTGTGTCCTTTCAGAATGTTGGCGATCATGGCTCTCCACAATTTCCTGTCCTTTGTAGCTCTTAATAACTTTTATCTTTTTCTTATTTCTCCTAAACCTTGTTCGGCCGTTCATTTATGCCACTAAATATGTTTTGTGTTTTTGCCGATGTCTCTCTTGCCTTCAATTTGTCCTGTAAGTATCAGATTTTCCAAGCCTGCTTTCCTAATTATGTGCCCCAGAAATTTCAACTTTCTCTTCCTGATGTTAATCCTAAGTTTCCTATTTGTTTCAATTTATCTAAAACTTCTGTATGTTGCACATATATTCTGTCCATATTAGATCCACATTTCTATTGCTTCAAATACATCCACATTTCTGTTGCTTGAAGTCTTTTTTATCTTTCACTGCCACATGGGAAGACCGATATCTTGTAATAGTGTCGTATCGTGGAGGAATGACAATACACGGATATAAGTAAGTAATGTAAGTAATACGTTTATTCTCGGTAGATACAGTAGTACATGTCCGTGTACGGTGGCAACAACCATGCTAGCCGTCAACTGCCGACTACACTGTCGCTACTCGATATTAGTCCTTTATATATTGTGAACCATATGTCACGTGTTCGCGCTACGGCAGAACAAATAGTTCAATTTTTTTTTCTAAGAAAGTTTTTCTCTCCCTTAATACTCTGCATAGCTTTTTGAATTCATCTTTCGCTATGCTAATGAACCTTCGAGTTTTAGTGTCGCAGTTTCCGTCCTTTATTAAAACACTTCCCAAATATTTAAATTTTTGTATTGGTTTGATTTTGGTATCGCTTATTTGTAATTTAATACCTTGTCATTGTGGTCGCCAATAATGAAACTTGGTAAAACTTCTAATCCTCTCAGAATCACCGAAGATATTTAAATTGCAATCAGTCAGTCAGTTAAGTACCATACGTGATACACGCTTGGGCAATCATGTCTCGAAAGAGACATGACTGACTGGGCAGAAGATTTTCCCGCAGTAGGTTGCCATTACTTTCTGCGGTAGACTGGTTGTCAGCCAAGGCTATAGAACCCAATTTATCCTGTTGTTTAACATATACCTGCAGAGAAGAAACAGATTCATACCTTTCCCAATGCTGTTTGCTCGTAAGTGAATGCAATGAATTCAACTGGAATTCGAACTCGGCTCGGAACGAGAAATCGGGGAGCCGAGTTCGAATTCCAGTTGAATTCATTGCATTCACTTACGAGCAAACAGCATTGGGAAAGGTATTAATCTGTTTCTTCTCTGCAGGTATATGTTAAACAACAGGATGAATTGGGTTCTGTAGCCTTGTGTATCACGTGTGGTACTTAACTTTCACCATTTTTAAATATTACCTGGAAAAGAATAATATTGTTCTGAACTATGAAAATTTTTATGTAGAAATATAATGCTTCTATAAACCATAATAATAACAAAATTACAATATTAAGCTCTACTTTGTATTGATCACACTTTATAAAAGTAAATGCATGAACAGTGGGTTTTAATCTATCTGTTCCTTCACTTAATTATTATATATATATATATACTACCGGCCATAAATATTAGGTCACCCCAGTGTTTTAAAAAGAATGATGTACTATTTTTTTCGTATTTATTGCCAAGTGAATAATTGTAAATGAAAATAGAATGGTTCTTTTGTTAATACTATACAATAATATGTGCATCAAATGAATTTATAAATATTTAATAATTACCTATATTGCAGATCCTTTAATGAAAGAATGAAGAAAATTTAGGATGATTCGAACGAGTTCATCTTTGCTTCCTTGCCTTGTAGAATTTTGCAAAGTAATAACAAAACCTAGGGTGGCCTAATAATTATGGCCGGTAGTATATATATATAAATAATAACTAAATAGACTCTGTAAGTATGTAGGCCGTAAATTTATACTAAAATAAACCTTCAAAAAAAACCACTAACAAACAGAACCTAATTCCGTTACAATCCGGTGCACTAAGGCGTCGGATAAATGGGGAGAAAAAAAGAAACCCGCGGAACAAGAACAAAACATTCAAGACTCCGCAGCAAAGAAAAAAATACCCAAACGGAACTAACCACAAGAAAAAGTGCTCGATACAAAGTACAAAAGAAAATATACAAAAGTAGAGCAAAGACACACAAAAATCTAAAGCGAGCCAAAACCTACCGCGGTTTCACACTGTATTTATTTTGTATAAAATACAAAATTATGGCACAAGGCCTAAAAGGGAGGGGGAGAGGTTGGTTCTCACTTAACTATCCTATACCTAGCTAAACACTATCACGACCCATTCACTCGTTACAATTTGCAGAGTCACCAAAAGAACCCATCCATCTACTCCCAATCCTTCGTACACCACAATGCCAGAAACTTACAAGGGACACCTAAAAAGTGGGGAAAATTACCCCATGACAATAAAAATGTATTTATATACAATATAAAATAAATGTACATGTAATATTTGTACAATATTATAAAATATTTCATGAAAGAATGAAATGATGGGAAGGGGAATGAACCCAAAACAAACTAAAAATACAACAAATTTTTAAACTAAAACAAAAATCAATGTTAGCAAGAACCGACCATTCCAGAAAAAAAGAGCGGCCGCTGTATTCCGCCCAACGGCGAAATCAAGAAGCACACTCGCTAAGGGAGTGGGGAGGGGGATAAAAAAATTAGCGGAATGGGACAATAAAAGGCTGAACCAGCCGAGATAAAAGGAGACCAAAACAAACTGGGGAGGTTGGGAATCTCGACATGGATCATAACAAAAGAGAAAGCCGGGTACAGGCTAGGAACACATTCATTCACTTTAACTAGGTACACAAAAGAGAACTAGCTTAACCAGGAGAGGGTTCCAGAGGAATTCACCCCGATGTAACCAGCAGATCTAAAAGAGAAAATCAAGATTAGCCCCGTTCAAGCGAACCAGGCTCGCCACATTTACCCACCTTTTGCTGAAGTCTGTCGAAGTCAAACGTTTCCAATCAGTTCTAATCTTTATTTTGAGCTGATGCTCAAAATAACAGATCAGATCCTGATATGAAAGACGCCGACCTCGCAAGACTTCCTCCATTCGCGTCGTCCAAATCACCATTCGAGCCGTGGCTAGCAGCGACAGAAACACCATACGCTTCATCCCAGAGAACGGGGGCAACACATTATCACAGGCGAATGCACGATCAATGAGCACAAGCTCTCGCGGAGCGATACGAGCAGTCAACTCGCCGACCCGGTCCCATAGAGGGCGAACCCGCGAACAATGGTAGAAGGCGTGCGAAGCCGTTTCTTCCAAGCCAAGGTTGCAGCGTTCACAATCTGGCAAATCCGCCAGGCCCCATATGAAGGCCTTGTCATTGAGAGGCAAGCGATTCCGAGCTAATCGCCAGGTGAGCGAAAGCTCAGAGTTGTTGAGATAATCACTCCCTGGCGCCCAAGACCAGAACGAGCGAAACTCGTCCTCCGACAAGCGCAGCACATCACGTAGTGAATCCTTTGCGACGCCCTCCACTAGCCCACGATAGAAGACTCTCCTAGGCCGTGAAAGGTCACTAGACCATGGAATGGCCCGCAGGGCCGCCAGACATTCGAGGAGAAAACTCGATCGCTCTCGAGGCTTACGGCACCGCCTCAAGATGGGGGGAGTGATAGTAAGGCTAGGGAACATGTCCCTCACTATCCCCCTAAGCAATGAGTCTTCGGAAATCGCTCGCCTGAGAAAAACCAACCTTGACGCAACCTTATGGCCATCACGTATGGCATTCCCAGACCCCCATGACACGGACGTTGGTAATAGACACGTTTGTCGACATAGTGTTTGCGTCCTCTCCATAAAATGGAGAATAGCAAACGCTCGATCGCCTTCCTATGCCGTTTACAAAGTGGAAGTACTGACAACTGGTAAAGGATAATGGGAAAGACGTATGTAGCACACGCCTCAGCCATACCCTTTAAGGACAAATTCCTTCGGCGCCAAATCTTGGCCGACGCGCCTACCTTTGCCAGCACTTCAGACCAATTTTTCTCCAACTGTAGGTCGGGCCCGAACCACACTCCAAGAATGCAGACCGGGCCGTCCGTCCAGTCGAAGGGCCCCGGGAGGGTCAGACCCTTCCAGGCGCCTAACCGCAAGCCGGGCGACTTGTTGCGGTTAATCTTGGCCCCTGTCACCTGTTCGTACCGTTCAAGCGCCTTCTGTACCACCTCGATGTCCCTGCGGGAGGACACGAAAGTAGTGACGTCATCGGCGTACGCGGAAACCCTGGCTCGAGCACCACCAGGGACAGCGATTCCAGGTAGGGCCGGACTGCACGCCCTGTCCCTTAGCCGGCTAAGGAGGGGCTCCAACGCCAAAGCATAAAGTAGGAGCGACAGTGGACAACCCTGTCGGACCGACCAAGACAGCGCCAGAACGCCCGACAACTTTCCGTTCACCTGTACCACAGCCGTCGGGGATTGATACAGGAGGCTAATCCAGCGGCGGAAGTTGGTTTCGAATCCGGCTGCCTGCAGGACAGCCGCCAGGTACCGATGGTCAACCCTATCAAATGCCTTGGACTGATCTAAATGGATCAGCGCGGCTTCGTCGTCGTCTTTTATCCCCTCTATGATCGTGCGTATCAGATGCAGGTTGCTCTGAATTGTTCGGCCCTTCACAGCACAAGTCTGCTCAGGTCCCAACTGAGACTCGGCAACTAATTGCAAACGATTTTGCAAGATCTTGGCCAAAATCTTTAACTCTGTGTTTAGCAGAGTTATGGGCCGGTAACCCTCTAGCTCCCTCCCCACATCCTTGCCTTTTCTCAACAGCGTGATCACACCCCTGGTGAACCGGTTGGGGATGGACCCCTGCCGGAACCAGTTGTTGAACACGACAGTCAAAATCGGGACAAAGATATGCGACAGCCTCAAGTACAATTCATAGGACAAACCATCGAGACCCGGCGATTTGACCCTGCCGACCTTCTTCAGCGCCTCGTAGACTTCGCCCTCCGTAATCTCTCCCTCGAAGCTAGCTGCATTAGCCGGCAAAAGCCGGGGGAAGTCAGCCAAATAGCTGCGAAACTCCTCATCACGGAGACCAGGCTCCTTGGTAAACAGAATCTCGAAATGCCGCCGAAACGCCTCGCACATGTCGTCAGTCGACCGCAGAGTGTGTCCCTCCGGGTTGCGAACCTCTCGAATGTACCGGCCGCCTCCGCGGCGAATTTCTTCCTTGCGCAGTTCTGCGCCCATGTTCACAGCTTCGGAAGACATCTTGCTTAACTTATGTCTAACTACCTGGCCCATGTAACGATCGCTATTCGACCGGTCCACGGCCTCCTTAGCTATGGCTATCTCTAGGGGATCCCCACCAGCCACCGCCCGGGAGTAATTAGCTCTAAGTGTCTTCACCTTGTCAGCCTTATCTAGTTTGAGCCGTTTGCTGAACTGGGTGGTGAAAGACCTAATACTATTCTTAAGGTTCTCCCACCACTTATTCCCGATGACTCCCCCAGTTAACGCCCGCTGCACTAAGTTAATTAGCTGGCGCCGGAAGTCCCGTCTGTCCAATAAGGACACGTTGAACTTCCAGTAACCAGCCATTCTAACCCTATTTTCTAAATTTACCCGGGCACAAACGAGTTTGTGGTCTGAGTAACCTAGCCAGTTGAACGTGGGACAATCTAAGAAATTTAGCTCGGCTTCACGAACTAACATTCTATCAAGGTAGCTAACCACCTTGGTAGAAGGAAAACTATTAGCCCACGTCCACATTCTCCCGCCCTTGTGATCGGCCCGGTATCTTTCGACTAGACCGAAGTCCTCGATGAGATCGACCAAACTACGGTCACGTACCTTCCCTCTAGCTCCCCACCCTCTATCCAACTTGGGGTCCAGGATGGCATTCCAGTCCCCAACTAAGACGAGTCGCTTGGAATCCACCAGGAAGGGCTCCAACCGCCGAAAAAAACGAGACGCGCTCCTCCCGGTCGTTGGGCGCATAAACCGCAACCAGACGAAACGCATTGCTTTTCACTGCAATATCGGCCACGATCAGCCGGCCCTCGGCACCGACATGGACAAGATCCACCTTCGCGTCCAGGGTACGCTTGACCAGCAAAGAAACTCCTCTGGCCAGCCGGTTCCCATATGCTGAATAGACGACAAAGTCGTTAGACAGCACACAGGCATCGACCTTGCAAACAAAGTGAGTCTCTTGGATCGCGGCGACATCCACGCCGAAGGACAAGAGGTCCCGAAGCAGGCGGGCAGCCTTACTCCGATCCCTAAGGCCCTTCACGTTCATACTGGCTAACTTAATTGACATCGTTTAGACCTGAAAAGAGAAAGCAGAAAAATTACTTCTGGTCACATACGGAGCGAAAATCAATGGGAGTAGGGACCCCGACGGATTGTCCAATGTTTCCTGTACCAATATCGGACGTAATTCGTCCGTCTTGGACAATGCCGCCGACGTCCGTGGGAAACGTAAGTTTTACCGCCCTATATAATGATGGGTGGAGGATGACGGGGACCCTCCCAGCACAAAAATGGGAAAGCCTTTGAAGATATTTACTGCCCATTTGGGCCATTTTAATGTTTGGAAAGGCCTCGACGGCCCCCTGCACAAATTCCCAGGCTTTTGTTCTGCTACCCCCGGTATTTCTGATTAAGGTCAGTACTCCGGGGGCGCCTGGGAAATTGGCAGGGTCCTCGATGGACTTTCCATCTATAGATTTTAGTTTGAATAAAGGCCTTAGGAGGGTCTTCTTCTGGGAAGAAAGGTCCCTCTAAGGCCTGTCTGTCTACTTTGCAGACATCCTTCGAAATAAAAATGATTTTTCTTTGTTTCTCCCCTTTCGGGGAGGATTTATCAGCATTCTGTGTGGGTTTCGGGGAGGGATGATAAGATTTCGGGGAGGAAGGTGCTGATTGGGAGGAGGGTATGGGAGGTGTGGGGGAAGGAGAAGGTGTACGTCTCACTGGGGAGGCAGAATAACAAAAACAGTTGTAGAGTGGATCCTGGGGGTAGTTGTAATTTGCTCCGTTCTTCCACGTTCCTCCTTCTTTCCTTTTTTTATGTTAACCTCCAGTTCCTCCTCTCGAGCCCTCTTTAAGGACGACGCCCGTGGAAGAGGCATTTCCACATCCATGTCCTGCTGTTGTTTTTCTGGTTGTTGTTGTTGTTCATCTGGTTGTTGTTGTTGTTTTTCTGGTTGGTGTTTCTGTTTCTGTTGCTGCTGTCGGACTTCCTGCTGCTTTTGTTGTTGAAGTTTCTCCGGGGACTTCTTTTTCATCTTTGTTGGGGATTCCTGCTGAGGTGGTGGAATCACCTTTTTCCCCTTTCTCACTACTTCCGTCCACTCATTAGTTTGGACGGCTGTTTTTGGATCGGCCACCGATGTAGTTTTCACCGGCGGTGATGCTGCTGGAACTTGTTCTTCAGCGGGTTTCCTTCCGGGGCACATTTTGTATATATGCCCCGCCATTCCGCACGCCCAACAATGTGGTTTCCTCCCTTCAACAACCACGAACAATTTCCGTCCTCGAAACAGCAAAATGTCTGGAACCTTCAAAAAATTTTGCCGTTCCACAATGACGCTGATGTATACATCTTCTGTGGCCACACCGGCCTTGCTGGTCACACGTGCTACCTCCTCGACTGCACCAAAAGTAGCAAAAAAGGCCCCTATGTGGTCACAAGAAATTTCTACTGGAACACCGTGCACGGTAATTCCAGTTTTTCTTGTGCCAAGGTATTCCGTTTGCAGCCTGATACCTTTTGCTGTCATGGTACTTCCGGCCAGGTTTTTGGCTTCGTTTTCCGTGCTTAGTAAAATATCCCACATGGCACGGGACCTTCTTGCCAGGACGCAGGGTACAATTTCTAAGGCCTTCAAAGCCTCTTCCATGTTCTCCCTGCTGACACCGATAAATTTTCGTGTTTTGATATCGGATGTCAGCAGGGAGATCGTCCTCGGTGCAATGACATTTACAACTTCGGGGACTACTATCAACTCGTTCTCGGAAATATAATCTTTATATTTCTCCTGCATTTGCAGGTAATAGTTCGAATCCTTCTTAACGGGTGCCTTTACCCATACCGTCGGTGAGGGAGTCACCGTGGGCACAGCGTCAGAAGTTGAGGGCTGGGGAGACAAAGCCATATCTTGACTTGCCCCCCCCCTCACAAACACAAAACTTTTTCACACAAAAGTTCACAGAAGCGCCACGCGCGACGAAGACAGAACAAAGACAGCAAAAAACAGGTACTCACAATTAAACTTCAGGCAACAAAAACACGTATATCCAACTTGCAATAAGTAAAAAAAGACAAAAAATGCGCGGCACACTCTCCCCTACCGCGGTTTCAAACTACGGATCGTCAGGGCAAATGTATTTATTTTTGTAAGGATACAAAAAATGTGGCACAAGGCCGAAATTGGGGATGGGGAAGGCTGGTCTTCATCTGTCCTAGTTTAACTTAGCTATTCACTTTCGTCGACCCTGACACACTTATAATAATCCTTACACCATAATACCACATTTTTACTTACCATTCTTACCACGTTCACCATAATACCTCAGCTGCTCTATGTTGTCCTACTTAACTCCCATATTTACAATGTTCAGTGGAGGGCATGGGCAGAAAATAACAACATTAAAATATCCCCAATGGTTTTATACAATGAATAAACGATATATACAAGAAACTAAACAAAATCGTATTAGTAATAAAAGCCCCCCACTACTCTAACAAAGTGACAGCAAAGTCACTTCCCCGGACGAAAAATAATGCAATAATTATCCAATCAGCAGTTACTCACACAATCACTCACACATTTAAACACCACAACAAAAACGAAAAACATACTTGAAAAACAACGAAAGACGCCACGCATCCACCGGAGAACTAATATTGCTGAACACCTAAAGTGGGAAGAGATGGGGATTAAACTAAAAGAAGACTGGGGACAAAAAAAAATAAAAAGGGGCAATGAGCACTCATAACCTAGCTAAGTTAACTTTAAAGCGTAAAACAGAAAATCAAATGCTTCCTATTCTAACCTAACAGGGAAGGGGTGCACATGTTGTGCCCAGCACACCCAATATCCTGATGCCTAACCAGCATCAAACAACCACTCCAGGTCAGCACCTTTCACTCGACAGAAACGCGCAAGACTCGCCCACCTTTTGCCAAATTCAGATGGAGTGAGTCGTTTCCTTTCCGTCCTGATCTTGACTTTAAGCTGATGCTTAAAGAACAAGATCAGTTGGGAAGAGGTAAACTTCTCATCACCATAGAATTCCTTCTGTCGCGTCGTCCAAATCACGACTCGCATAACACCTAGTAAGCAAAAGAGCACATAGTGCTCAGCCCTAGATAACGGAGGCACGACATTGCTACAAACAGAACTAGCCTCAAGGACAAAGAACTTTCCACGCAGGATACGAACCATGAGATCTTCAAGAAACTTACACAACGGAGCAACAACACTGCAGTGGAAGAAGGCATGATCGACGGTTTCCGTCGACAGCCCACAACGCACGCAGGTTGATTTCGGTGTTAGGCCCGCTGCCTTAAGCCTCTTGCCTCCCCAGAGGGCCTTCCGGATCATCAGCCAGGTGAGTGATGCCTCATCGTTAGTGAGGCATTTCAACCCAGGCGCCCAAGGCCATATGGAGCGAGCCTCCTGCTTCGTTAGCCCGAGCTCGCCAATTAGTTCATCTTGAACGGCCCCCCTAACTAACACCCGATATAATGCCCTAATGTAATGTCCTCGATATGCCGATTGGCTGCTTGCCTAGTTTCCTCTACACGCAATTCTGCGGCCATATTCGTTGCCTCAGAAGACATTCTTTTTAACCTAGCCCTAACTACCAGAGCTTGATCCTTCTTGATATGCAAGGAGGCCAGCTCGGCCCTAGCTAAGGCTACGTCCCCACTATTACGGGATTTCACTGCCCGATCGACTTTTTTCTCTATCGCCGTTTGCGCCGCTAAATTAGCTAAGTTGAGCCGACGACTATAGTCGACAGCAAACGACCTAAGTTTGGATTTAAGTGTGTCCCACCACTTATTCCCAACCACAGCCCCCGTCAGTTCCCGCTTTAGTGTTAGTAATAACTGGTCCTGGAAATCTTGGCTATCAAATAATGACGCGTTCAATTTCCAGTAGCCAGCCAACTTAACCTTAGGCTTATCTAAGTTTACACGAACCCGGACGAGCCTATGATCCGTGTAAACTATCGAATGAAAACTTGGACAACCTAAGAGCCCTACGTCGACTCTCCTAACTAGGACTCGGTCGAGGTAGCTGGCGCGTACCTTCGAATCCGAGCTGCCCCTATTAGTCCAAGTCCACACTACCTCCCGGGGGTGCTCATTTCGGTATTTATCGACAAGATCATTCCTGTCGAGAAATTCCCGAAATGCTTTCACATCCGGGTTGTTAGTACCCGATCTTTTTCCTATACGATCTTTCTCAGGGTCAAGGACGGCATTCCAATCCCCCGCTAAAATTACCCGCCTAGATGTTCCGAAGAACGACTCGAGCCGCCGAAACAAAGCAGGACGCTCCGAATGGACATTGGGCGCATAAACCCCAATGAGCCGAAAAGACTTCTCCTTTATGGTAATATCCAGCACACAAATCCTGCCCACTGGATCCGCGAAGACAAGCGCACACACCGCATCCAATGACTTGCTCACTAGCCAGGAGACACCTCTAGAACGACCATCAAAACATGCTGAATAGAGATCGTAATCCCTAGACAGTATGCCCTCATAGTCACCAGCTAAAAACCGGGTCTCCTGTAAACAGCAAACATCCACACCGAGGCGCTGGAGATCATGAGTGAGTCTCATCCTCCGAGACTCAGACCTCAGCCCCCGGGCATTCAGACTTGCTAACCAAAGAGCCATTGTCATCCGAGATTAGGGTTGGGGTCCTGGACAGAACATGGACGGGGAAAGGATGCCGACGGCCTCTCCCATAGATCCTTTGCCCATTTCTTTGTCAATGGTGCCATCACAGGAGATGCCTCCAACATCCCAGGGAAATGTTAGTTTTAAAGCTCTGTACAGGGAGGGGTGAACCAAAATTGGGACCCGTCCTACACAGAATTATTTGAGTTTATCTAACTCCTTGGTTTCCTTCATGACAATAGGTGGGGACATTTTTACATTTTTTTCTGCTTCCAATAGCGTGTCCCACACCTTTCCCGCTCCTGTTCCAGTTCTGATTACTGTCAGTAATCTTTTGGCCTCAGGGAAGTTTTTTGGCTTCTCAATGTTCATATCTTTACATTTTCTCATTGCCAGTAGGATTTTGAGTTTGTTTATCCTGTTGCCAAAATTCCTGGCACTTTCCTCCTGAGATGTAGAAATTTTACATACGTCTTCCCCCAAGACGTAAGGCGATTTTGTTGTCTTTTTGCGAGCCTCCCTATCTTCTGCTGTGGGGCTCCTTTGCCTCTTTGAAGGTGGTGGTAACAACTTCTTGGGAGAAGGACTGGGGGTTGGTTGAGTTGGCATTCTGAATGGGCTGGGGTCTCTACTGAGAGGAGTATATTTCCTTGGAGTGGGCTGTGAGGAGTGGGACTTTTTGGGGGTTTTCTTTTTTCCAGGGGAGGACGGGGCAGAGACAGAGGGACGTATTGGGTTCTTTGCCAGCTCCTCCTTCAGCTTTTGTATTTTTATCATGCCTTCGTAGCCAGGGTCGAAGGCTTTCCGCATTTCGTCTATTGATGGAGCAGACCAGGCCGAGGCGCCGCCCTTCTTGCTGGTAGAGGGAGTGGGGCTGTGCGTGCCTTTAGTCCTGGGAGCATCAGGGGACTGAGGTCCCGCAGCTTGACGCTTCCCTCTGGTCCTACCAACAACCTGCCATTCCCCCTTTTCCTTCTCCTTAACTACACTTGTAGTAGGCGAGGGCTTTTCGGGGAATGGGAGCAGATGTTTTGACCCAACCGGGGGTACTACCACACCGGTCCTGGTTGTTGGCATGCCCACTACAGGCGGGACGGATTTTGTCAAAGAAGCGGCCAGAGGGGTATTTTGGTCTTCAGGGGCCTGGCTTCCAGAGGCCTTCTTCTCTGGGCAGGAGGAGGAGAGGTGACCAATCTCTCCGCACCTCCAGCATTTGGGTTTGCGACCGGAAACTATTACCGGTAGGCTCAGGCCCCCAACGTCAAGACAGTTGGGGATAGTCGTGAAAGCTTGACGGTTGATCATTATATCGAACGACCATCCCTCGGTCAGGTCGTCGCAGGAGGCATCTACAATCTCACCAAATTGCGAAAAGTAGGCTGCGATGACCTGAGGAGGGACCTCGTACACTGCCACCTTGGTCCTACGCATGCCTTGATACTCTGTTCTTATGATAATATCTTTCGTTATAAGGTCTTTGGTGACCATCTTTTTGGCAATCCAAGAGTCCACCTTCTGTCACAAGGTGAGCGTAACTCTTGGCTTTCTCCGGGAACTCCGTCAAATTGATCGTTACCTTTGGTGGGGACTTCCAGCCCAAGGGCGATTCCCCGGCCTCGGTATCTTTGGTTTGGTCTTCAACATTGTTTGCATCATCCTTGTTTTCCTCGCTGCTTTTTTCCTTTTGGCCATTCTCGGCCACCATATTCTTAGTCTCAATTTTTTTTCCTTTTTCTTGTTGATTCTTATTTTCAACAGTTAGAGGGGGGAAAGACTCATCATCTTTGTCAGGTGGACCCTTCCAAGGAGGGTCAAACAACAGTTTCTTTTTCACTGACCGACTTGAGTCGGCCATTTTTTAAAAATTAAACAACACAACGTCGCCAATATATTTTTTCTCCGTAAATCCAATGAGAATAAGGAGGGGAGGGAAAAGCGGGAGAAATAGGGGGGAATATATGAACGAAAAATAAACAAATAACGGATTAAAAAAAAAAAATTTAACACTACGCTCTCACACTAAGCAATGAATTTATATTTGTGAAACTTACATTTGTTTAAAATTTCAGTCTTAGCATTAAGCAGATTATGGGCGGGTTCGAACAAGGCTATCGCTAGTTTTTTCTCGCCACATAAATTACAGAATTTACTGCCTTTATTGTAATCGGTACATTTTTTTATTATCTCCCATTTCAAAATGGGGTCTTTTTTAATTTTATGTTTCATATATATAAATTCATTGCTTAGTGTGAGAGCGTCGTGTTAATTTTTTTTTTTTTAGCTATGTGTTTAATAAAGATTTTTCCTAATTTAGTGTGTTTTGCTTTTTTTGTTCTAACCCCCCTTTTTGTGTTGGTATGGTTCCCCCCTATCTTAATGTATGTCTATTTATTTGGTTTTTATCTTTAGTGCTTCAGCCTTTGCCCTGACGATCCGTAGTGTGGGGCCGCGCAGCCGGGTTTTTTGACTTATTGCAAGTTGCATTTTTGTTAAACGGATTTTTGTTACTTGGATTTTTGTCAATTGTGAGTACCTGTTTTGTTACCAGTTATTTTGTCTTTGTCGCGCGTGTTTTGCTGAACTTTTTGTGAAAAATTTTGTGTTTTTGAGGGGGGGGGGGGGGCAAGTCAATAATGGCTTCGTCTCCCCAACCGTCTACTTCTTCGGCGGGAATGCCGGCGGTAACTTCTCCACCGACGGCATGGGACAACGTTCCTGCAAAAAAAGACGCCAAATACTACCAAGGCTTGCAGGATAAATTCAAAAACTTTATTTCCGGGAACGAGCTGATCGTTATCCCGGAAGTTGTTAATGTTATTGCAGCACGAACAATCTCCCTGTTGACCTCGGACCCCAAAACTCGAAAGTTTATTGGGGTCAGCAGGGAGAGCATGGAGGAAGCGCTTACTATCGTTAATGTCAACCCAAAAGTGTTAGCACGTCGGTCCCGGGCTATGTGGGACATTCTTTTGAGTTCAGAGGAGGAAGCCAAGAAATTGGCAGGAACGACTTTATTGGCTAAAGGAATCAGGCTCCAGACGGAGTATATGGGGACGCGAAAGACCCTTATTACCATACACGGGGTTCCACTTGAAATCTCAGACGATCACATTGGGGCATTCTTTGCCCAGTTTGGAGCGGTGGACGATGTGGTTCGAGTTAAAAGTAAAGCGGGCGTACCCACGGAAGATGTCGCGGTGCATATAGTCGTGGACAGACCAAATTTCCTCCGTGTACCGGACATCTTGTTATGTAGGGGCCGAAAACTTTTCGTGGTAGTAGAGGGGCGCAAGCCGCATTGTTGGCTATGTGGAGCGGCGAGCCATTTGGCCAAAGTGTGCCCCTCCAAAAAATCTGACATAGAGCAACAGACACCAGCATCACCAGTGACACCGGCAACACCACCGGTGGTCAAGACCAATGTACAACCTGAAAAAAAGTCCAACCCGAACCAAGTAACTGGAGAATGGACTGAAGTTGTAAGGAAAGGGAAGAAGGGTGCTTCTCCTTCTCCTTCTCAGAAGGATACCATTAAGAAACTATCAGCAACGAAAAAGGACGGAAGACAGCAACAACTACAAGAAACGAGCACCGAAGAGCAGATGGTGGTGGAGGAGATGCCTCCTCCACGTGCCTCATCTTTAAAGAGAGGAAGGGAAGAGGAGGAGGAAGTATCCTTTAAAAAAAGGAATAAAAGAAACAGAACGCGGCAGGGCGGAACGGGTCACGGTTGCTGCCAGGGCCCAATCCGCCCCTACATCACCAGTTAAAAATGTAACCACAAAGGGGAGGTGTCATTCTGCCTCCCCAGTAAGATATGCATAATCGCCTTCTCCCATACCAGCTTCCCAACCAGTAACCCCTTCCACCCAACTTTCTTCCCCATCAGAAACGCCCCCTATGAAACCTGAATATCTTCCTTCCCAACCAGAAACCCCATCCCCTAGCAATAGCCAACCCACCCCGAAAGAGAACAAAGAAAAGAAAAAAAGAAAAAAGTCAACTCTTTTAAAAGGGAAGATATTTGTGAAATCGACAAGCTGGCATTAGAGAGGGACCTTTCAACTCAGAAGAAGGCCCTCCTAAAACCATTGTTTAAATTGTCCTCTGTTGACGGAAAGTCGATCGAGGACCCTAATAACTTTCCTAAGGCCCCCGGAGTGATGACTCTAATCAGAAACAACGGGGGAAATCTCAAAGTCTGGGATTTCCTGCAGGGAGCCGTGGAGGCTTTTCCAAGCATAAAAATGGCACAGATTGGATCAAAATATTTACAAAAACTTTCTAATTTTTGTGCGGGTAGGGTCCCTATCATCCTCCATCCTTCTTTTTATAGGGCAATAAAACTAACGTTCCCTACGGACGTCGGCGGCATTGTTCTGGACGGACGAATTACGTCCGATATTGGCACCGGATCTCTATGACAATCCGTCGGGGTCCCTATTGCCACAGATTTTCGCCCTGTATGTGACCAGAAGTAATTTTCTGCTTTCTCTTTTCAGGTCTAAACGATGTCAATTAAGTTAGCCAGTTTGAATGCGAAGGGCCTTAGGGATAGGAGTAAGGCAGCCCGCCTGCTTCGGGACATCTTGTCCTTCGGCGTGGATGTCGCCGCGATCCAAGAGACTCACTTTGTTCGCAAGGTCGATGCCTGTGTGCTGTCTAACGTCTTTGTCGTCTATTCAGCATATGGGAACCGGCTGGCCAGAGGAGTTTCTTTGCTGGTCAAGCGTACCCTGGACGCGAAGGTGGATCTTGTCCATGTCGGTGCCGAGGGCCGGCTGATCGTGGCCGATATTGCAGTGAAAAGCAATGCGTTTCGACTGGTTGCGGTTTATGCGCCCAACGACCGGGAGGAGCGCGTCTCGTTTTTTCGGCGACTCGTCTTAGTGGGGGACTGGAATGCCATCCTGGACCCCAAGTTGGATAGAGGGTGGGGAGCTAGAGGGAAGGCACGTGACCGTAGCTTGGTCGATCTCATCGAGGACTTCGGTCTAGTCGATAGATACCGGGCCGATCACAAGGGCGGGAGAATGTGGACGTGGACTAATAGTTGGCCTTCTACCAAGGTGGCTAGCTACCTTGATAGAATGTTAGTTCGTGAAGCCGAGCTAGATTTCTTAGATTGTCCCACGTCCCACTGGCTAGGTTACTCGGACCACAAACTCGTTTGTGCCCGGGTAAATTTAGAAAATAGGGTTAGAATGGCTGGTTACTGGAAGTTCAACGTGTCCTTATTGGACAGGCGGGACTTCCGGCGCCAGCTAATTAACTTAGTGCAGCGGGCGTTAACTGGGGGAGTCATCGGGAATAAGTGGTGGGAGAACCTTAAGAATAGTATTAGGTCTTTCACCACTCAGTTCAGCAAACGGCTCAAACTAGATAAGGCTGAGAAGGTGAAGACACTTAGAGCTAATTACTCCCGGGCGGTGGCTGGTGGGGATCCCCTAGAGATAGCCATAGCTAAGGAGGCCGTGGACCGGTCGAATAGCGATCGTTACATGGGCCAGGTAGTTAGACATAAGTTAAACAAGATGTCTTCCGAAGCTGTGAACATGGGCGCAGAACTGCGCAAGGAAGAAATTCGCCGCGGAGGCGACCGGTACATTCGAGAGGTTCGCAACCCGGAGGGACACACTCTGCGGTCGACTGACGACATGTGCGAGGCGTTTCGGCGGCATTTCGAGATTCTGTTTACCAAGGAGCCTGGTCTCCGTGATGAGGAGTTTCGCAGCTATTTGGCTGACTTCCCCCGGCTTTTGCCGGCTGATGCAGCTAGCTTCGAGGGAGAGATTACGGAGGGCGAAGTCTACGAGGCGTTGAAGAAGGTCGGCAGAGGCAATCGCCGGGTCTCGATGGTTTGCCCTATGAATTGTACTTGAGGCTGTCGCACATCTTTGTCCCGATTTTGACTGTCGTGTTCAACAACTGGTTCCGGCAGGGGTCATCCCCAACCGGTTCACCAGGAGTGTGATCACGCTGTTGAGAAAAGGCAAGGATGTGGGGAGGGAGCTAGAGGGTTACCGGCCCATAACTCTGCTAAACACAGAGTTAAAGATTTTGGCCAAGATCTTGCAAAATCGTTTGCAGTTAGTTGCCGAGTCTCTGTTGGGACCTGAGCAGACTTGTGCTGTGAAGGGCCGAACAATTCAGAGCAACCTGCATCTGATACGCACGATCATAGAGGGGATAAAAGACGACGACGAAGCCGCGCTGATCCATTTAGATCAGTCCAAGGCATTTGATAGGGTTGACCATCGGTACCTGGCGGCTGTCCTGCAGGCAGCTAGATTCGAAACCAACTTCCGCCGCTGGATTAGCCTCCTGTATCAATCCCCGACGGCTGTGGTACAGGTGAACGGAAAGTTGTCGGGCGTTCTGGCGCTGTCTAGGTCGGTCCGACAGGGTTGTCCACTGTCGCCCCTAGTTTATGCTTTGGCGTTGGAGCCCCTCCTTAGCCGGCTAAGGGACAGGGCGTGCAGTCCGGCCCTACGTGGAATCGCTGTCCCTGGTGGTGCTCGAGCCAGGGTTTCCGCGTACGCCGATGACGTCACTACTTTCGTGTCCTCCCGCAGGGACATCGAGGTGGTACAGAAGGCGCTTGAACGGTACGAACAGGTGACAGGGGCCAAGATTAACCGCAACAAGTCGTCCGGCTTGCGGTTAGGCGCCTGGAAGGGTCTGACCCTCCCGGGGCCCTTCGACTGGACGGACGGCCCGGTCTGCATTCTTGGAGTGTGGTTCGGGCCCGACCTACAGTTGGAGAAAAATTGGTCTGAAGTACTGGCAAAGGTAGGCGCGTCGGCCAAGACTTGGCGCCGAAGGAATTTGTCCTTAAAGGGTATGGCTGAGGCGTGTGCTACATACGTCTTTCCCATTATCCTTTACCAGTTGTCAGTACTTCCACTTTGTAAACGACATAGGAAGGCGATCGAGCGTTTGCTATTCTCCATTTTGTGGAGAGGACGCAAGCACTATGTCGACAAACGTGTCTATTACCAACGTCCGTGTCATGGGGGCCTGGGAATGCCATACCTGATGGGCCATAAGGTTGCGTCAAGGTTGGTTTTTCTCAGGCGAGCGATTTCCGAAGACTCATTGCTTAGGGGGATAGTGAGGGACATGTTCCCTAGCCTTACTATCACTCCCCCCCCCCATCTCGAGGCGGTGCCGTAAGCCTCGAGAGCGATCGAGTTTTCTCCTCGAATGTCTGGCGGCCCTGCGGGCCATTCCATGGTCCAGTGACCTTTCACGGCCTAGGAGAGTCTTCTATCGTGGGTTAGTGGAGGGCGTCGCAAAGGATTCATTAGGTGATGTGCTGCGCTTGTCGGAGGACGAGTTTCGCTCGTTCTGGTCTTGGGCGCCGGTGAGTGATTATCTCAACAACTCTGAGTTTTCGCTCACCTGGCGATTAGCTCGGAATCGCTTGCCTCTCAATGACAAGGCCTTCATATGGGGCCTGGCGGATTTGCCAGATTGTGAACGCTGCAACCTTGGCTTGGAAGAAACGGCTTCGCACGCCTTCTACCATTGTTCGCGGGTTCGCCCTCTATGGGACCGGGTCGGCGAGTTGACTGCTCGTATCGCGCCGCGAGAGCTTGTGCTCATTGATCGCGCATACGCCTGTGATAATGTGTCGCCCCCGTTTTCTGGGATGAAGCGTATGGTGTTTCTGTCGCTGCTAGCCACGGCTCGAATGGTGATTTGGACGACGCGAATGGAGGAAGTCTTGCGAGGTCAGCGTCTTTCACATCAGGATCTGATCCGATATTTTGAGCATCAGCTCAAAATAAAGATTAGAACTGATTGGAAACGTTTGACTTCGACAGACTTCAGCGAAAGGTGGGTAAATGTGGCGAGCCTGGTTCGCTTGAACGGGGCTAATCTTGATTTTCTCTTTTAGATCTGCTGGTTACATCGGGGTGAATTCCTCTGGAACCCTCTCCTGGTTAAGCTAGTTCTCTTTTGTGTACCTAGTTAAAGTGAATGAATGTGTTCCTAGCCTGTACCCGGCTTTCTCTTTTGTTATGATCCATGTCGAGATTCCCAACCTCCCCAGTTTGTTTTGGTCTCCTTTTATCTCGACTGGTTCAGCCTTTTATTGTCCCATTCCGCTAATTTTTACCACCCCCCTCCCCACTCCCTTAGCGAGTGTGCTTTTTGATTTCGCCGTTTGGCGGAATACAGCGGCCACTCTGTTTTTCTGGGATGGTTGGTTCTTGCTAACATTGATTATTATTTTAGTTCAAAAATTTGTTGTGTTTTTGGTTTGTTTTTGGGTTCATTCCCCTCCCATCATTTCATTTTTCATTAAATATTTTATAATATTGTACAAATATTACATGTACATTTATTGTATATTGTATATAAATACATTTTTATTGTCATGGGTTAATTTCCCCAGTTTTTAGGTGCCCCTTGTAAGTTTCTGGCATTGTGGTGTATGAAGGAGTGAGAGTTGATGGATGGGTTCTTGTGGTGATTGTGCAAATTGTAATGAGTGAATGGGTCGTGATAGTGTTTAGCTAGGTATAGGATAGTTAAGTGAGAACCAACCTCTCCCCCTCCCCTTTTAGGCCTTGTGCCATAATTTTGTCTTTTATACAAAATAAATACAGTGCGAAACCGCGGTAGGTTTTGGCTCACTTTAGATTTGTGTGTGTGTATATATATATATATATATATATATATATATATATATATATATAATCAATAACGTCTACACGCAGGTACACACACGTATAGTGCTACTCAAAAAGTTTACAACACATTACAAAATATGTTTTTTAATATTTCTAATACAGTTACATTAAACTGTTACTGCTCATAGAACATATATTTAGGTTTTCTTTCAAACAATCAGATTTTAAAAAAAATATTTAGTAACTCAAAAGTTTTCAACACATTATTTTAATTACAACAGCTTTGTTTTTAAAAGTGTTCAAATTTTACTAGAATGTTCCGAATTAGGATGGTGTTGGTTTTTAGAACGTTCCAGATTAATTTTATGATTACTTTTAGATATGATTAAAAGTCGATACCTCCACTAATTCGTTGAAAAAACAGTACAGTGTGAATAAAAAAAGGCCCCAAACTTAATAAAAACAATATATCAGGAAAATGTTTATGGTAAGAGGAAAGTTCAAAATAGTTTTTAATTGTTTTTTAAATTTTTTTAAATTCTTTCTGACACGTTCAAAATTCTGGTAAAAAATCTGTTTTTCTTTCTTCCGTGAGTGACGCTATTTTTACAAAGGTTTATAGCTGGTTGTTTATTTATTCCGTTTGTAGTTGCAGTAGAATTCCGTTATAGTGAAGGGCAATTGTATACCGTTGCAGGTTAACGGAATTTGGCCTTGTGGGAGATAGCCCACTATAATTCATAAAATGATTATAAAATCAAGAAAGGCAATTTGAGTATAAAATAACATTTATATATACACATTTCAATTAATGTTTTACAATTAAAGCAATACTTGAAATAAAGGCCCAACGGAGGTTAGAATGTTCATAGAAAATAAGGATGAGCTGAAAGAGATAAAAGGCTTAGGAATGCGGAGGCGTATTGTAGGTAGGATTGTTCATTTTGAAGTTGCCACTTCTAAGGTCAGTAAGTCAGTAAGTTTGTTTATGTGGAATGTCTTTGAAGAGGTCACTCCTGAGGTCAATAAGTGCTTTTGAGACAGGGAGAAGGAAAAAGGCCAGCATAGTAGCCGCTCGACTTAAGTCAAGGGGAGGCAGGAAATCATATCGGTCCTTCTCTCTGATGATGCTTTTTGTCTCCGCTTTTTATATCTGCCTTTTGGATCAAAAGTTCGTTTTGAATTTCACGCTTGTATTTGATTCCGGGCTTCCCATTGGCTGGTAAATGAAATTCGCGTAAGCTCGCGAAATGGAAATTTGATATTTGATTAATTCTTATTTTTCAACCGGAACATCTGCGCAGAGATGATTTTCATTCATTCGCCTTCCGGCCGCTATAGAGCAAACATCCAGCCAGCTCGTTTTTGCTCGGTCGATATTACCACAGGTTTACTACGGCAAACATTAGACAACTCACGTTTTAGCTGGTGAAAAACATTAATTTAGAAATTCTTGCAAATATCAAACAATGGTCGGATTTTAATGAAACTTTCAAGACTTATTCAGAAGTGACTGAAATCCTTTTCTAAATCATTATTTTTAGAAAATCTTGGTAATTTTTTTTTCATATGTTAACCCCACTCCAATTGATTTCCTGAAATGTCTAA
Source organism: Ascarosepion bandense (assembly GCA_037127315.1). NCBI lineage: Eukaryota > Metazoa > Mollusca > Cephalopoda > Sepiida > Sepiidae > Ascarosepion > Ascarosepion bandense. The sequence goes on from JBBBDQ010000441.1 coordinate 5,525,006, forward strand.
AAATTAACGAGCTGCCAGGAACTTTTTATTATAATTAAAATGCAGGATTCATTGGAGAATGTTAATAAAACTTTTTTTTTAATTAGCTGCTTTTCAGAAAATCTGCTCTGAATTGTGAAAACTAAAATGCAAGAAAACTATACCATCTTTTATTTAGAAAAACCTTTAATTATTTTTATAAACAATATGTATTTAGGATATCATATTCTGTAGAGAAATTCTATTTTCGATGAATTTATACAAGAACTGTCTTCATTTTTGTTATCTTTTATTATAATAATTTATAAAGTGACAATTTTTTTTTTAATTTCTTCCATTTATCATTTGCTTAGGCTATTAAGTTAAAATGTAAAGACTATATTTGCTAATCGAAAATTGGAAAGCTTAATACAGTTATTCTAACCATAAGATTTTTGAAATAATTAAAACATTTTGTGTGTGTGTCTAACCCGTATTTTATTTTACGGGTGGCCGAATGTGTTATATCAACAAAAGGTCACTTGTTTCAAAGGTTGTGCTCTTTACAGGGAAAAAACCCCTATATAAACATTTTTGGCAGGAAACAATTCTTTCATCTCGCTTCCGTGTTTCAGCATTTAACGGGCTTTGCCAATCATCCGTTCAAAATTTAAAGCATGTTTTATATTTCTAGTTCGTAGTTTCACCATTTTGCTGAAAAACTTCATTGTGAAATTCACAATTTGTAGAAGTACCTTATAAAGAATATAAAAAAAATAAATATTAAAAATAGCAATAAATAAATGATTAAGCTTCATACAATTAAGTCAAATTCGGCCTTCATACTTAACTTGTTTGTTTTTGTTTTTCTTTTTCTTTTTTGACGGCTTCCGTGTGTGATGTCAATCGTTGCCTCAGATAACACAGGCAACATTGATAAGGATGGCTACCGTGACACTTTTATAGTACATTTCAGGCAGCAAGCAAATAATACTTGTTTCAAATCAGATTAAGGTAAGTCTATTTTTGCTACTTTCACTAAAATAACGTGTCAGCGAGGTATATTTTATTTTTGCAAGATTTTTAAAACCGAGTATTGTCTTTAATTTGTGAAATGTGTTGATCGATCAAAAATGGCCGAAAAAATTTAAATCTTTTTATATCTGAAAAATTTTAGATTCCAATCAATATAATTTCGGTTTGAAATACACCAGAGTATTTTACTTACTGGAATCAGTAAATTTAATCTCTTAGCTTTGTATTATAGCCAAATTCAAAGTTTCAAGGAAGCTTTTTTATTCATTAAAATTTATTTCAAACATAGGCATCGAAAACGGGTGGATGTACCTAATTAAATGTAGTACGTCATTCTTTCTCTGTGTACCGTCCTTTAAATATTGACAAAATGGAAAGAAGCAAACTGAATGATCAAGACGTCTGTAAACGTATTGTTGAACTGCATACAAATGGGCTTGGTTATATGTGCCACTGAGTTCAGCTGGTACAATAGTTCCTCACTGGAAGACGTGTCATTCCATTCATCCAAAAAATCTCTGGTCGTCCTAGAACGATAACTGAACGTACAGCAATATTATTGACGAGAAAAGTTAACACCGAGCCCTAAGTTACACTTAGTTCTAGTCCTCCCTGCAGTTCTCTATGTGGACTAAGAGTACGGATATGAGATCTTTTCCAGAACTCCAAGGAAAAAGAAACGAAAACACGTTCTTGCTGGACTGGATTTTGCAAATGTATTGTATCAAACCTGCAGAATTTTGGGAAAATGTACTTTGGTCAGACGAAATGGTAATTGAACATTTTGGTAGGAATGATGTGGCAAAGTTTTAGAAAAAAAAGGGTACTGAATATTCGCCAAAGAATATTATCCCAGCGGTAGAATTTGGAGGGGGGTCAATCATGATATGGGCTTGCTTTCGTGCCCAAGGTGAAGAGATGATGAATAGAGCATATTATAGGAATATTTTGGAGGGAAATTTACGTCAGAGTGCACATTCGCTGGGCTTGAAACCAAGTTGGGTCATATCAACAAGTCAACGATCCTAAACATGCTGCAAAGTTTACAAAATCATGGTTACGTTCAAATAGACGTCTTATAATGGCCAACTCAGTCTCCAGATCTCAATCCGATTGAAAATTTATGGAGAGAGCTGAAACTGAGAATTCAAAAAAGAAACCTACAAAACGTGCATTAAATAAAGGAATATTGTCAGGAAGAATGAAAAAAAATATTAGTTTAAAAACATGCGAGAAATTCGTAGGGTAATACTCTACATGCTGTAATTCGTAATATAATTTACACTACGAAATATTAATAGTTGATTTAATAAATGTATTGTAAACTTTTGCGTTATTAAATATTGGTTTTTCTTCGTTGGATATTTTTATTGGTTAATTTTTTAAATCTGATTATTTGACTAAAGGCTTGAACATATGTGTTATTAGCAGTAAAAGTTTCATTAATCTAAGTTAGAAATACCTAAATAAATATTTAAAAGAACAGTGTTCAATGATATATAACAGAGCTATGAAATATATATTAATACATATTATCCTACGTCTCGGAGTTTCATACACTATGCCATCTTACCTGATCATTGCATAGTGCATGAAACACCAAGTCGTGCTATAGACGTAGGATAACATATATATTCGCGGCATATCTTCATTCAAACATATTTCATTGAACAATACATATTGAGTCAACTTATTTTATACTGATCCTTTTCAGTTGTCTAATCAGTTCATTAGATGTGCATTGTGGTGCAGTGAATATCGGCTCCGAACGACAAATCGGAGAGCAGAGTTCGAATTCCAGCTGAATTCCTTGCATTTATTTACACACAAATACCCTTGGGAAAGGTATTAATACGTTTCTTCCCTCCAGTTATGGGTTAAATAATAGGACAGTGTGGATTCTATAGCCTTGGAAGGCAACCGGTCTACCGCAGAAAGCAATGGCAACCTACTGCGGGATGATCTTCTGCCCAGTTAGTTATGTCTCTTTCGAGACATGATCACCCAAGCGTGTATCATGTATAGCACTTCATTGACTGACTAGACTGACATCGAGATCTCGTCTGTTTACAGTTGAATTGGCTAGATTTAGCCGTAAGTTCTATGCAAACAGTTTCTTTTCTCGCACTTCTTGCTGATGGAACTCCCTTCCGGTTTCATGCTTTCTTGCTAACTTTAATCAGCAAAAAATTAAACGTGATGTCAATCGTTATCTACTATCCTCCTGGTTACTCTTTTCTCTTTCCGCTCATGATTGTTTCTATTCCTAACTTCTCGTGTCTTATTGGCTTTACTGCCTTGCTTGAGATGAAATTGATTAAATATATATGAGACGATGCAGAAATATTATTATGCAATATATAATCGTGTTGTAAAAACAACAAAGATAATAATCCGAAGAATTAAAATCCTTCTCATTGAAGGCCTTTTACTGCTTTGCCGGTCAGTGTAAGAGTAATATTTTTGCAAGAGGAAGAAGTTTCATAAGGCAAATAAAATCTGTATAATTTTCACTTTCTTGGAAGCCAAGATGTTTATCACAAAGACACTTTGGCCTTTACACAAAACTCTAAAATAACTCACATCAACGCATAAACTACGTAAATTTTAGCGACTGGAACAGGAAGCAAAGATTTTACTTTATTAAAAAACAAATACAATATTTTAAAAACAAGAGTTTATACAAAGTTTTTCTTTTGTGCTCTTTATTAAAAACAACTAAATCCAAATAACAAATAGTGTAGAGTCAGAGTGTTCTTGGTTATTATTTCTTTGAAACTTCGTAAATGAAACGAGCTGAGTCAAGCGGTATAAGTCAAATAATATATTTTTATTTATTTGCTTTAGAGGGAGTCATTTGGTATTCGGTGTAGCAAAATGTTCGTTTATAAGACGGGTATTACTAGCAGGCAAGAGAAATGTCAGTTTCGGCTCGGTAGTGGTAGTTTTGAATTCAGACTGTACCGGTGAGTAGTAGTCACATTGAAAATAGGCTAATATCAATATAGTGTGTTTTTTTTGCTCTCACTCTCTTTTCTAACTTAGAAGTATGAGCTTATATCTTTTTGACCCGGCTCCGAGACTCTGGCGTGAAACTTGATTTCAGGTAGCATCAAAAGTCTCGCTGTGTTAGTGTTTTTGATTGGCCAGTTATTTTGTTTTTCGGCGTTCCTTTTTCTTTTCTCTTTGTTTTATAACGGAAGTTATGTGTGTAGCGGTGTTATTTTGGAAGATTTATAGTCGTAAGTAAGTAGGCTCTGGTCTCGAAAACTTCTATTGTTTTTCAGCCGTGTACAGTCTTTTCTTTTTCGTCGTTTTACTTGAGAATTGCGTTCTCGTTAGTTAGGAAAGAAGTATATAGAGATAAGTTCAGAGAGAGAAAGAGAAATAAAGAGATAAGGGTTTTAAACAGAAGCGTAAATATTTTTTTTAATTTTAATTCTTTCTTTTTTGTTTATATATATTATTTTTATATTGTATTTCTTTTTTTATCAGATCTCACTACAAATTCAAACAATATGCATCACGTAATGATTACAATTTTCAAATACGAAAAGATTGTGAGAAAGCAAAGCAAATATCTGAGATAGAAAATGCAAAAGGTGCGCCCACTTAATTATAAGATGCAATAGGAATGTCTCAGCACAAAGGGAACTTAGATAAATTTGGAAAGACTGATATTTCAAGGACTTAACTTTTCCTTTATAAAAAAGTTGTTTCCAGTTTCCTTTTTCTTTTATGCGCCGTGTCCTTTCAGGACGTAAGTGATCATGATCTTCCACTTAACCCTATCCCTTGTCGCTCTTAACACTTTTTCTCTTGGTTTCGAATCCTTCTACTCCATGCTGGACAACGCCAAGTCTCAGTGCAAGTCACAAGAAATCAGAATTATCATGGGAGACCTGAATACCAAAATTGGTCAAGAGAGGGGAGGGGGGGGCGATCGGCAATTTTTGACTAAGAAACCGCAATAATCGCAGAGAAAAATGGATCCAGTGGTGCACAGCAAATGATCAGGTAATAACAAACACCTGGTTCCAAAAACACCTAAGACGATTATGAACATGAAGAAGCCCAGCGGGTAGAAACGAAGAACCAGTCAGTCAGTTAAGTGCCATACGTTATACACGATTTGGGCGATCATGTCTCGAAAGAGACATAATTGACTGTGCAGAAGATTATCCCGCAGTAGGTTGTCATTGATTTCTATGGTAGACTGGTTGCCAGCCAAGGCTATAGAACCCAATCTGTCCTGTTATTTGACCCATAACTGGAGGGAATAGACGGATTAATACCTTTTCCAAGGGGATTTGTGCGTAAGTGAATGCAACGAATTCATCTGGAATTCGAACTCGGCTCCCCAATTTGTCGTTCCGAGCCGATATCCACTGCACCACAACGCACGTCCAAATTGATTATATAACTATCAACAAGAGATTCTGGAACGCAATTCTTCACTGCAAGACCTATCCAAGTGATGACTGCGGATGCGACCACCTGCCGGTTATATGCACATTAAAGACGAAATTCTGGAGATTGAAGAAGCCTAACGTAGCCCCTAGACTGCAATACAATAGACTTGTGGATGAATGACCCGAACCTGCGGGTAATATAAACGGACCGCGTGAAAAGGAAATGCGAAAGACAAATTAGAAACGGAAATTCAAAATGAGACGCACTAAGAGACGTGCTAGTGACATCAGCAAACGACATCATTCCAAAGGAAAAAGGACGTAGGTGGCGGGAAATGAGTGGGTCACTGAGGAAATTCTTGACACGACTCGAAGGAAACAGAAAGCAATGCCAATACATGGAACGAAATATAGGAAGCTACACAGAGAGATATGGAGGAAATGCAGACAGGCTGAAAAAGAATGTCTCAACAACAAATGAGCAGAAATTTTAATGCTTCCAAAACAAAGCTGCTCTCTATTAACCATCATCGACAATCACTCCTACCTCCCCTATTAGCATGAAACGCCTCCTTGGCCTCACACTCTCAGCGGACCTCAATTGGTATGACTACATCGAATTCATTGCTAAATCCGCTGCTAAGAAGGTCGGTGCACTGTGCAGGGCTAGGAAGTTTTTCCCGTTTGAGTCCATCCTGCATATACATAAATCTGCCATCTGCCTGTGTATTGAATACTGCAGCCACATCTAGTCGGGTGCCCCTGCTATTCACATCAGAGTTCTTGACAGAATCCAACGGTGAATCTGTAATGTGATCGACACCAACTTGGCAACTCGGCTGCAGTCGCTATCTCACCGGCGTGACGTGGCTTCCCTGTGCCTCTTCTATAAATACTTTCACGGCTTCTGCTCCGATGAACTTAGATCACTGGTGCCTGCTAGGTATGAATTTACACGAGCTTCTAGATTAGCAACTATGTCCCACCCGTTTACAGTGAAAACGATAAAATGTAACCGCAATTTTTACTCTAACAGCTTCTTTTCTCGCACCTCCCTAAACTGGCAGCAAACCGCTTGCATACGGATAAGAAATGAATTAAGCAGACATGCCAAAATATAAAGGGGCGTAAGACAAGGATGTTTTCTCACCGAATCTATTCAACCTATCCAGTGAAACAATTCTGAGAGGGCTAGAATCCTTGCCAGGATTCATCATTAGCGGCCACAATCCCAACTATATAAGATACTCAGATGACACAGTGCTAATAACAGACACGGAAATGAAAATGCAGAACCTCCTACAAAAGGTAGCAAGAGAAAGCGGGAAGAAAAGCTCATCTGTTACACCCAATCGTGTGTACGGTAGCATTCTGCTGTTTCCGTAACAAACTGTTTTTTATGGGGCAGAGTTCTTAGTCCTGCGCCCAACTCCCAAACCTGGAGGAAGGAGAGAAAGAAATTGAGCATAAATTCCAAGTCATGAACAAAAAAGAAGACCCCAAAATGTCACTTACAGTTCAGGGAAACTAAAATAAATCAGGTAAAGAAATTTAAATGCATGGAAATGTTCTGACAGAGGATGGAAAGTGCGACACTGAGATCCGAAGACGCATTGACATGGCCAAGGACACATTTCAAAAGCTAGCCAGTGTACCGAGAGACAGAAAAATCTCATTTCAAACAAAGAAAAGAGTGATGCACTGCTATGGAATGTCTATCCTTCTGTATGGCAGCGAAAGTTAGATGAAGGAGAAGCTCAAAGCAGCGGAAATGTGATTCTACAGAAAAATGTTGAGAATACCATGAACCGAGCACGCGATCAACGACAAGGATGCAAACGAAAACTAAGCTTATACTTAGCACTAGAAAGAGACAGTTAATGTTTTTGAGACTCGTATGGGTTAAATAATAGAACAGATTGGGTTCTTTCGAGATGTGATCGCCCAAAGCGTGTATCACGTATGGCACTTAACTGACTGAATGAAGGAGGGTTTGTAGAATCTAATACTCACAGCACGGATAGAGAGAAAGAGAGACAGAGGAAAACAGCGCAAGACATATTTGATGGGCTTGATTAAATGGATGGTGCAGCGGATTTTGGGAGAGATACCAAGAGGGAAAATATTAAGAGCAACAAAGAACGGAGACAAATGGAAGTCTATGACCGTCTACGTCCTGAAGAGACGCAACACATATAATTTCTTCCAAAACCAGCTCCGCCATCCACTTGCCCAAACCCATCAGGTATATCTCACGTATCTTTCCCCTGTTTCTCGTTCTCTCTATCCGTCCTGTGAGTATTAGATTCTCCAAGCCCTCCTTCCTCATTACGTGTCCTAGAAACTTCAGCTGTCTCTTCCTGATGTTAATTAAGCTTGGTTTTCGTTTGCATTCTCTCCAAAACTTTGTCGTTGCTCACATGTTCGGTCCATTTTATCCTCAGCATCCTTTTGTAGAAACATATCGTCGCTTCGAGTCTTTCTTTCATCTTTGAGGAGGTCATCCAGCATTCGCTGTCATATAGGAGGACAGATATCACATAACAGTCGAGTACACTTTTTTTTTTTTGTTTCCAATGAAATCTTCCTGTTTCTCAATACTCTGCTTAGCTTTTGAAATGCGTTTACGGTTTAAGTGACTTTAAAAATTTATCTCGGAAATTTTTTTCTCCTGGGTCCTTAATCTGCCTTCTGGTTGAAATTTTAGTGTCAGTTCGTTTTGGTGGTTTTTTTCTCGTTGAGTGATTTATGACTCCTTTCTGCTTTGAAACTTCCTTCTCCCTTGAAATCTGATTAGTTTCTAACCTTTTCAGTGAGCTAGTCGCTATGTATAGGAAATCAGGGGGCTCTAGAAACAGACCCTAATTTCAAAATTTACGAGGGCATGAGATCACGTTTCTGATTGGTCAGTAAATAATTTTTTTTTTTCAAATTAAAAAATGAATCAGCAATAATCTACATAGAAGAAACAATTTTGGCGGTTCTTTAACCACCAAGTCTAAAAATAGAAATTTTTCCAGACAAGTGTAAGATTTTTTTTCCAAATCGCTTGGCTCTTTTTAAAATACCCTTCTCTAAAATGTACATGTAACAGAGATCAGTCAGTTAAGTGCCATACGTGAAACATGCTTAGGCGATCATGTCTCGAAAGAGACATGACTAACTGGGCAGAAGATTTACCCGCAGTAGGTTGCCATTGCTTTCTGCGGTAGACTGGTTGCTATTTAACCCATAACTGGAAGGAAGAGACGGATTAATACCTTTCCCAAGGGTATTTCCGCGTAAGTGAATACAATGGATTCAACTGGAATTCGAACTCGGCTCCCCGATATCCACTGTACCACAATTGTACAAAACTGTCTATGTTTGAGCGTGAGGTGAACTCAGGCAATGTACATTTCAACAAGAAATAATAGTTTGATAAAACACTACAATCACAAAACAACGAGGAAGTGTTCCTGGTTTAGATCAAATCAAAATGAAATAGATTACTCATTTAGTTTCTTCTAATTTAGAAGTTCGCAGTGTACGAGCTGAATGGATTTTTTTAAAGCGGTCGCTTGATCAGTGATTTTTCGTTGATGTTAGTCGCTGGTCGCGTTCTGGGGGTGGTCACTCACTAAAGGTCAAATATTAGCAAATAGTCCGTGCTTAGAAAACGGTCGTTAACAACAGGTAGTTGCTGACTAAGGTGGTCGTATAGGACAGGTTCCATTGTATATGTTTTTTTTATTTACACCCTTTAATTAATCATAATTTTAATTATTTTACATTATTAAAATGTACACACTTTTATACCATCTTAAAATTATTATTGCTGTTAAAACTGTTTAAATGTTGAACAATAACGGAATTGAAAGCCTAAAGAACGAAACGCGTGACTCGCAAAAAATTTCCACTTTGTTATTAATTTTCCTAACAATATTAAGCAACTGAAAACAAACAGAAAAAATACAAAACGAAATAAACGTTAATATTCGAAATGCTTTTAACGCAAATCCAGATAGGTTACTTACTTTTAAAAATCTTACGTTAAAATAAAGTTCGCTTATCCTTAACTATGAATAATTAAAATAGCAAATATGTTAAATATTCGTAATAAAAGTAATAAAAAAATATGATAATTCGTAATGATATCTCTATCTATACAAGAACCAGTTCAAACCGAAAATCGAGTACTGCTGTCTAGTCTTCACTTTCTAGTCTCGATAGAGTCCAGAAGCGTCTCCACGTCCTTGTGAATGACGTCATTCTATTGCTATTTCCGTGGAAAGTGTTCAGACAAACTACATTCCTTGCTTCATGGCTCAGACGCACCATGCCACGCGCATTGTAACGAACCAGCCTCTTTCCCTTTTTATTCCAATGGTAATATGTATGTTCCTCTCAAACAACTTCTTCCCACGAACCGGTACTTTGTGGAACCGACTCCCACGGAGATGCTTCCTCGATCACTACAATTTAAACTTGTTCAAGTCCAGAGTTAACCGTTACCTCCCCCCACATATCCGCATAAAATATGCATCTTATTCGGTAACCCACTCCCTCGAGAGGCTCTTAGGCCTTATACAGAGTGAACATCATTGTAAAGAAAAGGAAAAAATTGTTATAAATAAACTAAATAAATTATAAATTTTAAACGACAATCGATGTATAAATAAACTAAATAAATAAGTACATAGATAATATAATAAATTAATTAAAAAATATGTTTAGGGTGTCGAAGCACCCCGACGAAGGAACAGCCTCGCCTTTTGGATTAGTTTGTCCGCGTTTGTTCCCACTCGACTCTCAACTATTTGTGACTCCAAATAGCTGTTTGCCTGGAACAGCGGCTACAACTCAGTAAACCACTTGGACTGGCGGGCAAACTATGTAAAAGCATTCGATGATAGTTTCGAGTTTGTCAGTACTATTTGCATGTGAAGACTGATTCCCGGCGGAATAGGGTGAATGATATCCCCTACAGATCCAACGGCCATGGAGATGGTGTCAGAAAGTGCCGTGGATGGCATCAAAGCATGGGTGTGATAAGTAGAAGTCCTTGTCATTTACTGCAGCCCGGAGGTCTGCGCTTGTAACGGTTCCTTTTGACATCAGATAAAAATTCCGCAGGCCGAAAGAGAGGCAGAGGGATTACACCAACGATTTTCCTGTTATAAATTCTTCCCACCAGTGCCGTGCTTAACAACTTTGTCCGCCCCCTCCGCAGAATGCGCATTGTGGCCCCTCTACCCACAGAATGCAACCCCCACCACCACCGAACATACAGAATACATAAATGGTACTTTAAGCAAAATAACATACTCTCGGAACGTAGATATTCCGTGATCACAAAAAACGGAAGAATTGTCGTTTTCAAGCTATTACGAACTTTTAGCTATTTTGAAACAGATATCTATAATCTATTTCTCTCTCAAGTTCATTTTTTTTTAATTATAAATGATTTGCAGCCTCTTCGGGGTCGGAAGGCTTCTATCAAAGATTATATATATAAAGCGAGAGAGCTAGACGGGTTGATAGATGTCCATTTCAACATACAAGTATGAAGATAATTTTCCAGTTAATCCTAATAATTATTTTATTAATTTTTTTTTTCATTACAATAGATCTGCAGAGTCAAGGAGCCGTCCGACTTCCAGGGGCCTTGCGGCCCCTAAGGAACTTGCGCCCCTTCCCTGCAATTGCGGGGTCTGCGGGGGCCCTAAGCACGGCCTTGCTTCCCACACTGGTCTATTTTGAAAATTCATCATATTATATCACCGATCTAGAGGCACAAGTCGGATGGATTGGCTATGTCATCTGCATGAAGCCACACAGCATTTTATAGACGCTTGTCTTGCAGGCGGAAAGCTGCATTAGAGACAACAAGCGCGATTAAAGAAAGATTACAAAGACACAATAAAAACTAACCTCCTCTGGTGCGAAAGAGCTAGAACAATGTGCTGAAAAAGACCCTCGAAAGAAAGAAATGAGATGAGCGTTGTTAACACATACCCTTAACAAACGTCAAGGGATCGAATTGTTATTGCCTCTCTCTTTCTCTCTCACCTCCTTCTTCTTCATCGTTCACCCGTCTACTTGATAACCACACGGAACCCTTTAAGACTGAGCGAATACTTCAAAAGTACTCCTACCCATACATACATACGTACGCATAAACTCTTTCCACAAGTTACTACTGCGAACTCTACCCTTAACTTCCTAATAATGTTTCTAATTGAACATTAACTTCTACAATTCATGTTATCCTTTTCTCTCAATAAATTTCTATTTTAACAAGAAAAATGTATCTTCTTATTCTTCCACTATTCCACATATTCCAACCTTCTGATAATCCTGGATGAAAACTTGTAAGTTGTAGGGAGTTTGGTCATGTATGACACAAGGCCGATTAAAAAATAAACATAACCATCTACCTACGGCTTCAAATTTTCGTTACCAACTCTATTTTTTCAAAGACTCCAAGTCCAAACTTAGGACATTTCAACACGAAAATAGAACGATTCGATTGTCCTATAGGGTTATGGGAAATGATTAATTTCTCCAACACTATATTTTTAGGCAACACAAATGAATTACGAAACTTCCTTTTTAAAACAACAACAAAGAATGGTTTATTCTCTTAGTAGGCGTACAGGAGGGATAGTGTATAAGTGTCCATTTGGTTCGCTGGTCGGTAGGCTGGTACTTGGTTTGTAGGAAGAGTGTGCGAAGCTAGCGGCAGCGTCTTCTTCAGCGAAAGGGTTCCAAGGGGAATCAGTGGCAGCGATGTGAGAGAGACGTCCGTGACTCCCGCTGGCTCATGGCTCTCTGCCTTTTGTCCGTTCTACCAAAATGGACTAGGAAAGTAGTTCTAGAGAGGAAGAAGGAATTAATGCGCTCTGCCAGTTGATTGGTTAGTGAGTGACCGAATCTCCCGTCGGGGGCACTGATTCGCGAAAGGAAATAGATCTGTGGCTGCTACATCACCCCCTGCTTAGGCGGAAAGCCGACAGAGAAAAAGATAGCGGCCATAAAACAAAGAAGGGTACAATTTATATATAAACAGTTTTACAGAGCTTTTTGGGCCAATGTACTCGTCGACCACTGCGTGTGGTGGTGACATAGTTGTCTGTTGGCATCGTATTTTTTTCAACGGGTGTAAAGATATGTTCATGTATGTAAGTAGGGGGAATATGTGGCTCTTGTGTGTTTGTGTTAAGAAAGGCTCTTTTCACCCTGTCAATAGATACAGTTTCTTTTTTGCCACTAATGTCAAGGGTGAGAAGTTTGTCAGTGCGTGAAAGCACGCGGTAAGGGCCAGTGTAAGGTGAAGTGAGAGGGGCTTTGACAGCGTCCCTTCTTAGAAAAACGTGAGTCTATGAAGAAATATCTTTTGGGACTGATGATTTGATGGTCTGTTCCCTAGGGTGCATTGGTGGGAGATTACCAAAATAAGATCGCAGTCTGTTTATATACAAGGCAGGATCTGTTCCTGTTAAATCTATAGGGTTCAACATCTGACCTGGTAATGATAGAGGTACTCCATAGACAAGTTCTGCTGGAGAGTATCCTAGGTCCTCTTTGATAGCTGCACGACAGCCAAGAAGGACAACAGGTACATATTCGCTCCAAGGCTGTTGGTCAGGATAGGCACGTAATGCGGCCTTTAATTGGCGATGAAAGCGTTCTATCATCCCGTTAGAAGCAGGGTGATAGCTCGTAGTTCGAATTCGATTGATCCCTAAAATTCTGGAAAGTTCCTGGAATAGGTGGGATTCAAATTGTCTGCCACGGTCATTGTTAATTGTTGTAGGAACTCCGTAACGCGTTATCCAGCCTGATATAAGGGCTTGCGCTACGGATTCAGCTGAAATGTCCTTTAGGGGAATCAGTGGCAGCGATGTGAGAGAGACGTCTGTTTCTCCCGCTGGCTCATGGCTCTCTGCCTTTTGTCCGTTCTACCAAAATGGACTAGGAAAGTAGTTCTAGAGATGAAGAAGGAATTAATGCGCTCTGCCAGTTGATTGGTTAGTGAGTGACCGAATCTCCCGTCGGGGGCACTGATTCGCGAAAGGAAATAGATCTGTGGCTGCTACAGTCCCTTTATTTTTCCGCTTTGTCATTCATATCGTAAAGATTCTTTCTATATTACGTAAGAAGCATAAAAGGATTCAATGAAACTTATTTTGAAAAGATTGAGGGCGCGATCTTTGTTTCTTGCGTGATTTCTGCATACGTGTGTCCCACATACTCACCAGAAGCAGGTAAATAACTAGAAAAAATATAATTGCATTTGAAAATATGCACGTTAGTGCTGAAAAAAATATCGGCTCAACCAAGAAGAGATTTAAAAGAAAATCTGATGTTTGGTAGTTTGGCGAAGGAATTGGGTTGAGTCGAAGAATTTTTCAGGACCCCTTCAGCAGTTGAATTATTTGTACACGCATTCATATGTGTGCGCAGGCGTGTGCGCTTTCAGGCGTTATGTATAATTTCAATAAATACGTCAAAAATTGGGAACAGAACGAGATAAACAAAATTCTAAAAGTACAAACTTAGTAAAGGAAGAATTCTGTCAGTTTTCAGGCGGCTTTTTCCTTTTCTTAATTTTTTACATCTTTAAGTCTTAGAATTAAAAAATAATACGTTTCGTGTTAACATCTGTAAGTGATTGTTTTTTTATATTATTATTGAAGACAAGTATTATTATTAATCAAATTGATTATTTGCCAACATGTTTTGCGAAATTACTTTGTTGTTTGTAGTGTAGCGTACTTATTTTATTTAATTTGTTGATATTTTTCCCGTGGGTAGGTATCACTGTTCCACTCACTACCTATTCAACTTCTAGTCTCTTACGTCTTTTATTCTTTCATTTTATTTTACATTTATTCTTTTCTTTTTTCTTTTTTCTTTTTTTAAATGTACATAAATTATATTTTAACATTACCATTCCTCAAAACCGCTCCCAGACTTCCACCGGTTTTAGAGCGTGTACCCTGCTTGATTCGTTTTATTTTTATTTTTTTATCTACTTAAATATCACTTTTTCAAAAGAATCCTAGATGATGAGGTTCATTAAAAAAGCTGTGTAGTAGTGTTTTTTGTTTTTTCTCTAACGGTAATATAGATTTTAACACTACCAGTCTTACTTTCTGGCCGCAATAGATTCAATATGTTTTGTAGGTGCGTTGCATTGACAAAAGATTAATCAGCGGCCAAAAAATCAAATGAAACAAATTAATAAGATAAATAAAAACGCATTGCGATTGGCATTGTCACCACGGTCTTGTATGGACGAGGTAAAGAAAGCCTTGGCAATTAGTGCTACTAGAGTTATTCCCCTTAGTAAATGTTTCTTCGCGGCTAATTTGTATATATTTTTTTAAATCTTATATTTTTAATTTTTCTTTTTTAGTATCAATACTTGTGTTAATGCTTTTATCTCTCTTGTTATATAACACGTGTGCATACAGACCTGGAAATACTTTTTTATGGAGGAACTTCTAAAATTTGAGAAAGAATGAAGGCAGGAGAGTATCAAGTGGTTTTTTTATGTGTGGGTGTAACTGTTAGTGTAGTTGATTCGTTTGTTGCCTAAAAGCTGTCAAGTGTGTGTGTAAACTGAATTCAACCGAATGTTTTCCTTTTTATCTGTACAATAATGTACATTGCTTTTTTAATTAAGAAAACCTCCTTCAAATTTAAAAATTCAGATAAATATAAAATCTGATTCATAAATCCATAACAGTTGAATTTTGTTTAGTTACTCTTAATAATGCACATGTATCAAAAGTTTTATAAGCCCAAGTCCCAGGTGGGGGTTTAACCCCCTGGCAGTACCTCTCCTTATTAATAACAAGAAAGCATCTGAATTGTTTGAAGATTTTGTATCAGTAAATGTTTTCATTTACTATTTCTTACATCTGGGGAAGTATCCAAAAATATTAAGTTCAAGCCCCAAACAAGCAAGTACTTCTCCTTTGGGAAGGGGGCTGAGTTTCTTGCCCACTGCCTGAAGCATCTCCAAAAGGGCAAGTGTCAAGGGGGCTTGGGCAGTTTTCAACACTATTGCCGTTAAGCCCACTGTAAACCTCAACCTTGTCACATTTGCTAGTGACGTAGGCATGCTGAAAAATAGATACTATTTTTTGCATCTACCTTTACTTGTTACTGAATTTTTCTTAAGCCCGTTTAAAGCCTCAGATTTCCAAAAATGGATAGTTTTCTGGCGTTTATCTCTCACGGCAACTGAGCTACAACTGCACAACACCATGTGCTACTCACCCTTACCGAATCAAGAGTGTAGTGGGAGGGAGTAAAAGAAACAATTTGCCAACTAGAAATTACAAGTACTTTAAAAAAAATGTCTGTGCAACAAAACACACCATGTGATTAATGATTTAATTTTATAAGTAATTTTATTTTCTACTGGTTTTGGAAATTTTACAGGTATGGTAAATATAACTTATAATTTTCTGACTTTAGCTGGGTAGTTTCAAAATAATACCCAACCCCCAACCCTACCCAAGGCATTACTTCTCCTTCAGGAAAGGGCTGGAGTCATTACCTGGAACCTGAAGTGTTCCCCAAAAGAAGTGTTGAGTGGGATTGAGCAATTTTTTTCATGGTATTGCTGTTAAACCCATGTTAAGCCTCAACCTTGTGTCACATCTGGTAATGACATGGACACACTGAAATATACTTTTCTATAATAATAGCTGGCTTCTCATTCCTGTGTACACCTCTCTGCTAGGTTGGCTATCTGATCCCTGTTGCAGACACCTGATCAGGTAAATATATGTTTCTTTAACACCCACAGAGCCAACCTGTGGTTAATACTACAACTACACTGAGCAGGAGCGTGCTTAGGACCCCCACAGATGCCGCAATTGCGGCGGGGTGCAAGTTCCCTAGGGGCCGCAAGGCCCCGGAAAGCCACAAGGTGCTCTTTGGCTCCGCAGATCTATTGTAATGAAAAAAATAATTATGAGGATTAACTTGAAAATTATTATCATATTTGTATGTTGAAATATATATCTATCAACCCATCTCTCTCTCTCTCTCTCTCTCCATATATATATATATATATATATATATATATATATATATATATTGTATATATATATATATGGTTTATAAAAGCATAGTATCACTACCCAAAACTCTTCGCGTTTCGGAGCTACGTTTGCTCCTCATCTGGTGATAAGTTGAAATGAAAAATAAATGATGAAAACAATTCATTTTTAGTCATATGATATGTAAGTGAATGTGGTTAGAGTTTAGTACGATTTAGCCGGCAGTTTAAAGCCATAGTGATACAGCCTTGGGTTAGGAGGGGTTGCGGAGTAGCTTAGTTTTGGACAGGTCACTTTTTAGTTTTGTCTGGGTAATTCTTTTTTTTTTTTAATCATATCACCCCAAGCAAGGCGGTAATGCCACTGATTCGCAGGGGGCTACTTAAGAGTAAAAAGATTGGAAAAGAGAAAGCCGGAAACCACATCTTAAACAGGGAACAAGGGATGAGCCACTTCACCTGTTCAAAAGACATTTTTTTTTTTTGATAAGCGTTTCACCTCGAGCAAGGCATTTCACTGCCACTACTGCGCAGGGGGCTACATAGAGTGGAGAAAGGATCGTTAAATATAGGAAATGTCAGAAGGTGGGTGATAGGCGGGTAAGGATACCGAGAATGGTTAAATATAGGAAATGTCAGAGGGTGGGTGATAGGCGGGTAAGGATACCGAGAATGAGGGTTGGGTAGATGAGTGTGTTCTGAGAATAATTGGAAGTTCGTGTGATAGGAGGTGTCTATTGACCCTACATTTAAACACCTGGAGATTGTAGCTGTTGGGAAAGCAGACTTGTGGAAGGGAATTCAACAGGCAGGAAGCGCGAGAAAAGAAGCTGTTGGAGTAGAAATTAGTTACATCTTATTTGTTTAACTGTAAAAGGGTGGGACCTAGTTGCTAATCTAGTATCTCGTGCAAATTCGTCCTTAGGCAGCACCAGTGATCTAAGTTCATCGGAGCAGAAGCCATGAAAGTACTTGTAGAAGAGGCACAGGGAAGCCACATCATGCCGGTGAGAGTGGTTGCAGCCGGTCTGCCAAGTCAGTATCAACCACGTTACAGATTCTCCTTTGTATTTTGTCAAGAAACCCAAGGAGAGTAGCAGGGGCACCAGACCAGATATGGCATCAGTATTCAATACACGGACGGATGGTAGATTTGTATATGTGCAGGATAGATTCGGGCGGGAAAAACTTTCAGGCTCTGCACAGAGAGCCGACTTTCATAGCAGCAGATTTGGCAATGGATTCAATATAGTCATTCCATTTGAGGCCGAAAGTGTAAGGCCAAGGAGGCGTAGTGTTTTACTCTCTGGGAGGCAAGCCTGTTCCATGCTAATGGGAGGTAGATGCGATTGTCTATGGTGGTTAGTTGATAACAGCTTCGTTTTAGAAGCATTGAAATTTACTAGCCCTTTCCCACCCCAGGCCACTACGGATTGGAGGTCCTTTTCAAGCTCGGCAGCGAGGTTCACTTTGTCTCCCATACCGGGTTTTTGATCGAGGCAAGAGTAGATTGTGGTGTCATCGGCGTACATGCCTACTTGGGATCTAATGGTGTTGGGGAGATCATTAATGTACATCAAAAAGAGCGTGGGGCCTAGGATAGAACCTTGAGGGACGCCCGCATTTGTATGGTAGTTTTGGGAGGCATGCCCATTTAATACTACCTTCAATGTGCAGTTAGAGAGGAATGACTGGATGAGGTCAAACAGATGTCCAGTTATACCATAGCGCCACAGTTTGCATAGGAGGCCAGTGTGTCAGACCCTGTCGAACGCTTTGGAGATATCCAGGGCAACGGATTGGGCTTCGCCATTCATGTCAAGAGCCCGGTATATGTACTCAGTAATGGTCGTTAGCATATCAGCAGTAGACCTGGTGAAGTGAAACCCGTACTGTTTGTCAGAGAAAAGCCTGTGGGCTGTGAGATGCTGAATCACCTCAGCATTGATAATGGCTTCGAAAACCTTGCCGAAGATCGGAAGGACACTAATAGGATGGTAATTGGCAGGGTCTGAGGGTTCGCCAGAATTCTTAAATATAGGAACTACACAGGAGGACTTCCAACAGGCAGGAAAACAAGAAGCAGATAGGCAGAGGTTATAGAGTTTAGAGAGGACAGAGGAGAGTTCTGAGGCACATTTCTTCAGTACTATCATTGGGATTCCGTCCCCACCGCTCGATTTATGTGGGTCAAGTTGTGCAATTATCTTGGAGACCAGCGTGGGTGTAATGTGGACGTTATGTAGTTGAGCCTTGGTTCTGGGTGGGAAGTCGGGTGTAGGTATTCCTAACGAGTCCAGTGTCTGAGTGAGTATAGAACGAGGAGAAAAAAGAAAAATTTTTTCCCGTCCAAAACATTAATTTAAAACAGTGCTCGATATATGATGTATAGAGCTGTGAATATTTATTATAAATTATGTTTTAGAACGTGTACATAATTTTTTCTATATATGTCCTCTTCTCTACAATCATATGTTTGTTTCAATGTTGGGACTCCAATATCTCATCGGGAGAAGGAAAGAGTAAAAGTTTGGAGTCATCCTCTGTTTATATTTGGTTCGTTGTTGTTGTGGGGTTGGTTGGGGTTATTGATAATTAAGGGAAAGTGTCTAATACCCACAAAAACATCTATTGGAATGTAAGGTTTTTTAAGAAAGGGTAGATACTTTTTATTTTACTATCTATGAGTGGATGGAATAAAGTTGCCATTATTAATGTTGTGTGAGTTTATTTTCTTTTGTTTATACTATGTTTTTTTTTAATTTTTTTTTTATTTTGAGGATTAAACATGGGTATTAATTACCTTTTTGGAGGGGATTATTTTATGTGAATGAGGTATTTTTTGGTTAATTAAATTTTAACAAAAAATATTTTCTATGTTTACATAACACTGCTAATTCATCTCTACGGTTCAATAGTTCGCCATTGTTGGGGTACTTTAGAATGTGTAGCTTTTCACTTAAGCATAAAGTGCAGATGTCGTTAAGCGAGTTGCAGGTTCTAGTTTTTTCCAGGATTTTCCATTTTACTTTGGGTTTCTGTTTTGTGTCCTTTAATTTTCAAAAATATGCAGAAAGGAATGTTTGGTTTCAATATAAGTTGTTTTTGAATGAAGTTAAGTGCATGTTCTTTGTAAATCCGATATACGCTTTATTTATAGTGGGGTTTTCTATTGATGTTATATTGCATTGATAGACAATTGAATTTATTTTACATCTATTTTGTAGTGGGCAATTATTGGGGTTTCTACAATTCCATAAGTTTTTATTGTTGTCCTCTTTATTATTTTGGTAGTTAATTTTATTTCGATCCATGTGTTGATTTAAGATGATTAGTTATGTTGAGGTTATTTGTGCAACTATAACTCAGTTTAAATGTATCACTACCATACACTTAAACTGAGTTATAGTTGCACAAATAACCTCGAAAAATTCCTATTAAATATTATATCTGTCTATATTTCTGAGCTGAGATAGTATTTCCAGTATTCAGACTATTGTCCTCATCTTTGTTGCCATCTGTACGACATTTTGGCTGTTGTACACTCCGGCCTTCTTCAGGTGCTAGAAATATTGAACCAAACCCTTTATTACAATCACTTGGGTATATGATGTTCATTCCTTGCATAGTAGTGCTTCTTTTGGTAGAGGGAGATAACTCATGACTACAACAGCATACAAAGGCCAAGGCATCATACAAATGGCAATAAAGATGAGGAAAATAGTCCAAATAATGTTAATACTGTAAATATTTGTTATAATGGAACATCCTAACACCCCCTCCCCAACAGTTGACTCGCCAAAGAGATTAAGAAGTAAAGAAGTATAAGACAATTCAACTTCCGTTCTCATTCCATTTTGACTTACCATTCTATTGAAATCTCTGTTAATTGTACTTTTCTGTACAATAAACTCTGTTATTTGTTTACCCCTTACGTGTTGGGTAAATCTTTCCACTTGGAAATTACCTTGTTATTTATATTGTTTTCGCGATATTTTTTTTTTTAATCATATCACCCTGAGGAAGGCGGTAACGCCACTGATGTGCAGGGGGCTATGTAAGAGTGAAAAGATTGGAAAAGAGAAAGCCGGAAACCATATCATAAACAGGGAACAAGGGATGAGCCTCTACACCTGTTCAATAGATGTGGGTGGAGTGTGAATCAGGCGATACTTTAGTCTATCTACTCCAATTGAAAAAAAAAAATAAGAAAAAAGGGAAAAGAGAAAGCCAGAAACCACATCCTAAACAGGGAACAAGGGATGAGCCTCTACACCTGTTCAATAGACGTGGGTGGAGTGTGAACCGGGTGATAGTTCAGTCTATCGACTCCAATTGAAAAAAAAAGAAAAAAGAAAAGTGAAAAGATTGGGAAAGAGAAAGCCGGAAACCATATCCTAAACAGGGAACAAGGGATGAGCCTCTACACCTGTTGAATAGACGTGGGTGGAGTGTGAACCATGCAATAGTTTAGTCTATCTACTCCAACTGAAAAAAAAAAAATAAAAAAGAAAAGTGAAAAGATTGGAAAAGAGAAAGCTGGAAACCACATCCTAAACAGGGAACAAGGGATGAGCCTCTACACCTGTTCAATAGACGTGGGTGGAGTGTGAACCATGCAATAGTTTAGTCTATCTACTCAAACTGAAAAAAAAAAAGAAGAAAGAAGAGAAAAGTGAAAAGATTGGAAAAGAGAAAGCTGGAAACCACATCCTAAACAGGGAACAAGGGATGAGCCTCTACACCTGTTCAATAGACGTGGGTGGCGTGTGAACCAGGCGATAGTTTATCTACTCCAATTGAAAAAAAAATAAGAAAGAAGAGAAAAGTGAAAAGATTGGAAAAGAGAAAGCCGGAAACCACATCCTAAACATAACAATATTATATCATATCAATAACAAATACATGCAAAATTTATCTTCTCTTTTTGTCTCATAAATTTTGTCCTTATCCTTTTTAATTGGCTACCTCTATAATTAATGCATATGGTTTCTATGAGAATATTTTACATGAGTTAAAGGTGGTAAAAAGGTACATGCAAAAAATAACAGAGGCTAATTGATTTGCAAAGCAAGATGACATTTATTTAACAAAATAATAAAGAAAAGTTTAAGGGTTTCTGTTCCTAAGAATAAAATGGAATCTTCTTCTTCTATGTGCCCTGTCCTTTCAGGATGTAGGCAATCATGGCTTTCCACATCTCCCTATCCCTGGTGGCTCTTAGTACGTTTTCTCTTGTTACACCATGCAGCCTCCATTACATTATCCACCTGCTCAGGCCTTTCAAATATGTTATCCACTGCCTTCCTCTGTCTCTTTTTCTTTCTATCTGGCCTATCAGTATCAGGTTCTCCAAGCCCTCCTTTCTCACTGCATGTCCCAGGAACTTCAGTTGGCTCTTCCTGATGCTCAGTATTAATTTTCTTTTCATTGCCATTCTTTCTAACACCTCATCATTGCTCATATGCTCAGTCCATGATATCCGCAGCATCCTTCTGTAGAACCACATTTCCACTGCTTCAAGTTTTTTCTTCATCTTTAATGATATTGTCCCACATTCGCTGCCGTATTGAAAAACTGACATCATATAGCAATCTAGCAATTTCTTCTTTGTTTCTAGTGAAATTTTTGTGTTTTAGTATTTTACTCAGCTTCTGGAATGCGTCCTTCACCATGCCAATTCGCCTTCGGATCTCTGTGTCGCTCTTTCTATTTCCTGTTAGAACACTTCTGAGGTATTTAAATTTTTGTACTTGCTAGATTCTAGTATCCCCCACCTGTATTTAGCATGTGGTGATATCGACCAAGCAAAAGCGAGGGACCAGATGTTTGCTCTATAACAACCAGAAAGCAAATGAACAAAAATCGTCTCTGCGCAGGTGTATTCGTGAAGATGTTCCGGTTGAAAAATAAAAATTATTCAAATATCAAATTTCCATTTCGCTAGCCTACACGAATTTTATTGACCAGCCAATGGGAAGCCCAGAATCAAATACAAGTATGAAATCCAAAAACGAGCTGTTTTGATCCAAAAAGCAGATAAGCGGATACAGACAAGACCCCAGCAGACAGACTGATGCAGAGACCAAGGAGAAGAATGTAATTAATATCCCCTTGACTTAAGTTGAGCGGCTACTATATTCGCCTTCCTTCACCTCGCACCACTTTTTCACTGTCTCAAAAGTACTTACTGACCTCAGGAGCGACTACATCAAAGATATTCCTCACATACCTCCACTCCCCACATTCCTAAGCCTTTTATCTCTTTCAGCTCATTATTTGCTATGATCATTCTAACCTCCCTTGGACCTTTATTTCAAGTATTGCTTTAATTGTAAAACATTAATTGAAATGTGTATATATATAAATGTTATAATCTTTCTTGATTTATAATCATTTTATGACTTATAGTGGGCTATAAGTGGGCTACCACAAGGCCAAATTCCGTTAACCTGCAACGGTATACAATTACCCTTCACTAGAATGGAATCCTACTACAACTAGAAAAAGAATAGATAAGAAGCCCTTATAAGCATTTTGGGTTGCTCTTTTTGCTGATGACCATGCATTCAGTTTTCTTGCAGTTTATTTGTAGTCCTTTTTTGTCACTCTCTTCAGATATCTTCTGTAGGAGGTCTTGTAGTTTTCTTTCCATGTTTGCAATCAGCACTGTATCATCTGCAATGAAAATTGCTAATGAATGTATATGACTTGCCTGTGTATGTGTGTTTGTGTGAAAAGCATCCACAGCATCAGTGAGAGAAAAGTTGATGACACACACTTTGAAAGAAAGGAAAACAGGAAAAGAGAGTTACTTAAGGGTTCACCTGTTTTTATACCCTTCGGGTTGCTGCTGATAATGTTTAAAATACAACCCTTTTTTCATCTTCCTCCTTCTTTTGTTACGGTTTTTTTAAATGTAGATATCTTAGAGGACAACATTTCTGAAGCAATGGTTAATGTGATGTTCTTGCAGTCATTGTTAGAGAGTTCAATCCTCACTGGATGATTTATATACATAATTTAAATCTGATAATGGTTAACTTACTAACTATCAATATTGCTGTTGTGCACAAATATACATTTTATTGGTTTTATTCACAAAACAAATAATTCACCACATAAACATATGAAAAAGTTCAATAAGCCACAAAAGTTTTTATATCAAAACACTTTAAATATACATATATGTTTACTTATATGAAAAATGTTCACAAGGGACTTGCTATCTGAAATAAAATATAAAGTTTAGTACTTATCTTATGATGATTTCTACATGCTTGAATATGTACAACTTTCTACTTTGGCTGTCCGATAACAAAGACGGTGATTGACTTTCCCGCCTCATGAAATCTCGTCAGATCACATGACAGTTTTCTATTTTTGTGAATATCTATTTTTAGTTTTTACTGGGTTAGTCAAGGAGAGAAAACTTTTTATCTCTCATAACATTGCCTTTAAATTTTATAGGGCTTTTTTGTACTGGTGCTATAATAGTTATATTGTTTTTAATAAAAATAATTACATCATTAATTCAGCCAAAGATTCTGTTAATCAAATGAGGATTCTGAATTACACACTTTTTTACTAGAAAGATAAAACATTTAGTTGTTCGTTTTATATTCCTTTTACTAATGTGTATCCTTATCGGATATTTTAAGCATTGTGAAATAAGCAAATTTCATTTCTACCAAAAGAATAAATATTATTTATTTTCATCATGCTTATTAAATAGAGAGAAGTAAGGATCAATAATATGATGTAACCAAGACCACACAGCACTATTAAAGAACTAAGACGTTCTACAAGACATTCAACACTGAGAAAGAGTGACTACTGATTATACTATATGATATTCAATCCCAAATCTTCAAAAGTCTATCTATAGTGTTATATACGGCATTATATATTGAGAAAAAGTGTATATTATATACTATTCTATCCCAAATATTATAGACTGAGACATCTCTACAAAAGGTCATCTATATTATTTTATAAGGCTGAAGTGTGCGAAGCTGGTTAATGTTTCTTTTGTTTGGTCTTGTGTCTTTCTTAACCAAACTCCCAATAGCTTACAAGTTTTATGTTGAGTAATATTCATCAGAAGGATTTTCATCAGAAGGTTGGTTGTTGGCAGTTAGAATGTGTGTATTAGTGATGAAGAGTGGAATAATAAAATATACACTTTACATTTAAAATAAAAATTTGTCATGAGGAGGAATAAAAAAATGGCAAGAATTAATGTACAATTAGAAACATAAAGAAGTTAATGATAGAGTTCATATTCAATGATGAGGTTGAAGAATTAAGAGTTCATACAAAATGTTTGTAGCAGTAATTGTAGAGATAGAGAAGGAGAAAGAGAGAGGACAATGTCCGGGTCACTTGAAGTTAAGAGTTACATCTTTGATGTGAGTCAGCAACCTGCCTCCTCTGACTTGCCCATGACTGGTTAGTGACCATCCTTAAATATTGAAAAGTCACGTGGGGTGAATCAAAAATGATATTTTTCTTTAGCTATGGAAAAACCATTTCTCTGACGTAATTTGAATTTTGCCATTTGATGACCAATCAGGATTCAGAGTTCTGCTACAGGTCCGTAAAAAGAATTTGATATTTATTTATTTTTGGTTTACCTCCGGAACTTCTGTGTGGAGCCAGATGTGCAAAGACCAGTTTTGGTTATTTGCTTTCTGAATCTCTGAGGGCAAACATCCAGTCCCTCACTTTGTTCGGTATCACCACAAGTCATTATAAATCGAAAATAGTGGTTTTTGATTATATTATACAAATGGGTCTGTGCTGTCAAAAAGGATGGCAAAATATTTATATTGATATGCCATCTAAAATGACAGCAATATATATGTTGATATATCTACAATTGAGTATCTTACATTGAAGGTATAAGAAAAAAATAATCCAAACCCCTATGAATGTGACAGAAGGGAAATATATATACAAATAAATACACAATGACTTTTATTATAATAGAGTGATATATATATATATATTCTTCACTACTGAAGAACAATTATTGCAAAAAATCAAGTAATAAAACACTGCTAAAGAGCAAATATTTGGAAAGAGCTTTCATAACTGGTAGTAAAATTTAATAACTGGGAGTAAAGGGAATGAACTGAGCCAACGCTGCCTCACTATTATCTCATGACAGGAGAGAAATAAATAATTGTTACTTTTCAGTAAGGAATTGAGTTCTGTTGGTGACTGGTGTGAGTATACACTACATATATATAACATGCTAAAATTTCCTCCTCTCTCGTTCCATGTGCCCATGACTCAGAGAGTATGGACTCTGACTGACACCAAATCAGTAGAATCTCGATCCCGGCTGGAAGCAAGTGGATGTGTCTAACCACACTAATGAGCTGTAATACAGTGAAACAGGCTTGTATATGGATGACTAATATATATATATATATATATATATATATATATATATATATATATATATCAGTCAGTTAAGTGCCATATGTGATACATGCTTGGGCGATCATGTCTCAAAAGAGATATGACTGACTGGGCAGAAGATTATCCCGGACTAGGTTGCCATTGCTTTCTGCGGTAGACTGGTTGCCGACCAAGGCTATAGAACCCAATCTGTCCTATTATTTGACCCATAACTGGGGGGAAGAGATGGATTAATAACTTTCTCAAGAGTATTTGCACGTAAGTGAATACAATGGAATCAACTGGAATTTGAACTCGGCTCTCTGATTTCTCGTTCCGAGCCGATATCCACTGGACCACAATGCACAACTATACAACTATATATATATATAGTGGTCTTTATTATAGTAGAGAGGATGGTTTCCAATCCAAAAGTTTATCCATACAACTATATCTGCAAAAGTTTATCTAGATTATTCTATAAGGCTTTATACATTGAGAAATAGTGATAATCATATGGTATACAACACCAACATTATCTATAGTGCTATCTCTACAAAATGCTATTAATGCATAAACAAAGAGACTTGCCTCAATCATTTTTTTTATCTGTTATGTCTGTTTATTCAAACCAGTTAAAATACGATTTTATACTTGACACCTCAGCTCAGCAACTCTTTTTACTTTTATATACAGAGTTATTGCTTCTAATGCAGTTTCTACTGGAAACAGCAGCTGAGCTAAAGCAATGTTAAAGGAAAACTTGAACCCACTCCCAGCTTCCTGAATCATATGAAAACTTTCCACAGCCTGGGGATATACACCAACACTCTTTCTCTTCTGCCTAAATATTTATGCGGCCAAATGCCCAGGAAGATATTCGACCATAAATATTGATAAATCAGTGCTTAAAGTTATTGTGGGGAAGGGAGGTAACTGCTTTCAATTGTACCATTGTATTATTGCAAAGATTAGTGTGTCAACAGAAATTATCTCCCCATATGTTGCCAAACTAGCATTCAAACTAAAGAAAGCAACTTCCAACTGAAGAAAACACCTGGCTCAGCCAGTGGTGGACTTGGGCAGACATACTTTTCGAGGGAATATCATAATGTAAAAACATTATGTCTTTTTTCAATGCCTACTTTTGACAAGATCTATTCATTGAATGTTTAAATATTTTCTTTATTCATAATTCATTGAATTTTTTAGTGCTTAAAATATATAATTTTTTCTTGATGTATAGATGTAAGAATTAGTATTCCAAAGTTTGAAGCTTTTGAGAGTTTAGAAATATAAACAGAAATATTAAGAAATGAAAACATATTCCCTTATTCTTTAACTGAAACAGATTTTATGCTACATGTCTTAAGACTGATATGAAATGTCCAAACAACATATATAAGATGGAATAGAAGAAAACCAGTTGGATATTGTGAAATTTTTATTTTCTTGTTGGCTTCTCATTTCAATTATGTGAGCGTTATCAAAACATAGCAAATAATATCTCAAGAAATGTCATTTCAATAGCAATTCTGCTACTTGAAAGTATTTGTAGGTAATTTGAAAAAATATAACAATTAGTACGATTTTTAAATTTTCAAACTAGCCACAGCATTTTAAGTAGCAGGATTGCCATTGTAATGACTTTTCTTTAAGTGTTTTCATTTATATATTGATAATGCTTAAATAAATGGAAAAACTAGTGAACTTGAAATCTTTTTATTTATACCATCTTATTTCTTAAAATGTATTTAAATTTAAATGCTATGTATTTAATGATTCTTGATAGAATCCAAAGAATTTGCAATGTGATTGATCCTGACCTGGCATCTCGGCTTAAGTCACTTTCCTATTACAATA
This sequence comes from Ascarosepion bandense, assembly GCA_037127315.1. NCBI lineage: Eukaryota > Metazoa > Mollusca > Cephalopoda > Sepiida > Sepiidae > Ascarosepion > Ascarosepion bandense. The sequence continues at coordinate 5,552,744 of JBBBDQ010000441.1, forward strand.
ATGTAGCATTTTTTATAAATATTTTTATGGTAAGTGTTCTGATGAGCTTTCCTTTTGGTAATTAAACTTTATGAAGTAATAGGTTCATAACTAGGTCTCATCATTTTACAGTTGAAATGGCTAGTTTTTAATCTGTAAGTTTTCTTCTCTCAAACATCTTGATTGTGGAACTCTCTTCCAGCTTCTTGCTTTCCAATTAATTTTAATATTCAAAGATTTAAATGCAATATCAATTATTTTTTGTCTTCTTAATTCCAGTTCTTTTATTGTTCTCACTCCTTAATGTTTTTCTTTTTCTCACATTCTTTCACACTCAGTAAAACCCTACATCTTACTGGCTTTATTGCCTTGCTTGAGGTGAAATGATTAAAAGAAATAAAAATGAAGATCTAAATTCATATTTATGACTGTCATTACAATATTTGCTTACAGTTATTAAAGCTCAAATATTTAACAATGTAAGAGGAATGAGAATTTCCAATGGTATTTTTATGCAAGAAGCAAAAATGGGAAATTTTCATGGATACTGCTAGTTAACAATTACTCCTATAATCAGTCATATAATGAACAATAAATCATATAATCAGTCACATAATTAATGATAACTCTTATAATCAGTCATATAATGAATAATAACTCATATAATCGGTCTTACAATACAATTAATGATGACTCATATAATCAGTTATATAATTAATGATAACTTCATGTAACCGGTCTTACAATTAACGATAACTCATGTAACCGGTCTTACAATTAACGATAACTCATGTAACCGGTCTTACAATTAACGATAACTCATGTAACCGGTCTTACAATTAACGATAACTCATGTAACCGGTCTTACAATTAACGATAACTCATGTAACCGGTCTTACAATTAACGATAACTCATGTAACCGGTCTTACAATTAACGATAACTCATGTAACCGGTCTTACAATTAACGATAACTCAATGTAACCAAGGTCTTACAATTAACGATAACTCATGTAACCGGTCTTACAATTAACGATAACTCATGTAACCGGTCTTACAATTAACGATAACTCATGTAACCGGTCTTACAATTAACGATAACTCATGTAACCGGTCTTACAATTAACGATAACTCATGTAACCGGTCTTACAATTAACGATAACTCATGTAACCGGTCTTACAATTAACGATAACTCATGTAACCGGTCTTACAATTAACGATAACTCATGTAACCGGTCTTACAATTAACGATAACTCATGTAACCGGTCTTACAATTAACGATAACTCTTATAAAAAAGTCATAATTAATAATAACTCATATGATAAATAATACACATATGGCCTGATAACCAAATGTCTCAACTCATTTTCACTTCCTGATCAGGATTTTAGACTAGAACAATATGTTTTTAAATCACTTGTATGTGTGTAAAAAATAAGTAACAGAGTTAACACAGGTATCTTGATCAGTGAGAAGAGGTTGTTCAACTGTCTCGGCTAGAGATCAGATGCTGGCTTTTGAATATCAAAATACAACAATCTATAACAAAATAAATATGAACTCTTGTAGCAGTTAATAGAAGTACAATCATAGCAGCATGATAAAAACAACAAATGTTCACCTGGTTTTTATTTCTATCCTTTAGTAAATATTTATAGGGGATTTTCTAAGCACTATTTAGATGTGGAACAAGAACGAAAGTATGGGACAACTGGTGAGGATTGAACTCACTACTCAGTTTGTTCAGGTTCTAGCGAGACAAGCTTGCTAACCATTAAACCACTTCGGGGTGCCCCCATTAAATATTTATAGATAAGATGAGAGAGGTATAGATTTCAGATGAGAGAAAAGTGAAAAGAAGAATTATTCTTTTGTTTTCCAATTTACCTCTTTATAGTGACAATAAATATTTTTGTTATACATTTCTGTTTGATTTTAATATGTCTGTTTTACAATTCAAGTATTAAATATAAATCAAGAAAAAGCAAGTTAAAACAAATTAGATTAAAGAAGTGAATACTCTCTCTTATATATGTAATTGGTGTCAGTAGAAACAAACAAGGCAAAAAAAATTAGTGTTTTAGTGTGAACAGTCCAGCAGGCAGTGTAATAGCAAAAAATGGGTTCAGAAATCCAACCTTCCCCTTGCAACAGTGAAAATGTACTTTCACTCACCAAGCTCAAAAATTGCGCTTTCTCTTTCAAAACTCAAAAAATCCTCCTCCCAGTAAGCAAAAGCAATGGCCTTTATTCACCGAGTGATTTTTTCTTATTA